>OU343217.1:147962195-148077771 GCA_910596185.1 Chrysanthemum makinoi | reverse complement strand
TCTATTGCCATGGAAACCAAGTCCTCATCAACTTCAACTTTAGATACATTACTTGGTGCGGTCCATGCAATGCTATTCATCATATCGATAGCTGTCCAAGTTGAAATTTAGTCAAGAAAGTAGAGCTCTTGAAAAAGTTATACATGTGCGATACTGATGTAATTATGATTACGGATAAAGTCAAGGGATGATGCATGAACACATCATCATAGAGTTCATTTAGATATCTGGTTCTTCAGTAAATCATTACACTAATAATTTTTAATTTTTATTTTGCCACAAGTAAATTAAGAAAATATCAGACCAGTTTAACACATACAGTTGACTTTGTAAATTTTGTGTTCAGTTTATAAATGATTGTATCCTTAAACCTACACATCTGTATGCATTTATGTTAGGAATTAGAAAATTCCTTAGTAAAGAGTCGGTCACCCCAACTATAGTCTAGCATATGTTAGCTCGTAGACATTACGTTATTTACTAGTTATTTAGTTAGTTGTTTAGCGTAGTGTAACACCGTGGAGGAAGGACGGGTCTTTACCCACTGTATACCTGATCCACAGGCCGATAGGAGGTCGTGTTGTTTGTAAGTATAAATACCCCTTCAATCCATGGAAGGGGTGTGGCTTGTTAATCTAACCTTTTACATTTTGAGAACCAAGTCTCTAGCAAGAACACCCTCTCTATCTTTCTCTCTCTAAATATGGCAAACATGTATTTTGATCTTCCAAGACCACCCGAATCATCAACACAATAATATTTGGATCCTTACAATTGGTATCAAGAACCAAGGTTTATTGTGTTTTCTTTGATTTGAGTGGTCCGTACGATGGTTGCTGTTTGTGGTTTTTCTTGGTTCATGTTGTTAACCGGTTTTTTGTGTACTGTTTTGATGGTCAGATTGTTGGTCAAAACTGGTTCAAATTGATTTCAACATTGGTTTTGTGTTAATATTTGTGTCCAAACTTCTGTGTCCAAAAGTCGTAGTACAATTTGTGGTTTATCATTCTTTTATTAACTTTGGCACAAACTTTGTGATTTATTTGTGGTCATATGGTCATAATTTTAAAGGTTCAAACTGGGTCAAAATAATGAAGTGTCTTTGTCTGCATAAGTCATTTTTTTTCTGGGTTTCATATGAATATCGTCGGAAAGTGGTCGGAAAACTCTAATATTCAAGCTAGCGAGTTGTCTTAACAAGATGTCCAAATTCACTGAATCCACCTAGCGACTTGGTCGTGTTTTGCCTAGCGACTTGTATTTACAAGTCGTAGCAACTGGAACAAGTTAGCGAGTTATGAACTGAAAAATTATATAGCGACTTGTTTAACAGTTATGCTAGCGACTTGATATTTATCAAGTAGCGAATTGTTTTGAAAACTTTAGCTAGTGACTTTACATGTAGCTAGCGACTTGACTCGTGTCTAGCAACTTGACCCGTAAACTAGCGACTTGCTTAAGGTAAAATTGGTAGCGACTTGACACAACAGAAAGGATGAAGTAAGAGATGACCACGACCACACCACAATATCAAATACCAAAACACCAAGACTTAACCTCCGTAAAATATACATCATCAGTCCATTTTTTTATACAATCGAAAAGATCAATGCAGTTACATCATCTCCTAATCATATCCAACCTTTACCAAACCTAGTCTAGACTAACCAAAAGACCCTCACATTCACAGCCCAACTCACAACTACATCTTTACAAGGACTCAAAACAAAAGTACAAGATCTCAGATAGTTCAACTTTGCTTACAATCTTTTAAGATTTTTTTGTTGTTAAACAACTATCCATCACTGATCTTTGAGAAGCTTTCACTTCATTAATATTCGAATATACGAGTCAAGAAATATGACAATATTGTTACTTTCTTTCTCTAATTTGTTCATGACCAAAATCAGTAGGAAGAAAAACGCAAATGAATTAAACCTTACCCGAGATCCACTAAAGATCTTGAAGCCGGTCACTAACATGTAACCATCCCTGTGGCTTATTCGTGTGAGGAACTAAGCAAGTCTCTGTGGCAACCTCAAACTGATGTAAGAGTATTTGATGGGGTCTTCTTGTGATTGGTGCGTTCTTGATGAAAAACCTGAGATAGGGGGCGGATGGACAAAAGATCTCTAGGGTTTGTGATTTAGTTTGGGTTACGTAATTATAAAGTGTCTTGATCCGTTTTGTGGAGATGATAATACCTGATGGGAGGCGCAAAGCATTTTTGATTAGGGTTTGGTAACTTGTGTGATATGTTTGGTTTGAGAGGCGTGTGTTTAATAGGAGCATGATTAGGGTAACGCTTGGTGTGAGATGTGTATTTTATATACTCCTCTAATTTAGGGTATGTGATGGAATGCTGGATTGGATCTCATTTGGGCCGAGTCCTAATTTTCTGTATGTTGGGCCCGGTATTAATTGGTTTGATAGAGATTACGTATCAATTGGTCTTGATATTGGGTAGATGTTTGATTTGAGCCAAGAAGTGACATAATGTGATATTTGTGTATGGACAAGCTATATTGGAGTCAACTATTAGTTCTAATCACGTGGTATATGAGTTTGATAAATTACTTCTTGGGATGAAGTTGGATTTCATTTGAATCGAATATTTTGATATAGTTTGGCTCAATTTGCATTGTGATCTTAACGGATCTTGAGTATGGATCAGGATGAGCACATTATGTGATATTCAATTGCAGTGAGGTGAATCGGGTTGGATTTGAGCATTGTGAATTTGGATTTGTGACTTTCTAAAGCATATGTCAATCTCACTGTAATTGGGTCGTTTGATGTGAGTTGTCATAATTGAGATTTATGAGACTTGGGTTATGAGATTTGATTAAAGAAAGTTGATGATGAGACTTGGTGGGATAATAAGACTCGTTGTTTTACGTAATTGGGTACTTTGGGTTATATTCTTTCATGGAAGATATTTTGTCACGGCTTGAATTGATTGGAAAATGTTGACTACTGAGGGGTTGTTTTGTGATATTTCTTATTTGAATTTGGAGTGAGGCTTTTCAGGTGCATTTACTTATTTCGTCTTCTTTCTTTCTACCCTTCCGTGAAGATGACTTGTTTGGGCGTTTATAGAGGGTGATAAAGACTTGGCTATTTAGTTGCGTTTGTGATTCTTTCTCACTTAACCCACAGCGTAGCTATCACTTGATTGTATCCTTAGTTGAGAATGTCAAGAGGTTTTGTACATTGGGTACACCGTTTCTTGTTCACAAGGATTAGTACAAGTTTAAGTAACAAATCTGGGGAGTTTTACTTCATGATCAAGTTTGGCATATCGGGTTTAATTCTCCAGGTGGTCACTACAATAGCCTACATAATGCGTGAATGATGTGTTTACCAAAGTGTTGATTAGGATGGTTGTTGATGTTATTGATGTTGGATAATGGACGTTGATGAACGCTACGTTCTCCTAAAAGCAGATATTCACTGAAACCAAAGTGGTCATAACACATTCAAGCTGATATTGTTTACGGTTTTGTCTTGATTTTGTAAAATCCCATGAAAGAATCTATTTCTCGGTTTAAATTATAGACTTGTAAAATCCCGTGACAATGGAAACATCCCGGTAATAGTAAAGTGCATTTCCGGATCTATCTTACGGTTTATTCTTGGTTTTGTAAAATCCCGCGAAAAGAAACTATTTCTCGGTTTAAACCATAGAGTTGTAAAATCCCGTATTGATGGAACCATCCTGGAGAATGGAAAGTGTGTTTCGGGATCTTATTTGATGCTGATGCTACGGTTTCTATTTCGAAGAAGGGATAAAAGGGTGTACTTCATAAATTGGATGTGTGTTTGGATATTCGTCATGGCAGTATGGTTATTACTTGGTTTTACGGGGTTGTGTGTTTTTAACCATGGTTGGGATGAAAACCATTATCATAGTTCTCTTTAAACATCAAAAGAGGCTAGAATTGAGCTTTTAATCAGAAGATGTGACAACGGAGTTAATTCACTATTATATATTTAAGGTTGAAGTGAATTATCACGGGCGAGTGTACTTAGTATCAGAAGGTATCGGGGATGGATGGATGAAGATTCTTCATGATCCTTGTTCAAGCTTATTTCCAAAAACGAAGACTTGAAAATCTAGTTATTTTTTAGAGTCTATTTTTTCTGGGGGAATTGGGCTCTTACCACAAAATAACTATCACTTTAAGGAGTTACGTTGTAGTGCTCAGTGTCACATTCAATTGTGGATTTTCAAGAGGTGATGTACATCTATTACTTGATGGTTGGTTGGTTGAAGAGTATAGAGTACTTAGAGATTCAATGTAGCATGAATTCACAAACACGCTCTTTGTTACACATGTGCAAGTTTAAGTCCGCGAGTTGGGTTAGTTTACTTCAGGTCAAATTCATCATATTGGGTTTTCTCCATCAGCTGTCACGACAAAGAGCCTATTGAATGATAATGGGGTTGATTACTTGTTTTGCCAAGAGATTGAAAAGAGAGAGATTATGACGTCTGAACACAACAGTTCATGCCTCGTACTCTAAAGGAAAGAAAAGTGTACTTTTCAGTGCGCTTTATCTTTGAAAGAAGAGAAATCTTCTTATGATGTATGAACACAACAGTTCATGCCTTGTTCTCCAAAGAAAAGAAAAGTGTACGTTTCAGTGCGCTTTATCCTCTGTAGAAGAGAAATCTTCTCTATGATGACCATTCTGATCAACATGCTTCATGCTTTTTCCATGCGCTTCCGTCATCAAGTGAACCGGGCTACCATTGATTGTTTTCTTATTCAACTTGCTCTACTATAAGGAAGATGGCGACATCATGTGCTTATTTTGCGGGAGAGAAGTGTGAATAGAACATTCGGATGATTTTCACTTAATTAATCAAGAATGGCATCTCCGTATGCAATTCTTGAGGGGAGAAAGAAGTGTGAATTTTGCATTGTTGATTGATATTTGAGAATATAAATGGTCATACAGCTCTAAACTCATGTAAGAACCGAGCTTCTTCTTATCGGATCATATTCACATGGAGTTTCTTCTTAAGAGCCGATTGGTTGACATCTTCACTCGGATTGATGAGTTTATCGACAAAGTGCTTTCGGTTAATGCTTCACGTACACATCAACATGATGATTCGAACAATCTCTCGTTCTTGTTTGATGTGATGGGTAGTTTGGTGTTACCGTCTTGTATTGTGTTAGTTGTGGCACGATTGCTTTGATTTCCTTGATGAACATCTTTCGTTCTTGTTTGATTGGGAGGATTTTAGTTAAGGAGTTTGCAAGATGTAAGTTAATTGGGATGCTTTTTGGTGGGATGCTTTTTGGTGTGAGTTGAAGATGTTAACTTTCTATTCCCCAACTGCACAATCTTGAAGAAGGTCGAGTCTGATCACGTTCTACATTTCTTGCTATATGTTAGAAGACCAAAGACGAGTTGCATTTAATGATCTAAAGACTTCTTAATCTGGGCATTTATCAAAAGATTGTCGGTTAGGGAGAGCACTAATTGGGGGTATGTCAAATTTAATCCCCAATTAGACTTGCTCACATTATTGACATCTTGATTCTCACAAAGACATCAAATGATCTTCTTAACAAATTTCAAGTATTTGGGCATTAAAAGTTCTTTGATTCGAGTATCAAAACCAGAAAGGGGAAGGAGTCAAGCATCTAAGCGAGCGAGTAAACTTGATGTACTTAATACTTCTAAGAATTTGAAGATATCGGGAAGACAAATGTTATTACTTGCGAGAGAAACTCAAGGTTTGAC
Source organism: Chrysanthemum makinoi (assembly GCA_910596185.1). Lineage (NCBI taxonomy): Eukaryota > Viridiplantae > Streptophyta > Magnoliopsida > Asterales > Asteraceae > Chrysanthemum > Chrysanthemum makinoi. Next base: position 148,072,011 of record OU343217.1, on the reverse strand, counting down.
TCATGGCGAGTAAACTTGATGAACTTAATTCTTCTAAGTGATTGAAGATATCATGGGAAAACAAATGTCATGACCGCAGAGAAACTCAAGGTTTTACTCATCAAAGGCGTTTAGTGTTTGTATTTCAACTACGTGGGGAAGTGATGTTAGAGAAAGTTTGAAGATAAAGAGGTACACTAGTGTGTGGTGATTTCGATGGTATGCAATGATCGGGAGAGAGTGTGTACATTGGGGTGGAAACAATTTGTTTCACTTGAGGGCTTAATCAGTGATTCAGAGATATAATCACTTATTCTGGAGTTGACATCCGAGATTGTCATCCTTGAGATATCGATGACTTGGCCCGCTTCTTCAATGTTATCGGTTATTCCTTCCTTGGGTATTGGTATACTTGAATACTTGAGCTTCATACACGATCATCGGGGAAGAAAAATGTGAACATGGGGAGGTGTTTTCATTCCCCTCATGATGTGTATACGGGAGAGTTCTTGGGTATTGGTGTACCGGGTTTTGAGCTTCATACGATCATCCGGGAAGAAAAATGTGAACATGGGAAGGTGTTTTCATTCCCCTCATGATGTGTGTTCGGGAGAGTTCTTGAGCATTACACAAAAGCGGCTGCATCAATTCAACTACTTGGGGAATTGTTCTCTTGACACCTTTTGAATGGATTGCTTGGACGATTGGAAAGGAATTTGAGAAGATTATTTAAGTGTGGGATGAAACGTTGTTGTTCTTCTTTTGGATGATATAACCCCGAATGGAGATCCTCGATTATCGTTCTTAAATGGAGCAGTGGGATTTATGATAATGGTGTGCTACCTTGTGCACTTGGCTAAAAGCAAGCTTGAAATAGAGCTTGAATCTGCTCAACATAAGGATTTTCGGTTTGGGGGCGCCAAAGTCTCGTTTTTCTCAAAGGCTCATGTTCTACATTCTATTCTGGAGCCTCGAATTCTTTGGTGGTGGAAGTTTAAGAGATGACGTATTCTATCTTCTGACGTCTTTGCTTGATATCCTTATCTCGGTACTCGTATCATCATCCTCTTATACTATATCAGCTACTCTATCTCTGTATATATTTTTCAGAAAAAGCAAATAAAAAAAATATAAAACCTACAAAACCCATAAAAAAAACAGAAAATTGAAAAATACCAAAAATATTGTTTTCTCAAGACATGTCTTCTGGTATCGATAACATCTACGGTCTTAGAAATGTCATTCAATAATGTCATGGGACTTTAGATGAAGTTGAGAGGAGGTGTAAATATTCTTTTTTTCTTAACATGTCTCAAAATATGGCTTACAGTTATTTCAGACTGTAACCCAGGTTTCAAATGATGGCTTGCAGTTACTTCTGACTGTAACCCGTGCTTAAACCATGGCTTGCTATTATTTCTGATAGCAACCCGCTCTTCAAGAAAGGAAAGTGCTACGCTAAACCAATTTTTCAAATATTTCGTGCACTTATCCTAAAAACATAAACAAGGAAAGCATGTCGTCAAAAAGACTGCTGTTTCTACACAAATGTTTTTCCATCTAAAATTCTTCAGAAAAATATTTGTTGTTTTCAAATATGGTGGTAAAAGAGTTGCTTGTTAATCAATCAGTTTCAGAGTTTTCGTATAAATTGAAAACTCAATCAATGACTTCAGCACTTTTAAACCTTTTAGAAAATGAGTCATTGATTGAGGGGGAGAATGTTTTCAAATTTATATCATCTAAACGAGCTTATCTATTTATCCTATATGCTTAACTGAAAAATGTTGTTAACCTACGTTGAAGGACTAGGTGCCTAGGATATGATTGTTAGGATTAGATGATTAGAGTTTGATAAACACTTAAATTCCCATACCTTATATGAACTGATTGTTATGTTGGATTGACTTTTATTAGTCGATTGCTGTTTGGGTGATTTTGACCACCATATATTTGCATGTATGTTCACTAACGTATGCAGGTATATTGGTATATAAGAATGTTCCCGATCCGGATCCCACAATTGAAGATGATTGGATGCCGAAAGGAAAGGGTAACTATATCTTGGGTTGACAAATGAAGAAACGGAGCTTAATTGGACTTCTATGGTGAGTTGGCATAAATGCAACGTAAGAGGTCTCACTTTGCATCGTGAGATGGTTTTCTTAAGTGATTGAAGAAATAGAGCTTAATTTGACCTCAGTTGGCATTCAAAATGCAACATAAGAAGAAGTCTCACTTGCATCGTGAGCGGTTTTCTTCCAAACCTACAACAACAACAACGAAGCTTCTCAACCACCTAACGTATCTTTGTGCAGGATACCATTTTTAAACAATTTTGAATAATTTTTTTAAATTGTTTTGAAAATGGAAAATATTGTTTTGAAAATATATTGGACTAAAATATTTTCAAACTATATTTCTTCACAAAAGTTCCGTTTTTTACAATAATTGAGTGGTGATCTAAAGATTTAATGTTATGTCATGGTATGATTTTTCTTTTGAATCAAGGTCTTTCAAAATGAAAATTTTTCTGTTCTTGTTTGATTGTGAAATTGTTTTATTTTACTTAAAGATCTCTTAAAACTATCATACTTGACACTAACAATATTTAATGTCTAAATCATTTCCTTATCTATCATTTTTCAAAATTAAACTTTGCCATGTCTTTCCCCAAATTTTCTAAATGATTTAAATCTTTTGGGATCACAAATCTCAAATGGTTTGAAATTTTTGATCGGGGGAGAGATAGTGATTTAAATCTCTTATCTGTTTAAATGGAATTTGTTTTAGTCCTTTATAGGCACTCCTGCCTCCATGTGCCAAACGATTTGAAATACACAGTGCACATGATGAGGAGGAGGATTTATCCAAAAACATGATGAGTATTTAAACCAGGCCACATATTCTCCCATGTTTTCTAAACCATATTAAATCACTTGGGATCCAAAATCTCAAAGGGTTTGATATTTTTGATCGGGGGAGAATTTGTGATTTAATAATGAAATTTGATAAAAGGTGATCGTTTTGATTCAAATGTGCAGGCTGCTCTCATATGTGCTAAACGCTTTCGAATCTCGAAGCACATATTGAGGGGGAGCAAATAAACGATCGAGGTACGAAAGCCTTTTAAAGTGATTTATAAAGTACCTTGATTGAGTTTTCTAATGGTTTCTTAATGGCTCTTGTGATTGTAGATGTGCCTCAAATATAACTCTTGCCTCTATGTGATAAAATGATTTTAAATATCCTATGCACATATTGAGGGAGGTTTACCAAAGAAAATCAAATGGCTTTTTAGTATGAAAATTGTGATCAAAGAAAATATTTCAAAGTCCTCTTGCCTCCATGTGCTAAACAATTTCTAAATCATATGCACATGTTGAGGGAGAGGTTTTCTAAATGATCAAAACTTTTAAGGTACAAAATGCTTTGATCTCGTATCACAAGTACCTTGATTGTTTTTTCCAAATGATTTTTTAATTGGTTTCAAGGAAGAATGAACTGTACCAAAATACCGACCTTTTACTTTATGCTTTGAGTTATAAGGATGGTGAGGTTAGGTATTAGTTCCACGATCGCTTGACAGGAGGGATCTACCCAGGGACAATCCACTAGATAGTGTAAAGTCCTTAGGTATGATGAAAAAAGGAGAAAATGAGAAATGGGAAGAGTCTGGCCAGAGACGAGCTAATCTTTGGAATAAACCCAACAAGGTTCTAGTAATGAAGTTTCGGTAAGCACTGAAGGGTTTGAAGAATGAAAGAAATGAATGAAAAAGGGTGAAAAGAAAACCCTCCATCAATTCAACCTTAGGGCAGAAACGGGTTCAATTCATATGCTACTTGGTGTTTACTAAGGTAACACTGGTATTGAAGACAAGACATCATGGACCAAGTGATGCACTGCACTAAACTTCCTAAGCTACTCAAGTTCCTCTTAAAACGGCTTGTTTCATTCTCACGAGGAACCGACATAATCTATCGACTTTCTCTTAGAGATTGTTGATATTGAAGAAGGAGACCCTCTCCCTAGTCTCCGATATAGGAAACCAAATGTGCACTATTGAGTCTAGAGCCAAGAGATCATCCACCATATCTCATTAGGACACTAAATTCTTGAAGACTTGTTGTTTCACACATTGTGGAAAGTAAGAATATATATTAAGAGTCCTACGCATTATCCTTGTGGTATTGCGAGAACATCAAGTGATATGTAAAATATTCACAATGAAGATGGAAATCCTTCTAGAGCCAACATCAAACAAGCTCTTGGTGGGTGACATGTGAAATCTTGCAAAAGATCAAGCTTGTGACAACGGGATAGAAACGATGGGGCGATTCACTCTAGAATCAACCTTGGTCGAGTTGGAATTGCGAATACTTTTGGAAAACCGTTTGATGTGCAAATCTTCTTTTCTCTAGCACGTCGAATGTGTACTCATGTTTTCAAACACAAAAGTATTTTGATTGAAAATTGATCTTTCTCATAAAACCTTCGTCGTATTGTAAAACTCTTTCTTCTAGCAATACGCGATTGTTTTCAAATCATTTTCATCAATCGATTGAATCTCAATTATTTGGTTCACTCACTCCGTGTTGTCTTCTTTGAGGCGTTCGGTTTGAGAACGGCTAGAACATTGCGAAACCTGTCAAGGAGATTCTTAGGAATCCTACTTGATGGCGTGCTATGCTTGATCAGCGGAGGAACCGTGGGCGTGTACCTCAATTCAACGAAAGTGATCAAAGACACTTTCGTGTGTTTTAACAATTATGCTAGTGTATGCGGGTACACCGGCGATTGCGGCTAATCGAATTGAGAGTCAATCCAAAGCGCATGCTCACAGCATCCACACAATTTAAAGAAATCATGACGGTGCATATCTACGAACACGGCTCGATATTTCATACTATGCTTACGCTTATTATTTGCAAATATCATGAACGATAAGGCTTCCGCTACTCTGATGGAAAGATGTCATGATCCAAAAGGTGTGAGCATGTCGGTCCAAATGTCACAACATCACATGAAGGCAACACAACTATGGATAATCCAGAGATTTTACGTGGCTGATGATCTCAATGAAAGCTCGAAGATCATCAAAGATGTGGATCAGTTCATAGACCTCCACTGAAAGTACAAAGCACTCGGACTTTGAAGTTGCACTACAAAAGCACAAAGATTGCAGAACTTGAAGAATAGAAGTCTACGAGCTCAGAACAGAAGTCAAGAATAGAATGCTAGGATGCAAAATGTATATCATGGGGTGACCTCCCTTAGGGGGAGATTGTTAGGAATTAGAAAATTCCTTAGTAAAGAGTCGGTCACCCCAACTATAGTCTAGCATATGTTAGCTCGTAGACATTACGTTATTTACTAGTTATTTAGTTAGTTGTTTAGCGTAGTGTAACACCGTGGAGGAAGGACGGGTCTTTACCCACTGTATACCTGATCCACAGGCCGATAGGAGGTCGTGTTGTTTGTAAGTATAAATACCCCTTCCATCCATGGAAGGGGTGTGGCTTGTTAATCTAACCTTTTACATTTTGAGAACCAAGTCTCTAGCAAGAACACCCTCTCTATCTTTCTCTCTCTAAATATGGCAAACATGTATTTTGATCTTCCAAGACCACCCGAATCATCAACACAATAATATTTGGATCCTTACAATTTAATTCAAAAGACAATCCTAACATACCACCCCTCGAATTAGGCACCATTCAAGCACATATTTGGTTAACTTGCGTAAAAATAGAAAACGCTTGGTGAATGAGAGAGTAAAAGTATTTTAATTTAGGTTGTAAATAGGTAACGTTTATTTTACTTTCAGATAATCAGCTTTGTTGCAGCTCAATCAATACATATTAAAATCAGAAGCATATGTATATATGCAAACATTTAAAACTGATTATTGCAATTTGAAGTTACAACAATGTCGGTTCAAAACGCAAATCCAACCTCAAGTTAGCTTGGCGAAGCAGAGTTATAAAACCAAGATTAGAGCTTAAAGGAGGTTTAAGAACTTTTAAGAGCTTGTAATAGTGATTGTGTGGATGAAACAAGCGTGGTGCGGGAGATTTTTCTAAACCACCAACTTTAAGCCATCGTAACTTAAGCTAGAGATTTTTTGATTTTTTCTGCTGGGAAAGGTAAAAGGAGATGGTGAAATTGTAATTTTTAATTTTTAAGAATTTTATTGAGAACTAAAAATGGACTTAAAAGGTATGATGGCGAGGAAAAACTGATTTTTGAAAAAAAATTGGGAAAATGGGATATGAGTATAGAGATATATGTATGTGGTATTCACTTTCAGGTTAGCCATTAAGGTTCCAATATGTTGCGATTTACAACACTGTGATGCTCCATATCAGTTATCTATATCATGATTGCATATTGATATGGAATTATGCAGCAACCTCCACGTGCTTAGCCACACCATCTATTGTTCTGAGTCAACATTTATTTTATCTTTGTTTATTATTTCCGATGGTAGAGGGCACCGTTTCATTGCATCCATGTGGTTAAACAGATGGAGTACTTGATCCTTAACTTGATGTTGGAGTCATATTTTAGGTTACAATTCACCACAACTAAACAACTTAATTAGAACCATAATGAAACAAAAAACCCAGCCGAAATTTGTTGCTGAATGAGTGTGTCTTTAGTATGAAAAGCTTCTCAACCATTCAGAAACTTCTATGCGAGCTCTAATATTAATCTTGTGGTTGTTGAATTTTTTTTCTTTAGAGGTGAATAAAGGTGGGTTGGGTAACAGGTTGGGGTAAAACTACTTACATTTGACGGATTTCATCTCAGTCGATGTCATATCGAATGTGAAAACACCTCTTTTTGGTTGTATTTTCGGTATTGAAGTGATCACAAAACAGTCTGTCACATCAACTTTGAGCTATTCTCAAGGCTTATAAACTACAGCTTATGGCACAAATCCAAATTAAACCTCAAGTTAGGTTGGCGAACAGCTTATAAAACCAAGATTAGAGCTTAAAGGAGCTTTTAAGAACTTTTTGCGAGCTTGTAAAAGTGATTGTGTGGACTGAAACAACTGTGGTGCAGGGGAGATTTTTTCTAAAGCACCAACTTTAAGCCATCAGCAGCTTAAGCTAGAGAATTTTTTTGATTTTTTCCTTCGGGAAGGTAAAAGGAGATGGTGAAATTGTAATTTTTAATTTTTAAGAATTTTATTGAGAACTAAAAATGGACTTAAAAGGTGATGGCTGAGAAAAAACTAATTTTAGAAAAAAATGACTTTAATGAGAAAACATTACTTTGACTAATTTGAACTTTGATTCTATTTTAATGAAAAGTAATGTAATAATAATATATAATATAACATAAATAAGCTAGATTAGCAACTTTATAAACTACAACTGAGACCATGCAAACTTAAACTATCCTAATCTAACTGATATGAAAATTAAAAGGAATTTTGACTTTTTGCAATTTAAACTACTGATTTTATGTAATTACGAACCCGAATGTTTGACCAAGTAGCTTATGAACTACAACAAATTTGAATAGACATTTTAAACTTATAATTAGGCTAGTTATTTTACATAAGCCCATTTTTTTAGCTTTCTGGAAACTCATGACTTATGAGCGTATATTATCAGATAAGAAGAATCGTTCATATGCAAAATAAAAAGTATCCAATAACATAAGATCTGAGTATATCAATTGATAATGAAAAACCTAAAAGTTTAAAACTTATTGTTTATGAAAAATAAAGCTTTAAAATATGAAGATGGTGTAGTGCTGATTTATCTTAAGCATCCTTTGAGATATTCATTGATGTCATCTTCTTATTTTGTTGTGCATGATCGTCATCAATTGTTTCATGTTCTGATTCGTCTACTATTTCCCGAGGTCTTTTTTTTCCCAATGGCACCACTAACATTATTTGTTAAGGAATCCACACTATTCATTCTTGTGTTCTCGATGTCGATATCGGTTTCACCCTCGATATCCTGTAATGATTTATAAAGAAATAAATTACTTAGAATTTGATTAAAAAAAATTATGTTTTTGTTTAACTATATATGAATATATAATGTAAATACCTCATTAACAAATTCAGTTGGATTTGAACTGTTATCGTCATCTTTAGGAATGTGTAACATATAAAATAGAATAAGTATTATTTAAAAAATATGGGTGTGTTACACACAGTCTATAATGTAATATATGATACCTGGTCCACATTAATTGAAGCTTGTATATTCATATTATCAGCATCTTCTAACTCATCTTCTGTATCAACTAACTCATCTTCATCATTCTCATAATCATGGTCATTGCGTTCTAAATCATTGTTAGTATTATGTGAATCATCTTTGGCATGTTCAAACTTATCTCCACCATTTTCAAACTCACCTTTGCCAGGTGCTAAATCATCATCACTATTTTGAGACTCATCTCCACCATTTTCAAAATCATCTTCATTATTTTCATGATCATGTCCATAATTCTCATAATAATCATCATCATCATTTTCAAAATCTTCTTCATTATCCTATTTTGGTTTGTAAAAAAAACAATTTTTTTAAAAAACGACATAAACAAATAAAATTTTATGTTATTAATTTCATCTTTGAAGTGGTTGATTGTGTCAACATCATCAGTGACTTTCTCCGTTCGGTATATATGGCTATTATTGTTGTGGTTAAATTCCGTGTATTTAATCTTGAATAGATATTGTTTTCCAATAATCTCATTAAGCTCATCTGGGAAGTATTCATCTGTATGGATGCCATGTTCTTGCATGATATCCCATGCAGTAACCTTTGTCATCTTATGCACATTGTTGTCAAAAATTACGATTTGTGCTGTTCCACTCTCGTCTACAATGCGCACAGTGATTTTGAACCTTTTCATAAAAAAAAAATGATTTTAGTTTGGTCTATTGAAAGTTTAGATGTATAAATGTTGTAACTAATTATATAAAAATCTATTTGATACACATGAAGCTTGCATATGTTTCCCCATGTCTTTTGCAAAACCACAATTGTTTTTTGTTTCTAGAATTCATTCCACCTTTTCTTTGCTATTGGTGTCACTTTTGTGTTGCATTCTTTGCAACCTGTATAAACCCATCCATTTTGATATTGGATGTTATGCACAGTTGCATAAACAACACAACATGTTTTTGCATTTTGTACATTTATTTTAGATATTCATGTTATAGTTGTATATTATTTTGAATCAATATGTATACAAAATGCTCAAACCTAATTGCAATCTTACCGGTTCAATAGTACGAATCATTCCTACCAATCTCTTTACACACCCTTGCATAAATTCTGATGGTGTTACTACATGACTGTCTTGTGAATGCACTCTGAATCTTGAATTACTGGCATCATATCCCTCTTGAGATTCATAGCTATTTCATATAAAAAAAATTGTTGTTATTTTTATGATATTATTTATATATTAAAACTCATATTTGTTAATGTAAAATAAATTACCTTTCTCGAAAAGGCAATAATTGAGGTATTTTCCTGTTAATGTATATCTTGCTACCAAATAACGCATTATGCACGGATGGTTTATCTGTCAATTGTTATTTTTTATATCATCATAAGTGAAAACATAAATTATACTTTAATGTATTATAAAATTAAAAAATCATGTTCATAAACTTACTATCCCAATATTTAATCTTTCCTAGCATAAAAAGGATGTCTAAATGACCAATATCTTCAAGCCTGTTGGCGTATTCATTCAGATGAGTGCCAGCTTGTCCCAAAAAGTGCAATCAAGTGTATAAGATCTGCAAAATATGATATGAATTCGTGGTTATATATACATAATTTTGGTAAATAAATATTTACAACAATGAATAAACTTTTTCTTACTCAGCATCTTCAATGACAATTGTTCACGGATTTTAGGACCACTTTGTGGCCATTTACCGGACACGATATTACCAACAGCTACAACCGTTCCAATCACATCTATACAGTAACATGTGTATTAGTATTTATTTTTTTTTAAAAAATAAAAATAAAAACAATTTAGCATTATATGTAAGCATAAAATGCATACCAACACAATCATGTTCATGGTACTCGTTGTTTTGGTCCAATATATGTGTGAATGGTTCATTTATGAATCCAACAAAGTTGTCATCAATTTGGTCAATTCTTGTAACATTTGTGTCTTTAAAAAAGGAAATTTTCCACCTGTTTGGTAACAAAGGCAATCTTCCACCATTTTACGCACACCAAAGTTAGAGATCATATAGCATTGACCCTGTTGAAGTAGAGGTTCGAATTTAAACATGAACTCCTTTTTAATGTAAATTTGAATTCTCTCGTCCTGTAAATGTTATTCAAACAATTAGATGTTATACATATATTTTAAAAAATAATATTTATAAGTATACAAATGAATATACATATATATACCTCTACGTCTTGAAAAAAACAATCCAGACTGTATGGGTCATGTTCTTCGTTAAGTTTATGTGAATGCCAAATGGAGATACATCTTCCTTTAATGGCCATCTTATTGATCATAGGGTTGACATTTTTAATATGAGTCATCCTTAGTTCATTCATCTTTTGTGCTGAATTATTAAAAACACATTTAAAATTACAAATCCATTCAAAATTAAACAAATAGTGAAAAACAAATAAACAATCAACCTTGTGGGAAATTACCAACGGATGAACTTTGCATTCCATATCCTTTTTAGCTGTGGTTTCATGCCGTAAAATTGAATTTAGAAAATTAATAATAACAACAATGAATATTCAAGAAAAAATAAACAATCAAACCTGTTGAACCACTCTCAAATGACGAAGAATGAATTCCAAAACGGTTTTGTGTACTGATTTTCCACCTACAAATAAACATGTATAAGTATTAAGAATATGTTTTGATTTATATAAATTAAAATGCGTTAACAATATATTAAGAATTAACCTTGTGAATCATTACAAAAGGAGGAACTTTTAATTCAAACCCTTTATTTGGTTGTGAATTCACTCCTGTAAATCAATGGTTAATCATTATTTAAACATGGAATATAATATGTATTATAACATACATATAAATATAAATATAATTGTGTTTATTAATTTACAAAATATAAATTACCTGTTAAACTTCTTTTAGACGAGTGGTATGCAATCTGTCTCATTTTCTTGATAACAAAAACTTGGAGTACCTATTGCAGAACCTTTATATTGTTGCCATAGGTATATATATATACTCAATTTTAACATTTTGAAAACATAATTTATTGAATAAAAGTAAAAAAGAAAATTAAAAACAATTTGGAGTAGATTCGATAATTACAACACATTGTACCTTTTGGTATACTTCCTGATGGCAAATAAAATGCGCTTTTTGGATTTTTTTGCTGATATTTAATGTAAGATAGCCTTTCAGAATCAGTTATATTGCGTCGCCTTGAAGATGCAAACTTGGGTATTTCAGAGTTATCATGAGATAGATTCCCATCAAAAGATGATGGTTGTTTGCCAAAGTTATTGGTTGCATATCCTTTTCCTAACAACAATTAATCAACGCATAATGAAACTATTCACTATATGGAGAAAAAATACACAAAAAATAAAGATATTGTACCTTTGTTTGCCCTTCTTAAATTTAAACCATGAGAACCATAGTTTCGACTTGGTGTGTCACTTTCAAAAATAGACATATCGATAGTATTATTTATGTTTCTTGGTTACTGCTGAAGGATTTGTACCTTTGTTTCCCCTTCTTGAATTTAAAGCATGAGATCCATTGTTTCTTCCTGGTGTGTCACTTTCAAACATGGAGGGTATTTGGAGTTATCATGAGATAGATTCTCATCAAAAGATGACGGTTGCTTGCCAAACTTATTGGTTGCATATCCTTTTCCTAACAACAATTAATCAACGCATAATGAAAGTATTCACTATATGGAGGAAAAATACACAAAAATTAAAGATATTGTACCTTTGTTTGCCCTTTTTAAATTTAAACCATTAGAACCGTAGTTTCGACTTGGTGTGTCACTTTCAAAAATAGACATATCTATAGAAGTATCTTTGTTTGTTGGTTCTGAAACTGAAGGATTTGTACCTTTGTTTGCTTCCGTGAATTTAAAGCATGAGATCCATTGTTTCTTCCTGGTGTGTCACTTTCAAAGATGGATATGTCGATAGAAGTGTCTTTGTTTATTGATTGTGAAGCTGTTGCAAAGAAAAACATGTTATCTTTCAAGGTTGAATGAAAAATTAATGTATTTTAACACGTGCATCTTTATTATTAAAATACCTGATGGATCCAATATTGTCTCATTGATATCATCATGGTTTGTTTTTGTAACTAAATCAACATACATATCTTATGCACTATAAACTAAAACATTATAAAACCACAACCATAACTTTTTAAATATATATATATATATATATAAATATATATATAACATAATAACAATAAATAAGTACCTGGTCGATCCACTATAATCACATCATTCTCAACATTATTTGGTTCTGTACAGTTATCACAAATAACATGGTATGCATTAAGTTAAAATTATATACGCAAATGTATTATTAGTTCTTAATGACCAACATACCTTTTGAATTCATTTGACTACCTTTCCTCAATTGTTGTTTTCCTGCTAACAAATCATCAACACACACACAATGAGAATTATTTATAAATAATCAAGTTCTGTCAACAGTTAAAATATTCAAAAAAATTAAGAATCGGATTCGAACCCAACAACATTGCTTACCACAGACACAACACCATACACAATTACCAATTGTCCTTGGGACTTTTTCAATTTATTTTTGCAATATTTTATGTTTAAACTCTAATTATCTTTTAACCTTATGTTACCAAAAGTAAATTTCATACGCATCAATGTTTTTCACTGATTATACTTTTTAATTTTTTCTATTGCACCTTAAAATTCATGGTATCGTCTAATAATGTGAAGGGTCATGAGGATTTATTTTAATGGTGTAGAATCATGCAAACGTTAATCTGAGTAACAAAAAAATTAAAACTAATCTTCATCCTAAGTCATTGGTCGGATATGAGAATATAAATAAAATAGCAAAAACAATATGTAAAACACATATCGTCATTATCAAATGACAAAGCGCCATCAATATTTCACATGTGAATAAAATAGCAAAAACAATATATAGGGTCAATCAGTTTGAGAACTTATGGGTTTCAATCAATTTAAGGGTCGGTATTTAAAGAAAGCATGTGAGGGTCGGCACAAAAAACTATTGTAAACTTTACACATGCATGGGTAAGTCGCCAAATACACAATTTTTATGACCATTACATGAACAGAAAAAAAGTCGATTATAGCCAAAATAATAAAATAAAATAAAAAAAAAACATCAGCAGTCACAACAACAATCGCAGCCGCAGCAATGGCCACCGGCACAACATAAGACCTAACAATTTTTTGGTATTATTTGGAAAAACTTGCACCCCTGGTGTGATTCCCAAATATGTTTCGTTATTGGATTACAGTGTTGGAGTATGCTCATGTCATAATAAATAATTATATGGCTAGTCGTATGTGAGCCTATGGGGTCACACACATATACACTTAGACACCATTATCATAATGTATTTATCGTATTTACATTATGTATAACCTTTGTTACATAAGGGAGTTAAGTGGAGTATTTGGACTTTGAAGGGCTTAAAGTGTAACTTAAGATTTGACATCAATTAGCATTAATGCTAATTGATTATTATTGATGATCATTGATGTTGATTGAAGGTTACATTAGGACTTCATAATCCCCTCCCCTCCTCTCTCTCTTGGGACGTCCAAAACCACACACACACTAGGGGTTTGGTTTTTTGGTTTTGATCTTCTTCCTTGCTCATTCTATTGTAGTCTCTTGCAAGGTGTTTGTGAAAAGGTTAGACTAGCATCAAAGTGGTGATTGCTTGGCGTGTAGTGTGTTTCAATCATTGGGAAAGACCAACATCATTGGTCTTTTGGTTTCTTGATTCCATTCGTGGTGGTCGTTGGTGTCTCGTTACCGGAATCACGCTACAAAGGTATAAACCTTATCTATGTTTTATTTGATTGATCATATGGCAATATGGATCCGTTGTTGGTGATGATTCCGCTGCGTTTATATGTTTTATTTATGTTTATTATATTCATCATCACCTATAGTGGTATCACGAGCCATCATATGTGCCATATGATTATCGGGTATGCGAAAAAATGGTCAAAACGCATGTTTTTAAGTGTTTTTTGTAACCACTTTCAAAACAGCCCCGAGGGCTCCATTTTTCATGGATTAAGAATGTTATTAGTAATATAAACATCTGTGATTTTTGGTCCTATGTCCATTGGTTTTAGCATACGTTAATTAAACAATGTATTCGTGCGCTAAAAATGGCTTTAATCGCGTTGTTTTAATCGATTCTTGAAACGATTTGAAAATAGCCCCTAAGGCTTAATTTTCTGTGGTAAAATGATTTTTAGAAGGTCTAATTTCAGTAGGTTTGAGAACCTAAATCCATTTTACTCGCGTACCAATCGGGGTTTTAATTCTTGTTGATTATTTCTTCGATTCGTTGGCTAAATCTTTTATTTCATGCTATTTAAATTGTTCCCATGGCAAATACATGCATGTGTGCTCATGGGATTAGCCACACGTGTTATGTTCATAATTTTATGGTATTATTATGTGTATATGCAAAGCCGATGAAAACCTAGACCACTTGTGCTATGAATGATTGTGATTGTCGTTAATTTCTTGTTATTTGGGGTTTGCCATTGTTTCGGCTTTTATGTATGAATTTTAATTTGGTTTTTGCCATTGTTTGGGCATGTTACAATAGATAGATAGTAGATTAGTTGTATTTTACATTCTATATATTGTAACCGATGCTTGGAATGGAATGGCGAAGCATAAAAGACATAAAGACGCAAAATGGCTGCTCGTACAAGCTGCAGTAAAACGGCGTTTCCCGATGATTGGTGGCGTATTTTTTAACCAAATTTTTTTTGCAGGTAGACAACTCATGGGCCCACAACTTTGTAGTGTGGTGATAAGCTCGGGGATGACTCCTTCTAGGCCATTTGGGCCTCCGAATGCAGAAATTCTGGGCTGGCAGATTCACTTTTCATGTGCATAATGGGCTTCTACTTGTCCTAGATTGGTCTTGGAGCAAGTGGGAGTCCTCCGTGTGGTTGTGGTTTATGTCCCTAGTTGACTCTTGGTTCTCGTGATGGCTCACGAGACCAAGCATAGGTTCTTTCATCGGTTGAGGCTTTGCATATTGTGGTTGTGTGTTGGTTGTTTGCTTATTATGTATGTTGTGAATGTATATAACTTGCATATAGTTTTCTAAAACTTAAAACGCAACACAAACCATTTTCAAACTAAATCTTATGATTTAGTTTAACTAAGTTTAAATATGGATTTAACTTAAAATCATTGTTTTAATAATAACACTTAACTTGTTCTGTATGTTATTCGATTTATGTATTGTCCTATCTCTTTTATTATCCACATAGGTTCTATATTAGACTTGAATATGGACAACTTGACACACATAAATTAAAACAATGATTAGACTTAAGTTAAGAAGAGTTTTTAACTTGTGCTACGAAGAATGAATGCATGCTTTTTTGTACACCTTTTTTGATTCAAATCAAAATATTTTAACCGTCACAAATTTAAGTCATGCCGTCCAATCGCTTGAGAACACTTGCAATTACTTTTGCCTATGCGTGGGACCTAGGTTGAATTGTAACCCAAGGTGATTATTGTCTATGCATGGGACCTAGATATATTTTCGCACGTTCTCAAATTGGATGACTTAATCGAGTTAAGCGGTGAGACCTTGACCCGAGGCAAGGATGGGAATAAACATGCCTACTTGACACTAGATGCTTGTTCACTAGTGCCATGAGTCCCATAAGGATCTAAGAGTTGCACATGTAATGCAATTGGTGATCGTCGCCTACCAATTGAATCTACTATTGCTAGCAGATCAACTGATGTGATAGTAGAAGCACAATGTGGATCTTAGCCCTTTTTTTTCGTAAATTAATTGTTTTAAACATGGGGTAATTAATTGGTAAAAGGATAATTGTCGAAAATACTAAAAATTGAACTTTGTAAATTCATATTAATGATATAATGCATCACATCCGTAAACGAAAGTTTGTTCTTTTCTTGTTATAAAGACAAACTAAGTAGTTCTTTCCTTGTAAGAAAGAGACTTGTTCCTATTTGTTTTCTTTATGAGGAAATACAATAATAGGAATATTTGAATTGTCCTAATTCTAATCAAACTCAAAGCACACCTACTCTAGAAATCGTAATGTCTTGCAAAAGTCAAAACGGTTAAGTATGGTTGCACATCTTATTCTTTCAAGTTTGTTTTATAACCCTAGTTTCGGTTTCCAAACATTGAAGTAAGATGAGATATTTGGATAACTAGAGAACATGTTTTCTATAGCTACCAAAATAATATGAGTTTTAATTAGAAGATGGAAATATCAATAAACCGCAAAATGGTAAAGACAATTACTAGCATGATTACCTAGCAATTATCTTAACCCAATAAACCTAATAAGGTACTACACACCCTTGTGGTAAAATAGACCTTATGGAGGAATTGCATGCCTATTTTCAAGTTAAAATATCAATGATGGCTAGCCCGTCATCTATATGTTAGAACTTGATGCACTTCATTGAATATCTAAGTACATGTTTACTAGTCCAAGTGACTTACATTAGCAATAATGTGTAGATATTCAAAGAAAGAAGGAAAGTATCCAATTGACACTCGGTCTCCCTGGTGACATAACATTTATAATGTTGTATAATCCAATGGGAGCTATGTGACTTTAATTCTGGTGACGAAACACATGTAATGTTGTCTAATCCAGTGGGAGCCGTAATCTTTATTACCTTGAAGGTTGCCCATATTATTTCTTGATTGTCTTGAAATAATACATTACTTTCCACACGTGAAGCATCATAGTTTATATAAGAACCATTGCATGAATTTTATTGGATAACTTGTCGCGTTCCGATGTTGCTTCAAATGTTATCAATAAATTGTTATGCATGATTCATTATTAAAACAATAAAGTTCTACATATCTATATTTTCATTTTGTATATCTGTGACACTGTCATATTACGCATGATGTTGTGCCATGCACAAGTGGGAGAAATCTTCATTGTGTGCAAGATACAACATATAAAAATATGACTAATAGTTTTCTTGACTGCAAGGTAAGAAAACTAATATTCTACTAGGACTTCTACACATAAAATGTAAGTTGCCCTAATTAGAACAAATGTCAAGATAATATGAAAAGCTACTTCAACATATTCACCGAATTGTTCAGTAAATATGATTATGTATTATTGTAAAGTCATAATCTTGAAGTATGAAATTAACTTGAAATTACTATTGAGGCCAAGAGTCGGCACTCTAAATTGCTTTACTTGAATATGTTTAGGTCTCTTGTAAAGACTTAAACATCAAGTCTGTTAATTGTTGAAAGACTTATAACGTAAAGTAAGACATTAACTTGTTATGTATTCTTGTTAAATACATGTACATGAAGTCATTAAATTGTTAATGACGTATAGTAAAATATTAAATGTTTATGTTTTCTAGTCAAAACATGCACATGAAGTCATTGACTTGGTCAACAACTTATAAATTAAGTATGCAATAGGCTGAAAACACTATTGATGCCATCTGGTTTGACTTGGTTGGCAGATACGTAAGCCAAAGAGTATAAGTTCATCTAATGAGTTGTGGGATAGTCTCACAACATCAATCCTCATGGAATACCACATTATTATGGTATGTCCATCATGGAAAATCAAACTCTATTGATATTGTTTGATCTTTGATGACTTAAACTCTCTTACCTCCAAAGAATTAAGGTTAGAAAATTGAATGTGCCATGGGTACACTCAATATGGTTCCAATCTGGAAGGTATTTAAGACGCCATTGTGTTATGGAATGGGATGAATTCCATTATGTCTTGATTAAAGTTCTTAATTTGTTAAATACCTTAGAGTAAGTAATTAACAAACCGGAGTCAAGAACTACTAATGTATTTAAGATGTCCCAATTGAAAACAATTTATTGTTTCTCAAGATGCTGTGTATCTAGAGATTAGTCTCTATGTACAAAGCAAGTGGGAGCACCTTTAGATCTTGAAGTTGTTCAAGAACTAATATACACAACCTTCTAGGTACACTTGCCGATGTCACACTAAGGTTGAACATGCATATGTTAAACCATAGTATGATATCTCTCATTCATAGATCGAGAAGGAAACTTCTTGCACTTTGAATGATATAGTCTTATATCAATGCTAAGGGATATAAGTTAGAGGGACATTGTGAACACCTTTAACTAAGAGGCATTATCGGATTTTGAATCGATGAATGGCTCAAAGCTATGAATGATAAGATGCTGTCCGTGGAAGACAATCACTCATGAAGCTTGATTGATCTCTTACAAATCAGTTAGACTGTGAGGTTAAATATGAGTTTCTCAATGAGAAGACTCAAAAGGACAAACTTGTACACACATTTAATTCACGAGTAGTGAAATGGGTTACTCATACTCAAGAAATTGACTACGATTAAATCTACCTACACGTAAATATTAAATGTATAAAGATGGTGAATTGTCATACTTATCTTCATGAAATGTCACAATAGGATTTCAAAACTCTTTTCTTATTGAATACATTTGCGGGTGATGTGTATTCAAAAGGGTTTGTGAATATATATAATCTTTATTATGTCTACAAGATACAAGAATCCAAGTGTGGATTAGATAATGCATCTCCGAGCTAAGATCTTTAGTTTACCATAAAATCATTAATTTGATTTTGATTAAAATAAGATCAGTACTAAGTACACTAAGAGCAAGTGGGAACCTTGCATTTATTTTCTTAAATCTCATATGTTGATAACGTATTAGAAACATTATTCCATCTAAGCTGGAATTTTTTCCTTAGTTTGGAATGAAGTTTCTCTTGAGAGTTTTAGAACATAAAACATGCAACCTTGTTACATATTTTTGTTTGAATAAACATAAGCGGTTATTAAGTCTGACACAATATGAAACATTATTGAGAGGAGTCTCAATAATCAATCTTACCTGATGAGATTGAAAGCATGAATAGAAACCTTAAGTTTAACTAAAGGATTCAATATGTATATCATATTATGCATTGGACTAATTATATCATTTGCATGAATGCAAGATGAGTTGATAACAACAAATATCTAAGTGAATGTCATTAGATAATTGTTAAACGAACATTCTAATGGACCTTCAAAGGACCAAATATATGTTCAACATTTACAGATATTTGAGGATCTCTCGTTCGCTGTTTGCATACATTGATGCTTATTTAACTGAAATGATGCTCAAACCTAGTCATGGTAGCATATCATCATGAATGATGACATTGTTGACTAGATGTGCTCGACTGAGAGCATTAATGTATTATACCATAAAAGAATAAGAATACTTTACAGTTTGAGAAATTGTTTAGATGAATGTCTATAGTAGGTGTTTTGCTAGTGTCAAACACCCTATGGAATGCATTGCTGCAATACTTGTATTGTACTTGAATGCACAATCATCATACCTTTCATGGATATTGAAACAAGTATTCTCAAGGTTTACTCAGATGACTACTTGTTGTCTTGAACAACATAATTTGATCATGGTGGGAACACCGGTTTTCGATCTATATGTAGTCTTATGCATATCTGTTTATAGTATTTGGATAATGGAATGCTAAGCAGTTTATATTTTATAATGAATTGATTTAATGGTTATTATCATTTTCATTTATATCAACTGTATTCTATATTTGCATGTTTAAATCCATGAATGATTTTCTTCATTCAAAACTTGTCCATTGTCGGTTGACGGTATGGGAGTACCATCAAATTAAGACAATTGTGAGTGTGTTGGTGACCATTTTGCCAAACTCACATGTTGTTCATAGTGATGATCATTGGACTGACCCAACCTACAAGTATTCACTGCATGGATCGGCGTCAAATAGTGAATCTCGAAAATGGTTATGTCTATTATCCTTAGACTTGAGATGCAAGCAGGTTTTGCATGTGTGGAGTTTCATTCCTTGATATGGTTAAACGCTGTCCTGAACAAGGTAGTTATAAAGGCCACTATCAGAATGATTTGAAGCACATGAATGACACGTCGATCAAAATAGGATTTGTTCCTCCACATGGTTTGGAGTTAGATACTCTGGGCCTCGATGATTTGAACAGATGTTTGTATGGTCGTACCCAAATGAGATTAAGATGAATCTTAATTCACTTGGTAATCTTGTTCAATATCAAGATCGAGAACATAATAGTTGAACAATTAGAATGACTTTTGATCCATGTCTAATATTCAACATGGTATCTGAAACAAAGGGATATATGACATATAAACCATTTTATGAAATGTTTGCCGACCTCCACATATCACGGGGGCATTGGCGTGTTGCTAGACGCTAACCATTTCTTGTATAATTACTTGTCTATTATGACGTCAAGTGAGGGTGTTGGAGTATGCTCATGTCATAATAAATAATTATATGGCTAGTCGTATGTGAGCCTATGGGGTCACACACATATACACTTAGACACCATTATCATAATGTATTTATCGTATTTACATTATGTATAACCTTTGTTACATAAGGGAGTTAAGTGGAGTATTTGGACTTTGAAGGGCTTAAAGTGTAACTTAAGATTTGACATCAATTAGCATTAATGCTAATTGATTATTATTGATGATCATTGATGTTGATTGAAGGTTACATTAGGACTTCATAATCCCCTCCCCTCCTCTCTCTCTTGGGACGTCCAAAACCACACACATACTAGGGGTTTGGTTTTGGTTTTGATCTTCTTGCTTGCTCATTCTATTGTAGTCTCTTGCAAGGTGTTTGTGAAAAGGTTAGACTAGCATCAAAGTGGTGATTGCTTGATGTGTAGTGTGTTTCAATCATTGGGAAAGACCAACATCATTGGTCTTTTGGTTTCTTGATTCCATTTGTGGTGGTCGTTGGTGTCTCGTTACCGGAATCACGCTACAAAGGTATAAACCTTATCTATGTTTTATTTGATTGATCATATGGCAATATGGATCCGTTGTTGGTGATGATTCCGCTGCGTTTATATGTTTTATTTATGTTTATTATATTCATCATCACCTATATACAGTTCATGTAATGTTTTCTATAGTATACTTCAACGTATCTTTAATCTTTATAAAAGAGCTTGTACAAAACGAAAAGCAAGCTATTTTTTTAAAACCAATTTAGCTTTTAACCAGGCTGAGCTTTTCAACCCATTTAACTAAGTTTTCTGATTGAATATTAATGACTAAATGGGTGTATATGATCCCTCTTTTTTGTAGGCTTACTTGACGAAGGTATATTGGAGGATGGTGCTTTCTTTGAGAGAATACCAGGAAGAAAAAGTAGGCCGGAAAAAAATGATATATAACCCACATTAACAACCTAATAGACCTACCTATGAATAACCTTATTATCAATTATTATCACTATATTATCGTTACATGAAAAGAAAAGAAAAGTCGATTATCCGTCTGTTTTTTTTTCCACTAAGCATTCAATTGACACAATTCTCTAACAAATAATAATGTGAAACGTTATTTTTTTCCACTTAAATCATTCGTTGTTATCAAAAACTCATGTCACCTCACAAGCTATTTACAATAACTATTTTATCATGGAGACACAAGTGAGATTAAAAACTATATCTTAGTGATCATATCATATGAATGTTATTTTTTTCCACTTAAATCATTCGTTGTTATCAAAAACTCAGGTCACCTCACAGCCCTTTTACAATAACTATTTTATCATGGAGACACAAGTGAGATTAAAAACTATATCTTAGTGATCATATCATATGAATGGCCATGGTTACAGTATATGTCGAACAATATATTACTCGATCTAGTCATATCAATATGGTAAAATTTAAATTGCATCTTATAATCAAAAAAATTATACAACAATCCATCATTAATTCTTAAAATCCAACATACCTCTTAGATTCTGTGGAAAACCTTTTTTACGGTTGATTCCCCTGCTAACAAATAATCAAAACATACACAACAGTAATATCTTAGATTTAAAGATGAATATAACAAATTTATAAGATTTAAAAATCAAATAAACAAAAATATTATATATATTAAAACAACCCCCATGAGAGCTTTTTTGAGCTTAGTTTTAAGCTTTGAAATGAGCTCCACGTTAGAACAAAGATGAAACAACAAAGTTAGTGATACAAATAACCTGGAAAAGCTAAATGGGAGGTAAGCTGGACCCTCAAACAGCTTAAAAATAAGCTGTTATCAGACCTTTTGGGGACAGTTTATGCTGATATGGAAATAAAAAAAGGAAAAGGGCAACTTTCAACTTCAATTTAAACAAAGTTAGAGATAATGTAGGTGCAATTAAACTAACATCAGATGGAAACCAATGATTGAAGATTCATAAAAAACAATTTTTGGACAGTTTTGAATACAATTAAGCTGTGCAAAAAAAAATGCAAGCATGTCACACAGATGGAGACAATCTCCAAACCATTCTCATTAGGATTAGATCCTTAGAAAATAAGGAAGCTTACCTTAGGTATGATGTGGCTCAATCTATGAAGCAATATAGTATTGTACTATTTTCATGATATAACTAAGCTTAGGTTAAAAACATGTAATTTTTTAAGCCGATCTTGTTAGAACTGTGGTTATGGCAAGCATATGAAAAGTAGCCCGCTTTTCTAGCTTATAAATAACCACTTATAGGACTATTAAACTGAGAATTAAGCTAAAACAGATTATATAAGTACTAAAATAAACCTAAAAAAGCTAAATTGGATATAGAAATAATCCTAATTGATGCTTAAAAACTGATGTGAAAAGGTGGTGATGGTGGGCTGTTGTAAGAGCAATTCAAAAAAAAAAAAAAAAACTTTTTCTTTGCATACTACTCCGACATGATTCTATGCAATAAAACACTACTTGGAATGCTGAAATAAATTGAACGATACAACTTACTTCATCATTAACTATGTAATTATTTTAGCAATTGTGTTACACACAAACTAACTGAATGCACAAAATCAAAGAGTAAAACTAACTCTACCTATCTAAATTGGGGCTCAAAGATGGACAATGGGGCACTGCTCTGCTGTTGCAAGGTAAAAGTATCCCACAGGGGGCTTTTCTAGCTTATAAATAAGCACTTATAGGAATACTAAACTGATAATTAAGCTAAAACATATTATATAAGCACTAAAATAAACTGATGTGAAAAGGTGGTGATGGTGGGCTGTTGTAACAGCAATTCAGAAAACAAAACAAAAAACTTTTTCTTTGCATACTACTCTAACATGATTATACAACAATCCATCATTAATTATTAATATCCAACATACCTCTTAGATTATGATTCTGTGGAAAACCTTTGTTTTCTGGTTGCTTCCCTGCTAACAAATAATCAAAACATACACAATACTAATATGTTAGATTTAAATATGTATCTAAAAAATTTATAAGATTTAAAGATAACTTAACCTGAATTCATTCTAGTTTTTTTATTTTCCTCCTGTTCCTTCTTGGATGAATTAGTTTCATTCGCTTTTAAAAGCCTTTGTGAAGATCTTTGTGCCTGCATTTTTTTTCACTGTTAGTCGACTTATGGACTATGATGTTCTTCGACTTATGGACTATGAGGTTTGACAATAAATAATGTTGTATATATAGTGTAATATTATGTAAAACCTAAAACAAAATAGTTAAGATAACAATAAATAACTACCATACTTATCTTTATATTTTTTTTGGAAAAAAACCTTTTTTATTTTTGGAAAATATTTAGAGATACGTTTTATTTATTTATTTATGGATACGTTTTTTTTTTAATTTATTATCTTTGTCTTGCAAAATATAAAAAAAAAAAATGAATTGCTTTAGTGGTAGAGATGATGGTTAAGTTTGGAGAGTGACCAAGGTTCGAACCATACTAACTACATTTTTAAATTACAATTTTTAAACATTTAATCTAATAAAACATAAATAATTTCGGAAAAATAAAAAAAATTAAAAAAAAAAAAAAATTAAATAGCCTAAATTTCAAAATTAATTAAATGTATTCAAATAAAATAAATTTTAAAAATGCTTACATGCTTGGCAACAATGTGACATGTGGAAAAAATTAAAAATAGCCGTTATATAATATATATATATATATATATATATATATATATATATATATATAAATTTCAAAATTAATTGAAAAATGGAGAGAGTATTCAAATAAAATAAATTATTAAAAATTAAAAAGCACATCTACCAACCAATTGAAACACCGTTGACCCGCACGACAATTTGTGATGACATCCAGTTGGCTAATTTTTTTGAAATCTTGCTTTGGACACATGGCATTTGTATAATAAGTTATTTTAAAAAATGTTGCTCTTGCACCATTTAAGGGCTTATATGAATCGTCGGGTAGCCCTTTTCCATGTATCAATAATGGTAAGTTTATTAAAAATCACGTTATCGGCAGCTGAACAATATAAATATCTATACCAATTATATATATATATATATCCAATGCAAAGTTACAATTTTAAAAGCCACACACCAAATGATACGTTACACATGTAAACAAAATATATATATATATATATATATATATATATATATATATATATATGTGTGTATATATATATATACTACACACTTAGATATATATATATATATACTACGCATATTGTAGTTATCGAAAAACGATATATAGTTTGTTGAAAGAAATATGGGTCATATATACTATATATATATATATATATATATATATATATATATATATATATAGAACACTCAATCCTAATCAATGGACTTTATGAGTAATTAACGGCCAATTAATCACCCATAATAAGCCTCCATTATCATAGGAATAGTGGTTACATGACCAACTAAACGTGGTCATAAAATAGTCATAACAGCCACTTGAATGAGTCAAAGCTGTTACAAATCAATCACTGCAAAACTACCAGTAGGAACCATTACACTAGCAGCAGAAACCAATATGCTACCAGTAGGAACTATCACTGCAACACTACCAGTAGGAACCATTACACTAGCAGCAGGAACCAATACACTACCAGTAGGAACCATCAATTACTACACTAGCAGTAGTAACCAATACACTAGCAGTATTAACCACTATTGAGTCAGGGTGGTTCAGGGACCTCATGGGTGTACACTCCGTACCTCCTTACCCAAAACCAGGTGTGACCTAAACCCACAAGTGCACTAAATTTTCCAACAATCCTCCCCAAATTTAGTTCACTTCCTTTGCATGAAAAACAAACGTATATCAAACAAAACATGTGCATAAACGAAAATATCCTAAGGATTGAATTTCCTTCTTAGTACATTACACGTTCAAATATTCGAGAATTAGGGTGTTCTAAGAATTGAACCCTTCAACCCATTTGAATACCTGAAGATAAAATACACACAAGTTTTCAAACACTTAAACGCTCCTGACACTTTACAAGTCATGTGTCCATTTCCAAATTCATAAATGTTGCAAGAGCCAAAAGTCCAAAAGCTCCTTGAAGCGGCAAAACTTCAACATTCACATAGGTGGTTCCTCTTTATTCATGCTCCTGCCAAGCACTTTTTCAAAGAAAATTAACATTTAAGAAGTAAAGACTTCATCCTCCTTTCAGCAGGTTCTGAGCACAACCGTGGGATGTAAATAAAACATGTGCTCCAATCCACTGAATGTTCAGCTTTCCACATTGAACTCAGCTCCCAAGTTTCCTTAGGAGGAGTTGGGTGTCCTAGCATTCAGTGACTAAATTGGACTTAAACCCATCCCTTTAGCAGACTTTATAACCAAGTCTCTATCCAAACCATTCGTCAAGTGATCAGCTAAATTTTGTTGAGATCTAACAAACTCTATAGATACCACCCCATTCATGATAAGCTCACGAATCATGCTATGTCTGACACCTAAGTGTCTAGACTTCCCATTGTACATCTGGCTATAAGCCTTTGCCAATGTAGCTGCACTATCACAACGGATAGAAATAGGTGCTATAGGTTTAGGCCACAATGGAATCTCAAGAAGCAAGTTTTTCAATCATTCAACTTCTTTACCAACAGTTGCTAAGGCCATAAATTCATATTCCATTGTTGAACTGGTGATGCAAGTTTGCTTCTTGGATGCCCAAGAAATTGCACCTCCACCAAGTAGGAATACCCATCCACTGGTAGACAAATTGTCTTCAGTGTTACTGATCCAACTTGCATCAGTGTATCCTTCCAATACTGAAGGATAACCAATATATGAGAGACTATAATCCATAATTCCATTTAGATACTTCAGTACCCTCTGAATTGCTTGCCAGTGATGAGCACTAGGATTACTAGTATACCTGCTCAGTTTACCCACTGCAAAAGTAATATCAGGTCTTGTACAAGTCATGGCATACATCAGGCAGCCAATTACCCTAGAATACTCAAGTTGAGATACACCCTTACCATTATTAGGCATTAACTTCTCACAAGTATCCATAGGTGTACTCACAGGAGTACAATCAAAGTAATTGAATTTCCTCAACACCTTCTCAATATAATGAGACTGAGAGATAGAAATTCTTTTACTTTCATCTTTAATCCTTATACCAAGGATAACATCAGCCTCCCCCATGTCCTTCATGGAGAACCTTGATGACAAAAATTCCTTTGTCAGGTTAACCTGATTTTGGTCAGTGCCAAAGATCAACATGTTATCAACATATAGAAAAATGATGACTCCTTTACCAGATTCATCAAATTTGCTATATACACATTTGCCAGCTTGGCTAAGAACATAACCACTAGACTAAACCACTTCATCAAATTTTTGATGCCATTGCTTAGGTGTCTGCTTTAGTCCATAAAAAGACTTAATCAGTTTACACACCTTGTTTTCATTGCCAGGCATGATGAAACCCTGAGGTTGGTTCATATAAACCTCGTCATCCAATTCACCATTCAAGAAAGCTGTTTTCACATCCATCTGATGAATAATCAGATTGTGAATTGTTGCCAAAGCAATCAGTAGTCTTATGGTACTGATACGAGCTACAGGAGCATAAGTATCAAAATAGTCTATTCCTGAATTTTGTTTAAAGCCCTGAATAACTAGTCTAGCCTTGAACTTTTCAATAGTTCCATCTACCTTCATTTTCTTTTTGAAAATCCATTTGCAACCAGGTGGTAGATCAACCAACACCCAAGTGTTGTTGCCCATGATGGAATCCATCTCATCATTGATTGCTTCTTTCCAGAAAGCAATATCCTAGGACTTCATTGCTTCTTCAAATGTCTTAGGATCATCCTCAACAATGAAGCACTAGGAGTATTGGTCAGAGACCTCATCCCTTGTTCTTTCAATTAAGTATAATTGAAACTCAGGTCCAAATGACTTTGGATTCCTGACCCTTTTGCTCTTTCTGAGAACAGGTTCAGGTTGTTGAACCACAACCTCATCAGGGACCTCTGATGGTAGTTCATCAAGGACCTCTGATATGCCAATGTCATGAGTTCCATTAGGAATCCTCTGACTTGGTCTAGGGACTGATGAGAATCTATTCTCATCAAACATTGCATCCCTTGATTCAATTATGGAGTTAATTAAAACATATTCATTAGGTTCAATAACATAGAACCTAAAAGCCTTGGAATGCTCAGCATATCCAACAAAGATGCAATCAATGCCTCTTTCACCCAAATTTTTAAGCTTTGGATTAGGGAGTTTCACAACAGCCCTACAACCCCAAACCTTGAGATAGTTTAGGTTGGGTTTCCTTTTAGCCCAGAGTTCATAAGGGGTAACCTTGTTCCTTTTGTCGGGAACCCTATTTAATAAATAGCAAGCTGTTAACATAGCTTCACCCCCAGAACCCTTGACTCCTCGAATAGGACAACATGGAATTAACCATCTCCTTCACACCCTGCTTTTGCTTCCGAAATGCCATTTTTTGAGGAGTAGAGGAGCAAATCGTTTCATGGATTATACCAACAGACTGAAAATACATAGTGTCCATGTACTCACCTCCCCTATCAGTCCTTAATCTTTTGATCAAAGACCCAAGTTGTAATTCAACTTCAGTTTTAAATACTTTGAATTTATCTAATGCTTCATCCTTAGTATGTAACAGATAGACATAACAAAACCTAGAAGCATCATCAATGAATGTTACAAAGTACTTCTAGTTCCCCAAAGAGGGAGTGGCATGCAAGTCACATAGGTCACTGTGTATTAGCTCCAAGAGCTTAGTTTCACGTTTAACACCCTTAAAAGGTTTCTTAGTTATTTTGTGTAACACCCCTAAATCTCGGTACAACGGAAGACTTAATCAAGTTTTCGGGGCGTTACTATTGGATTGGTATCTCACACAAGTATAGCAAAAGATAGTCATTTAACATTCAAAACCAATCCAAAATTTAAGTATTCAAAACATTTAATCCAAAAGTATAAATATTAGGCCCAAAACATGATTTAATAAAATAGGTCCCTAAAGTTTATCAGAGTCAGAAATGATCCTTGAACCCCGCCTTCTTGCCAAGCTTCCACCGATCACGTATTCCAAACATCTTTCAAATACCTGAGAAATCATGCTAAAAGGTCGAAACTTTACGGTGAGTTCATAGGTTTAAGTTCAACAAAATCATAGTGGACCTGTAGGAGTTGATTTTCTATGCAAGACCTAAGATAGATAAATACCGTTTGCACACACCGATCCTACCCGGATCACCAACCATATCCCGCATCCAGGGATTACTGGCCCCGACTCTAGTCCAAGCATCGTGGCAACCTCTAGAACAGTTGCCAACCCCGGACTAGGTTGAGGTAGAAGTCTATTCTTAGCTAGGCAACGGTTCAACCTAGTCTAAGGCAACAACTACCGAACATCTATCTAAACAGTCAAGCATATAAGCAAATCCAAATAGTTTTAACAGTCCAAAAACAGTAGCATGATTCTCACCCCATTATAGTTAAAACGTAGATAAAAGTGGGGCTATGAAACTCACTTCAAGCAATCAACGTACAAATAAACACTAGCAGAAGATAACGGTAATCACGGCACAACAACTATCGACTCGGCACAACCTATTAATGTAGACCAAATTTAATATATATATCTCTCAAAATCAACGTTATCTACCCCAATGTATTTCATTCCGTTATTTCCAAAAATGTCTCGTTTCACCATTTAATCCTAGTGTTTGGTATCCTCATGTGGGTATATCGACTCAATGTGATGCTATGAATGCACTCAAATAACCAATATATGACTCAATGCAACACGATGAGACATCTAAGCGATAAGCTCCATAGTCCAACAAGTTTCAGAATAAATAGTAGACCTTATCGAATTCGTCAATTCGATAAACTCATTTATTTATTCGTGTCGCTTATTATCCCATAAACCAGTCGCATCCTAAAGATTCATAAGGATAATTCACCCATTAATAAGGTTACCCAACGTACCTAGCGGGCTCTTATTAGATTCGTTAACCTAATAAGTCCGCTACCCACGTGGATCAACGTTAGGTTATCCGTAACCCATGCACACAACATAAGTAAATAAATACTTGAAACTGGTATTAAATGCCCATAATTGGCATTTATCGATAAATGTGTACTCGAAACATTAATTACTTATTTATTATAAAACATTTCTATTTTTAGTCGTTAGTTCCATTTAAAAATAGTAAATAACAAGACAAATCTTGTTATCGATATTTTTGGTATAAAAGTCCCTTTTTATTATTTACATTTCATAATCTATTAGCATTTCCATATAAATATATATTTCGTCAAATTCCAAAGTTAGTTTCATATCGTTATTCGTTTCGAGTACACAAGCACGAGTCATGACTTCTCGGCTTTTAATCAATCAATAGACCAAACTATACTAAAGTCCATGTTACGGCGTTGTCGGGGTCAACTATTGACTAAAAAGTCAAAGTAACACCGACGTTGCTCAAAGTTGACAATTATATATATCAAGTCCAATTAAAAGTCATAATAGCGCAATTCAATCCCAAATCAACTCAAAACAATCTCGCCAACCAATCAACCAACCAAATATGCCTGAAACCAATGTTATGACCCTAATGGTCATGACACGGTCACGGTTAAGACCACGTGAACCAAACAAGCTCTAGAAGCTTTTCGGCTCTACGCGTCTCATCCAAACATCAACAATATCAACCAACAAGCTACCACGATAACTCAACCCGGACCCAAGGTCCATGTGGGTCACGTACGCAACCAAAAGGCCACGTACGTGCCCTATGTGGCTCGTACACCATGCCAAACCCAACCAAACACTACCAAATCAATTCCACAACATCCAAATACAATCAATCAACCTCCAATCATTAACCAAACACCAAACCCATCATCTTTTCTAACCAAAAATATGAAACTAGACCTAAAATGCAAAAACCCATCAATATGATCCACGACATGCTTACCAAACACTAGCTGCATGTTTATTTACGTGTTAATTAGTCTTAATCCCATGTTTAAACCAAAAGCCCTAAATTTCATCATAGGGTCAAAATCCTAATCAAGCCATACGTGGCTTTACCAAGCTCAAACAAGGTGTATTCAAGTTCCTTTTACCTTATCCAAACACGAATTACAAAACCCACTTGAAACCCTAAAGATTCGACTCTTGATTCGAAGATTTGAAGGTGTTATGGAGGTCCAAATGGAGTGTGTAATATATGGTTGGAAAATGGTGGAAGAGAGCTTCAATATGGTGGTGGTGGTGGGTGGTCACACACCATCGTGTGGCCGGACAATGGCGGCGGCGGCGGTGGTTAATATTAGGGTCAGGGTTTATTATTTGAGGAGAGAGAGAGTAGAGAGAAAAAGGTGAGGTTGTGTGTGTTTTTAGTGAGAGAGTGAAAGAGATGAAATGAGGGGGAGGTGAGGCTTTATATATTTGGGCAAAAGGACCCAAGAATAAATAAAATGGGGAGGAGGGGCGCCGGCTAGGGGAAAAGAGGAGGGGCCGTGGCGTCAATTTTCTTAAACTATCCCGTTTACCCATTCCCGAGCTCATATATTGTCCCCCGAGTGTCCCACGACGTTCATTCAACTTTCTAACATCGTTATTTATGTTTTTCCACGAGTTTTGACTATTTATTTTCCAATTTTCGAGTTACGGTCAAAAAGTTACGTTATTTCTCGTTTTAGGCTTTTCTAGTGCCGAATCGAATAGTGCCTACCAAATAGAGTTAAAACTCATACGATAATTCATTCAATAGTGAAATAAACCGTAAAATCCAATAGACGATATAAAATCAAGTCATGGTTAATAAAAATAGTGATAAAGGCAAAACTCGGTTTAGTTTAACGTAATGCGGTCACCTAAAATAGACTCCCTAAATTGCCAGTTGTCACGCCTCGACCTCGAAGAAACCGTCCGGGTTTCACTCCGAGTTTCTTGATGTCATGAAAAGTTTAGGATACTTCCTACGGAAAACGTCCTCACGTTCCCAAGTGAACTCCGGTCCATGCCGGGAGTTCCAACGAACTTTGACAATTGGAATACGGCTATTCTTAAGCCGTTTAATCTCACAATCCATGATTTCAATCGGTTCCTCAACAAAATTCAATTTCTCATCGATACAAATATCTCTTAAAGGCACCACTATGTTTTCCTCCGAAAGACATTTCTTAAGATTACTAACATGAAAGACATTGTGTAAACTGCTCAATTCCGATGGTAGCTCCAGGCGGTATGCTACCGGTCCGATTCTTTCCAGGATTGGAAAGGGACCAATATATCGGGGATTGAGTTTTCCACGCTTTCCAAAGCGAATCACTCCTTTCCAAGGAGAAACTTTCAACATAACACGATCTCCAACCTGAAATTCTAAAGGTTTACGTCTCTTATCGGCATAACTCTTTTGTCTATCACGGGCGGTTTACAACCGCCATTTACGAATCGAACTATCTTCTCGTGGTTTCTAGGACAAGTTAGGGACACTGTAAGTTGACTCACGCCAACTTCAGCCCAACAAACAGGGAGAACGACATTTTCGGCCATACTGATTGCCTCAAATGGAGCGCCTTAATGCTAGAATGATAACTATTGTTATAAGAGAATTCGGCCAAAGGGAGATGTCTCTCCCAGCATTTGCCGAAATCAATAACACAGGCTCTAAGCATGTCCTCTAAAGTCTGAATGGTTCCCTCGCTTTGACCATCGGTTTAAGGGTGGTAAGCGGTGCTCGTATCCAAGTTTGTTCCTAAAGGCATGCGTAATGATCTCCAAAAGTGGGATGTAAAACGGCTATCCCTATCGGAAATGATAGATATCGGTATTCCATGACGCGATACTATCTCCTTAAGATACAATCGAGCAAGCTTATCGAGACTATCGGTTTCACTAATGGCTAAGAAGTGAGCAGACTTAATTAAACGATCAACGATTACCCAGATAGCGTCATTGCCGCTAGCTGTTCTTGGTAATTTAGTGATAAAGTCCGTGGTTATTCGCTCCCATTTCTATTCTGGGAGTTCGGGTTGAACTAAGAGTCTTGAGGGTTTTTGGTGTTCGGCTTTTACCTTAGAACAAGTCAGGCACCAACTGACATACTGAGCTATATCGACTTTCATATTAGGCCACCAGTAAAGTTTCTTAAGGTCCTGATACATCTTATCGGCTCCGGGATGAATAGAGCATTTTGATTTATGCGAATCGTGCATAATCAACTCATGGATTCAACCATGAAATGGTATCCAGCTTCTGTCTCTGAAGCATAGGGTTCCATCGGAATGCTTCTGGAAGCCGTTTTCACTTTCTACCATTCCATGAAGATTCTCATAAGGACGGTTCTCTTCCGTCAATGCCTCAACTTGGGCGGCTAAAATTTGAGACGGTAAGGGCGAAACAATGGTCATTCCTAAGGATATAACCAGTAGGGGTGGAATGTCCTCCTTACGACTAAGTGCATCAGCCACAACATTAGCCTTACCAGGATGATAATGAATCTCACAGTCATAATCACTAAGTAATTCTAACCAACGACGTTGTCTCATATTCAGTTCCTTCTGATCTATGATATGCTTCAAGCTCTTATGGTCGGTAAATACTACAGACTTGGTTCCATACAGATAATGTCTCCAGATCCTAAGAGCAAACACTACAGCACCTAACTCAAGGTCATGGGTGGTGTAGTTTTTCTCATGCTTCTTAAGTTGTCGGGATGCATAAGAAACCACCTTCTCTCGTTGCATCAAAACAGAACCTAAGCCTTTATGCGAAGCGTCACAGATTACGACAAAGTCTTTGCTTCCTTCAGGCAAAGCTAGGATGGGCGCACTACACAACTTCTCCTTCCGAAGTTGGAATGCTTCTTCTTCCTTTTCTCCCTATTCATACTTAACATCCTTACGTGTCGTTTGGTCACGACTTAGCTATCTTGGAAAATCCCTCAATGAATATCCTATAATAGCCTGCTAAACCTAGAAACTGTCGGATTTCTGATGGGTTCTTAGGAGCTGCCCATTCTTTAATGGCCTTAATCTTAGCTGGGTCAACATGAACACCTCGACTATCTATCACATGACCTAAGAATTGCACGGACGGAATCCAAAATTCATACTTAGAGAATTTGGCATACAGCTTCTCCTCTCTCAACAATCCTAAAATGAGCCTCAAATGCCCTTCGTGCTCCTCACTAATCTTGGAGTATATCAAGATGTCATCTATGAATACTATCACAAACTTATCCAGGTATGGCTTACATAATCAGTTCATGATATCCATGAATACCGCTGGCGCGTTGGTCAAACCAAATGACATCACTTGGAATTCAGAGTGTCCATAACGAGTCCTAAACGCCGTCTTAGGGATATCCTCCTCTCGAACTCTAAGCTGGTGATAACCAGATCGTAAGTCGATCTTAGAAAAGACACTAGCTCCTTGGAGTTGGTCGAATAGGTCATATATTCTAGGTAACGGATATCGGTTCTTCACCGTCAACTTATTCAACTCCCTATAATCAATACACATCCGAAACGATCCATCCTTCTTCTTCACAAAAAACACTGGTGCTCCCACGTTGACGAACTTGGTCGAATGAATCCCTTCTCGACAATTCGCCAACTGTTTAGACAGTTCCTCTAATTCTCTTGGAGCAAGTCGATAAGGTGCCCGGGCTACGGGTGCAACACCGGGTATCAACTCTATTTGGAATTCCACTTGTCGGACAGGTGGAATACCTGGCAGATCGTCGGGAAACACATACGGAAATTCTCTAACGACGGGTACATCATTAAGGTGTCTTTCACTCTTCTCCCGCTTTCGAAATTTGAGCCAAGAAAAGACAACCTCCTCTACCGATGTACTTCTGGGCCTTAATACAAGAGATGATGCTCAACCGGGAAGGACTTTCATAGTCGCTCCGATCTCCTTGTATGCTCAGAACGTTTCCTCCATACGGTAAACGCACAATCTTCTCATCGCAGATGATGTGTGCATCGTTCTTCGACAACCAATCCATTCCAATAATGACGTCAAAACTTCCTAAGGTTACTGGCAATAAGTCTATGCTAAACAGACGGTCTAAGAAACTTAAGGTACAACCTCGGACTATCTTCTCCCTATTTCCGTTAGCTAATTCCACATCGTAACTAAACCCTAGAGGTGTTTGGGAGATTCCTAGTAATGGCATAAAATTGGTGGATACGAAACTCATATCCGCGCCAGTATCAAACAGTATGGAAGCATAGCGATTATTGAGAAGGAACATACCCGTAACTACGTTAGGGTCCTCACCAGCTTCCTTCCCAATAGCATACACACGCGCTATTCCCATGTCTCTCTGCTGATTCCTAGCACCATGGTTTCCATGGTTCTCCACAAACTCACGCTTCACAGGGTTTAAGCCATTACCTCCCACACCTCGGTTAGCAAATCCTCTTACATTACTGGGATTTCCTCTCATCCACGGCTCTCGGCACTCATTCTTAAAGTGTCCCTTCTTTCCACATCCAAAACAGGTGACAGTGGCCTTCCAGTCCGTTCCTTGTGCAGTTTGAGCTGCAGCAAGTGGACGAGACCTACAGTATTTGGCCATGTGTCCTACCTTAGAGCACTTCCTACACACGTTCGGGCACAGTCCATGGTGGTGTCGGTTACAACGACCACATATAGGCCTACTACCTTCATAACCTTTCCTTTCTCCATTTCCTATGGCGAACACCCTGCTTGTGTCTCATGCCGTTTGTTGCCATTCCCGTTAACAACTTCATTCCTCTTCCTCTTATCACTCCTATCATTCTTACACTTGTCTCCTACTTCTAACACATAAGAGTCCATCAAACAGAGCCACGAATTGCCTGCGTGCAAATTAAGCGGCTTCGCGGCGATGACATCATTTCGAGTAGCTAAAGGCAATCCATCAAGATATACCTCTCAATCTTAAGGTCTTGAGGAACCATATCTGGGAAAAGCAACGATAACTCTTGGAAATGATGATTATAAGTCGTCATGTCAGTACCCTTAAACTTATGGTTCCAGAACTCACTTTCTAACTTCTTAACTTCATTCCTAGGACAATAAGTCTTGATCAGGAGAGTCTTAAACTGAGTCCAAGTCATGCTATAAGCTACTTCAATTCCTCTTGACCGTGATAGTTGTTCCACCGGTCAACGCCGTCCTTCAAGGTGAATGTTGCATACTTAACCTTACAATCCTCACTACAATGATGGCAAACACGATTTAGTTTTCTCCAACCACCTAGTTAAGTAAACTACTCCTCGTTTCTCGAACTCGACGGGACCACGAATCGAACTCTTTGTAGGTACAACCTCGAGTTCGATTCAGCATTGGGGTTCCACCGAGGTGTTAGAGATTAGTCTCAGCTAGCAGTTCAGCGATACGCTGCGTCACTAGCTGGTCAAGGGATGGGTTCACAAGTGGAGGGTTTTGTGGAACAGGACCATTCTCAGCACGGTCGTTCACATTCGGGTTTCCTACGACTGGGTTATCAGTGTTTAGGTTCTCAACAGGTGGAGTGGTCGGGGTCGGACGACAACCTCGACGGACAGGGGCAACAACAGCAGCAGGAGCTGCTCGGTTGTTCCTAGGCGGGTTTCGTCGTGTTGCCATCATTATGAAGGCAAGAAGAACAATTTCATAAGTTCACAATTCATGCTCTAAAGATAGAGTTGGGTTCCAAGGTTCACCAAATAACGCTCGAATACATAATCAAGGTCAACAAGGATAACACTATACCAAAGTGAAACAATCGGATACCGAATCATAACTAAGGATGCACGTTCCAATAACCATAACTCGTAGGTTTCAAAAGTGGAAATACATGGAAGGATACGAAAAAATCAAAAGCGATCCTAACAACGATACTAATAAGACAACTAGGATAGATCTACATCTCGAACCAAGTACTACTTAGTTTCAAGATGGTACAAAGCTATGAATCTCATACTATATAGCCACGTCTACGAATACCACTAACTGATCTCCAAACATCGTCAACCTCTCTCCACAAAGATGCCAACTCAAGACGTTAAGCATCGCGATCACTCTTAAGATCTACGACCTCTCTCTCCAACTCACTAATCCTACGCCAAATTGCTCTATCTGCATCGCGAGCTGTCGCGAACCCTCTCAGCAGGTCCTCAACCTGCTTTTGGAGCTCCGACATACCATCACGCAAAACCCTAGTCCTCCCGACTACAGTACCCATATCAGCTCTCAGATCCTCTATACTAGCCCTCGATACTCCAACCAATCGATCTGTCAACCTACTAAGCCTAGTACCCTGTGATGTAATCCTCTCCCACATCAGACCCATCTCATCATACTCTCTAGCTCAAGCAATCTCCAATGGTATCTCAGATCCTAACGGGCTACCTATATAAGGTGAGTAAGGTGGTGAGTCAATGTCTAAAGGCTTTCCGGGGAATCGGCTCGAGGCAAAGGAGAACACTGGTCTGGAGAATGTGCAGACTCTGCAATGGAGGAGTACCCCCTTCTGGGATATCCTCATCATCCTCCTCCTGAGGATCCTCATCCTCATCTACATATTGCTCCTCAATCTCATGCTCCTCCTTACCCTCATCCATAGAGGGTGAGTCCATGAGTCGGAGTCTCTGTGCAGGTAAATCCTGAGGTGGTACAAAGAGGGGATCTAGGTGTTCTAATACATGGTGATGCTGGTGGTGATGATAGAAGAGAGTGGGTTGCTAAACGGATAGGTGATGATGGTGGTCTCGCGGACATGCGGGCAGTGCTATAAGCAAGCCTAGGAGTCTGGGCTCGTGCTAAGACCTAATGTAATGTGAGCTGCCTAGATGAGCTAGGCGATCGATGATGATGAACTAGTGTGACGGGCAATCTCATAAGGACCACCCTGCGCAACCGTCATGAGAGTCAATGCTGGCGAACTAGCAACAACAAGGACCTCCTCAGACACATCAAAAGCTAGTGAAGGCATAGTCTGTGACAATGGCATAGGGTAGGTATAAGTGTTCAAAACAACTAGTTTTAATAAACGCATCAACTCAACCAAAACATGTATGTTAGGATCTTAATATTTATTGTGTTTGATGATTCGGGTGGTCTAGGATGGTGGTGATACAAGAAATCCATGTTTTAGAGAGAAAGAGTGAGAGGGTGTTCTTGGTAGAGACTTGCTATACACAAAAGTGAAATGTTAGATTGAGAAGCACCACCCCTTCCATGGATGGAAGGGGTATTTATAGTTACAAAGCATACGTCCTCCTATCGGACTGTGGATCAGGCATACAGTGGGTAAAGACCCGTCCTTCCTCCACGGTGTTACACTAAACTAAACTACGCTAATAACTAACTAATAAACTAACAAATAACGTAACAAATGACATGTCTACGAACTAACTTATGCTAGATATACGAAAGAGTTTAGCCCATATTAGAGAGAACTTGCACTTTGAATCAAAACGATAACCTTTTATCAAATTTCATTATTAAATCACAAATTCTCCCCCGATCAAAAATATCAAACCCTTTGAGATTTTGGATCCCAAGTGATTTAATACGGTTTAGAAAACATGGGAGAAAATGCGCCTGATTTAAAAACTCATCTTGTTTTTGAATAAATGCTTCCCCTCAACATGTGAAATATGTATATTGAAATCGTTTGGCACATGGAGGCAGGAGTGCCTTTAAAGGACT
The DNA here is from genome assembly GCA_910596185.1 of Chrysanthemum makinoi. Classification (NCBI taxonomy): domain Eukaryota; kingdom Viridiplantae; phylum Streptophyta; class Magnoliopsida; order Asterales; family Asteraceae; genus Chrysanthemum; species Chrysanthemum makinoi. The sequence continues at coordinate 148,033,681 of OU343217.1, read as the reverse complement.
AAAACCAATTTGAGATTTAAATCACGATCTCTCCCCCGATCAAAAATTTCAAACAAATTGAGATTTTGGATCCCAATTGATTTAAATCATTTAGAAAAGTTTGGGGAAAGACGTGGCTTGATTTAATTTTGAAAAATGACAGATAAGGACCAATTTAAGACATTAAAGATTGTTAGTGTCAGGTATGATTGTTTTAAGAGATCTTTAAGTAAAATAAAACAATTTCACAATCAAACATGAATAGAAAAAATTTCATTTTGAAAGATCTTGATTCTAAAGAAGACCATGACATAACATTAAATCTTTAGATCACCACTTAATTTCGTACAAACGAACTTGATAGATGAAATATCGTTTGAAAATATTTAATTTGAAATCACTCTCCCCCTCAATCCATGACATTAGTCGTTGATTGAGTGACTTTAGTTTAAAATGAAGTCCGGTTGATTTCCAAAATTTGAGTTCAATTTATTTTCAAAACAATTTAATCAAAATTTTTCAAAATTGTTTAAAAATGGTATCCTGCACAAAGATACGTTCGATGGTTGAGAAGCTTATGTTGTTGTTGTAGGGCTTGGAAGAAAAACCGTCTGCTGATGTAGTGAGATCTCTGACGTTGCATTTGTCATGCGAACTCTTCATAGAGGTGCAATTAAGCTCCGTTTCTTCATTTGATGATGAAGAAAAACATCTGCTTATGCAGTGAGACCTCTTACGTTGCATTTCATGCCAACTATCCATGGAAGTCAAATTAAGCTCCGTTTCTTCATTTGTCAACCCAAGATATACTTACCCTTTCCTTTCGGCATCCAATCGTCATTATATGTGGGATCCGGATCGGGAACATTCTTATAAACCATCTTATCTGCATGCGTTAGTCAACACAAAAAGATATATGGTGGTCGACATCACCCAAACAGCAATCGACTAATACAAGTCAATTCAACATATCAATCAGTTCATATAAGGCATGGGAATAATGTGTTCATCAAACTCTAATCATCTAATCCTGACAATCATATCCTAGGCACCCAGTCCTTCAACATAGGTTAACATCATTTTCAATTAAGCATATAGGATAATTAGAAAAGCTCGTTAGATGATATAGATTTGACAAGATTCTCCCCCTCAATCAATGACTTATTTTCTGAAAATTATAAAAGCGCTGAAGTCATTGATTGAGTTTGCAAATTTTATAAAAACTCTGAATCTGATTGTTTTTAAAGCAACTCATTTACCACCATTTTGTTAAAACAAATATTTTTCTGAAGAATCTTTGAAGGAAAAATATTTGAGTAGGAACAGCAGTCCTTCGACATACTTTCCTCATTTTGTTTTAGGATAAGTGCACGAAATATTTGAAAATTTTGTTTTAGCGCAGCACTTTCCTTCCATGAAGAGCGGGTTGCTATCTGAAATAATAGCAAACCATAGTTTTGAAGAGCGGGTTACAGTCTGAAATAACTGCAAGCCATTTGATATGTGACATGTTTTGAAAAGAAATATTTACACCTTCTGCTCGAACTTCATCTATGGTCTCGTGCCATTGTTGAATGACATTTCTAAGACCGCAGATGTTGTCGATACCAGAAGACATGTCTTGAGAAAACATATTTTTGGAATTTATAAATTTTTCAAATTTTTATGGATTTTTGTTGATTTTATATTTTTCTATTTTGTTTTGCTGGTTTTATATTTTTGTATTTTGTTTATCTGATAAATATTTACAAAGATAGATAAGATGATATAGTTTAAGAAGATGATGATACGAGTACCGAGATAAGGATATCGAGCAGCCCCGTTTCAGAAGATATAAGTCATCATCTCTTAAACATTCACCACCAAAGCTTTCGAGGCTCCTGAGTTGAGAGAAATTGAACCATCTGAAAGTGAGACTTTGGCAGCTTCCCCCCAAACCGAAAATCCTTTAGATGAGCAGATTCGAAGCTCTATTTCAAGCTTGCCTTAGCCAGGTGCACAGAAAAGCACACCATTATCATAAATCCCGGTGCTCCTTTTAAGAATGATAGTCTAGATTCATCATTCAGGGTTATATCATCAACAAGAACAGCAACGTATCATCCCACACATAAATAACTCTTCTCAAATTTCATTACCACTGAAGTCTGAAGCTATGCATCCCCAACGAGTTGTCAAGAGACCACTTCCCCCAAGTAGATGAATTGATGCAGGCAGTCTCTTAGACTAGAGCTCACGAACCGAATACATATACCGAAGACAAAGAAACTTATACCATCGAAGTAGCGGATTAAGTCCAATAGCCAAAGAATAACCCCGATGTATACTTTTCTCTCCCCCTGAAGAAAGTGTATGAAGCTCAAGAACACGGAGTACCCGAATGCCCAAAGAGAGAATAACCGATAACATTGAAGAAGCAGGCGAATCAGCGATTATATCTGCGGAGGACTCTCTTTTGGATTTCAACTCGGAATAAGTGATTATATCTCAATCATGATTAAGCACTCAAGTGAAATAGCTGAGAGTCCCCAATGTACAAAATCTCTCTCCCCTGATGATTGCGATAACATCGAAATCATCACACACTTGTGTACCTCTTTTTATCTTCAGTAACTTTCTCTTACATCACTTCCCCCACGTCGTTAGAATAATAACACTAAAAGCCTTGATGAGTAAAACCTTGAGTTTCTCTGCGGTCATGACATTCGTCTTCCCGGGATATCTTCAATCACTTAGAAGAATTAATTTCATCAAGTTTACTCGCTTTGTGTTTAGATGTTTGTCTCCTTCCCCCTTGCTGGTTTTGATACTTCAGAATCAGCAACTCATAATAAGCCCGTATACTAAAAATCTGTTGAGAAGAACACTTGAAGTCTTTGTGAGAATCAACTTGCTGAAGTAAAGTGTGAGCAAGTCTAATTGGGGATTAAATCAGACATTTCACTCTCCCCCAATTAGTGCTCTCCCCTAAACCGAAAATCTTTTTAATAAATGTCTTGAATAAGAAGAAGTATTTAGATCGTTAAATGCAACTCGTCTTTTGGTCTTCTAACATGTAGCAGAAAATGTAGAACCGACTGTAGAGTCGACCTTCTTCAAGATTGTCCAGTTGGGGAATAGATAGTTAACATCTTCAACACACCAAAAAACATCCCAATTAACTTACATCTTGCAAATCGCCTTAATTAAGATCCCTCCCAATCAAACAAGAACAGAAGGATGTTCATCAAGGAAATCAGAATCACCATAGCGAACACACGAAATGGTAACACCAAGCAAACAATCACATGAAACAAGAACAGAAGGTTGTTCGGAATCATCATGTTGATGTGTACGTGAAGAATTAACCGGAAGCACTTTGTCGATAATCAAATCAACCCGTGTGAAGATGTTAACTAACGGCTCTTAGAATAAACTCCATGTAAAGATGACCCGATAAGAAGAAGCTCGGTTCTTACATGAGTTTGGAGCCATTTGACCATTTATTCTCATAAATCAATCAACCATGCAGTAATTTCACACTTCTTCTCCCCCTCAAGAATTGCAAACGGAGTTGCCATTATTGATTGAATAAGTGAATATCATTCAAATGTTCTATTCACACTTCTCCCCCGCAAAATTAGCACGTGATGTCGCCATCTTCATTATAATCGAGCAAGTGGTATGAGAAAATAATCAACGGTAGTCCGGTTCACTTGATGTTTGAAAGCGCATGGAAAAAGCATGAAGCATGTTGATGTGAATGGTCATAATAGAGAAGATTTCTCTTCTTTAGAAGATAAAGCGCACTGACACGTACACTTTTCTTTTCTTTGAGGAACGAGGCTTGAACTGTTGTGTTCAAACGTCATAAGAAGATTTCTCTTCTTTTGAAGATAAAGCGCACTGAAACGTACACTTTTCTTTTCTTCAGAGTACGAGGCATGAACTGTTGTGTTCATACATCATTAGTCTCTCTCTTTTCATCATCTCTTGGCAAAGCTTGTAATCAACCCCATTATCATTCAGTAGGCTCTTTGTAGTGACATCTGATGGAGAAAACCCAATATGATTAATTTGACCCTGAAGTAAACTAACCCGAACTCGTGACTTAAACTTGCACATATGTAACAAAGAGCGGTGCCGAGACTTCATCCTTCATTGAATCTCTAAGTACTCTATACTCTTCATCCAACCAACCATCATGTAATAGACATACTTCACCTCTTGAAAATCCACAATTGAATGTGATACTGAGCACTACAACGTAACTCCTTAAAGTGATAGTTCTTTTTAGATGATGATAGCCCAATTCCCCCAAGTGGTAAAAGAAAAGGAAAAAGTCACCCAAGAATAACTAGATTTCCAAGTCTTCATTTTTGATAATAAGCTTGAACAAGGATCTTGAAGAATCTTCATCCAACCATCCCCGATACCTTCAGATACTAAGTACACTTGCCCGTGATATTTCACTTCAACCTCAAATAAATAATAGTGAATTAACCCCGTTGTCACATCTTGTTAAAAGCTCAAATCTAGCCTCCTTTGACCTTAAAAGTGAACTTTGATAATGGTTTCATCCCGACCATGGTTAAAAGCACGTAACCCCGTAAAACCATGTAATAACCAAACTGCCATGAAGAATATCCAAGTAATCTCTGTTGGAATCACTCCTAAACCTTTATTCAAGTGTTAGTTACTCATATGTAATAGTTAGCTTAATTATGGCCTTTATGTTTGTTATTAGCCTTAAGCTTATGTAGAAGGCCCATGAGCTTAGGCCCAAGCCCATAGGAGAAAGGAAGGGACTATGAGTGTTGCCCTAGCTTCCCTCCTATAAATACTCTTGTAAACCTTCATTTGAAGGTTGGTTGTTCAATGCATTTCTCTTTCACACTCTACGCCTAACCATCATAGTTTATATGTGTGTGTTTGTGTGTGTATTGTTCATCCGCCACTCTATCTCCTCTCTATCTCTCTATTAAGCTTGTGTTGTAAATCTAGTGACCTATCAGTGGTATCAATCGCCAAATAGTTGGGTTAACACTTTCGTTTTTGAAGTTTTTTTTGTTTTGGTCTTACGCGTAAACGTGGTGAATACTTTGGATCGCTTAAAAATTCGTTTTTTACACTTTTTAATCCAAGATTTTTGTACTTTCAACGTTTTAAGGTGTTAAAATACTTGTTTTTGGAAAAACATTTCAACCTTTACGCGTGGATCTAAGTTTTTAAGCGTGTTTTTGTTCGTGGGTGTCGTTCTACGCGTAACCCGCTTAGCTGTTTTGGTTCATCAAGTTTCACACTTTTGTGTTATTTTGGTGATATTGAAGCTATTCCATAACAAAAATCTGGTTTAGAAACAACTTTGGGCAAAATCATTTTTACGAGTAATCTTACGTGTATCAAAACCCTAATATTACGCGTAAGATTTTCCTTGGTTTGATCTTCAGTTTTGTGGTTTACTCCGTGTTTTCTTGCTTGGATAAGCCCGAAAATACGTCGACTTTGGATATCTTTTGCACCGTGATAGTGTAAAAGATCACTTGGGATAAAACCCTAAACTTACGCATAAGCATAAGCTTACGCGTAGAAATCCTACGCATAAGATTAATCTTACGCCTAAGCCTTGTCTTACGCCTAAGGTAATCCTACGCATAAGTTTCTACGCCTAACTTTGTGTCTACGCATAACTTTAGTGCCTTTACCCTACTTACGCGTAAGCTAAATCTACGCGTAACTCTTGATTGTTACGCGTAACTTTGGTGTTTTACGCATAAGTTCTACTTGGTTTCTTGTGATTTCTACGCCTAAGGACACTTCATCAACAAAGGTTCATTCGACTACAAAGATCCATTTTACCAACACAAGTTTTCAACATGTCACAACCACCATACTCTAACTATTTCCCTTACACTTATTCTCAACGTCAACAACAACTAACTCCACAACATCAACAATGGAATCAACAACAAGCAATTTATCAACAACAATTTAATCAACAACATACTCCACAACTTGCTGCAATTCCACAACCTCAAATGGTTCAACCACCACCAAGTCTTCAAGTTCAACCTTACACAAACGAATTCAATCAACATCCATCAAGGAACACTATGAAGGAACCCACTTGGTTTGCAAAGATGTGTGAAGCTTTAAGTAGCCAACAATCAATTCATGAGGTTGGATCACTAGATAGACCTCCAATGCTCACTCCAGGAAACTACGATCAATGGGTGATAAGGTTCTTTAGATTTTGTGATCTCAAGAAGCCACATGGAAAGTTCTTAAAGAAGGTCATCTTGGAAGGTCCATTTCAGATGCCTATCGTTATCTTACCCGATCCAAATGCTAATCCACCAAGAGATGAACAATCCAACATTGCTCTTTTGACCAATGCAGAGGAACTTCTACACTATGAAGTTGATGAACTTGCAATGCAATATATCCTCTTAGGATTACCTAACCCAATTCCTTGAAGTGTTGATGCTCAAAAGACTGCAAAGGAAATGTGGGATCATATTCATCTTCTTATGGAAGGATCAGTACTCAATCAGGAGGATTTGGAATCCAAAATTTACTTGGCTTATGTACACTTCATGATTGAACACGAGAGACACTAGAGTCTTATCATCATCGTTTTTCAGACATCATCAATGATTTTGATAAACACAACATCATCATGCCAAGAATTGCAGTGAATACTAAGTTCCTAAGTAGTCTTGGTCCTGAATGGGAGAAGTATGTCATTTTCTCCGTCAAGCGAAGAATATGCATCATTCTACATATGGATTGTTGTACGATTACTTGAAGCCTCATGAAAAGGAAGTTGATAGGGAAAGGATTCTCCGTGCTCAAATTGCTCCACCGACACATCCGGAAAATCAACAATTTGCCTTATATGCTCAAACAGCTTATTCTCCTCAACCAAAGCAACTCAACCAATCTGCTACAATCACACCATATGATCCTTCACTACCTCAATCTCAACAAACTCAATTGGTTCCATACAACAACAACAATGCTCAAGCACTTTTCAGTGAAGCTAATGAGGAATCTGATCCGTTCAAGCATTGCAACAAGGATTTGCTATGATTGCTAATGCCTTTAGCCGTTATACCAACAAATCCAACAACCGTATTCGTTCCTCATCTAACACAAGGAATCAAGCTGTTGTGAACAATGGACGAGTTGAAGTTCAGAACCGTGGTTATGGTCGCCGGATGGGCGTGGTCAAGGGTTTAATCTTTGTGGGTAGGAATAACAATAGAGCTCAAGTGGTGGAACAAGGAAATGCTCAAAATGGGTTGAATGGTCTTCGATGCTACAACCGCAATGAGAAGGGACATCTGGCTAATGCATGCCCAAAGCATAGGACTCGGGGCTCTTATCACAAAGAGGCTCTTCTTTGGCTCTTAAGGATGAAGCCGGTGGAACTCTCACGCACAAAGAACGAGCTTTATGGCAAATGCACTTGATGATGATATGGAGGACTTGCATGCCAATGCAGCAGTTATGTTGATGGCTAATATGCATGAGTTACACATGAGTGACACAGGCCCGTGTATGACATCGATGGCTTGTCTCGGTACCGAACAAACCATATTTATCTCGATCTCATATCTCCGCCAACATCCGAATCCGCAAGGCTCGAATGTTCAAAATGAGTCGCCCACATCTCATTCCGACGATTTTCAAATAGAACCCGTAGTTATATTTGACGATCAAGATGACCTTATGGTTTCCCTTGATAATCAAATTGACTTCGTGGTTATACTTGAGGATCTAAGTAATGATCATGTTGTGACTCACGTTGAACACACCGAACTTTTGCCTCATCTAGATTTTGCTCGCTTAATACAAGACCAACAGACCATAGTGGAAAAATGTCATGCCATTAATCAGGACTTGAAAAGCAAAAATGCAATGTTAACCAAGGATTTTGAATGTTTACAAAAGCAACTCAACTTTTTCAAAACTCAAGAAAAACGTGAAAACGGTTTTGAAGCCGCCTTTGCCAAATCTCATCAAAACGAAAAATATTTAGAGAGACAGATGCTTGATCTAGCCGCTTCGAAGAATGCTTTGTTGTCTGAAATAGAACACCTGAAACATGAACATAAAAAGCAAATTAATGCTCTCACCTTGGAAAATCAAAAAGCTAAGGCTGAGTTGTTAACTTGTCAAAAACAGTTCTCTGCATACAAAAAGCATTCAACGAAACGAATAGATGATCATCTTGAAGAAATCATCGGCTTGCAAAACAAACTTAAAGAGTTTAAAACTGTTGTTTACAAACATGGCGAGTCGGTCACGACTATTGAAAAGTTTACTTTAAAACCAAATCCAAATGGATATGGACCAAATCTTGCTGATTACAAACCTAAGCTTTCAACCAAAGCATTCAAACCAAATCCCGAAGTTTCCAAAGGAATATAAAATTGATAATTCTGTTATGAGTGTTGTTGAATATCATCGTCAAGAGGAATTAGATGCATAAGACGAGAGTCGATCAAAATTAGAAAAAGTTGTTTACAACAAACCTTTTAACTATTCAAAAGCGGTCACTTTCGCCACACCAACGGATTCTTCTAACACACCAAGGATTATCATAAAACGCCTCGAGTCTTCTAATGATAATCCCAAACCAGATTATGCACAAACTTATGGTCCTTTACCTTCCATCCGTGAAGTAAACTCAAAACCTGAAAATCGCAAAATTCTTCGATATTTTGACCTTTTCATGGGTGACCTCAAAACTTTACAACATGAGATAGAATATCATTCTGAAATCAAAGTTCAACATTTTCAATCGCCTCTGGGCGAGAACAAAGAGACATTTTTCAGAAAAATCTTTTACCAAATGTTAAAAATTTGAAAAGTTGTGCATTGTCTTGGGAAAGGGACTTTCATAAGGAACTTGGATTGATGAAGGTCGTTTTCGAGAAAACATAAACATCTATTTCTAATACTAAACGTAAAAAGAAAATGTTGAGAAAAGATGTTGATCGACTCTTGGAAGATGTCATCTGTGCTGATGTCCATAATGTTGTGCTATTGAATTCTTTGTCATATGTATTTGATTATATCTCTCGCCGATATCGTTGATTCTGTGGTAAATGTTGAGAACACCGATAATGTGCTTCAGATCGAGTCCTTAAAAGTTGAAAACAAACGATTGTCAAACGAACTTTCAAATGCAATACGTCGCCTTAATTGGTGTCAAAAAGATATTCACGATCAACAACTTGCTTTTCAACACAAAATCGCCAGATGGACAAAACTTCGATCCAAAAATTGAGCAACTGGATGATCAAAACGTGTCTTTTAAGTGTCAAATCTCAAAATATGAACAAGAACTTGTAAAAGTTAAAAGGAATATGGTGTCATATTTGATTTACTCAAAAGACTCGTGATGAAGCATCAAATGAACTTGATCATTATCTTGCACACACTAAAGAAGTTATGCATTTTGCTCGAAATATTCGGTCGAAAATCAAGATCGATTCACACTATCTTCAAGTTACCTGAAATGTTAGGAAAGTATGAACAACTTCCGCCTACCGTGATTAAGAGAATAGCCCAAGTAACACTTAGTAATCGTGAACCTAGAATCCCTACTGCCAAATCACAAGTTTCTAAAGTGCTTCCTTCTCTGAAACAGAATAGTTGCGTCTTTTCCAAACGTCCGCACTTCACGTTCTAGAGCACTACATCAAGAATAGGAAGTTGCGACCTAAGAAAAGATCAATAAAGAATGCTAAAGTAGAAGAACACCCTAGGACTATGAATAAGACTCACGTTGTTTCCACTATAGATATTAAGGCCCGCAAATGTAATAGAAATAGTGATGTAACGAATGCTAAACCATTAAGCACTTTTGATATTCAGTCCGATGCACCTTGTGTTATTTGTCGTAAAAGTATGAATTCCGATTGTCATGATAAATGTGTTGCTAAAGCTATCATCTCTCGTTTAAGGAATCCTAAGAACCGAATACCTCTAGGCCCACTAATCTTTCTAAGTCTGTGCTTGGTAGACCGCCTCTTTAGATTCTAAGAAACGCTTTGTCCCTCAGTAGCTCCAGTTTCACCTCCTAGGAATGTAGTACCACCTAGTGCATTCACTAAGACTAAAGCAAATACTAGTTGGAGATGGCATAAATGGATATATAACACACTAGGATTTAAATGGATACCAAAAGCTATTGATGTGTGTATGTCTACTATAACCGCCCTCAGGAACCCTCTAACATTTCGGGTTCCACATCTACTTCTATTCCATCGTCGGTCATCCTGGTGTAATGCAGGTGATACGATCATTCTCTGATTGTTGATAGCGGATGTTCCCACACATGACAGCAACCTTAAACTGTTATCAAACTTTATTGCAAAGTTCATTGGCACCGCCGATTCGAATGATCACTTCGCAGCTATCATGGGCTACTGAGACTATATCAATGGGAACATCGAAATTAGCAGGGTTTATTATGTGGAAGTTCTCGGTCACAATCTGCTTTTCGAGGTCAGCTTTTGTGATGGAGATTTGGAAGTTGCCTTTCGGGAGAAAACTTGTTTCATTCGTGATCTACAAGGAAACGACCTTATGTCTCGCTCGCGTAATTCCAGTCTTTACACTATCTCTATGCAAGACATGGTTGCTTCTTCTCCCATCTGCTTACTTTCAAAGGCAACATCAACAAAATCATGGCTATGGCACCGCCGTCTCTCACATCTAAACTTTCAAACCATCACCAACCTTGCTCGACACAAACTAGTTGAAGGACTCCCACGATTTCGGTATTCTAAAGATCACCTTTGCTCCGCTTGTGAACAAGGCAAAAGCACTCGTGCTCATTTTCCTTCAAAGGTGGAACACAACTCTCGGCATGTGCTTCATCTTCTTCACATGGATTTGTGTGGCCCGATGCGCCTGCAAACGATCAATGGCAAACGCTACATCTTAGTAATTGTTGATGACTATTCACGCTGGACTTGGGTCTACTTTCTTCGTAGCAAAGATCAAGCTCCACAGATGATCATCACCTTTCTCACCGAAAATACAAGTTCAGCTACGAAACACCGCTCGAAAATCGTAACGCATGAGGCAATCGAATTTGTTAACCAAACTCTTCGTGAATTTTATGAGAAAGTGGGAATTCAAAGATCAAACATCTATTGCACGCACACCGTAACAAAACGGAGTTGTTGAAAGATCTAAACCAACGCTAGTGGAAGCCGCAAGAACAATGTTAATCAATGCTAAACTTCCAGATTACTTATGGGCGTAAGTCGTATCATCGCATGCTATACTCAAAACCGGTCTATGATTACAAAACGCCACAACAAAACACCTTTCGAGCTTGTCCACAAAAGAAAACCGAATCTCAAACACTTTCATGTATTTGGATCTCTTTGCTATCCGAATAATGATCGTGATGACTTTGGAAAGCTCAAAGCCGACATTGGAGTCTTTATAGGATATTGTGATAATTCTAAAGGTTTTCGAATCTGGAATCGTCGAACAAAGGAGGTTATGGAAACGATTCATGCTCATTTTGATGAACTTACGGAAATGGCTTCTGAGTATAACAGCTTGGAACCCGGACACAACCGCTTAAACTTTCCTCAAACCCCATCATCACCGAACAAAGCCCCCGCCTTACTCGTCAACAAATGGAAAGGTTATTTGCTCACTGCTCGCTGGACGATATTGATGAACGTGCTCGTGTGTATCCGCTGTTTTCGCTCAACCCGATAATACTCTTATACCTGATACACCTGCTACAACAACTACGGTTGAAGAAGCACCACCAGTTGACTCCAACACAACAGCTTGAACAAACCGCTTCCAACAATGATGAACCGGCCGATGATGTTTCAATGAAGTACCCCCACCTGCAGATTTTGATCCAAATGCGTTCTTCAACCCGTTTGCCAATGAGACCGCTGCACCGATGTCGCGAATCTTCAACAAGCCATTTGAATCCTCAAAATCGCACAATGTATACCAACATCAACCCTCCACACATAGATGGACAAAAGACCATCCTCTCGAAAACATTATTGGCAACCCAATCAACCGGCCGTTACAAGACAACGCCTTCACTCGGATGGTGAACATTGCATTTATGCACTCACCGTCTGCCAATCTGAACCTAAAAACATCAAAGACGCAATGACAAAAGACAACCGGATTGAATCCATGCAAGAAGAACTCAACCAATTCAAACGCCTTGAAGTATGGGAACTGGTTGAAAGACCAACAGGGTCTACGTCATTGGTCTCAAATGAATTTGGAAAAACAAATTGATCTTTGTCAAGGGAATGTTATCCGAAATAAGTCACGCCCGTGGCTAAGGGTTATCGCCGGGGAAGAGGGTATTGACTTTGAAGAATCTTTTGCCCGTTGCTCGCCTTGAGGTCGCTCGATATTTCTCGCATTTGCTCATATGAATATCACGGTCTTTCATATGGATGTCAAAACCGCTTTTCTCAATGGACAACTTAAAGAAACGGTTTATGTCACCAACCGTAAGGATTCATTGATCCAAAGTTCCCTAATCATGTCTACAAAGCGAACAAAGCTCTCTATGGTCTCAAACAAGCCCCTCGGGCATGGTATGATAAGCTATCATCTTTCCTCATTGCCAATAATTTTTACCAAAGGTTCGGTCGACCCAACTCTTTTCATACAATATCACGGGAACATATTTTAATTGTTCAAATTTATGTGGATGACATCATTTTTGGGTCAACTCATAAAAAGTACTCAATCGCTTTTGCAAAACTAATGAAAAAACATTTTGAAATGTCAATGATGGGTGAACTTACGTTCTTTCTAGGACTACAAGTTCATCAATCACCCCGTGGTATTTTCTTGAGTCAGCCCAAATATGCCCTTGAATTGTTAAACAAATTTGGAATGAATACCTGTGACACTTATGCCACACCAATGGCTCATACCAAGAAGCTAGACGCCGATTTACATGGGAAATTGGTGGACCCTACCAAATACCGAAGTATCATTGGTTCTCTCATGTATCTAATGTACCAAGAGACTGATATTGTCTTTTGCCGATATCTTTGCTCGCTATCGGGCGACCAAGCTGAAACCCACCTCTCGAGGCTAAAAGAATCCTCCGATACATCAAGGGAACCATTAATTTGGGAATCAGGTATCCGAAGGATTCTGGTTTTGAACTAATCACTTTTTCGTGACGCTGACCACGCAGGATGCTTAGACTCACGGAAAAGTACTTCAGAGCTTTACAATTTCTTGGTGATAAACTGGTGTCATGGCAATCAAAGAAGCAGGATTGTACATCATGTCCTCAACCGGCGTAATATGTAGCCATGTCGGCGTGTTGTGCTCAAGTCATTTGGATGAGAACACAACTCAAAGACTTGGTTACGTATTTGACGTAATCCCGATGTATCGCGACAATCGAGTGCCATTGCGATCTCGCGGCAACTCAAGACTCGAAATCAAAGCACATCGATCTTCGATATCATTTCATCAAGGATCACGTGGAACAGGTACTGTTGAATTATATTTTGTGGGTACAGAATACCAATTGGCGATCTTCTCACCAAAGCCTTGCCTCCCGCTAGGTTTAATGAGTTGGTCCACCGGATTGGTATGAGGTGTTTGACTCAAGAGGAATTGAATGAACTCCTAAAACAAATTTTAAAACCTCAAACACCAAAATCTCTTTTGTAAATATTTTTCAAAAACAAAATACAAAAATATAAAATCCGATAAAACAACAAAAATATTCTTCTATCTATTTTCTTTCAACATTGCAAGTACATTTCTTCCATCAACACTATAATCTTTCAAAATTCAGTATTTTTCCGATCAAGTGTTGAGGGGAGAAAATAAATACTTAATCTGCTTCAAAACATCCGTGTACTTGCATGTTACTCCACTCTGGTTGTTTCTTGTATCAATGGTGGTAAACTTTTTCGTTCAATGACACTCCTCGGACTAAAATTTATAATCTTTCATTATTTTCTTAAGTCAAGGGGGAGTTTCGTCAAAGTTCTTTCTTAAAATCTTTGTTTGGAAACCAAAATGGAAGTTAAAAGGCTTCGAATGAAAATGGAATAGGTGGAGGGACCAAAACTGCCAAAAGCTCAAACTCTTTTTAATAAAACATCCCTCCTACCTCATTTATTTCATCACATTTATTACTTCACCTAATATCATCAACGATCCAAAATCGTTTAACAAATCCGTGCTTTCGATCATTAACTTGTAAGTGGTTTTGTGTTCTTAACATGTTTTTAAACAATGGTTTTAAATTTCATGCAAATCCAATGGTTAAAACTTAAGATTCAATGGATTTTGTTTTACGCATAAGGGTTAGAACACATGATCATGTGTTGTGTGTTTGTGGTTAAAAAGACAGTGTCAAAATGTTTTAATAACATCAATGATATCTTTTCTAACCTCAAAATGCACCCGTAAACACTAATTGATGGATTTTGAAAATTAGGGTTTATGCTGGTTTGGGTGTTTTCAAATGTGATTGTTTTGGTCAAAAAGATTGTTGTGTGAAGTTGCTTTTATAGTGAATTGATGATATCTAAGCTTAGAAACAACCCAGAAACACTAATTATGTCAGAATTAGGAATTAGGGTTTAAAGTTCTTAAGTTTGGGTATTTTTGATTCATTGCGAACTAGGTGTTAAAACTTGGTCATTACACTCTCAGAACATCTTAGACTTACCGTAAAACACGTTGGTGCATATCCTATGGCTAGATTTCATACGCGTAAATTTTGAACTTTAGGGTTTTAGGCTACGCGTAAGTCTTTCTACGACTAACTGATTAAATGAGTGATTGTGATTAAATCTGTTATATAATGAGTGTTAGTGTCAAAATTGATGTTATGATGATTTTTATTTCAGGCTTGCTACTCGTAAAACTCAGAATCAAGGTCTTTGTTACTCTACGCATAAGGATCACCTTACGCGTAGAGAGTTATGCGTAAGAGAAATCCTACGCGTAACTATTACGCGTAAGGTTCTACAATGGGACTACGCCGTATCCTCGTGAAGGATATGCGTAAACAAAGGACTCTACGATAAGGTCTACTCTACAAGTAAGCCTTACGCTAAAGTTTATATACGCCACGCGTAAGCTTCTACGCATAAGGTTACTCTTTCCTACGCTGCAACATTTCTTACGCCGAAGACAAATTCCTACGCGTAAGCTTCGCTCACGCATATAAACCCCGCTTACGCATAAGCTACTATTCCTACGGATAAGCCTTGATCAAACCTTCGTTTTGAATTGTTACGCGTGCAAACTTGTAAATAAATGAATCATAACGTCACGAATCCAATAATGTCACTAATAAACTTAAGCGTTTGATATGTTGTGAACTATAAGTGATAACATAAACTTTAAAACTTAAAGTTAACTAACTCACTAAACGTTTCACGACGTCATTGGACTATTGGACAAACAAGTGACTTAGGACTAGTAACAATCATTAACATCAGTATATTCAATAATTAGACAATAAAACCTTCTATTGACTAACATTATGTCTTTCGATATGTTGGTTCTTTAGGCTAATGTTATTTCGGATCGCGACATGGTCGCCAAATGAATGTGGATGCACCTGAGATTCTCACAATTGCCGATATCTTCCCTAATGGCTATCCAAGAAAGATTGTAAAGAACAATCTCAGAGTTGACTTTGAAACCCTCACATGCTCAGAATCTTCTTGCTTGATTGCTGTGGATATTCTAAGGAATCATCCGTACGTAACATGCTTTCACACTCGCTATAGCAGGAGATCTACATACAACAATTCGAATTCAATGCAAAGGATCAAAGGTCAAAGTGCGTGACGATGCTCAATCACAAACAAATCACCATCACACAAGCAGATCTACGGGTTGTCCTTCTAATTCTCGAAATCGAGCCAACCGACTTCTATGCCACACCTACAAGAGAAAGTTCGCAATTCTCGATGGATATTGGATATGATGAAGCTTCGTGAATTATTACTAAGCATTCTCATGTGGAGCTTAAGAACATTCCTCAACCGTGGAGAACCCTCTACATCATCATTACCAAATCGGTCTCCGGTCGTGATAGTGGTTATGAGCATCCCAAGCTCATGGAACTACAAATCTTCTGGTCATTAATCAACAAAAAGGACATCGAAATTGAAGCACTGCTATGGGAAGACATGATGTCATTTCACAAGAAACTTGGCTCAAAGATTCCCTATGTCAGATACACGAAATTGTTGATCCAGAGAGCACTTGGACTTCATCCCGATATTCCACAAAGGCTCAATGACCCAGATAATCACGATATGTTGACTGAGCCTACCCTATCGGCCGTAATCAAGGAATCGTCAACAAAGAAACAGTGGTGCCGTGGCCTCGATCACCTTCTCGACAAATGAAATCAAAAAGCTTGAAACATACAAAAGGTATCAAGTAGCAATACGAGAAGGTAAAGTTGGTCATCTCGATGATAAGCCTTCGAACACCTACTAGAGAACCGTAAGAGGAAGTGCTGGAAGTGCGCAAGCACGAGAGTCGAGGATGTTTCCCAGAGGAATCCTCCACGAAAGGGGATAGTTCCCGCCAAGGAAGCTGTTCCTATTCCCGTATCTAAGCCTGAACCGCAGAGAAAGCTAACTGACGAGGACTCTGAGGCTATGAATCGATGAAGAGACTTTCTACTCAATCGAACCAAACACTTCCTTCAGCAGCCTAAACCTCCAAGTCCACCACAAAGGGAAGACTCTGATACTTGTGCCTTATGAAGAAAGCTCGATGAAGATGAAGAGCAATTGGATACTTCATACAGAAGAAGTTCAAATTCCTTAGACTCCAACACGTGGCAAAAGAATTTGCAAAAGAACAAATGGGTGGCCCCGAAGGGTCAAGTGGTGCTCAACCTTCACCGATCCCGATGCGGTTAATCAACCCGATAAGGGATCCGTGCCACCACTTTGGAGCAACAACAAAAGCCCGTGGAAGAAACTATTGAGCATGAATTTGAGGAACCCGTTAAAGAAAAGTCCGAGAAAGATGAGGGTGACAAAGAAAAGATCGAGACGAAAAGATCAAGAGAAAGATAAGTCCGAGATGACACGATTATGATAAGTTTCTCGCTAGATAGTCCTCGCCGATCGAGGAGAAAACCTCCGAACCTCCAAAGGATCCGAGGTCTCCTCATGTCTCTTCATCATCCGATTCGTCTTCTCATTCTTCACCACCACCATCAAAGAAATCAACCAAATCATCATCCTAGATCAAGAAGAAGCCAACTCCATCTTGGATCTCTCAATCTAAGAATCGAATCGTTAAAGCTGCCAAACGAGTCAGAAAGAAAGATATTCTCCACGTAAAGTTGACTTTCCTCACGATCGATAATGTATCTTCATGATGAGAATGACAAGATGCAAGTTGAAAGGGAGTATGTACAGAAGCTTATGAAGGATGATCTTCAAGGAGCATGGACGAGATGATAAAAGGATACACTCACAAGTTCTTAATGGAGGTCATTCTAAACCGATAAAGGAGATGTATACCATACAACTTTATCCGAATCTCTTACACTTAGCCAAGCAAGCCATGAAATAAACTCCGATGAATTTGAGCATCAATCCAGTTGAAACTACAATCTTCTCTGATGATGAATTAGTAAACCGGCTGGTAGCGCAAATGTCAACACGCCGCAACGCTTTGCCTCCCATGAAACTAAACTGTTTGAAGCATTGCCGAATACCAACTCAAGTCATCATTCAGAGAAGAGGCTATAAGGCCTAAGCGCTCAAGAGATGATGAAGACAAAGATCAAGATAAGGATAAGGAGCCTAAACGCACAAAGAAGTCTCGTGAATCATCTTCATTCAAGACTCAATGCGCCTCCACCACAAAGGACTCCACTCAACAAAGATCTCCTCCCCGCTCATGATAAACCTCAGATTCCGAGTTACCACCCCTGCACTAAAAACCGGTGACCACTTTGAGTATACGGGTGGTGACGATGAAGAATACCATGAGCCCCAACAACAACCCGCTTCTCCCGACAAAGTACGTAAACCAAAATCCTCATCTAGGCCTAAGAAAAAGAAGAAGACGGCGCCAAGGCCGACGCCCTATCATGGCTAGATGAAGATAACACCGAGGAATTTGAATGGTTTTCTACACTTGTCAATTCCACTCCCTACCCTGAAGAAGGTCAAGATCCGGTAGACGGTACTACTTTGGAGCATGCAAAGATATTTCAAGAAAAATTCCGAGTAAAGAAGATGACAAAATCGAAGTTACGGCGAATCAAGAATGAAGCTTTTCAACTGTTAAAAGATAGCTCGAAAGTGCCATCGAGGTCGAATATCACCTTGATAACATTGCTCGAGCTATGTCTAATAACATGGATTGGCTCAACCCGGAAGCAAACATCGACTTTACGGGACAACCCTCCATATTACACCGATGGTCTAAACCACTACCAACGATCGCCAACCGTGATCAACCTAGGATCCCATTCAGATATTTCTTCAACAAAGACTTGGAATTTCTTCTTCACGGTGGCGATGGTTCAAGGAAATACGCTACATCCCTGATACTTCCATTCCCAGCAATTTAATACTCAAACCGCATAGCTATCGAGGAAAGAGCTAATCACTTGTTCTCCAACAAAGTGGAAGCATACGATCGAGATGCAATGTATGGGATTCATCATTGGCCGGAACGCCGATGAATCTACTACGTAGTTGCCAGTCGTAAGTCTCAACATGCGTGTTCAAGACTAAAACATCGCTGCCATCAAACACGCTTGATCTTTCGTCCAAATGGGACTACACTTATCTCAAGAATATTGTGGTCAAAAGACAAGACGAAAGGGATTATGCATTCTCTGACTTTGAGAATTTGTCTATCAACGACATCGAAGATATGTACCTTGCCAAAGTACAGGTCGTATGAGACAATTCTCCACTGAAGTACAACGTGAATTCATCAAGTCGGTGCTCATCTTCATCAGACGCATAGTTATCAAAGAACGTGTAGAAGATCTCCGCTTAGCGTTGAATCTTATCGCACTGTCAACTTTACTCCACCGCAGCTTGATCTTCCCGACATCAACCGCTCACAACTTACACTCATCAAGAAACCATTAGGCGCCGCTACCGCAGTGAACTTCAAAGAAATTGCTTGATGGTTTGCAGAGATCTTCATAAGTTTGGAGATCACACTTTGAAGATGGTTAGGACGGATTGGCTTACCGGTTGCAGGATATACACCAAAAGATCGGGTCTCCTAAGCGATGGAATTCTCGTGATTGAAGGGATGTGAAGAGGATCATCACCATGATTGATGAACGGTTGTATAGAAGGGATGGCCGTAAGATTGGAAAGCTATGTTGGTGGTCGCACCGGAGAAACATCATCGGCTTTCAACGCCTCGATTCACATTCCTCGGCGACATCTCTCGACTACCCGTACCCCTTGAACTGCTTTTTTCATTATAAATTTGGATGTATGATCTATTATGTCAATGGCTTGTGCACACATTACGGTGTACAACCCGTACTTGTAAATAAAGGACCCCGTGGTACGCTTGCCACAATCCTTATAAAAGGAGCGAAAGCTTCTTACTTTTGAGTAAAACCTATCAAACCTTTCACTTTTCAAGGTTTTGCTCAAAAGAACAAGTACTTTCCCTTATGATTTTCAAAACCTCAACCGCTTATATCACTTGTTGAGGGGGAGTACTTGACTTAAAACTTTGTTCACAAATTGTTCACAAGTGGTCATTCTTCCCGCAACACTCGAAATGGTCATATTTATTCTCAACTTTTCAAAAATAACATTTTATATGCCATTTTTGAGTGGGAGAAAAATACGTGATAAGAAATATGTTGTGTTTTGCTATATGAACTCTCTTGTAAAAAGACTTTAACCCATGAATTGACGAGCTCTTAACCGCTAGTAACTCGAAAAGACTTATCCGGGACGGGTAATAATTTCAAGCTAGTTCGCTAGAGATGTAAACGTGTCTTTCAAAGGACTTATCTGAGTAGAATGTACCATTTGAGAAACTCTTGGTAGACATGAACTCTGACGGGTTTGACAACCTTTCGAGGATTATCTACACCTTCAAGGCAGTTATTAGAGCTAGTTGTCACCTAAAAGCTCGACAATGCAACTTTAACTATGCCACGTGAACCTGTCTCGCGGGGAATGTCTATCTTGAGTTGATCAATTCAAAATGTGCGCTTTTCCTCATGCATTTAACCGCTAAATCTCTTAAGCACATGTGGAGGGGAGTATTTATGCAAAATCTCATCTCAACAGTGGTTCAAAAATGTTTTCATTCATAAACACCGAGAGATTTTTCAAGTAAATGGTTTTATGGCAACATAGGTTAGTCATGGAGTTATAAGGTGACTAAGGTTAGGAATAACCGTCCTATGATCCGCCAGAGTCGGAGGGATCTACCCAAGGACACCACAAATAGTTAGTATTTAGAAGTCCTTAGGTATGATTATAAAAAGGAGAAAATGAGAATCGGAGAAAGAAGGAGTTGAAGAATTAAAAAGAAATGCAAAGAAAAGGGTGAAAAGAAATAGCCCTCCAGATTATTCAACTTAGGGCACCGGGTTCAATTCATATGCTACTGGTTGTCACTAGATGACACCGGTATTGAAGATTAAAAGTCGCCATGGACCCAAGTGGACGCATGCACTAAACCTTCTTATCCACTCAAGTTTCTCTCAAACGAAGCTTGTTTCATTCTCACAGGGAACCCTACGTAAACTATCGGCTTTCTTTCTTAGAGATTGCTGGTATTGAAGAAGGAGACCCTCTCCCTAGTCTCCGCTCAGAAAACCAAAATGCACTATTGAGTCTAGAGCCACGAGATTCATCAAAAGATCTCTTAGGTACACTTGACATTTCATCACTTGATATTCAACAATAAGAATTTCAGTGGTACATTATCGAGTCCTTCACAGATCTTAGCAAACTGTCGAGAACATTTATGAGAGGTTCACATTTGTGATCCTCAGTGATTGAATGGAAACTCATGCCAGGTTCAACATCAAATAGCCCCGACAAATAGGTCGATTCGCAACTCCCCGTGGATTGCGCTTAGTGGTCTCAAATGGTCTACGTGAGGTGATGCTTCGTGTACCTCAATGACTCATCTCAATCGTAGGTGTACTTCGACATCGTGTTATCTCACTTGTGGGACTCATTCAGAACGGCCTTTGTAAGAATTAGAGTTGTGTTTTCACACTATTGTGTCAACACTCTCGAAGTTCAAACTTGTAAGTGCCGGAATCCGCTTATTACTAACCGCTTTAATGTTTTCTTCTTATGGAAGCTCGAGCGAATGATCGTGCATTCTCCACTTGTTCACACCAACAACATCATCAAAGAAGTTCTATCTTAAAGCAACACAAAGTCGAGAATGATTCTTCGTCAAATCAAAGAATCTACAAAGTTAAAGACTTAAAGAACTTCATCAAGATCAGTAATCCAACGTTAAAAGAGTGTGTGAGCATGTTGGAGAAAGACATGGAGACACCGGCAAAGAAAGGCACTGAGGCGACTTGATGCATAACAACATACTATCACTTTCATCACAAAGAACAATGATCAAAGAACAAAGTTAAAGATGACGCCAAAGCATAACTGTTCAAAGAAAACTATCTCGCTACACTCGGGAGATGGTTCAAATCAAGGCAATTCTTCTCACAAGAAAGAAGAATGTCAGAAGACGCCAAAGCTACTATTACATCAACGCCTTCACCGTTTTTCATCACCAACACTTGAGGGGAGATTGTTGGAATCACTCCTAAACCTTTATTCAAGTGTTAGTTACTCATATGTAATAGTTAGCTTAATTATGGCCTTTATGTTTGTTATTAGCCTTAAGCTTATGTAGAAGGCCCATGAGCTTAGGCCCAAGCCCATAGGAGAAAGGAAGGGACTAGGAGTGTTGCCCTAGCTTCCCTCCTATGAATACTCTTGTAAACCCTCATTTGAAGGTTGGTTGTTCAATGCATTTCTCTTTCACACTCTACGCCTAACCATCATAGTTTATACGTGTGTGTTTGTGTGTGTATTGTTCATCCGCCACTCTATCTCCTCTCTATCTCTCTATTAAGCTTGTGTTGTAAATCTAGTGACCTATCAATCACTCAATTCATGAAGTACACCCTTTTATCCCTTCTTTGAAGTAGAAACCATAGCACCAGCATCAGATAAGATCCCGAAATACACTTTCCTTTATCCAGGATGGTTCCATCATCACGGGATTTTACAATTCAATAGTTTAAACCGAGAAATAGTTTCTTTCGCGGGATTTTACAAAACCAAGAATAAACCGAAAGATAGATCAGGAAATGCACATTACTTTAACCGGGATGTTTCCATTGTCACGGGATTTTACAAGTCTATGATTTAAACCTAGAAATAGTTTCTTTCACGGGATTTTACAAAATCAAGACAAAACCGTAAACAATGTCGCCTTTGAATGTGTTATGACAACTTTGGTTTCGGTGAATATCTCGTTTTAGAGGAACATGCAGGCTTCATCAACGGTTTATTATCCAACATCAACAATATCATCAGCCATTCAATAAATACATTGGTAAACACATCATTCACGCATTCTCAGAGGCTGTTGCTGTGACCACTTGATGAAGTAAACCCGATATGTCAAACTTGATCATGAAGTGAACGCCCCGATTTGTTACTTAAACTTGTACTAATTCTTGTGAAGAAGAAACGGTGTACCCAATGTACAAAACCTCTTGACATTCTCAACCGAAAGAGACAATCAAGTGATAGCAACGTTAGGGTCAAGTGAGAAAGAATCTCAAACGTAACTAAATACCCAAGTCTTTATCACCCTCTATAAACGCCCAAACAAGTCATCTTCATGGAAGGGTAGAAAGAAAGAAGATGAAATAAGTAAACGCACCGGAAAATCTCATTGCAAATCCAAATACGAAATATCGTATAAATAACCCCGTAGTCAACTTTGTTCAATAACCAATTTAAGCCATGACAAAATATTTTCCGTGAAGAAGTATAAACCAATGTATCAAACCGTATATCGTAACGACTTTCATCATCAACTCGCAACCAGTCTCTTTGCATAATCAACACTCATTATAACACATCTCATTGTCATTAATAATCATCCGATCTAAAATCTATTAAATCAGGTACAATCCAAGTCCAATTCAAATCTGGCTTCCTAGCACTATTTTGAATCCCAAATACTCGTTAATAGTGCGAGTCAAAAGATATTTGAACAAACGATTATAAGCAGACCGAGCGAATACCACATAACTCAACGCCAATATACCACATGCATCGAACCAACACTAGTACCCAAAACATACTTAATATCCCACAATACTCAAACAATTACGAGGAATTAAAGTGGCCAAAACACACTTTCATTTGGCCCAAGTAACATACATTAGTACCACCCATTACCACATTCATTTAACACTTGCTGGGCCCGATCCACTTAAATAAACACCCTAGGCCCACGAATTTTGTCCAAAGATATAGTCCATGCCAAAATAATTGTAACATATTGGATTTCACAAACACACTAAACCAATGATCAAAGAGGCGTATAAAAGAGGTTTTAGAGAGAGAAAGAGTAAGAGGTTTGGGAACTTAGTGAGAGAAAATGAAAGTATTATTATGAGCTCCAACTCCCTCCCAGGTAGAGAGTATTTATAGTCTTACACAAAACGCCACCTACGGGCTGTGGATCAGGCATACAATGGGTAAAGACCCGTCCGTCCTCCACGGTGTTACTTAACTAAATACTACTAAACATTAAATAATCTACCACTACAAGCTTTCTAACGATTACATATACTTGAGGTGACCGACTCTTTAATGACTGGATTTTCTAAATCCTAACAATCTCCCCTAAGGGAGGTCACCTCAAAAATACATTGAATACAAACAGATATTACTATAAGATTGTTCTTTGGATTCTTGTTAAAGGTCTTTGCTCTGCAACTCGTAGTCATCGACTCTTCATTTTGCATGTTTGGTGAATTCAAGTGGAGGTCTTTAATCGATCCACGGATAATGAGTTTTGAGCCGCCTTTGAGATCATCACTATCATAAATCTCTAACTCATCCTTTGTGGTGTTGGTATTATGTGATGTTGTGACATTTGACCCACATGATCACATTCTCGGATCATGATATATTCTCATCGAGTATCGAAGCTTTGCTGATTCATGATATTGGCGCCAGAAAGCGTAAGCATGGAGTGAAAATATCTGAGTCATTGATGCACTAATCATGATTTCTTTTGAAATGAATGTGATGTGTGAGCATGCGGCTATGGATTGACCGCTTCATTCTAATCATGCAAAACGCCGTAAATGCACTGATACAATTGAGGTACACGCCCACCTTCCTCGCTGATCAAGCATAAGTACCGTGATGAGGTATAATTCCAAATAATTTCCTTGACAGGTTTCGCTAATTAGTGTTCTCAAACCAAACGCCTCAAAGAAGACAACACGGAGTGAGTGAACCAAATAATTGAGATTCATCGATTGATGAAAAGAGATTTGAAAAAATCGGTACCGCACAATAGAAATTGTTTTTGCAATACAACGAAGATTTTAATGAAAATCAATTATCAATCATAAACACCTTTTATTTTGAAATATTAGTACACAGTTGATCTGCTAAAGAAAAGAGTTTTAAGCACAAAACGGGTTTTCAAAGGTATCCGCCAATCCATAACCCTGAACCAGATTGATTAAAAAAATTGAATCTCCCCATTGTTTCTGTTCAGTTGTCACATGGTTGATCTATTGAATAGATCTCACATGCCACCCACCAGGAGCTTGTTTGATGTTGGCTCTAGAAGGCTTTCCATCTTCATTGTGAATATGATTGCATATCACTTGGATGTTCTGGCAATACCACAAGGATAACGCGTAGGACTCATAAGATATAATCTCTCTTTTCACATTGTGTGAAATAGAGAGTCTTCAATGACAGTGTCCTAAAGAGATTTATTTGATGATCTCGTGGCTCTAGACTCAATAGTGCACATTTGGTTCCTATGCCGGAGACTAGGGAGAGGGTCTCCTTCTTCAATACCAACAAACTCTAAGAGAAAGTCGATAGATAATGTCGGTTCCCCGTGAGAATGAAACAAGTCCTTTTAAGAGGAACTTGAGTAGCTTAGGAAGTTGTAGTGCAAATGCCACTGGGTCCATGACGTCTTGTCTTCAATACCGATGTTACCTTGGTAACCACCGGTAGCATATGAATTGAACCGGTTTACGCCTCTAAGGTTGAAATAATGGAGGGCTATTTCTCTTCACCCTTTTCTCATTTCATTTCTTTTTCATTCTTTAACCCCTTCAAGCTAACCAAGACTTCATAACCGAACCTTGTTGGGTTTATTCCAAGATACTAGCTTCGGCCTCATCCGACTCTTCCCATATCTCACTTTTCTCCTTTTATTTTTCATCATACCTAAGGACTTCTACACTATCTAGTGGATTGATTGTCTCGGTAGATCCCTCCGGTTCTGGCGGATCATGGGAACAAGTACCTAACCTTATCATCCTTATATCACCATACATAAAGTAAATTTGGTCGGTCTATTTGGTATAGTTCATCTGCCATTGGAACCAATCGAAACCATTTGAAAATCAATCCAGATACTTGTGATATAATATCAAAGCATTTTGTACCTGAATTGTTTTTGATAATTTTTAGAAAACGAGCTCCCCCTCAACATGTGCCTTAGGTATTTGAAATCATTTTGGCACACGGAGGCAAGAGGAAGAATTAACTTCTTTGATTACCATTTTCTAAAAAATATCAACATCACTTCCCTGATCAAATCAAGTAGGTAAAGCATATTAAGGAAGGATGAGGTTTTCATAAATTTGCTCCCCCTCAATATTTGCCTCGAGGTTTGAAAGATTTTTGCACATATTAGAAGGAATCTGCACTTAGATACAAATCAATCACGTTTCAATTCTTTGTGGTTTAAAATAAATGCTCCCCCTCAACATGTGCATAGAAAATTTGAAATCGTTTGGCACATGTGGGGAGGAATGTTTGCTAAACACTTACGAAGCCATTTATCAAATTATCAGCTTAAATCCAATTTAAATCACAAATTCTCACCCGATCACAATTTTCAAATCATTTGAGATTTGTGATCTCTGTAGATTTAAATTGATTTTGAAAGCTTTTGAGGAGAATTGTGACTTTATTATGAGAACATTTTAACTGATAAGGATCGGATTTTGAAACTTTACACTCCATTGATTAAACATGCATGAATATCTTTTGAAAACAATTGTATGTCGAACAACCTTTTGATTTAATTGAAATCATTCTCCCCCTCAATCAATGACATAAGTTGTTGATTGAGAGATAGATATTTTGACAAACGTTAAGTCCAGATGATTTTCAAAAATAGAGTTTGAGTTATTTAACAAAGCAATTAGTTTTCATTAGATGGTAAGTAATTGTTTTAAAGAATCAGAGCATGAGTTTTGAAAAGCAAGATAAAGCATGGCTCTGTTCTTTCTTTGAAAAACCGGTTACTGCCTGAAATGACAATAAACCATAGTTTCACTTTCTCCCAAAAATATTTTTTAATTTTTTTTTATAATAACATTCGAACAATATCTAAAGACCCGTGTCATTCTTTGAATGACAACACAAAGACCGTAGATATTTTCGAATTGAGAAAATCATGACAAAATGACAATATTTTTTGAAATTTTTCAAGATTTTTTAGATTTTTATGGATTTTTGAAGGTTTTATAATTTTCTATTTTGCTTTTCGAATAAATATTTACAAGATATGGATGAAGAAAGACCTTTTACTCCTCTTCTTCCTCTTGAAGACGTTTAAGTGTTTCCGGTTGAAGACTCTTTAGACCAAGTCGTTGGAAGGATAAACTCAAAAGCTCTTCTAGGAAGAGCTTTGGTGAAGATGTCTCGCTAACCGGTATTCATCCTCACAAAATAAAGTTCCACCACACCGCTCTACTTGATCCCCGATGAAATGATGTCGAATGTCGATGTGTTTTGCTCTTGAGTGTTGAACGTTGTTGCATGAGAGAGCAATAGCCCTTTTATTATCACAAGATCAGTAGGGATTTTGTTGAATTCAAAGCCATAGTCTAGATAATTGAGATCTCATCCTTAGGATTTGAGCACAACAAGATGACATGGCTATGTATTCAGCCTCTATAGAGGAAATAGAAGTACTCATTTGCTTCTTTGAAGACCAACTCACAAGCTTATCACCCGTAAACCGAGCACCTCCGCACGTTTCGACGTGTATCTTGACATCCTGCATGATCAAGATGCATAGGTCGTTAGTGACATATCGGTGTCCTTCGGTACCAAAGTCCCATATTGATGGTTCCTTGGAGATACCGAAAGACCCGCTTAACCGCTTCAAGGTGCTTTTTGGTAGGCTTAGCCTGATATCTATCACACATGCAAACAAATGTAATGTATGTCTCATGGTTGTGAGGTACATCGTGATCCGATCATACTACGATATTTCGTTTGGTCTACCATGATCCCCGAGTGGTCCTCATCCAGTTTAGTACGCTCTATCATGGGAGTGTCAACATGGTCACTAGAATCAAATCCAAATTTCTTTAAAATCTCATTTGCATATTTAGATTGATTTATAAAATGCCTCCTGGACTTTGTGAAATTTGTAATCCCAAGAAAAATAACATTTGTCCCATCATTGACATTTGAAATTTGGAACCCATTTCATTTGAAAAATGATCACATTCATTGGTGTCAGTCGAGGCAAAAATAATATCATCAACATATATTTGAACGAGAATTAAATGTTTGCTCGACTTTGTGAACATGTTGGATCAACTGCTCCTTTGGTGAATCCAGTAGATAGAAGAAAATTTGATAGCGTATCATACCATGCCCTTGGAGCTTGCTTCAAACCGTAAAGAGATTTCTTCAAACGATAGACGTGAGTAGAATGCTCTGGATTCATAAAGCCTTCAGGTTGGTCGACGTATATAACTTCTTTCGGATCTCCGTTAAGAAAAGTCGTCTTTACATCCATCCGATAGACTACCATGT
Organism: Chrysanthemum makinoi; assembly: GCA_910596185.1. Taxonomy (NCBI): domain Eukaryota; kingdom Viridiplantae; phylum Streptophyta; class Magnoliopsida; order Asterales; family Asteraceae; genus Chrysanthemum; species Chrysanthemum makinoi. The sequence goes on along the minus strand of OU343217.1, from coordinate 148,005,581 downwards.
TCTTACTTGCAAAGCATTAGCCAAAAGATTCGATTGCCTCGATACGAGCAACAGGAGCAAATGATTCTTCAAAGTCAATACCCTCCCCTTGACGGTATCCTTTTGCAACTAATCGAGCCTTATTCTTTAAAACATCACCATGCTCATCAAGTTTCACTTTGAAGATCTACTTTAGAGCAATAATCATAGCACAATCTGGAGCGTGTACTAATTCCAATACATCTAGCCGATCAAACTCATGAATTTCTTCTTGCATGGCATTGAACCAAATTGCTTTTCATTCATGGCGGTTCTAACATCTTTTGGTTCGACCTTAGAGAGTACGAGTTGAAGAAGCACCATAAGGCATCGGTTGCAAGTTGTTTCTATGTAGATACCGGACGAGAAGGGTTTCCAATGATGTTGTCCAATGGATGATCATGTGTCCACTTTCTAATGTGTTCATGTGATTGTTGTTGAGGAACCGGACGTAGCGAGTCGATGTCTCCCGATGAAGATGGTTTGATGATGATTCGAGGAGCAAATATGTTTTCAAATGGAGCATCTTCGGGAGTAGCAAAGGGATTAACTTCATCATGGGTGCCATAAACAATTCCATGATGTACATTCGATGATTGATGATTTGTTAATGAGACAGAGTGATCGCAGCAGGCTTCTTGGCTTAATGATATTGAAACGAAGGGTTGACTTCATTGAGGATAGGAGCAGTTCGATGATGGAATTGACATTTCATTAGCATTTGGCTCATAGTGTTCATCAAACATTGGATCAAACAGTTTCTTTAAATCATCTTCTGATGGAGGTACATAAGGAGTTGTTGGTGAGGGATTTGAAACGAAAGTAGAACTGATAGGACTACTTGATGAAAATTGAGATGCGGGTCCAGAACTGGTTTGTCCTAGAGCCATTGGACCGTCACCATCAAACGAACATGAATTGTTTCCATTATACTTCCGGTTCTTTTGTTGTAGATTCGGTATCCTTTTCTGTTTGGTGCATATCCTACAAAAACTCCAATGTCCACTTTAGCTTTAAGTTTGCCTAAATCTTGGCCCTCATTAGTTGGATAACACAATGCACCAAACACACGAAGGAATAAGAGATTAGGTTTTCTATTGTGGACAAGTTCATGTGGAGTTTTTCCATGAGCAGTGTGAATTAGGGATCGATTTTGAGTGTAGCATGCAGTGGCAATGGCTTCAGCCCAGAGAAACATTGGAACCTTTGAGTAAATCAGCATTGTTCTTGCGGCTTCAACAAGAGTTCGATTTCATCTTTCAACTACACCGCTCGTTGAGGAGTTCGTGGAACACTTCTTTGATGACTGATTCCAACACTTTCACAAAACTCACTAAGTTGTTTATTAACAAACTCGCTTCCATTGTCTGTTCGATGATTTTGACAGCTTTGTTAAGTCGAACCGCATTTGTTTGATAAGTTTGATGATGATATCCGAGTTTCATCCTTTGTCCTTAAGAACTTAACCCGTGTGAATCGAGAGTAATCATCAACCACAAATAACACATATTTCTTCCCAAAGATATTCTGCACTCTCATGGGTCCACATAAATCCATGTGAAATGTATGAAGAACTTCAAGAATCGAGTTTGTAGGTTTGGGTTTGTGGGCATACTTCTTGCTTTTTCCCAATTGGCATGTTGAACAAAGATGATCCTTTTCATACTTGAGTCTAGGTAAACCTACAACTAAGTCCTTTCTCGAGAGATCATTGATGGTGCCGAAGTTCAAGTGATTGAGACGACGATGCCATAACCATGACTTTGTTTTACAAGCCTTTGACAACAAGCAAATTGGAGAAGACTTCATCATATCTTCGATAGAGATGGTGTATAGATTTGAACCACCAGTTCCTCTTAAAAGTTCTTTACCATCAAGTTCTCTAACGAAACAAGTATGTTTTCTGAAGGCCACTTCTAGATCAGAATCAAAGAATTGACCGACAGAGAATAAGTTATGACCAAGACCTTCTACGTAATATACCCGGAGATAACACTATCACCGCAACAACATAATCTCCATAACCCATAATTCCACCAAAATGATCGTTCCCGAATTTAACAGTCCTGATGAATTTACTCACGAAGTTCATGAGCCGCGACCGGTCTCCAGTCATATGCTTGGAACAAACTGAGTCCGGTACCAGAATGATTTGAACGATCCGAGCTTGAACACAGACAGAATGGATAACTGGATAATTGGGAACCCCATGCAATAATGGGTTCCACTTGGTTAGTAACAGTGATTGGAACACCCAAATCATAGGTAGAAACAATGGACTCATTAGAAATAGATGCTGATGCTAGTGTCCAGTATTTGACCTATTCAAAGTATGTTCACTTCTTAAGGGAATAGTTCTACCAGTAGGCATCCATTTTCTAGTAGGCATTGTTTTAGCAACTTTAGGGCAAAGCTCATTAATCTTACGGCAAGTAGGTATCCATTGATAACCTATGTTACTAAATTTCCTTCCTGTAGGTTTCCACTGTTTTCTAACTTTCTTTCGCTTTTGCCTTTTAGCCTTCTTAGAATGAATTTTAACATTAACAGTTTTATCAAGGCATTTGACAAAGATTAGACAAAACATTCACACCACATTCATGATTAGTAATAAATCAAGCGATCATCATTACATGGTTTACTTAATAGTAGTAGAATTCGAATTAATTACAAGACGCTTTATAGCTAATACTAGAATCAACACGATTTGTTTTATTCAACTCAAACTTAATATTCCTAGGGTGATCTTCTACTCTCTTGCAATGCACATTCTTAGCTTGCGAGGTCCTATCTTGCTTGGTATTGCCTGGAGGCTTTGACCCGCTTGCTTTAATGTCACCGATTACTCCTGTAGAGGGAATTATGGGAACATTAGTTGGTTGATCTACTTTTGCATTCCCGAACTAGATGTGCAGGGATCTGAACAACTTGAAGGCACATTAGTGTTCACTTTCATAAAACTGGGCATAGAATGATTTGTATGCTTGGCACTAGGCATAGAACAAGGCATCACAACTTTACCTTTCGCACCTAAGGATTTAGGACATGTTGCAATTAAACATTCTAGTAGCTCTTGAGATCGTTTGGCCTGAATGCAAGCAAACCTAATTTCTCAATCAAGAGGTTTATTAATGAAATCCTCTTCCACAATCTCACGGAGACATTCTAGACTATCCTTAAGGTGAGCACAATAGTTATGAAACACAGGTTCATTATTCCTAAGATATGGAGGAAGGTATTTAACAATCACAATATATTTGCGGTACCGAGGATGACTTTGATGCAACATTTTCATTAAAAACAAGTGGCGCTTTCCCTTTTTCCTGACTTCTCAGATTCTCAATTTCTTTTTGTAAAGACGTTATTTTTTCGTTGGTTTTGTCACGAGTGACTTTCATTGAATCATATAACTCTTTAAAGTGTCGCTTAACTTTTTCATTTTCTTCTAGAAAACTCTCGTTTTCCTTTTGTAAAGCATTAACTAAGTTTTGAAGATGAAAGGTTTGAGAATAATGAGAATCTAAAGGAGGAGGCATTTGGGATCCAGTCACATTGTTCTTTTCACCCTTTAATTGAGAGATTTAGGCTTTCAACTTTCTGATTGTGTTACAATGAGCTCGAATCTGTTCATCACATTTGCTAATTTCAAAACCGCATCAAATTCGGAGCATCCAAGGATGTCTTGATATTTGAGGTTTTAACATTTTCTTTTAGATGTTGATATTTTAATTGCAAAGCAAGATGCTCAACTTCCAATTTAGAAAACTGTTTCACCAGGTTATCATGATCATCCTGTTCAACTTTATCATGCAGTTTAGAGTTAGTTTTTTCAAGCTCAATGACACGATCATGGGAGACTTTCAGAGCAACAGATAATTCATGAAATTGAGAAGCATTAATGGAACAATCCGTAGCAGGGTAAAATACATCTTGATTAATACATTCAGAAATAAGATTCTCGTTCAAGGTATGCAAGTTCTTCCTCTCAATTTCATTATATTTTAATTCTCGTTCATAGTCACTAACCTCTACTATCATTGCATCAAATTCCTTTTCCATTTCTTTAATATCTGAATCCATTCCCTTTTTAAGACTCTCAAATTGACCTTTTAGTTGTTTAACGAAAGGCATGACCTCAGTTAAATAGCATTCTTTAGTTTGCTCAAAACCCCTTTCCCTTCAGCTTATCCCAAAGGTGTGATCCTTTTCTTACAAGTTTTCTCAAAATCAACAAATAATTGAAAAATAACATATTGACTGATTAAGGTCTTGCTTTTAGTGGCAATATTTCTAGGAACAAAATGCATTGGTGTATTCTGAGGATACACACATTGAAGGCATTTTCCTAAGAGGAGGGTTGGTTACAACAAGATTCTCTCTTTTGCTTATCTAAATCCTTTTCCGTAACACTTGTTCGAAGCGTTAACAACGCTTTGAGGCTTAAACTTGTTCAAGGAAATCCAATTTTCTTTTTGTAATCATGGGGTTTAATCGTTATGTTATTCTCTTTAGATTCGGTGATCTTCTAGCTTCTTATTCATTTTCTCCCCTAGATGCATCATCTAATTTTCTATCTTCCTCAGTGCACTCAATGCAACTAGGTTTCTGTCTAGGCTTAAGGATTTCATTACCATCATAAAGTACCTTATTAGCAACTCTAGCCTTTTAATGACCTCTGGATTTGGTTCCTCAACAAGGGGAATGCTATGCTTATCACTTAAGACTCTATGCTTAGTGATCAAGTGAGCAAATCAATGGTATTCCCTTGTACGCACAACTTATTTTCAAGCTTGTTTTTCAAAGTTTTTAGATTGGAAAAATCATTCAAAAGTTTTGATTCCTTAGCATTGAATTCTTGCTTAAGCATTTTAACATTTTCTTGAAGTTCTTGTTTTTGCTTAGCACTTTTAGAAAGCTTTTCTTGTAAGGAGTTTAACTCTTGTTTTAATACTTCTTCTCTAAAATTACTATTTCTAATAATTGTACGCATTTGGTCATCCATTTCCTGCTCATGGGTGGTTAACTCAAACTTAGCACGTTGTTTATAAATAGCAACTTGTTCTTTATAGGCATTCAGTTCAGAGATAACAGAATCATCGGGGCACACATATTCATTAAAACATAATCATCATTGATTCGCTGAGAAGATGCATTACTTGGTACAATCTCACTATCACTTTGCTTCACATATTGATCATATGGGACAATATTACTATTACCCACATCTTCAATATCTGATTCATAAGTTTCAAGAGTATGTACTTTATTATGCATCTTTTGCTCATCAACATCATCATATAGTTTTAATACCTCCGAAATGATTTTGTCTTTGGATGGACCAAATTGTTGTGGTGGAGAGACCTTTGGAGAGACCATAGGTGAGATGCTAGCCATGAAAATTGTTTGGTGAGGTTCATCATCGACATCGAGTCAAATGCATCCGCCTACTTGAAATGCATTTTGATGATTATGACCTATCTCCTGAATTGGTTGTTCATCAACATTAGCATCATAGGTTCGGGCATTTCCCTCGGCAAGAAACAACAACTCCTCTTCATCCAAAGCGCTCCATTGTCCCGAGCTTGCACAAGTAACATCTTATCTCTCAGAAGTACTCTGCATTTTGTGGGCGCTTTTGGAGATGTGCAGCCTTAGCTATATGTCCATCACCACCACAGTTGTAGCATTTGATCGGCTTTGCTTGTCCTTGATTCCCATTCCTTCTCTTATTCTGATTTGCCACATATCCTCTATCAACCTGCATTCCCATAACCGCTCTAACCATCCCTTGTTCGTATCGCCTTCCTTGAAGTGGTTGCCCCATAACCTTTCCATCTCAAAACAAAGATGATTGTGTAGATTTGATGCGCTCGATCTCATTGTTAGTGTGAAGACTGTTGGTATATGGGCTAAGGGTCAAGTTTTTATTAACCATAAGAGTCAGTTGATTAATGAAGTGTCCCATAATAGCATCAAAGATCATCTTGCTTGAACCTTAGAACAGGAATGAGTTTGTGATTACCATTACCCGTGGGAATGACTTGAGAGGCTTTGGTAGTAATGCCAACATTGGTGTAGAAGGCGCTGAGTCATTTGACTAACTTGTTTCTCCTCGCTTAGATTTGAACCGCTCAAGAATCCTTTTTCAAACATAGCATGTCTCTCATTCTAAAGAAGGAAGGCATATAGTTGCTCATAGTTTGTGTCCTTCAATCCTTTGGTTAGCTTCACAGAGGTGACAAACTTGTGCCATTCGGGATTTATGTTGTTCACAAACTTTGAGTTCAACTGAATGTTTGGCATAGTCATTACGATATTCCTCATATCATTTACAAGCTTGTGGAATCTCACGTAGTATTCATAGATGCTCTCATCTCGGTTTCATCTTGAAGTGCTCAAATTCATCATACAGTTGTGATTCTCTGTCTTCCTTGGTTAATTCGAACCCGAGAGAAGCATCTTGACATTATCCCAAACCGCCTTTGCTTCAGTGTTGTGATTGATCAGCTTGTAGATGTCTTTTGGAAGACCCAGTAGTATGATGTTTAAGGCCACGATATCAGATCGAATCTCTTTTTCTCCTTATCACCTGAGCTCATCATACGTCTTTTGGTCGTGCCCAATCCAAAGATCATGGTTCCATCTGCAGCAAGTATCAATTATGTGTCTTGTAGTGTCAACTGATACGGTCCTTCATCAATGTATTTGAGAATGTTGACTCTATTTTCCTTTCCAAGACAGTACAATCTGATTCGTTGAGCCCAAGAGTCGGTAGTCGGCCACAAGCATGGGTGGAGGAGTATCGAGACCACCGCTTGAACATCCTCAGAAACAGTGGAAATGATTGTAGATACGTTGGTAGACATGTTAACAGATTACACAGGATTTTATAACTCTATGATTAAACCGGAAAATAGATTCTTTCACAGGATTTTACTAAATCAAGAGAAAACCGTATTACAAACAGAAGTCAACCAAGTCGCTAAGAGTTATTGAACCAAGTCGCTAAGACCAACTCGCTAGATACAAGTCGCTACACAGTCAAGTCGCTAAAGAGCAACTTGCTAAGGTCCAAGTCGCTAACACCAAGTCGCTAAGAATTATGACAGCAAGTCACTAAGAACCAAGTCGCTAGACACAGTTAAGTTGCTAAAGAACAACTCGCTAAGATCCAAGTCGCTAGTATCAAGTCGCTAACAATTTGCACTACAACTCGCTAACAATTCTTGAAGCAAGTCGCTAACCTCACCAAGTCATAGTCAGTAGTGGAGAATCCACTAACTTCTACTATTTGTCGGCTTGTCTCAATAGACAAGTCGCTAGGCTTAAGTCGCGAACAACTAACACTGTAACTCGCTAACTTTTACTGAAGCAAGTCGCTAAGATGAAAATCACAACGAAAACCAAGTCGCTAGCAAGAAAAACTTCAAAAACACACTTTTCAATCCAAAACAAGCTCAACCACAGTGATTCAAGCTTAACAAATCAAAACCCAAGCACTTACAATGATTCTAAACACAAAAGTACACCCAAAATTCAAACTTTAACACTAGAAATGATCCAAATGATGCAAAAATCATTAAACTTTTTCAAACTCAAAAACCATCTAAAACCACTAGAAATCCAAGGATATGTAAGAGAGATGATCAAACCTTGGCTCTTGATACCAATTGTAACATATTGGATTTCACAAACACACTAAACCAATGATCAAAGAGGCGTATAAAAGAGGTTTTAGAGAGAGAAAGAGTAAGAGGTTTGGGAACTTAGTGATAGAAAATAAAAGTATTATTATGAGCTCCAACTCTCTACCTTGGGAGGTAGAGAGTATTTATAGTCTTACACAAAATGCCACCTACGGGCTGTGGATCAGGCATACAGTGGGTAAAGACCCGTCCGTCCTCCACGGTGTTACTTAACTAAATACTACTAAACGTTAAATAATCTACGACTACGAGCTTTCTAACGATTACATATACTTGAGGTGACCGACTCTTTAATGACTGGATTTTCTAAATCCTAACAATAATCAATGATAACACAACCCTAAAACCGGGTATAAAACACCCACCAAAGTATTCATAACCCTAATATTTCTCACCTAAATCTGTCCGCCTCTCTTCTGCTTAAGTTACATTACATATTCCAAAAAAAAATTCGTGAACCCTAGTCCTAAAGAAAACGCAGCCTCTCTCCAAAAACTCAGTTGACACAGACAAATCACTTCTAATCAACAACCCAAGCCATGACTCTATCCCAGAGATGCTCTAACCACATATTATATTAAAGCTCGTATGATTCAATAAGAATCCGAGTCATATCATGAGTTTGCCACAGGGATGGCTGATGCTCTTTAGACTTGACTTCACCACAATTATGGTTGAGAGTCCTTCATTAATACCACAGGGATGGTACCATGGTCTTGCATTATGGCTACAAGGGCATCATAACTGGTAGGTTACAATTATTTGACTTGTGTTTTCATGTGATTGTTTATTGAACGAATCTTAGATAGTGCTTAACATAATTGTTATGACACTATCTTCTTTTTCGTATATTAATTGAAGCATAGAGTTCACAAGAATCAGTGATGAATGATTATCGTGTGATAGACCCGTGATGGTCTTGATATTACAAAAATTAACACGATAACAATTCTGAGATAATTGATTTTGTCCGAGTCTAAGATCTGTGAGGATATCTTTCTTTCGTGTAATTGTTCTTGTAAAGGACCTTGTGTATTTGAAATACCACACGAAGAAAAGATCTGAGATCGATTTGATGATAATTTTTATGTGTCGAGACAGTAATCAGTGATGATGAATATTCGAATGCAAAGACCCTTGATTGTCTTGAAGTATTCCTTTGAATACACGAATAAATCTGAGATTAGTTGATGATTGGTTTTTTTTTTTTTTTTTTTTTTCATATTGATTCGGTTTTGTACACATGGACTGATGATGTTAAGCACAGAGGTCGAGTCGTTTTGGTATTTGGTTCAAGGCTTTTCTTATTCTACGTTTCTGTTAAGTCTAGTAGGCAAGTCGCTAACTTGTAGACAAGTCGCTAACTTGTAGAAAAGTCGCTAACTTGTATCAGTTTGACTCAAAAGTCAAACCGCCACCAGATAATAGGACAAGTCGCTTCATATTTTAACATACAAGTCGCTAGGACCTGAGTTGACTCAAAAATCAACTCTCTAGCACAACTCGCTACCCATATACAATGAATCTAGACAACTTGTAAAGACAAGTCGCCACTGAAACAAGTCGCTAGATAGATTTTTGACATTTTGCTCCGGCGATTTTTCCGACCATTATTCCGACCATATTCATAGCAAACCCAGAAAACTGCTATAAAGCATAATATTTTCCCCGTTTGACCAATGTTTGACCACATGAACGAATGACCATTAGACTATCAATAGTCACGGTATGGAACAAAAACAGTGTTATATCTGTTTGGACAAAATAAAGAGACAAGACAGGTATGTAACAATTGATAGACCATAAGACCTTTTTGACCAAACAAAATACACATTAAACTTGTTTGTAAAAACAGTTTACCCATAAAAAATGTTCTGGCCACACAAATACACAAAACAGTTTCAACCAAGTATCAAAACCACAAGAAAAATCATCAAAACACAACAACCTGACTCTGATACCAATTGTTAGGATCTTAATATTTATTGTGTTTGATTATTCGGGTGGTCTAGGATGGTGGTGATACAAGAAAGCCATGTTTTAGAGAGAAAGAGTGAGAGGGTGTTCTTGGTAGAGACTTGCTATACAAAAAGTGAAATGTTAGATTGAGAAGCACCACCCATTCCATGGATGAAAGGGGTATTTATAGTTACAAAGCATACGTCCTCCTATCGGACTGTGGATCAGGCATACAGTGGGTAAAGACCCGTCCTTCCTCCACGGTGTTACACTAAACTAAACTACGCTAATAACTAACTAATAAACTAACAAATAACGTAACAAACGACATGTCTACGAGCTAACTTATGCTAGATAATATTTGGGGTGACCGACTCTTCACTATGGAATTTTCTAATTCCTAACAATGTATCACATAACGAAAGCTTTAAAAGTAGAGGTACCGCATTACTCAAAATATGCCTTTAAATAAAACACATAAGTTCCGTTCTATCACATAATCCAATATCAAATCAATCGAGTTCAAAATTCCAAAATCACAATATACCGCTTACTCAAATCAAATTCTGTAGTATCTCGATAATCACATCTCATTTAACCAAAATCAATAATCATATCTCCAAATCATAATGTTCCAATAATCAGTTCACAATATCCCTTAACAGATCATCTCATAACTCAAATCGCAGTTCATACCATAATTAATTAAGAAGCCGCATGGCGTTGCGTCGAGGATCAATTTTCTTAAAAAGTGGTTATAGTTTAGGGTTTATAAAATACCTAATTATCTATAACCTTGAGCTCTGATACCAATCTGTAACACCCACAAATCTTGGTGCAGGGGAAGACTTAATCAAGTTTTCAGGGCATTACTATTGGATTGGTATCTCACACAAGTATAGCAAAAGATAGTCATTTAACATTCAAAACCAATCCCAAATTTAAGTATTCAAAACATTTAATCTAAAAGTATAAATATTAGGCCCAAAACATGATTTAATAAAATAGGTCCCCCAAAGTTTATCGAGTCGAAATGATCCTTGAACCCCGCTTCTGCCAAGCTTCCACCGATCACGATTCCAAACATCTTTCAAATACCGAGAAATCATCATGTTAAAAGGTCACTACTGGTGAGTTCATAGGTTTAAGTTCAACAAAATCATACTAGACTCAGAGAGTTGATTTGCTATGCAAGACCTAAGATAGATAAATACCATTTGCACACACCGATCCTACCCGGATCACCAACCATATCCCGATCCAGGGATTACTCGGGCCCCGACTCTAGTCCAAGACTGCGTGGCAACCTCTAGAACAATTGCCAACCCCGGACTAGGTCGATGTAGAAGTCTATTCTTAGCTAGGCAACGGTTCAACTTAGACTAAGGCAACAACTAATGACATCTATCTAAACAAATAAGCATATCAAATTCAAATAGTTTTAACATCCAAAAACAAAAGAGTATGATTCTCACCCCAATATAGTTAAAACGTAGATAAAATTGGGGCTATGAAACTCACCTCAAGCAATCAACGCACAAATAAACACTAGCATAAGATAACGGTAATCACGGCACATCAACTATCGACTCGGCACAACCTATTAATGTAGACCAATTTTAATATATATATCTCTCGAAATCAACGTTATCTACCCCAATGTATTCCATTTCGTTATTTACAAAAATGTCTCGTTTCACCATTTAATCCTAGTGTTTGGTATCCTCATGTGGGTATATTGACTCAATATGATGCTATGAATGCACTCAAATAACCAATATATGACTCAATGCAACACGATGAGACATCTAAGTGAAAAGCTCCATAGTCCAACAAGTTTTGGAATAAATAGTAGACCTTATAGAATTCGTCAACTCGATAAACTCATTTATTTATTCGTGTCGCTTATTATCCCATAAACCAGTCGCATCCTAAAGAGTCATAAGGATAATTCACCCATTAATAAGGTTACCCAACGCATCTAGCGGGCTCTTATTAGATTCGTCAACCTAATAAGTCCGCTACCCACGTGGATCAACACTATTAACGTTAGGTTATCCGAAACCCATGCACACAACGTAAGTAAATAAATACTTGAAACTGGTTTTAAATGCCCATAATTGGCATTTATCGATAAACGTGTACTCAAAACATTAATTACTTATTTATTATAAAACATTTCCATTTTTAGTCGTTAGTTCCATTTAAAAATAGTAAATAACAAGACAAATCTTGTTATCGATATTTTTGGTATAAAAGTCCCTTTTTATAATTTACATTTCATACTCTATTAGCATTTCCATATAAATATATATTTCGTCAATATTAGTTTCATATCGTTATTCGTTTCGAGTCCACAAGCACGAGTCATGACTTCTCGGCTTTTAATCAATCAATAGACCAAACTATACTAAAGTCCATGTTACGGCATTGTCGGGGTCAACTATTCACTAAAAAGTCAAAGTAACACCAACGTTGCTCAAAGTTGACAATTATATATATCAAGTCCAATTAAAAGTCATAATAGCGCAATTCAATCCCAAATCAACTCAAAACAATCTCGCCAACCAATCAACCAACCAAATATGCCCGAAACCAATGTTATGACCCTAATGGTCATGACACGGTCACGGTTAAGACCGCGTGAACCAAACAAGCTCTAGAAGCTTTTCGGCTCCACGCGTGTCATCCAAACATCAACAATATCAACCAACAAGCTACCACGATAACTCAACCCGGACCCAAGGTCCATGTGGGTCACGTACGCAACCCAAAGGACACGTACGTGCCATATGTGGCTCGTACACTATGCCAAACCCAACCAAACACTACCAAATCAATTCCACAACATCCAAATACAATCAATCAACCTCCAATCATTAACCAAACACCAAACCCATCGTCTATTCTAACCAAAAATATGAAACTAGACCTAAAATGCAAAAACCCATTAATATGATACACCACATGCTTACCAAACACTAGCTACATGTTTATTTACGTGTTAATTAGACTTAATCCCACGTTTAAACCAAAAGCCCTAAATTTCATCATAGGGTCGAAACCCTAATCAAGGCATACGTGGCTTTACCATGCTCAAACAAGGTGTATTCAAGTTCCTTTGACCTTATCCAAACACGAATTACAAAACCCACTTGAAACCCTAAAGATTCGACTCTTGATTCGAAGATTTGAAGGTGTTATGGAGGTCCAAATGGAGCGTGTAATATATGGTTGGAAAGAGGAGGAAGAGATCTTCAATATGGTAGTAGTGGTTGGTGGTCACGCGCCGTCGTGTGGTCGGACAGTGACGGCGGCGGTGGTGGTTAATATTACGGTTAGGGTTTATTATTTGAGGGGAGAGAGAGAGTAGAGAGAGAAAGCTGAGGTTGTGTGTGTTTTTAGTGAGAGAGTGAAATAGATGAAATGAGGGGGAGGTGAGGCTTTATATACTTGGGGAAAAGGACCCAAGAATAAATAAAATGGGCAGGTGGGGCGCCGGCTAGGTGAAAAGAGGAGGGGTCGTGGCATCAATTTTCGTAAACTATCCCGTTTACCCATTCCCGAGCTCATATATTGTCCCCTGAGTGTCCCACGACGTTTATTCGACTTTCTAACATCGTTATTTATGTTTTTCCACGAGTTTTGACTATTTATTTGCCAATTTTCAAGCTACGGTCTAAAAGTTACGTTATTTCTCGTTTTAGGATTTTCTAGTGCTGAATCGAATAGTGCCTACCAAATAGAGCTAAAACTCATACGATAATTCATTCAATAGTGAAATAAACCGTAAAAACCAATAGACGATATAAAATCAAGTCGTGGTTTATAAAAATAGTGATAAAGGCAAAACTCGGTTTAGTTTAACGTAATGCGGTTACTTAAAATAGACTCCCTAAATTGCCAGTTGTCACATTTTGGTCAACATACAAGTTTTACATTTTTCAGTGTCCATGTCAAATGCTGGGATTAACCCATCCTTAGACATATCTTGCATCCTTTTATAGTGTACATGGCCAAGTCTAGCATGCCATAGGGTAGAGTCAATCAAGTCATTGGTGGTCATAAAGGCTGAATTAACACATTCATTAACAATATTAAGCCTGAACATTTGGTTATGAAAATAGCCAAAACCAATAAACACACCATGTTTAGATAGAACAAATTTATCAGATTCAATAACTTGTTTATATCTATGATTATTCAAAACACTACTTGAAACCAAGTTCTTCCTTATGTCAGGAACATGAATAACATTAAACAAAGTTACAATCTTTCCAGAACTAAACTTAAGATCTACACAACCACGACCATGCACCAAGGCAGTTGACTCATTTCCCATGTGAAGAATAGAACCATCATTTAGTGACTCATAAGTCTTGAACCGCCTTCTATCTTTGCACACATGAACATTGCACGAGAGTCAACCCACCACGCAACATCATCATCCTCACGACATAATAAGATTCAGATACATATGTAACATAATAAATCTGAAAAGACTTATTAAACATATTCTGACCTTTCAGTGAGTTGGTAGAACCACCACTCCCTAAACCATTAGTTTCTGATCCATTGGCTTTACCACCAACCTTAACACCTTTGCAAGGCGGTAAAAACCTTAAAAGCGATTTCTCTAAGGCGACATGTGCGATTCCCCTACAAACCAAAAAATGTTCTCCAATCTGCTCTAAACTCTTATTCTATTGCTCTAATCTGTTCTAATTAAGGCATATACATTCGTGTTTTGTCTGATTAATCCAGGTTTTGTGATCGCTTGAGTTTTTAGGGTTTTTGTTCATCGTTTTTTAGGGTATCGCATAGGTTAATTTTAATTATTCAAACTGGTAGCCATGGTGGAAGTCGGTTAGAGTTTATATTATGTTTGTTTAATGATTGCCTAAGCTTTGTTTAGGCCCTCGTACTGAAGATTGGACGTGTGATTCTTCTTGTTTTCCTGTTCGAATTGCTTTCTCAGTTTTAGGGTTTTCTGGTTTTTGTTTTCTCGTGTTCTGTTTGTATGGATAATATGGATGATGGTCAAGTGGATTTGGAGGCTTTGAAAGCTCGTATGCAACGTTTCAAAGACCTCGAAGCTGGTAGTAAGACTTCGTCACAGCCTAAACATACTTAACTTGGTACTGCTGCTGTACGAGACACTAATCCTCAGGATGTCCATGATATTCCTGTGTTGGGAGCTGGTTTGATATCAGATTCTATCCCTGGTACGTCTTCGTCTCAATCAAAACTTGCTACAAGTGTCATGCAATAAGGTAAGGATGATGGTTGTGAAAATGCTGGTCTAAAAAGCGTTGTTACTGATGATGTATTTTGGGATGTTGGTCCTATTGGAATGGTGAGTACATTGAATTCTATGGATGAACCGGTTGGTGTTAACTTAAGCGTGCATAATTATCCGTTGCTTAGCAATATGGGTACTAATATTCCATCAGTTTCAAATATTGTTCATGATGTTGATAACACTTATATGGGTGCTAACCTACCAAGTGGAGATGGTATTAGTGTAGCATCAAAAGCTGGAAGGGTACATGTTTCATCGCCAACTGTTGAGGTTAATACATTACCATGGTATGTTGGTGCTACAAGTGCAATTCGCTAATGTTAATGGTGCTACGTCAATTGATTCGATGAAGCGCAAGTCAAATTTTTGTAGGTTGGAGTGTAGTAAAAAGTCTAATGGGGTGGATCTCTCCATTCTTATGAAAGTCGTTGAGGAGGTAAACTCTAAATTTGAGAATACCCTCTATGGTTATTTCCTTGGTAAACGTATTGCTCTTCTGGTTGTTGATTATTACGTTCGTAATACATGGGCCAAGTATGGTATTCAAAAGGTTATGATGAATGCGAAGGGGTTCTTTTTCTTTAAGTTTTCCACTCGTAAGGGTGTTGATGATGTGCTTGAAAATGGACCGTGGATGATTAGGAATGTGACAATTATTCTTAAAATGTGGACTTTGAATACTAATCTGCTTAAAGAGGATTTGACTAATATTCCGATATGGGTTAAATTCCATGACGTGCCCCTTGCTATGTTTTATAATGATGGTCTCAGCCTCCTAGCTACATTGATTGGTACGCCAAAAATGTTATATTCTTATACTAGTCAAATGTGCTTGGAATCATGGGGTCGAAGTAGTTTTGCTAGGTTCTTGATTGAAGTTAAGGCATGATCAGGGTCCTTAGGGAGAGCATCCTTTGTTGAGATACCATTACTGATGGGACAAGATCTACTATTGAAAAGGTTGGTGGGATACGAATGGAAACCGCCGGTGATTGATCGATGTAAATTGTTTAGTCACTGCGATTGATTGTCCTAACTCGCGTTCCACTTCCTACTCAGGCTAAGCAGACTGTTAATGATGGTTATCAAACTGTCACTAACAAGAATAAGGGTAGGAATGGTGGTCCAAGTGTTCCACGTAAGGGAGGTTTTACTAAAGTGGGTCCTAAATTTAGGTATCAACCTAAAGTTGGCCTCCTCCTCAACCCAAAGGTGGATAGTCTTGAAGAAGCAAGCCACTGGTGTGGCTAGCATGAGTGGGACGAAGATTGCTACACCTAATCCTTTTAATGCGCTAAATACGATCGATTCTGATAACTGTGGCAATCCTAATGATGTAGAGGTTTCTGGTAATACAATGGAAGCAAATGAGGTTGGGTCTCTCGAGACAGGTAATGTATCACAAGACCCGCTTGTGAGTGATTCAATTGAAGCTAACGCGGTTGGTCCTACCCCTATTGTTGAGAAAATTAGGGAGTTTGAAAGGCTTCTTATCGATCGGAAAGCTACTCTTATTGATGATAATGGTAATCCTATTAAAAAGGTTGATTATCAGAGTTATAATAAGGATTTACCGGCTACTTCTTCTACTAAGAGGGTTAACCCATTCACTAAGGTGGGAGAGATTGTGGATTCTGATAGTGATGATGAGGAGGTTGAAAACACCTTTGATGATTCGAGTAACCTATTTGGTGGTGGTCATGATCGCCAAGATGACTATGATGACTATGATTATGATAACTATGCGGATCAGGTTTACGATCTTCCGGGAAATTTGGATGCCTATTATGACACGTATGGTTTCAAGCTCCAAGGCTTTGGTAGGAAGTAATGTTAGCTCCATAGGAGTCTAATGTTATATTTTGAGTAGTGGTTTATTTTCTTATAGAGAGAATAGGAAGTATCTTGTTATGTAAGCTTTTCGCCTATGTAACGGGATGAGATATGGGATTCACCCATACCCTTTGTACTTAAATGTTTTTTGGAGTAATATATTTACCGGGTCTTTGACCTTTTACCCAAAAAAACTTTAACACCTTTGCAATCCATTTTAATGTGACCAGTTTTGCCACATTTCCAACAAGTAGGCGTTGCCTTCTTGTTAGGATCTGCCCTTGTGTTATCATGATGTTTACGTTTGCCTTTGTTGTCATTGTACCTGGTGGAGTTGTTGTGCTCCACCATATTGACTCCTAATTCAACTCAACTTTGAGAGATTCCTCAATGCATGACATTCCTCGGTCTTGCCAGATGATTGCCCAACTCAACGAGTTAACTCCTCCTTTTATGTTTCAAGGTATGCTTGAAATCTTTCTAGAAAGGAGGAGTTTATCAATGACAGAAGAGATTGAAATAGCCTCATCCATGTGCATATTGTGTTGTATAAACCTTCTAAGTATACCAAGAAGTTCATTGTATTGTTCCATAACTGGTCTTGAATCGGTTATTTTGTAATTTAATGAAGTACTTACTGAGGAACTTCTTACTTTGAGGTAAATCTTGACCATATATTTGGCATCCAAGGAATCCCATGGTTCTTTGGAAGATTCAAAATTATGATAAATGTCAAAGAGTAATCGGTTATACCATTGAGAATTAAACCTCTATGCAAATGTAGTCATCATTCTCCCATTTGCTCCTTCTCCTGCGATTTGCTCCACGCATTAGCATAATCCCCATCATCGAGAATAGATTGGTTAGCACATACACCACGCTCATGTTTGGAAAGTAAAAAGTGCATCTTCTTACGCCATCTCCTAAAGTCCACCCTTCAAACTTGTCCATCTTGGCAAAGTTTGAAGCCATGTTTATTGCACAGCAGCGACCATTGATTATCACAAAATAGTTTACTTTGATTGTTGGTGGTTATTCACCCAGCCAGGGCAAAAGTATAATCAACAGCAAGAATAATGCAAGACCAAATCAGTGCATGGATATCACTTGAATGGGTGTGATCACTTTCCAAAGTAAACTATTCGACCCAATGCCCTTCGGATGCACAGGTTACGAATATCTACTTGGGACCAAGACAAATGTTAGTTATTGAATTGGCACAATCAATAACCCTTACATATGTTTTTAGCTTTTTGTTTGTTTCTCCTAGTTTTGTTCTATATCCATGCTGATGATGGCATTCTCTATATATAGTAGGGAACACTCAATCCTAATCAATGGACTTTATGAGTAATTAACGGTCAATTAATCACCCATAATAAGCCTCCATTATCATAGGAATAGTGGTTACATGACCAACTAAACGTGGTCATAAAATAGTCATAACAGCCACTTGAATGAGTCAAAGGCTGTATATAAATCAATCAACTTTGCAAAACTACCAAGTAGGAACCATTACACTAGAAGCAGAAACCAATACGCATTTACCAAGAGGAACTATCACGCAACACTACCAAGTGGGAACCATTACACTAGCTATAGGAACCAATACACTACCATAGTGGGGAACCATCGGTTACTACACTAGCTTGATGTAACTAATACACTAGCAATATTAACCACTATTGAGTCAGGGTGGTTCAGGGACCTCATGGGTGTACACTCCGTACCTCTTTACCCAAAACCAGGTGTGAACTAAACCCGCAAGTGCACTAAATTTTTCAACACCTACTGCTCTCCCTAAAAAAACCCCCTCCAGCCCACAACTCTCCTACTTGACCTATCCAACAAATACAGTTGGATAGATTGCAGTGAAAGAGTATACATCTCCTCAACCCACCGTTACATCCCATGCAACTTACACCAATGCAATTCCCTCGCTTCACTAGCATGCTCCAAATACTGCTTCGATCAACCTGATCCAGGCTGTCACAACAACTCATGTGGGTTGTTTCCTGAGAACCCGGTTATTAAGAACACAGTTCTTGCACAAGCATTAGTTGATACAGTTGGTTTGAGTGTTACTGATGGACATCATGTGATTGGTGAAGTTGGTGTTGTTCCAATTTTTGTGTTTTCGTGCTCGGATACTTCTTTGTTACGATGTTTTCCTGATAGTGTCTCGGGTTTGGCTGGTTTTGGACGGTTTAATTATTCGTTGCCATCGCAGGTATGTTAAACTTGTTGTACCTTATCTTCTTTACGTTTTAAATTATTGTTGCAAAGTTTGTAGTTTAGGTCCCTGTAGTTTTATTTTAGCTTTTAGCAACCGAGTGTTTTGATAAAAAAAATATTATTGTGATAAATAATGTTGGCAACCATGTTTTCATGAAATTTTGTAATTGGTAATGTTAAACCAAAAAGTC
The DNA here is from genome assembly GCA_910596185.1 of Chrysanthemum makinoi. Classification (NCBI taxonomy): domain Eukaryota; kingdom Viridiplantae; phylum Streptophyta; class Magnoliopsida; order Asterales; family Asteraceae; genus Chrysanthemum; species Chrysanthemum makinoi. The sequence continues at coordinate 147,986,337 of OU343217.1, read as the reverse complement.
TTTTGGTATTGGTCTGTTCATGGTTTACGGCATGTCACCATTGACTTCAAAAGGATTAATGTATCGGTCATAGTAAAAGAACTTTTTGGAAAATAATTGTTTGAAATAGAAGCATGGATGATATATAGTTTGATTGCTTTAGAACAATAACTATTTACATGCTTGATAATTCTTCAAAACAAGTACCTACTCTGTGTCTTATGTCTAGATTGTTAATTAGGAATTATATCATGAAAATAAATTTTGAGAAACGCTTTGCATAAAAGGATAGAATTATTCGATTAATTATTTTTGTTGAAAATAGCAAACCAATGCATTTTATTCTATCTATATGGGCCAAGATATCATCTTTAACTTATTTGACTGAATACATAAAGAGAATCACGTGAACAATAAAAAGTACCTTCTCCAAAGTTTATACACGATACACCTTTGGTAGATAAATAATTAATAAGTTTCTCGATCAAACAATGCCACATGATTATAAAACATTGTACTGATCCTTATAACGTTTTACAACTGTATCTTGCCTTATGTATCTTTCATATTGGATGGATTTTTGTCGCTACGATTTCTTGTTATAGCAATCCTCATAGAACTTGGTTAATTTAAGAGTGTTTAAAATTTTTTTTATTTATTATTATTTATTTTTTTAGTACATAAGTAATGTTATATATCAAATATATACTATGCTTCAACATTGAACTTGGTTAATTAGTACAAACCAGAGTTTCTTTGGTATCACCTTTAAAGTTTTAAGCCCTCTTATAGCTAGGAATAATAAGATAATTAATGTACATCAATTGATTAACGAGTTTGGTATCTGCTAAGTTCTACAACACATTATTCATTAACACATAACTTTTGATTCCTTCTTGTACAGGTTAGTAAGGTCTTTAATTCACCCCAAGTGTTCGCATTATGCCTTCCTAGCTGTCCATATACGACAGAATATTCCAGTGTAGCCTTCTTTAACACCCGTGGTCCATACTATTTCACATCAGGAGTGGACCTATCTAGCCAGCTTAGCTACACTCCACTCATCATAAACCCTATTGGATTCACCCTAATAACCTACTTCAACAACCCTTCAGCTGAATACTTCATAGGACTTACATCCATCATGATTGATGGAAAACAGGTTGATATCAACCCGTCCCTTTTAACAATCAACGACAATGGCTTTGGAGGGACAAGACTAAACACCATCACCTTACACCACTTTACACACCTCAATCTACAGACCCTTTATCCAGTTATTCATAAACGAATCAATGACACATAACTTACCTATATCAACCAACCCAGTGAGCCCGTTTGAGGTGTGCTTTAATGCAAGTGACATGCATGAAACATGGTTTTGGACCTAGGTCCCGATTATGATCTTGTGATGCATAGTGAGGAATGTGTTTTTGGAAGGTTTATGGTTCAAATTCAATGGTGAAAGTTGAAGGTGAATATGGAGAAGGTTTATTGGTGGATTAAGGTTTGTTGATGAGGTGGTGATAGAGGCAGGACTTCTATTGTTGAGTTTAATTTTACTGATGGCTTCTGGGCACAACCAAGTCTGTGACTGTAATTTTGTTTTGCATTGGATACGTTTGAATTTTAAATGTTAGCATATGTTTCTTCATCATTTTTTTGAGCTACTTTCAATAAGATTGTGACTTTACGTTATCATTTCAAATCCAAAAATTTAACTTGCTATATCTCATTGATCAAAAAGTAATTGAGTTAAATAAGCTTCGATTTTAACTTTAGCAATGGCCTACCCTATTACGATTATAATACTGTACGTGTGTGAATCTAAAAGGAGCACAAAGAAACTTAATTGAGTTGATGTGTACATGATGATTTTGTTTAATCAAGATTAATTAATATTTTGTCTTCACAATAATTCTAAAACTGAAGGACATTATTTGAAGATTAATTCCGGTTCATTTTTCATTAAACTTTATTCGTTGCATACAACCAGGAGTTTCCTCTAAGCAAGTTTGAAAGAAATAAGCTTCTTGAACTGGATCAACGGTTTGTGACACACCACTGCTTCATAAGTATGTGAAATGCCATGATCTGCTGCTACAATCGTCAACCTGTGCTCGAGCCCTGGAAGGTATTGCCATGAGATCACTTTTTGAAACATCAGATGATGATGATGATGATGGTCAAGATCATGATGGTCATGATCATGGTGGGAAGCAAGGTTGTGAGCTCTCACTGCGTATTCTCCTAACTCATGCAAGTAATGCTTTTCAACATCCCATGTGCTGACTTCATTCAATGGGTCACCATTGTGGCTAGTGGTCGTGGCAGATGCTCCAGAGAAGAGTAGTGCACCAAAGAAGGCTAGTGTTATGAGAAGAATGGGTTGAGAGTTGTAGAAAACACAAAGACCTTAATAGATCTTTAAGCACTCGGAGATCGTTAGTGTTGCCTATGTAATCACAAGCAAACTAATAGAAGATCTCTACAACTCGTATTTTGTAGCGGAAAGTAAACACAAGTTATAATAACTAAGAACTCTTTGATCCTCTATGGATCTTTTGATTATAGAAACTCTATGTTTCGGATGTTTTACAAGACTTGAAAGACTTTTTAAAAGCTTATCTATTACAAACTATAATGGTTCCCTATATAGGCAAGAAACCCAATGGCGTTGACAATTTACGCTCCTAATACTAACATAGACTAAGCATGCATCTAGACAAGCATGCAACTAATCATATTGTTTTGTTCATCATATTGTTTATTTTGATTAAGCTCTACATATCTGGCGCCAACCTATCTTTAATCGGCTGACTTTTACTCTATTGAGCTTATCTCTCTACGTGATACGCACTTTCGCTGACAACACAATATCTGCTTTAGCATTTCTGCTGAAGTATAACTTGGCAAAGAATCCATTCTTCTTCGCGAGAATCTCTTGGCGAGAATCTTTGGCAGAATCAGTAGTTTACCTTAATTCCCAACAATCCTCCCTAAAGCTGGAATTTGACAAGGTTAAGTTCGGTTTCCGTGATAGATCTGTAAAATTGTTGAGGATTGTGTTCAAACATCAGCAACAAAGAAAAAGAGGAACATCTCTATGATGGTGAGCGTGATACGCGGATCTTTGCGGCAACATATGACACCATGTACATCAAAACATATAAGTTTCATACTATTCTCATCACTTCGGGTGTGTTAACTCTGTGAGAGGTGAATCATTGAAATTAATGGGTTTGATGTCTCTTTACCAATAGCCATTACTACTGGAGTAGCCACATGTTTAAGTTCGAAAACTATGGTACATTGATAACCATCTGATTTATTGGCAAACCAGCAACCATATAAGCGGATTTGATGTGTCTTTACCGAGGCGTTTGCTCGGGACTAGTCAATTCTTAGAATTGGTGAATTGAGAACCAAATATGGATTGATTGCCTTTACCACATGCCATATACATGTGGGCTAGCCAATTCTTGGATTCCAATAAGGAATAGACCATGGTGAATTGATGACCATACAACCCTCAGCGATTAAGCATGGGTGGTTGCATACCCTATGATTTTGAGCAAACCATTACAGCTATCAACAGATTTGATGTGTCTTTACCAAAGTTGTACCCTTTGGACTAGCCAACTCTTTGACATACACAAGGTACATCCGGTGAGTTAAAGACCATCTGAATTGGACAACAAACAACGCATAAAAGTTTTTTTTTTTTTTTTTTAATAACTAATAATAAAATATAAAAGCGAAAAAGATTAATGATAAGTTGAAAAGGAAAATTAAAACTTAATTTTATTAAATAAACGCTATCACTATTTTTAAAATGATGTTTTTGTGAGTTTTCTTTTTATGAAAGACTTTTACTTAAAAAGAAAAATAGACAAACAACATAAATAAAGCAAACTAAATGAACAAAACAAAGTAGTGAGAGTACCAATGCTGATATGGATGAGGATGAGGCCTATTGCGGTTGTTGGAGTTGAGTTTTGATCAATCCCACTGTTAAAGCATTGTCTTTCATTTCCCACGGGATGGAGGAATTTCCAACTTTTGACTCAGCATCTTTTCCATAAGTCTTTGGGGCAAGTGATACTTCCTTTCAGAAAACATGCAGACGGTGATTCCACCCTTAGTCTCAAGCACATGCACGAGGGAGAGGATAGAATCTCCGGGTAAGCTTCCACCGATGTGAGTTTTCCCAAATGCAAGATGCTTTGCTATTTGGAATGTGGGATTTGAGCAGAACTTGAAGATCTCCTGGTAAGATCATCCCAGAACCTTGTGGTTCCTTGTTGCAATAATAGGTGTTAACTTGAGTGAACAGAGAAAGTAAGTCTGCCCTGTCTACCAAGTGTAGAATTTCCTTTAGAAAGGTGAATCCTATTGAAGTGGAGTCCCTTCGAAGAAGAACATTCATCTCATTATCCTTTAAATTCCACACTAACACCTCATCTGAATGTCCATCGGGAAAATCGCCAGCGAACCCTTCTATAATGAAAGTTGAGTCATCGACTTCAAGATCCAAAGAAGATCTTTTGGCCATTCTCTTCTTCCTTCTCCCGGTGATAGATTTCCCTAGAGGGAGCATTTTCATCTTGTGCATTTGTGGTAGGACTTGAACAGGTAGATTGAGACTTGGTTGGAGCGCGAAGTGCATTCATCTTGTGGAATATCTTTATAGCCCTCTCTGTTTTAGTTTCGTGAGATCGGCTTCCTTTTCTTGAGAATCTTCGGTGTGACAACGAGGTGCCGCGGGGAGAGGAGTTGAAGCTTTAGGTGCTTCGGGAGAAATGGAAGATGGTTAACAGATTGACCCTTGATAGTAGAGGAAGCAACTTGAAGTTGCTTGGCGGGAATGTGAAGAGGATTCCTTGGTTGGAGCATCATCAGCCTTGAGTCTTTTGGCTTCTGGAGCATCTTCATTCTCTGAAATCCTTTTTAAGTTGGTAGAAGGTCGAGGATGATGATCTGTCCTTCATGATTTGGTTATATTTGCGATCTGAGGACATGATCGGAAAAGCCTTGACTTGTTTCATTGTTAAACCCGAGTTGTACACTTGAGCATTGGTTCTTCACCACCCTTCTCATTTCATCTTTAGTAGGGGGTTTGGCTTTGGCCTTCTGAGCTTGGATGGCCCTCTTTTGTGCAATTGCTTCTTGCCTCCTTTGTCTTCCCTGAGCCATCATTCGCTCTACATAATTGTCACTTGAGAAAATCACCACCTAGTATACTTTGAGCTAGAGAAGGTCTTGAAATGACTTGCGAGTTAGAATATCGGTGTTGGCGGGCATCTGAACCCTCGGTTCATCGAGTTCTTTTCTTCTCTCAGGAGTTAAAGATGAAAATTTCTCTGTTTCAAGTTGTTTAGCCAATGCTACACTTTCCTTTGACTTCTCAAACTCTGCCAATCTACTTGCTTGACCCAGTCTTTCCACCTCACTCACGGTCGGGACCAAGCTCATCTTGATGATGACATTTTTCTTTATCATCGAGCTTCTTGGCACACTCTTCTTGATTAAATCAATGGCGGTACCTCTGTAGTAGTACCTAGGTCAACATGTTGATCTTGATCATCAAGCGGAGTGGTCATAGTAGCAATGTCGAAACAGAATCTGGCGAGGAAAGGTGCATTTGGTTCTTGGGCGATGCACGGTTTGATTAGGATCTGAAGATACATCCTCCATAAGTACATCGGCGGATGCATCCTTATCAACCCGGTTCCTTTGAAGCTTCAGAAGAAACCTTATGAGAATAAGATCTCTTCCTTCTTTTGTAAAGGGACGGGCTCCTTCTTCTTTGAGGAAGTGGCGGCTAATGATAAAGGATCATTGAGAGAAACATCAGCCAACATGTCCAGAGACTCAAAATGAGGATCTTCTTGTTCTTCATCGGAGGAAACCACAAGTTTCCTTTTGGAGGCCCCTTTTAGTTTGTGCTCTAAGACCTTGACACGATTTCCAGTTCTTCAATCTTAACCCCGAAGACTTGGTCTGCAAGCTCCTTTTAGGACTCTTAACCTCTGCGGCATACACATTGACAAGAGCATACAGATGAGAGTGTAATGGGGTCCTCGGCTCCACCCGGCAGTTGCTCGTGGTAAGGGGCCTCATTGGACCTTCGAATTAACACGGTCATGCTCAATGTGAGGAAGATCTTCATCGAGAGGATTCCTCACATGACTTGGTGTGGGTGGTCTATTGAGTTCTGACTCAACATGAGTAGCTAGAGTGGGTGGAGGGCTGGGACATGGTGGTTGGTGCGGAGCAACATGAGTTGCTTCAACAGTTGAAGATGGGCCCTCACCAAAGTGAAACAATGGATTACCATCGGTAGCAACGGTGAGGAAGGAGGACTATGAGCCATTCTCCTCATCAGCTGACCTCATTACCTTGGGGCAACATGGGCTAGCAAGGGATGATGTTCCCCACGAAAGTGGGTTCTCATTGTAGCAAACAATTTAGCGATTAAAGTACTTATGGGATAGAAAGATTGGGCTTGGGTATTTGTGTCTAATATCATTTGAAGAAACCTTGGGTACATTAAAAACTTTCCCTTTGTCTTTTGAATATTTTCAACCAAGTTTTCAAAAATATACTTAGAAAAATTGAAAGTTACCCCTTGTGAAAGACATACAATACCATAGCCCAGTCGAGTGGAGAACTGGTCCCATCCTCATCTTGTTGCTCATGCATTGGGCGGTGTGTGAACCGGGAACCTCCATTTTGGGCAGAGTTCCTTCTTTAGCCACATATCTGTTCTTGTTCCTCGATACCCAATAGCCCTTAACCCATTAAGCACATCTTCGATTGAATGAAATACTCCTTCAAGACATCTTCCGGTGAAGCTTCCTCTGATCGGCTCCTCGGTCACAATGTACTCTATTTCATCAATCACGGCCCTAATCTCTGTCTCGCTCCTCTTCTCAGCAGTTTCCCAAAATTGAGTGATCAGTGACTCATATATCTCATTTGGAGAATGAGATAGAGCATAGCAAATCTTTGACCTTTTGGGAATTCCACCATAGGTTAAATGCAGTTCATAGCCCTTGCCGTTTAAATGCGACTTTGTTGTGATCATGTTTGAATTCAAGAGCCATGAGGAAAATGAGTGTTTAGGATTATGATTCTTGAAATGGTGAGTGTTTGTGAAAGTGGAATGAAGAGGAATTGGTTTGTTACGGCGGTAATGGTGGGTGAAGTGTTTTTGCCCAAATTATAGTCAAAGAAAAATGGATCGTTTGTTTGACCTTTCTTGGCGTGTATTGCATCTTTGTCCCAACCCAAAATAACACTTCGGTAGAAACATATGATCAATCTGCTGAAGTTATACCTTCAGCAGAATGCATCAAAGATTAGAGTATCTTCGGTAAGTTTCTAGAATTATTGTGCCACCCACTTGCATTAAACTCATTGAACCTCGAATCCGTCTATAAAATGATCCCAATGTAACTCATCTCTTCATCAAGATCCCCAAATAATTACCACAAACCCTAGATGCAAAATAAACCCAATTAACAGAATTGCACCATGAATACCAAACATGAGATCATAGATCTCACTTCCTCATCTTCATCATCATCATCAAGTGGTGAATCAAACCCATGGTACCATTACTTCCCTCAACCCTATCTACGACCAAATAAATCGCCCTTTTCCCTTCTTGAGAAGATGGCGGTGTAGTGAATCCAAGTGAATCTGCGATGATTCGATGACTCCTATAAGGAGGAGCGTCTTACTCCCAACCTCCGGCACCTTGGTCTCCACAAAGACCTCGTGCGAGAATCCGCCACTCCCCAAAGATAGAGAGGTGGTTCTTGGTCTCACTGCGCCATCTTTTGGTGCATGAACACACATCGTATAGTAGAAGGGCTTAAGGAGGGTGGATCGATTGCATTTTGGTTTAAATGAGTAGATGAAGCACGGACCGTTAGTTCTACGTCATCTGCGTGGTCATCGTCATCATCAATCGTTTGCATCAATCCATCCTCCCATTTTGGTCCTTAGCATCTTCGTCGAGTTAGTCATGCATATCCAACCCGGGTTAAGCGGAATGGGTGGTTCACTAAAGACCTCTGAAAAGTAAAGCCGACATCTAATGCATATCCAACATTCACTTAGATTTTGGAATGAGGGATATACACTAGATTAGGATTAGCTTAAGTGCAGTACTTCGTATCTTGTAGATGCATAGTAGTAGGTTGACTTTATGTAAGTGAAACTGTAAAAGCATTTCTTGAATGAATGAATGAACAATTTGACTTCAATTTCTTTTCTTGATATATAACCGGTGGAATCAAATTGTATGCTTGATATTTGATATCGAAGAAACAAGCAACATTCTTTTAGCTGTTTTGACCATATACTCATGAACCACACTTGATGAATTTGAACATGATCAGGGAAATACAAACGCAATCCGGATAATGAGCAGACAAAATGCGAGTGCAGAACAGCGCAAAGCGACACAACAACATACACAACAACAAAAACAAACAAACTAGAGAACTATTAGTAGTTAGTGTTAGAATACAAACTAATATACAAAAATAATCACGAGTTTGCACAAAATCCTCCCGAGGCATATGCCTCCCACGAGGCCTATGCCTCCCCTCAAACTATCTGATCAAGGGTTTAACATTCCAATATTGACCACGAGGTGTTGAAACCTTGGTCCATCACACGCTTTTGTTAACAAGTCGCCACATTATCATCGGTATGGATTTTAGCCACTTTTATCAAATGTTTTCATAAGCATCTCTTATAAAGTGGTGCACGATTTCAATGTGTTTCGTTATTTGTGAAAACTGGATTTTTGACTATGCAGATGGTACTTTGATTATCTATATGAATTGTAGTGTTCATAAGGTTGTACCCATAGTCCGGCAATTGGTTACGAATCCAAAGGACTTGTCCACGGCAATTTCGCGGCAGACAGCGTACTACCCTTGATGGTTGAGGTGGCCACGATGGTTTGTTTCTTGCATTGCCAAGAAATCAACCTTTTACCAAGAAATTGGCGGCCCGGTTGTGGATCTTCTATCGGTTGCACCGGCATAATCACGTCACTATATGCTTCCAACTTGAAAGGAGATTCTTTTGGGTACCAAAGGCCTAAAAGAGGTTGGCCTTTGAGGTAGTTAAAGATCTTCTTGGCGGACATTGAGATGGGAAGCAAGTGGAGTGACTTGATGTCGAGAACAAACACTCACGGCAAATGTAATATCGAGTCTTGAAGGCATCAAATACATCAATGAACCAATCATGGACTGCGGATGAACATTCACGGGTAGATCACGGTTCATTATTTGCTTTAGTCTTTGGAGCTTCATAAGGTGTTGTGGCAGTCCTAACACCTTCCATACCAAACTTCTTCAAAATGTCCCACACATATTTATCTTGGTGATAAAGATGCCATCCATTCTCGGAACACGGAGACCCAAAAGAATGTAAGCTCTCCCATAGCACTCATTTGAAATTCACCCTTCATAAGTTCCTCAATTCCGCACCAAGCTTTGTTTGTGGAACCAAAAATAATGTCGTCCACATACACTTGCACCAAAATGATGTCCGAGTAATTCTTCTTGAGGAGCGAGTTTTATCAATAGCACCTCTTCTATAGCCATGCTTGTGAGGAGCGATGAAAGCCGAGCATACCAAGCTCTAGGTGCATGATGTAAGCCATAAAGAGCTTTAACCACCTTGTAGACATGTTTTGGGTGATCGGGGTCTTCAAATCCCTTGGGTTGAGTGACATAGACCTCCTCTTCAATCTCACCATACAGAAAAGCACCCTTGACATCCATTTGATACACCATGAAACCCATGTATGAAGCATATGCCAAGAAAATGCAAATTGCTTCAACTCGAACAGCTTGAGGTGCAAACACTTCATCATAATCAATCCCTTCCTCTTGTGCGAAGCCTTGAGCTACCAACCTTGCTTTGTTTTTGATCACAACACCCTAGCATCTCTTATTCTTCAAAACCCATTTTGTCCCAATGGCATATTTGCCATCAAGGAGTGGAACCAAAATCCAAACCTGCTGATTGTGAAATTGTTGCATTTCTTCTTGCATTGCTTGATCCGGCTTGGATCGTTGAGAGCTTGAGAAACACTAGTTGGTTCCACTTGAGAGAGAAAACAAGCTAACAGACAATGCTTGAGGTGCGTGTGATTGTCTCTTTCTTTGGTTGGAGACATAAGAGAAAAAGCAATCATCCAACCGAGGGTGGTGATAGCCCTTCTAGTTCTAACAGTGCGAGAAGATCACCTATAATGTTGGATTGAGGATGAGCTATGTTGATCCTCTGAGTAGTAGTGGGGTTGACTTCAATGGATGAATCAAGATTAGTGATGGTTGGCTCAAATTCAGCATCATACGAGGGTGAGGTGAAGATGCCCGCTTTGGGTTGATGATTTCCAAGATCTGAAGGTTTTGGAAAGCGTGTATAGGGTTCACCAAAGGCTGAAGATACTTGAGAGAACGGCATAGCAGCTGGCGATTTGGGGAAGGTAGGTGTGATAGAATCAACTTCGGCAGAAACATGGTTTCTACCGACTCCTTCATTATTAACCTCTCCATTCGGTTTCTGCTTCAAGCTTAGCCGCAAATTCTTGAGTCGGAGCCTAGCAAGGTCCTCGGCATAATGAGAGTCATCTTCATCACTCGAATCAGTATCCTTGGAGGTGGTACACGCAATATTTTAGGGGAGAAAGAAGGTACAAGTATGGGTTGCTCATCATCTTCAAACTCATTTTCAGAGCCATCATCTAGGGACTGCATTGTTAGTTGGAGACACTTGAGGACTGCATTTTGGTTAGCGGATATGCGTGGTAACCGGATAATCGATTAAGTAGTCAAGATCAAAGGACCATGAATGACCTTGTCCTTGAACATTAGGCTTATCTTCCAAAAATCTCAGGTTCAAAGTCTCCTCTATTTTCTTGGCTTGCAAGTTGTACACCCTGTATGCCTTACTATGAGCTGAATAGCCCACAATATAACCATCATCAACCTTCTCATCAAACTTTCCCAATGGATCACTTGTGTTTAGAATGGTCACTTGACAACCAAAAGGTTTTAGGTAGTGAATGCGGGGAACCTTCCCAAAGAGAAGTTCATATGGGGTTTTGAGTTGTGGTCTAGTAATGGACACCCGGTTTAGCACATAGCAAGCGGTCCCAACGACTTGATCCGAACATAGTGGGCGTTTAGAGTCTGCAAGCATGGATCTTGCGGCCTCTATTAAGGTCCTATTCTTTCTTTCAGCTACCCCATTTTGTTGTGGGGTTCTTGGATTACTATAGTCCCTTTTTATGCCTTTTGACCCACTGAGTTCTATAAGAACGGCATTTTTAAACTCGTCCCATTATCACACGAATACCTTTGACCTTTTGTTCAACGATTTTCAACAAGTGTGATGAATTGATCGGCACTTGAGATGTTTCATCTTTGGTTACGAAGAAAACCCAACAAAATCTGCTATAGCCATCGGTGATCACCAAGCGAAGTACTTATGATCAATGCTTCCGACTTGAGTTGGACCAAAGCAGATCCATGTGAAGCAAGCGAAGAGGTTTGATGATGCTCATAGCATTGATAGCTTTGTAAGAGGCTCTGTGTTGTTTTCCTTTATTGCAAGCGACACAATTATGATCATTGGTAAAAACTTTGGTGGGAAGACCTTCAACAAGACTCATGTTAGAGAGTTTGTTAATGGTCTTGAAATTCACATGCGCCATCCTCCTATGCCATTTTGTGGATTCATCAAGTGATGCTTTAGCCACCAAACATGTGAGGTCACCATCAGGTTGAACTTCATTAAGGTTGAATGGGTATAAGTTGTGAGTCGCGAGGAACTTTCTTTAGAATTGAAGTTTCTTCGGGGAGTTTGAAGTCTTTAGGCAGCACAAGACATTCATTCTCTGTGAAGAGGACTTTGTTCTTAGTGTCACGATTTGTGAAGAGAGAACAAGTTGAAATCTTGAAGTTCCTTAACATAGTACACATTTTCAAAATCTAGATGAGGTGTCTTTATGGTGCCTTTCCCTGTGATACTACCATCACTTCCTCCAAAAGTTACATTGCCTCCTCCTTCAATAGGGACAAAGTTGTGCATCATATCCCCTGTTCCCGGACATGCTTACGGAACAACCACTATCAACAATACCAATATTCTTATGCTTAAGGGGATGATCCTACAAACAACCACAAAATATATACAGACTGTTAGTATACAATGGAGGTTCAAGTCATTCTTGACTTGAACGGCCTTGTGAATCCGCTGAGTTTAGGACAAGAGTATTTAGAGGATCCACCATTGTTCTTGGTCCTCCATTGATAATTAGGTCCCTTGTTAGTCAAGAACAACCTGAGGGCTTGGGCGGTGCTCCCATATCCCATCCCAGCATACATAGAGTCAACATATGTAGGCCAATAACCATGTTTAAAGTATGGGCTTGTAGGTTGCACATAAGGTGCGGTGGTGATTCTCTCCAAAGAGAGTCGAGTATTAGCGCTTGTGGGACATAAGGTGGAATATTAGCAACATTGGTCCATTTAGATTTGTGTTTTACGGTGAGTAGCACATGCACCCAATCTTTGCTCATAAAAATCACAATCCTTAATCAAATGAAATTTACTTCCACATACAAAACATGTCTTCTTCTTGGAAGATTTATTCAAATAGGGAGATGTTTGATTACATGAAGAAGTACTTAAATTAGAAACATTCAAGGAATTGTTTTTAACAGACTGATTATTCAAAGATTTAAAAGACAAGTCTTCAGAAGAAGCTGTCTTGGAAGTTGATTCCTCAGCAGCTTCCTTAGAAGGCTTGTAAGTAGGGGTGCGAGGCTCGGCTTGGAAAGGTCGGACTTCTCATTTGAATCACAGCTTTCATAGGAAGTAGACCCTTGATCCGATGAATTGTCCTTTGTCGAGCAAGAGACAAAGTCATTAGATGAGGTATCGAGTGCGGCAAGTCTTTTGACTTTTGCCATATAGATGATGTGATCCATCAAAGTCAACTTTGATGGGCAGTGCGTGGGCATAAATTCACCTCTAATAGGTCGAGGGGACGGCATGCATATCACCCTCTTTAACAAAGTTAGCTAACCTGCGGTGTGGATTTCGACCATCATTCCTAGCTTCCAATCCTACATACTTTTGAAAACCTAAACCTAGGCGAGAGGTTCTGATTGGATATAGATTTCTCTAGCCGATTATCACACGAAATTAACCATTGTTTATTCCTAGCTATTTCCTCAGCAACCTTTTCTTTAAGCTCTAGGTTCTCAGAACCGACTTCATTCTTAGCTTTCTCGCAGGTTTTAAATAATTATTAGCAACTTCAAGATCAAGCTGTAACACCTTTATCTTTTCTTCATAAGCTATTTGATTCTTTTGAAACCATACCTTTTGTCTTTCAACTGTTTTTAATGCTAGTTTATGAGCTTCATTTTCAACATAGCATTCATCAAACTTAGGTTTCATAGCATCATACTCTTCTTTAAGTTCATTGTACCTTAGACTACAACCAAATATACTGATTGTGTACACGAGATAGTCCCATCAAGGCAAATTGATCATGCCTTTCATCCGAAGTACACTTGCCGCAATCCAAGCTTATCGAATCATGAGCTTCTTCATTTCATAGTTCATGTGCGATCCGGTTGACTGTTCATCCATGGTGAGGAGAGGCTGCTGAAGCTCCAGTTTCTGTTGTTTCTGTGATAGGAAAGGTAATTAGCTCCATCTCCACTTTTCTGTCTTTGCATTCCCGAGAAATGCCCCATCCGGTGGCAAGTGAAACACTTGACTTTCCTCCTGTCAAAGCGGGTTGGTTCCTTTCCCTTGAAAGCAAACTTCCTTCCGGACTTCTCTTCAAACCTTTTGATGTCCAGCGGTAATGCCACTGCATTTTCGGTTTCATCTCCTCCATTTCAAGTGGGTCCAACTGATCAAAGTCTTCATATGCAAGATCTTTGTGAGTATCATAGTCGTGCAACAAATGAATGAAGAACATCCTCCATCACACTACTAGACCTAGCTTGAGAACATGGTGGAGTGGGACGAGGGTTAAGTGGTGGAGGGGGGGATGAAGATGATGATGGAAAGTAGTTGGAGCTCGGAGATGATGGAAAATAGTTGGAACTAGGAGCTTGCACCATCATGTTGGAGTGAGATGTCTCAACAAAAGCTGCATGGCGAACGAAGATGTACGGTAGGGAGTTCGACATCGAGGTTCAAGGGTTACGAGTGCATTTATATAGCTCATCAAAGGTAAGCATATCCAGCCCTCCTTTAGCCTTGAGAGCAATACTTACATGTAACCATGATGGAGGTAACGATCAAAGGAACTTTGAGTTAGGATCATCATTATCGGCTTTGCACTTTGGTGGTTCGGTGACTCAAGATCCTATGGAACTTGTCGTATCCTTTGTGAATGCCTTCTTCTTCAGAGATATTGAAGTCCTGAAATTGTTGTCTCGGCATGGACTTCCTCATTCTCTTTGATTCTTCATTTCCAACGAACCTTGCTTTGAGAGCCATCCATATGTCCTTTGCATCATCCATATGATGAAAATCACCTGAGATGATCTTACGGAATGGCTTGAAGCAGAATGGTCTTTACTTTATGCTCTCTCTGCATAGCTAGTACCTCTTGGCAGTTTTGGTGGAGCCATGATAAATTTCCCACCCCGTCGGGGATCATCTTCTTCAAATGTTTCCTTTCTTTACAACCTCCCACGATTCCAATCAATATTGGAAATCCAGTTTTCCATCTTCATAGCCCAAAGTTCATATTCTTCCCTTTTCAAATAAGGAAGTTTACCATTCTTGTTTGAGAGAGATGTTGCATGGAAGTGGTGTTGGTGTTGTTTGTGTTGGTGGCTTGGTTTCATTATCGGATCGGGCATGGTGAATGAATGTTCTTAGTATCGTAGAGACTTCCGAGGCTCGATACCACTTGTTGAAAACACAAAGACCTTGATAGATCTTTAAGCACTTTCGGAGATCGTTAGTGTTGCCTATGTAATCACAAGCAAACTAATAGAAGATCTCTACAACTCGTATTTTGTAGCGGAAAAAAAACACAAGTTATAATAACTAAGAACTCTTTGATCCTCTATGGATCTTTTGATTATAGAAACTCTATGTTTCGGATGTTTTACAAGACTTGAAAGACTTTTTAAAAGCTTATCTATTACAAACTATAATGGTTCCTTATATAGGCAAGAAACCCTAATGGCGTTGACAATTTACGCTCCTAATACTAACATAGACTAAGCATGCATCTAGACAAGCATGCAACTAATCATATTGTTTTGTTCATCATATTGTTTATTCTGATTAAGCTCTACATAATCGGTAGCCAACCTATCTTTAATACGGTGACTTTTACTCTATCAGCTTATCTCTCTACGTGGTACGCACTTTCGGCGACAACACAATATCTGCTTTAGCATTTCTGGCGAAAGTATAACTTCAGTGAGAATCCATTCTTCTTCGCAGAGAATCTTGGCCAATCAGTAGTTTACCTTAATTCCCAACAAGAGTTTTGAGCCATTTTGATTTGTTGTTAGAGAACTAATGTGGTAACCAATTTATAGGACTAACAAGACTCTAGTATTAATGATTCACATATTACCAGATTCCCAACTATAACCTAGATAAATTCAATAAATTTGAAGGTTTCGTATCACGCCTCTTCGTCTTAAGACAATTGTATTACATTGTATGTACTTAATATCATTTGTAAGTTGATGGAGTACATCGATTGAATCATCGTGAAAATCCATTTAAAATGATTATTTGGTACTAACCATATTCAAAGTAACAATATTTATCAAACTTGCAGATTATCAATTTTATAACTGTACTGCTCAAAAATATGTTAATTGCCGATCACTTCTAATTTTAGTATATCATTACTTATCGATCGAAAAGAAAGGCTAAGTATTTATGACCCCTTGTTCTATTGGTATCCCAACTAAAACCTACATGAATTAAAAGAACGAGTAATTTTAATTCTGGTAATGCCATTATCTAGCTATTTGTGGATTTGATATGTAAAGCAACTTAACCTTTACATATGTACAAAAATTGGTGGGGCGTAATTATTACCCAAAAAATCTCAATGACTTGTCTATTGGTGGACATGGTTCCACTTTCTGACTCTCAAAAAGTTTGTTTTGAGGCAATCAAATAGACTACAAGATGGGTGATATAGAGGTTCCGAACCAAGTTGGGCTTTGATCCACCATGTACCTCCAAGCAAAGAACCTCGTGAAAAATATTAAGGCACTCTTTCCCATCGTTGGATTTTCACAAAGAAACATGGATACTAAATTCCATATGGATTGATTGGAGTAATAATCCACCAAAAAAAAAATCCTTGTAATTAATCATATTATGTAATTCTCTTTTTCCCTAGATTCTCATTTAGGCGTTCTAATGAAATAATTAGTTTAAAACAACATGCCTAGCTATTTGAAGCTCAAATTAAGGCATCACTTATACATAAAACCTCATACACATAGAACTCACACATATGTTATGGATGCTGCATTTAATGATTAAAACAATGTGCAAATTCATTAACGACTCATCATTAAGTTTATATTGTCATTATATTCACCACCAAAACTATTTAACAAGAGCGTAAAAATGAGTTATCCGATAATTAGGATAATGAGTTGAAAACAATCAGAAAACTGCAGCAATGCTAGTCGCATTGTTAGCTCCAAAGATAGAAAATACAAACATTGCTTTCATGTAATACTATAAATAGAAATGTTTTTTCATGACAACCAAAAAGATTCTATAATCAGTCCAAGGTAGAAGCAATCACTTCTGAAAGTTGTGCTACACTCACAAAGGGCTTCTCGTGAGAAACTCCAACCGTGAGCCGCACTATCGCCGCCACAGCATTTCACTCAACGCCTAAATCATCCTAAAATGCTGGAACATAGTAAAGAGAGAGTTTGGCTTTCCGATACACACAAGATATTGTATATTATTAGGCATAAGTTTAGGCGTGATAATAATTTCTCATACTCATCACTAAGAAACTATAACTACTCAGCTATAAAATCACTTGCTACAAGCTAGTTTATTAACTATAATGTTTACTTTAATAAAATTGTAGAAGTTCACCACCGATCTAATCATATCGCTTATACCATATATAACCAAATACATGAACCAAGCCAAGAATCGCCTATCAATGTGACAATGTGTATCACCGGTCTTTCTTACTTTTCCTACTGTATCCCCATCATTTTCACTTTTGTTGCCCCCATCATAAAACATCATGTCTAAACAACAACCATATTACACCCCTGAAAGTCGGCCTCAAACTCCTCTACAACCCACCAATTTACTACTCCACATTGCCGCCACGCTTACTACAGCTTGACTGCATCCAAAACTACACCTCCACCACTCACGCTCCGCCCCATGCAACTCACCCTTGTCGCCCTCCAATCCCAATCAAATAATCATGTACAACCGACCGTGATATCCCTTACCGTTGGATTTGGGAGTTGATAATGCATTTAAAAAAGCTAGAAGTGTGTTGAGCCTAATGGGGCCACACGCTAAACACGAGTACATTATTACACGCATTACAACTTGAACTACTTGACCCGCTTCGTTTAACCCGTAAACTCCCAGGTCCGATAACTTTGTTTAAGCCCATGACCGCTTTTCTGCCATGCAATTAGTTGGGCTAGTAGAGTTAGAATAGAATAAGGTTTGATGATTGCTTGAGGACAAAGTTGAGGCCCAAGACTGTAGGTCTTGGTGACTATATATACTGATCAAGGGTCCTCAAAACTCACGTGATTCATAATCGCTTTCACAAATACAAACTTTAAAACGATTCACTTTAATCTCTTAAGCTAAACCAATCGGATCATCAAAAGGGTTCGGTTTAGTTTGAGTCGAGTGAATTTGAACCCCTAAACTTGCATGTTGATTCAAGCGCTTTGAAGGTTAAGAGTCCAGATATATTGGTTATTTCCGGTCGAATTGCATACAGCAGCCAAGGTTTTGTTTGTTGAGTTCTCGGGTTAAAACTAGGTGTAGAAGTTATCGGACAAGACTTGTCCGACATCTGACAGTAACCTATTTTTGAGTTCTCGTAGTCCGCATCTCGCATAAAGATAGATGGGTTCTAGGTTTTCTTGGTTCAATAGTTCAAGATTTTCAAGATTTGATTGCAAACGTCATTTCCCAAATTTCCATTGGCGATTTGTGGATAAGTGTTTGTGTGTGAATAATTGGTTTCTTTGTGTGAATTATTCGTTTTGAATAATTGGTTTTGAATAATTGGTTTCTTTTTGAATAATTGTGTGTGAATTATTCATTTTGAATAATTGGTTTCTTTGTTCGTTATTACTTAGGGGTGACTACGAGGGTTAGTTTCTTGATCCCTTTATTACTTATTTTTATTAATTATGTGTTAACCTAATTGCATAAACTAGATCCAAAATTCACTTGGTACTCGTAGTTGCTTCAAGTTAACTAGATCTAAAATCCCAACAAAGGGCATCACGAGTCAACTTGTTTTTGGATTACGGTTACACGCTTTAATAAACACGCTAAAAGGCTGCATGAAATCTAATTAGTTATTCATTTTATTTTTGTTTTGACAACTATAATGCAATAATTGTCAATTATTAATAAAAAGTACCTAGACACAAACGAATTGAATTAAATTGTTAACTAGAATTAAATTGTTAATTACATACATAAAATAGCATTATTAAAAGTTAATTAAGTTTGCCATGATATTTTATGTGTTTTTCGGCAATAAGACCCACTCAATTTCTTTTTGTGATGTATGGGGCAATCTAGGTATTGCACCTAGTGACGGTCTTATGGTTCTCCTTTTGGGAAGACTCGCGAGAGAACTCGGATCCATATGTGTTTATTAATGTTGTATGTTTATATGTTTGTGATTCCTTATATGCATAATTGTTACTTGTTTTGACACCTAATTGCATGCAATATGAAATAATACATATCGTAATCATAACATTAATAATGGTCTTTATTTACACGCCTAAATACCATGTTCATTGTGACCTCGCTATTTGTTTCCTGTGAAAAATTATTTTGTTAGATAAAGTGACCTACACTATTGAAACAAGTTTTTCATGAATTTAAAAACTAGACGCTATGGACAATTGGGACGTACGGCTCACCCACTAGAAATGCATCTAAAAGGGGTTTAAGGAGGTGCACACAATACACACCAAAGGATTTCCGGTTATTGCCTTCAAGACCGTCCTCCGTCTCACTCGCGAAGTTCGATTGAGAACTACGTGAACCATGATGATCACTTTACAGATCATTACTTAGTTTTAAAAATAAGTGTTACAAAGTTGTTTTGCATGCTTTTGTACATGATTTTACCACATTTATGAATACCTATGTGTAAAATTTTAAGTCTATGCCAACCAACTATGAACACGCAGATTTGGCTTGACCTCTTTTCAGACCTTGTGGGCCATTCCAACCCATGGTGAATATTTCTCATTAGTCGACTTTGGTGATGTTTATGAAGTTCTTACTTGGTCGATTTATTTCGGTATATATTTGGTCGCACCTTGGACCCGAGGCATAGATGAGACTAAACATGCTTTGACATTATTACTTGTTTACTAATTCCTTAATCCGCCTCATAAAGTGTAAGAGTTGCATTATGCAATTAACGCCATCGCTACCTTTTGCCCTACTTAGTTACTCATTGGTCCACCTTTGGCAATAAGCCTATAGTCAAGATGGATCTTAGTCTTATTAGTAATTAATTGCAGTTAATTTCTTTTAAGAAGTTAATTATCTAAAATGCTAATTATTTGAACTTTTCAAAATTATAGACGACTCTCACTCCTCAGTGGAGACAATTCGCACTCAGGAGTTTTGAGAAACAAAACCACTGACCTTACTTTACTGACTGGTATCACCAGCTTGCATTATAATCACCAAGATAAGGAAACTTATTTGGAGCATCGCATCCCTCGCTGCACTCGTTGCAACTCCCCGCCACCCTGTCTCCTCCGGGCTCTTTGCACGTGAATTTCACTGCAAGTGTAATAGTGAAAGAAGGTCAATGCTAGCTCGCATGTTCTAAAGATGAAAAGCTATATATATCGACAATTTGGAACGCCTTGGTCACCCAATTACTCTGAACTATTGATAAGGATTTAAAACGTGACGCTTTTAGGGGTCATTTAAGCCATTAATCGACCACTTTATATCCGTAATGCTTAATTTCGTTCCTTTTCACTTTTTAGGTCTCTTGGAAGCAAAATGATGGAATGAAGCACATTTGGACGAAAAGGAACGAATACATGAAGAAAATGGCAAAGTCAAGATCGCCACCAGTCACGCTTCACAAACAAATCATGGCGCCTCTAATCAAAGGGCTTACGTGAAACCCTAAAATCTAAAACTTGTGAAATGACCATTTTTACCCTCTAATTTAATACCTATAAAATATGTATAACACGCCGTCAAATTGTTTCTAACCTAACTTATAAATAATTAACTTGTACAAGATCATTAAAATCGACACATTTATGCCTCAAATATTTATACACACGTTATAAAATGCATGGACCTAATATATACAATTTAGACAAACATTATAACTAAAAAATCAAAGCCCATCTAAACTTGACTAGGTCCTTGGTACCTCCCATTTACTCGGCCATTTACCCTCCCTATATCCTATTTTAACTCTTATTTATTAACTTACCATTTCACACATATTCCACACACACAAAACCCTAATATCCGCTATCTAATAAGCTTTCTTCCATTCACTACAAGCTGGTACAAGAGGCCGTGGAAGGTGGTTTGTGATCGTAGGTTTCATCAAGGAGTGGTTTTGGTCATGGTTTCTAGGCCGGCGGGAGTGATTGGTTTCGATTCGCCTTAGTTTCTGTCCTTCCACTCGATCACAAGCATCTAGGTATTTTATCATGATCTCATTTCAATTCTCTCATTTTGTTTATTGATCGTGTTTTTCTCAACCGAATTCATGCTTGAAACCTCACATAAAATGACACAATCCACATAAAATCATAACATTGGACACATAAAATAATTTAATGGAAAGGACTTGTATTCGACCCATATGTAATCTGTTTTGAATCTGTTTCGACCCAATCTTGTACGACCCTAAATCATGTTTCATCAATATGGTATCGAGCTAGAATAGAATAAATGCATTCTTGTGTATAGTTTATTTTGTATCAATAAATGGGTCTTGAATTGTTTTGTTTATGTCTTAATGGATGGAATTGGATTTAGATCATGTCACGACTAAATGATATACTAAAGAGAGTCGTTATAATTTTGTTGAGGTTTGGTTTTGACTCGCCTAAAATGAAATGGTAATCGACTTGTTTAGGGTTTTCAAAAGAGTTTTCGGTTCTAATAAAAAGAAAAGGACTTAATTAGAATTTATAAAACATGAAGGGTTGATTCGTTAAAATGGTAAAAGAATGGACTAAAGTCGTAAACTAAGTAAACTTGTGATATTTATACTTTTGACCCTATACTTTGTGATAATGACATTTTAGAACCCCTAAACTATAATAATAAACATTTCCATCATTTTAACCTAATTTATCATTAATTATATCCTATATGACTAAACCTGCTAATTATGGAAAGTTACTTGGCTACGAAACTTACTTATTCGAGAAACTTGCCTAAAATAGAAACCTCGTCTTAAAATAGAGTTACTTAAAATGGTTAAGTTACTTAAAGTGGAAACTTACTAAATAAGGAAAGTTACTATATTTGGAAACTTACTAAAAATGGAAATATTCTTATAAACCCTAAACGACTTAATCTAGAGTAATACACTTTAACTAAGTCTAATAAATATATATCCTTTCACTTCAGAGATCCTCGAGGAGAGTGATCTTCCGTGTCTTGTGATTTCATCTACTTGTGTTTGTTTTGTCAGTTGAATAAGGTACAAATATTCTCACCTTTTATCTCATGGTTTTCATGATTCGATTACATCTTTTATACTTAGCTCTCGTATGATGCTTTTGCTCAGCCTTTATGGCTTCCTATATGATCCTTGACTTATGCTTGTTGAACTTTGCTATGCACTTAGATTTGTGAAACCTTTGATATTTAACCTTTGGAAATTGGACTTTGATATGACTTTAGACATTTGACTTAGTTGACTTCTTTGACCCTTTGGTTTGATACCTCGAGCCAATTTGTTTCTAGCCATGAAGGTAACATGGTCGTGTCATTGATGCACCAATGGCATGACTTAGGGTGGATGATGTTCCGCCCGGCCCTTTTTGAGATATTATGCTTTATTTTTGCTATAGCCACTATGATTTGGTACAGGGCTTATGGATGCATCCTAGATTTGTTATGATATGATATGATATGGTATGACCTATGGTGACTGATGTTGTGCAATACACGCCTTTCACATTCTGGGAGCTAGCTACTCCATGGTTACTTATGATATGATATGATTTGATTTCCTGGGCTCTGGTAGATTTCTCACAACCTTTACACTTTTGATACACTCATATTATACTATGTTATTCCACAATGCAACTATATTCTCAGATTTCTCATCTTTAGCTTTCCATTGATTACTCATTCATTCAAGATCCTTATGTGATTCATCCACTACCATAGTATACCTAGCTCATTTGATTTGTTATACTTCTCATTCCATTTTGGTCGACTACCGAGTATACTCATATTACCACCTCAATCACGCTTACCCTCGCTATTATATGATTTGTGACTCACCGTTTTCCATGCTAGTATATGATTAATATGTGACTATCTCTGCTTGCCATGATATTACGTGACTAATTGATTTACCCATTTTTCCATGCTAGTAGTAATCATTTGATTTATCCGCTTATCATGTTATACCTTCGCTCACATTTTCAGAGGCTATGATTATCATTTAGTATTCCTATTTGCTATTTTAAGTGCTACCATGCTTGTCACTTCGTTAGTATTTCCGATGTTTATGTTGTTAGTTCAACAATAAATTGATGTTTACCGACTTGTTGATCCGCCATGTTTACACTTCCGCGGTGCTACTGCTTGATGATGGAAATGCTTCAACGTATATATCTAGTTGAATTTTAGCTTTGCCATGCTATGTCCTTGTTTAGTTAATTCATTCAATTATGATGTTCGTTTGGTATTCCTACCCATACATGTAGCTATCATGCTTATACCGCCGCTAGTTTTCCGCCAAGTTGTGATACTTGTTCTTGCTTTATTAACTGTATTATCGACTTGTGTGATTACATGCTTACTTCAATTTAGTTGCTCGTCACGCTTATATAATTCTAGTTTATATATATATATATATATATATATATATATATATATATATATATATATATATATCTCGATTATCCGATTTGTTGTTTGATATATTTATGATTAATATCCTCTGTTGATATGCTTGTTTATCTTGGTTACTTGTCGGATTATGATATCGTTCATCAACTCCTATTTGATTATGTTTCGTATTGTATGTTTATTTATATGTACTTATATATGTCATCGATGCGCTTTGCTTTTCTTGCTTTCTTCCGGATATCCGGTAATATTGTGTTCTGCGGGTTCCTCATTAACTCATTGTGCTTATTTCACATGCGACCTTGTTATCACTCTTGTTTCGTTTTTTTATATTTTATTATGTTAGCTTTGTTTTGTTATATTGTTCACCTTTTAGGCGCTTCAAGATTCCGCAAGCAGGTACTCAAGGATGCCGGCTCATAATGAGTAGGAGCATTTGAGTGATCCGACCATAATTTCCCTTATCATTTTGGGACTTATTTAGAAGAGCAATTGTTTTGATATTTCATTTTATTTTTTTTGACATATTGGATTTTATATTTTCCTTGTAAGTCATTCCTTTATATGACTTGGTATTTTATTTTATAAGACAACCGCTTGCAAAATTTTATTAGTATGTTCTAATATGACTCCATAATATGATACTTCTACCCTTGTCGGATTGGGGTGTTACAGACGTCATCCCTATATAGAGACTTGATCAAAACATGCACCGATCGCTAAGTGGAATTCTTGTTCAGATAACTGCCGGCCACGCTTTGAAG
>OU343217.1:147796941-147962095 GCA_910596185.1 Chrysanthemum makinoi | reverse complement strand
TGACATAGTGCTTCAACTCTCGAGTAGGTGACTCGGGGAGTGGAGTAGGGCAAGGAAGGTGTCCTTGTAGCCGAACCACTATAAATCGGTTGTGTCATTTCTATCCCTTGCTTTACTTTATTTACTTGCTTTATCATTAGATCTATACTTTCTCAACATCCATATGATTTCACATAATATCAAATCTAAAGTTTTTGAAACTAATTTAAAATCGGCAAAACTATTCAACCCCCCTTCTAGTTTTCCACAATTGGCATCAAGAGCTAAGTTTATAAAAGTTTTAAAGTAAATCGTATTTTAAAAACTTTCGATCACTATGGGTTCTGAAAATTACAAGGAAGGGCAATCTATGCAACGACCACCACTACTTGAAACTAATGGTTTTATATGTTGGTAAAATAGATTCGAAATTATGTGAAGTCTAACGATATTGATCTTTGGTACACTATTGGTGAAGGTGATTTTGAGGCTACCTCAAAAGATGATAAAGGAAATTTAGTTAACATACCTCATGATAAACTAAATGATGAAATGAAGAAAAATCTTTCTAAAAATAGTGAAGCTAAAATGGTTTCGTACAATGCTTTACCCAAAAAGGAAATCGAAAGAATTTCTATGCTTAAAACCTCTAAAGAAATTTGGAATTCTTTAGTTGTAAGTCATCAAGGTAATCAACAAGTTAAAATAATAAAATTGATTTATTTGTTCAACAATATGAACAATTTTCAATATCGAATGAGGAAACTATAGCTCATTCATTTGCTAATTTTAATACTATTATTACATCTTTACAAGCACTTGATGAATCTTTTTCTAGTCGTAAACATGTTAGGAGATATCTAAGGGCACTTCCATCCAAGTGGAGATCCAAGGTCACGGCGATCGAAGAGTCAAAATATTTGACAATCTTCACCCTTGATGAACTCATAGGAAACTTTAAAGTCTACGAGCTTGTCCTTGCTAAAGATTCCGAAGCCTCAAAGGTGAAAGAGAAACACAAATCTCTTGCCCTTAAAGCCAAAAAGGCTTCAAGAGATGAAGAGAACTCCTCTTCGGATAGTGACGACGAGGAGTATGCTATGGCGGTAAGGGACTTTAAAAAGTTCTTTAGAAGGAAGGGAAGATACGTCAAACAACCGTATGACGACAAGAAAGGATTCCGAAAAAGGAAAGAGGACGAGAAGCCAAGGGATGATCGTGCTTGCTTTAAATGTGGGGACCCAAACCACTTTATTAGTAAGTGTCCCAAACGGGATGATCAAAAGGCATTCGTGAGCGGCACATGGGGAATGAGCGACGAGGAGAACGAAGAAATTTGTCTCATAGCAAATGACTAGGTATGTCACGAATACTATAGTAGCTCGTCACTAGATGAAGACTCTTGCATAATGAATATGACAAACTATGCAATATTAGCTTAAAACTAATTAACAAAAACAAGCTTTTAAAAAATCATAACCAACGTGTAGATAAAGAAGTCATAGAATTAAAAGCAAAATTGAAACGTCTTGAAAAGGGTAAAATAGCAAGTGGTGAATGTGAACTTTGCGTTCAACTTCAAACACTAGTTGATTAACTAGATTCTAAAATGCTAGAATGAGTACGAATACTTTAGATATGATATTAGATAGTGTTAAAACCGGTAACAACCAAAAATGTTTAGGTATTCAACAACTTGATCCATCAACTAGTGAAAACAAAGAAACACAATTTGTTAAGGCACTAGAAAAACCAGCCACTTTTGTGGCGGATCCCACGGATCCCATAAAAGGAACCGCTAGTGTAACCAGGGATTCTTGGTCTGCTGTAGCAACAGTGGAAATAACATAGCTTCTTCATCTAGAACTGATTTTGTTATCGTTAATAGAAGAAACCAACTCTTTTACCACTAGACAACCACCTCCAAAATATAATCCCATTGTTGCAAGAAACAAGGCTCCATCTTTTTCAAAACCCAACCCATCTAGGAGACCTAATAATGTTTACCCGAGAAGTAACCATCAAATGGGATGGAACCCAAATATGCAAAATGGATTTCCTTTTCAAAACTTTGCACCATGGAATGCATATTCACCTTATCCATACATGTCTAACATGAATGGAATGTTTAACACTAATGGACCCATGAAAAATGGGGACCAAACTTTTGAGTTAATTGTTTTCTTAGGTGTGCTTAAAGGTCGACCTAGACCCGGATGAATGGGTCAAGGATAGCGGGTGCACGAGGCACATGACCGACAATAAAGATCTATTCTCCAATATGAATCCTTCAATGGAGGTAATGTGGTGTTTGGAAATAGCAAAAGTAAAATCATCGATACAGGTACGATTTCTAACAAATCTCTAACCATTAGCGATGTGTGTCACGTAGAAAACCTAAACTTTAATCTCTTAAGTATATGGACAAATTGTGTAAAAGTGCAATGTACTTTTAACCGAAACCGGTAGTAAGATATTAAAAAATGGCATAACCATAGGAAGAGGAATAAGGAAACATGGAGTCTATGTCATTAAAATCGGTAATGAACCTAAAGACAAACTATGTCTTACCTCTATGGATGATACTTCGACCTTATGGCATCGAAGATTGGGTCATGCCAATATGCGAATTCTTCAATCACTATCATCCAAAGATCCAGTAAGAGATCTACGTAAGTTAAAATATGAACATCACTTTTGTAGTACTTGTAATGTAGGAAAACAAGTTCATTCTAGTCATAAAGCTAAAAACATGGTGTCTACAACTAAGTGTCTAGAATTACTACACATGAATTTATTTGGTCCATCCGCTATCTAAAGTTATGGAGGCAACTACTACACTTTGGTCATAGTGGATGATTACTCTAGGTACACATGGACAAAATTCTTAAAGAAAAAAATGGAAACGTTTATATTTTTGAAATATTAAACAAGAAAATCCAAAGACAACTAGGAAGTCCTATAGTGTCTATTAGAACGGATCATGGTAGGGAATTCGATAATGAAGTGCAATTTGGAGCCTTTTGTGACGCTAATGGTGTTACTCACAACTTCTCCTGCTCCACACTCCACAATCGAATGGGGTAGTTGAAAGAAAGAATAGAACCCTACAAGAAATGAGTCGCACCATGCTTAATGAGCAATCCATACCTCAAAAGTTTTGGTGCAATGACGTTGATACTTCAACTACATACTCATCGAGTCTAATTAGACCAATCTTAGGTAAAACAATACCTAAGATTACTCTGAGGCAAAAAGCCTACGTTAGATACTTTAGAGTCTTTTGTAGCAAATGTTTTTCTTCTGAACACTAAAGATTACCTTACAAAATTTGATCCTAAATCAACCGAAGGTATCTTTCTAGTTTACTCTCCAAATAGCAAAGCCTACGTCATATTAAATAAAGAAACAATGAAGGTAGAAGAGTCATTAATGTAAAATTTGATGAAAGTCCACCCAAACCTCTCCACCTCTTGTCGCGCGAGATGGAAAATGAAGCATAGTAATAAAAAGATAAATGAAGAAGAAGAACCCTTAAATGATGAAGTCATAAACATTAAAGAGTCCAAAGATCACCCCGTAGATAAGGTCATAGGAAAGTTAAACGAAAGAACTTTAAGGTCTCAAGTTCAAAACCAAAGTAGCTTTTTTTGTTTTGTTTCAACCATAGAACCTAAGAATACACAAGAAGCCATAAAAGATAAAGTTGGGTAATGGCTATGCAAGAAGAGTTAAATCAATTTGTTTCTAACGATGTTTGGACACTTGTCCCCCACCTAGTAATCAAACCATAATAGGAAACAAATGGGTATATAAAAACAAATTAGATGCAATGAGTAGTGTCTAGAACAAGGCTAGACTCGTTGCCTAAGGTTATAACCAACAAGAAGGATAGACTTTGATGGACCTATGCCCCCGTGGGGCTAATTAGAATCTATAATAATACTTTTTGCTTATGCTATGCTAATGATCAAAGCTATATCCAAATTGATGTCAAATGCTTTTCTACATGGTTTTAATTACTTGTTGAACACAAAGACCTTGATAGATCTTTAAGCACTCGGAGATCGTTAGTGTTGCCTATGTAATCACAAGCAAACTAATAGAAGATCTCTACAACTAGTATTTTGTAGCGGAAATAAAATACAAGTTACAATAACTAAGAACCCTTTGATCCTCTATGGATCTTTTAAATATAGAAACTCTATGTTTCAGATGTTTTACAAGACTTGAAGGACTTTTTCAAAAACTTATCTATTACAAACTATAATGGTTTCTTATATAGGCAAGAAACCCTAATGAGCGTTGACAATTTACGCTCCTAATACTAACATAGACTAAGCATGCATCTAGACAAGCATGCAACTAATCATATTGTTTTGTTCATCATATTGTTTATTCTGATTAAGCTCTACATAATACGGCGCCAACCTATCTTTAATACGGCGCTGACTTTTACTCTATTCTGAGCTTATCTCTCCTACGTGGTACGCACTTTCAGCAGCAACACAATATCTGCTTTAGCATTTCTGCTGAAGTATAACTTCAGCAGAATCCATTCTTCTTCGGCAGAATCTTCGGCAGAATCAGTAGTTTACCTTAATTCCCAACAATCCTCCCCTAAACTGGAATTTGACAAGGTTAAGTTCCAGTTTCCGTGATAGATCTGTAAAAATTGTTGAGGATTGTGTTCAAACATCAGCAACAAAGAAAAACGAGGAACATCTCTATGATGACTGAACTGTGATACGCCAGATCTTTGCAGCAACATATGACACCATGTACATCAAAACATATAAGTTTCATACTATTCTCATCACTTCCAGGTGTGTTAACTCCTGTGAGAGGTGAATCATTGAAATTAATGGGTTTGATGTCTCTTTACCAATAGCCATTACTACTGGAGTAGCCACATGTTTAGGTTCGAAAACTATGGTACATTGATAACCATCTGATTTATTGGCAAACCAGCAACCATATAAACGGATTTGATGTGTCTTTACCTGGAGCCGTTTGCTCAGGACTAGTCAATTCTTAGAATTGGTGAATTGAGAACCAAATATGGATTCAGTTGCCTTTACCACATGCCATATACATGCGGGCTAGCCAATTCTTGGATTCCAAAGAGGAATAGACCATGGTGAATTGATGACCATACAACCCTCAGCAGTTAAGCATGGGTGGTTGCATACCCTATGATTTTGAGCAAACCATTACAGCTATCAACAGATTTGATGTGTCTTTACCAAAGCTGTACCCTTTGGACTAGCCAACTCTTTGACATACACAAGGTACATCCGGTGAGTTAAAGACCATCTGAATTGGACAACAAACAAACCTGCATAAAAGTTAGTTTTTTTTTTTTTTTTTTTTTTTTTTTTTTTTTTTTTAACTAATAACTAATAATAAAATATAAAACTGAAAAAGATTAATGATAAGTTAAAAAGGAAAATTAAAACTTAATTTTTATTAAATAAACGCTATCACTATTTTTAAAATGATGTTTTTGTGAGTTTTCCTTTTATGAAAGTCTTTTTGAAAAAAATTTAGACACAAATAGACAAATAACATAAATAAAGCAAACTAAATGAACAAAACAAAGTAGGGCAGAGAGTACCAAGTGTCCTGATATGGATGAGGAATAGGCCTATTGCAGTTGTTGGAGTTGAGTTTTGATCAATCCCACCAGTGTTAAAGCAGACTGTCTTTCATTTCCCACAGGATCTGGAGGAATTTCCAATTTTTGACTCAGCATCTTTTCCATAAGTCTTTGGGGCAAGTGATACTTCCTTTCAGAAAACATGCAGACAGTGATTCCACCCTTAGTCTCAAGCACATGCACACGAGGGAGAGGATAGAATCTCCAGGATGTAAGCTTCCACCGATGTGAGTTTTCCCAAATGGAAGATGCTTTGCTATTTGGAATGTGGGATTTGAACAGAACTTGAAGATCTCCTGGTAAGATCATCCCAGAACCTTGTGGTTCCTTGTTGCAATAATAGGTGTTAACTTGAGTGAACAAAGAAAGTAAGTCTGCCCTGTCTACCAAGTGTAGAATTTCCTTTAGAAAGGTGAATCCTATTGAAGTGGAGTCTCTTCGAAGAAGAACATTCATCTCATCATCCTTTAATGTCCACACTAACACCTCATCTGAATGTCCATCAGGAAAATCAGCAGCAGACCCTTCTATAATGAAAGTTGAGTCATCAGCTTCAAGATCCAAAGAAGATCTTTTGGCCATTCTCTTCTTCCTTCTCCCAGGCTGATAGATTTCCCTAGAGGGGGCATTTTCATCTTGTGCATTTGTGGTAGGACTTGAACCGGTAGATTGAGACTTGGTTGGAGCGCGAAGTGCATTCATCCTGTGGAATATCTTTATAGCCCTCTTTGTTTAGTTTCTGTGAGATCAGCTTCCTTTTCTTCAGAATCTTCCAGTGTGACAACAGGTGCCACTGAGGGAGAGGGAGTTGAAGCTTTAGGTGCTTCAGGAGAAATGGAAGATGGTTCAGCAGATTGACCCTTGATAGTAGAGGAAGCAACTTCAGAAGTTGCTTCAGCAGGAATGACTGAAGAGGATTCCTTGGTTGGAGCATCATCAGCCTTGAGTCTTTTGGCTTTTGGAGCATCTTCATTCTCTGAAATCCTTTTTAAGTTGGTAGAAGGAGCTGAGGATGATGATCTGTCCTTCATGATTTGGTTATATTTGCGATACAGGACATGATCAGGAAAAGCCTTGACTTGTTTCATTGTTAAACCAGAGTTGTACACTGAGCATTGGTTCTTCACCACCCTTCTCATTTCATCTTTAGTAGGGGGTTTGGCTTTGGCCTTCTGAGCTTGGATGGCCCTCTTTTGTGCAATTGCTTCTTGCCTCCTTTGTCTTCCCTGAGCCATCATTCGCTCTACATAATTGTCACTGAGAAAATCACCACCTAGTATACTTTGAGCTAGAGAAGGTCTTGAAATGACTTGCTGAGTTAGAATATCCCAGTGTTCAGCAGGCATCTGAACCCTCAGTTCATCGAGTTCTTTTCTTCTCTCAGGAGTTAAAGATGAAAATTTCTCTGTTTCAAGTTGTTTAGCCAATGCTACACTTTCCTTTGACTTCTCAAACTCAGCCAATCTACTTGCTTGACCTAGTCTTTCCACCTCACTCACCAGGTCAGGACCAAGCTCATCTTCAGTGATGACATTTTTTCCTTTATCATCAGGCTTCTTGGCACACTCTTCTTCAGTTAAATCAATGACAGGTACCTCTGTAGTAGTACCTAGGTCAACATGTTGATGCTGATCATCAATTGGAGTGGTCATAGTAGCAATGTCAGACAGATCTGCTGAGGGGGAAAGGTCTGTTGGATCTTGGACTGATGCAGTTTGATTAGGATCTGAAGATACATCCTCCATAAGTACATCAGCAGATGCATCCTTATCAACCCCAGGTTCCTTTGAAGCTTCAGAAGAAACCTTATGAGAATAAGATCTCTTCCTTCTTTTGTAAAGGACAGGCTCCTTCTTCTTTGAGGAAGTGGCGGCTAATGATAAAGGATCATTGAGAGAAACATCAGCCAACATGTCCAGAGACTCAAAATGGGGATCTTCTTGTTCTTCATCAGAGGAAACCACAAGTTTCCTTTTGGAGGCCCCTTTTAGTTTGTGCTCTAAGACCTTGACCTGATTTCCCAGTTCTTCAATCTTATCCCCAAGAGAAGACTTGGTCTCTGCAAGCTCCTTTTTCAGACTCTTAACCTCTGCAGCATACCTGTTGACAAGAGCATACACAGATGAGAGTGTAATGGGGTCCTCAGCTCCACCAGCAGATTGCTCTGTGGTAAGGGGAGCCTCATTGGACCTTTCAGAAGTAACCTGGTCATGCTCAATGTGAGGAAGATCTTCATCGAGAGGATTCCTCACAGGACTTGGTGTGGGTGGTCTATTGAGATCTGACTCAACATGAGTAGCTAGAGTGGGTGGAGGACTGGGACATGGTGGTTGGTCTGGAGCAACATGAGTTGCTTCAACAGTTGAAGATGGGCCCTCATCAAAGTGAACCAATGGATTACCATCAGTAGCAACAGGTGAGGAAGGAGGACTATGAGCCACATTCTCCTCATCAGCAGCCTCATTACCTTGGGGCAACATGGCTGCTAGCAAGGGATGATGTTCCCCCTGAAAGTGGGTTCTCATTGTAGCAAACAATTTAGCAGTTAAAGTACTTATGGGATAGAAAGATTGGGCTTGGGTATTTGTGTCTAATATCATTTGAAGAAACCTTGGGTACATTAAAAACTTTCCCTTTGTCTTTTGAATATTTTCAACCAAGTTTTCAAAAATATACTTAGAAAAATTGAAAGTTACCCCTTGTGAAAGACATACAATACCATAGCCCAGTCGAGTGGAGAACTGGTCCCATCCTCCAGTCTTGTTGCTCATGCATTGGAGCAGTGTGTGAACCAGGAACCTCCATTTTGGGCAGAGTTCCTTCTTTAGCCACATATCTGTTCTTGTTCCTCGATACCCAATAGCCCTTAGCCCATTAAGCACATCTTCCTGATTCGAATGAAATACTCCTTCAGCATCTTCCAGGTGAAGCTTCCTCCTGATCAGCTCCTCGGTCACAATGTACTCTATTTCATCAATCACAGCCCTAATCTCTGTCTCGCTCCTCTTCTCAGCAGTTTCCCAAAATTGAGTGATCAGTGACTCATATATCTCATTTGGAGAATGAGATAGAGCATAGCAAATCTTTGACCTTTTCAGGAATTCCACCATAGGTTCGTACAGTTCATAGCCCTTGCCGTTTCCCAGAAATGCGACTTTGTTGTGATCATGTTTGAATTCAAGAGCCATGAGGAAAATGAGTGTTTAGGATTATGATTCTGAAATGGTGAGTGTTTGTGAAAGTGGAATGAAAGAGAATTGGTTTGTTCTGAAGCGAGTAATGGTGGGTGAAGTGTTTTTGCCCAAATTATAGTCAAAGAAAAATGGACCGTTTGTTTGACCTTTGCTGACGTGTATTGCATCTTTGTCCCAACCCAAAATAACACTTCGGCAGAAACATATGATCAATCTGCTGAAATTATACCTTCAGCAGAATGCATCAAAGATTAGAGTATCTTCGGTAAGTTTCTAGAATTACTGTGCCACCCACTTGCATTAAACTCATTGAACCTCGAATCCGTCTATAAAATGATCCCAATGTAACTCATCTCTTCATCAAGATCCCCAAATAATTACCACAAACCCTAGATGCAAAATAAACCCAATTAACAAATTGCACCATGAATACCAAACCTGAGATCATAGATCTCACTTCCTCATCTTCATCATCATCATCAAGTGGTGAATCAAACCCATGGTATCATTACTTCCCTCAACCTATCTAACCAAATAAATCGCCCTTTCTCCCTTCTTCAGAAGATGACAGTGTAGTGAATCCAAGTGAATCTGCTGATGATTCTGATGACTCCTATAAGGAGGGAACGTCTTACTCCCAACCTCCAGCACCTTGGTCTCCACAAAGACCTCGTGCCAGGAATCCTCCACTCCCCAAAGATAGAGAGGTGGTTCTTGGTCTCACTGCGCCATCTTTTGGTGCATGAACACACATCGTATAGTAGAAGGGCTTAAGGAGGGTGGATCGATTGCATTTTGGTTGAAATGAGTAGATGAAGCACACAGGACACGTTAGTTCTCTACGTCATCCTGCGTGGTCATCGTCATCATCAATCGTTTGCATCAATCCATCCTCCCATTTTGGTCCTTAGCATCTTCGTCGAGTTGGTCATGCATATCCAACCAGCCAGTTAAACGGAATGGGTGGTTACGCAAGACCTACGAAAGCAAAGCCAGCATCTAATGCATATCCAACATTCACTTAGATTTCGGAATGAGGGATATACACTAGTTTAGGCTTAGCTTAAGTGTACAACTCGTATCTTGTAGATGCATAGTAGTAGGTTGACTTTATGTAAGCTGTAAGCTGTAAACTGTTTCTTGAATGAATGAATGAACAATTTGACTTCAATTTCTTTTCTTCAGTATTAACTTCAGTGGAATCAAATTGTATGCTTCAGTATCATTGATTTCAGAAGAAACAAGCAACATTCTTTTAGCTATTTAGACCATATACTCATGAACCACACTTGATGAATTTGAACTTGATCAGGGATATACAAACTGCAATCCAGATAAGGAACAGACAAGATGCAGTACAGACAACTGCAAAACAACACACACAAAAACAAAACAAACTAGAGAATTATTAGAGTTAGTGTTAGAATACAACTAATATACAAAAATAATGCAGAGTTTGCACAAATCCTCCCCTGGGCATATGCCTCCCCTGAGGCCTATGCCTCCCCTCAAACTATGCAGTCAAGGGTTTAACATTCCAATATTGACCACGAGGTGTTGAAACCTTGGTCCATCAAACGCTTTTGTTAACAAGTCTGCCACATTATCATCAGTATGGATTTTAGCCACTTTTATCAAATGTTTTTCATAAGCATCTCTTATAAAGTGGTGCCTGATTTCAATGTGTTTCGTTCGACTGTGAAAAACTGGATTTTTGACTATGCAGATGGTACTTTGATTATCTATATGAATTGTAGTGTTCATAAAGTTGTACCCATAGTCCAGCAATTGGTTCTGAATCCAAAGGACTTGTCCACAGCAATTTGCAGCAGCAACGTACTCTGCTTCAGTAGTTGAGGTGGCCACGATGGTTTGTTTCTTGCATTGCCAAGAAATCAACCTCTTGCCAAGAAATTGGCAGCCCCCAGTTGTGGATCTTCTATCCAGATTTGCACCAGCATAATCACTGTCACTATATGCTTCCAACTTGAAAGGAGATTCCTTTGGGTACCAAAGGCCTAAAAGAGGTTGGCCTTTGAGGTACTTAAAGATCTTCTTGACAGCATTGAGATGGGAAGCAAGTGGAGTGACTTGATGTCGAGAACAAACACTCACAGCAAATGTAATATCAGGTCTTGAAGCTGTCAAATACATCAATGAACCAATCATGGACCTGTACAGATGAACATTCACAGGTAGATCTGGTTCATTATTTGCTTTAGTCTTTGGAGCTTCATAAGGTGTTGTGGCAGTCCTAACACCTTCCATACCAAACTTCTTCAAAATGTCCCTCACATATTTATCTTGACTGATAAAGATGCCATCCTGTTTCTGCTGAACCTGGAGACCCAAAAAGAATGTAAGCTCTCCCATAGCACTCATTTGAAATTCACCCTTCATAAGTTCCTCGAATTCCCTGCACCAAGCTTCGTTTGTGGAACCAAAAATAATGTCGTCCACATACACTTGCACCAAAATGATGTCTGAGTAATTCTTCTTGAGGAACAGAGTTTTATCAATAGCACCTCTTCTATAGCCATGCTTCAGCAGGAACGATGAAAGCCGAGCATACCAAGCTCTAGGTGCCTGATGTAAGCCATAAAGAGCTTTAACCACCTTGTAGACATGATTTGGGTGATCAGGGTCTTCAAATCCCTTGACATAGACCTCCTCTTCAATCTCACCATACAGAAAAGCACCCTTGACATCCATTTGATACACCATGAAACCCATGTATGAAGCATATGCCAAGAAAATGCGAATTGCTTCAACTCGGGCAACAGGTGCAAACACTTCATCATAATCAATCCCTTCCTCTTGTCTGAAGCCTTGAGCTACCAACCTTGCTTTGTTTTTTATCACAACACCCCTAGCATCTCTCTTATTCTTCAAAACCCATTTTGTCCCAATGGCATATTTGCCATCAGGGAGTGGAACCAAAATCCAAACCTGCTGATTGTGAAATTGTTGCATTTCTTCTTGCATTGCTTCGATCCAGCTTGGATCGTTGAGAGCTTGAGAAACACTAGTTGGTTCCACTTGAGAGAGAAAACAAGCAAACAGACAATGCTTGAGGTCTGTGTGATTGTCTCTTTGCTGGTTGGAGACATAAGAGAGAAAAGCAATCTGTCCAAACTGAGGACTGGTGATAGCCCTTCTAGTTCTAACAGGTGCCAGAAGATCACCTATAATGTTGGATTGAGGATGAGCTATGTTGATCCGCTGAGTAGTAGTGGGGTTGACTTCAATGGATGAATCAAGATTAGTGATGGTTGGTTCAAATTCAGCATCATAAGAGGGTGAGGTGAAAATGCCAGCTTTGGGTTGATGATTTCCAAGATCTGAAGGTTTTGGAAAGCGTGTATAGGGTTCACCAAAGTCTGAAGATACTTGAGAAGGAACAGCATAGCCTTCAGCAGATTTGGGGAAGGTAGGTGTGACAGAATCAACTTCAGCAGAAACATGGTTTCTACCGACTCCTTCATTATTAACCTCTCCATTCAGTTTCTCTGCTTCAAGCTTAGCTGCAAATTCTTGAGTCTGGAGCCTAGCAAGGTCCTCAGCATAATGAGAGTCATCTTCATCACTCGAATCAGCAGTATCCTTGGAGGTGGTACCTGCAATATTGTTAGGGGAGAAAGAAGGTACAAGTATGGGTTGCTCATCATCTTCAAACTCATTTTCAGAGCCATCATCTAGGGGACCTGCATTGTTAGTTGGAGACACTTGAGGACCTGCATTTGGGTTAGCCAGATGTCTGTGGTAACCCAGATAATCAGTTAAGTAGTCAAGATCAAAGGACCATGAATGACCTTGTCCTTGAACATTAGGCTTATCTTCCAAAAATCTCAGGTTCAACGTCTCTTCTATTTTCTTGGCTTGCAAGTTGTACACCCTGTATGCCTTACTATGAGCTGAATAGCCCACAATATAACCATCATCAGCCTTCTCATCAAACTTTCCCAATGGATCACTTGTGTTCAGAATGGTCACTTGACAACCCAAAGGTTTTAGGTAGTGAATGACAGGAATCTTCCCAAAGAGAAGTTCATATGGGGTTTTGAGTTGTGGTCTAGTAATGGACACCCTGTTTAGCACATAGCAAGCAGTGCCAACAGCTTCAGTCCAGAACATAGTGGGCAGTTTAGAGTCTGCAAGCATGGATCTTGCAGCCTCTATTAAGGTCCTATTCTTTCTTTCAGCTACCCCATTTTGTTGTGGGGTTCTTGGATTACTATAGTCCCTCTTTATGCCTTTTGACCCACAGAGTTCTATAAGAACAGCATTTTTAAACTCTGTCCCATTATCACACCGAATACCTTTGACCTTTTTGTTCAACTGATTTTCAACAAGAGTGATGAATTCAGTCAGCACTTGAGATGTTTCATCTTTGGTTCTGAGAAAGAAAACCCAACAAAATCTGCTATAGCCATCAGTGATCACCAAACAGAAGTACTTATGATCAATGCTTCTGACTTGAGTTGGACCAAACAGATCCATGTGAAGCAACTGAAGAGGTTCAGTGATGATGCTCATAGCATTGATAGCTTTGTAAGAGGCTCTGTGTTGTTTTCCTTTATTGCAAGCGACACAATTATGATCATTGGTAAAAACTTTGGTGGGAAGACCTTCAACAAGACTCATTTTAGAGAGTTTGTTAATGGTCTTGAAATTCACATGAGCCATCCTCCTATGCCATTTTGTGGATTCATCAAGTGATGCTTTAGCCACCAAACATGTGAGGTCACCATCAGGTTGAACTTCATCAAGGTTGAATGTGTATAAATTGTGAGTGCGAGGAACTTTCAGTAGAATTGAAGTTTCTTCTGGGAGTTTGAAGTCTTTAGACAGCACAAGACATTCATTCTCTGTGAAGAGGACTTTGTTCTTAGTGTCACAGATTTGTGAAACAGAGAACAAGTTGAAATGCTGAAGTTCCTTAACATAGTACACATTTTCAAAATCTAGATGAGGTGTCTTTATGGTGCCTTTCCCTGTGATACTACCATCACTTCCTCCAAAAGTTACATTGCCACCTCCTTCAATAGGGACAAATTGTGCATCATATCCCTGTTCCCAGACATGCTTCTGGAACAACCACTATCAACAATACCAATATTCTTATGCTTAAGGGGATGATCCTACAAACAACAACAAAATATATACAAACTGTTAGAATACGGTGGAGGTTCAAGTCATTACTGACTTGAACCTGCCTTGTGGATCACAGGTTTAGGACAAGAGTATTTAGAGGATCCACCATTGTTCTTGG
Source organism: Chrysanthemum makinoi (assembly GCA_910596185.1). Taxonomy (NCBI): domain Eukaryota; kingdom Viridiplantae; phylum Streptophyta; class Magnoliopsida; order Asterales; family Asteraceae; genus Chrysanthemum; species Chrysanthemum makinoi. The sequence continues at coordinate 147,947,991 of OU343217.1, read as the reverse complement.
TCCTCCATTGATAATTGGGTCCCTTGTTAGTCCAAGAACAACCTGCTGAGGGCTTCACAGCAGTGCTCCCATATCCCATCCCAGCATACATAGAGTCAACATATGTAGGCCAATAACCATGTTTAAAGTATGGGCTAGTTGGTTGCACATAAGGTCTGGTGACTGATTTTCTCCAATGAGAGTCAGTATTAGCTGCTTGTGGGACATAAGGTGGAATATTAGCAACATTGGTCCATTTAGATTTGGGTTTCTGGTGAGTAGCACATGCACCCAATCTTTGCTCATAAAAATCACAATCCTTAATCAAATGAAATTTACTTCCACATACAAAACATGTCTTCTTCTTGGAAGATTTATTCAAATAGGGAGATGTTTGATTACATGAAGAAGTACTTAAATTAGAAACATTCAAGGAATTGTTTTTAACAGACTGATTATTCAAAGATTTAAAAGACAAGTCTTCAGAAGAAACTGTCTTGGAAGATGATTCCTCAGCAGCTTCCTTAGAAGGCTTGTAAGTAGACTGGGGTGCAGGGTCAGGCTTGGAAAGGTCAGACTTCTCATTTGAATCACAGCTTTCATAGGAAGTAGACCCTTGATCCGATGAATTGTCACTGTCAGAGCAAGAGACAAAGTCATTAGATGAGGTATCGGGGTCTGGCAAGTCTTTTGACTTTTTGCCATATAGATGATGTGATCCATCAAAGTCAACAGTGATGGACAGGTCTGTGGGCATAAATTCACCTCTAATAGGTCCAGGGACAGCATGCATATCACCCTCTTTAACAAAGTTAGCTAACCCTGCAGGTGTGGATTTACGACCATCATTCCTAGCTTCCAATCCTACATACTTTTGAAAACCTAATCCTAAGCCAGAGGTTACAGATTGACTGTTATATAGTTCTCTAGCTAGATTATCACCTGCAATTAACCATTGTTTATGTCTAGCTATTTCCTCAGCTACCTTTTCTTTAAGCTCTAGGTTTTCAGATACAGCTTCATCCTTAGCTTTCTCAGACAGTTTTAAATAATTATTAGCAACTTCAAGATCAAACTGTAACACCTTTATCTTTTCTTCATACGCTATTTGATTCTTTTGAAACCACACCTTTTGTCTTTCTACTGTTTTTAATGCTAGTTTATGAGCTTCATTTTCAACATAGCATTCATCAAACTTAGGTTTCATAGCATCATACTCTTATTTAAGTTCATTGTATACCTAGACTACAACCAAATATACAGTTGTGTACCTGAGATAGTCCCATCAAGGCAAACTGATCATGCCTTTCATCCGAAGTACACCTTGCCAGCAATCCAAGCTTATCAGAATCATGAGCTTCTTCATTTACAGGTTCATGTGCAGTCCAGTTGACCTGTTCATCCATGGTGAGGAGAGCTGCTGAAGCTCCAGTTTCCTGCTGTTTCTGCTGATAGGAAAGGTAATTAGCTCCATCTCCACTTTTCCTGTCTTTGCATTCCCTTGAGAAATGTCCCATCTGGTGGCAAGTGAAACACTTGACTTTCCTCCTGTCAAAGCGGGCTGGTTCCTTTCCCTTGAAAGCAAACTTCCTTCCAGACTTCTCTTCAAACCTTTTGATGTCCACTGACAGTAATGCCACCTGCATTTTCAGTTTCATCTCCTCCATTTCAAGTGGGTCCAACTGATCAAAGTCTTCATATGCAAGATACTGCTGAGTATCATAGTCAGCAACAAATGAATGAAGAACATCCTCCATCACACTACTAGACCTAGCTTGAGAACATGGTGGAGTGGGACGAGGGTTAAGTGGTGGAGGGGGGGATGAAGATGATGATGGAAAGTAGTTGGAGCTCGGAGACGATGGAAAATAGTTGGAACTAGGAGCTTGCACCATCATGTTGGAGTGAGATGTCCCAACAAAAGCTGCATGGCCAGACGAAGATGTACGGTAGGGAGTTCTGACATCAGGTTCAAGGGTTCTGAGTCTGTTATATAGCTCATCAAAGGTAAGCATATCCAGCCCTCCTTTAGCCTTGAGAGCAATACTTACATGTAACCATGATGGAGGTAACGATCGAAGGAACTTTGAGTTGCAGTCATCATTATCCGGCTTTGCACTCAGCTGGTTCAGCTGACTCAAGATCCTATGGAACCTGTCGTATCCTTTGTGAATGCCTTCTTCTTCAGAGATATTGAAGTCCTGAAATTGTTGTCTCAGCATGGACTTCCTCATTCTCTTTGATTCTTCATTTCCACCGAACCTTGCTTTGAGAGCCATCCATATGTCCTTTGCATCATCCATATGATGAAAATCACACAGATGATCTTCTGGAATGGCTTGAAGCAGAATGGTCTTTACTTTATGCTCTCTCTGCATAGCTAGTACCTCTTCAGCAGTTTTTGGTGGAGCCATGATAAATTTCCCACCTCTGTCAGGGATCATCTTCTTCAAACTGTTTCCTTTCTTTACAACCTCCCACAGATTCCAATCAATATTGGAAATCCAGTTTTCCATCTTCATAGCCCAACGTTCATATTCTTCCCTTTTCTAAATAAGAAGTTTACCATTACTGTTTGAGAGACTGAGCTGTTGCATGGAAGTGGTGTTGGTGGTGTTTGTGTTGGTGACTTCTTGCTTCAGTTTCATTATCGGATCCAGGCATGTTCTTAGTATCGTAGAGACTTCCCGAGGCTCTGATACCACTTGTTGAACACAAAGACCTTGATAGATCTTTAAGCACTCGGAGATCGTTAGTGTTGCCTATGTAATCACAAGCAAACTAATAGAAGATCTCTACAACTAGTACTTTGTAGCGGAAATAAAATACAAGTTACAATAACTAAGAACACTTTGATCCTCTATGGATCTTTTTAAATATAGAAACTCTATGTTTCAGATGTTTTACAAGACTTGAAAGACTTTTTCCAAAACTTATCTATTACAAACTATAATGGTTTCTTATATAGGCAAGAAACCCTAATGAGCGTTGACAATTTACGCTCCTAATACTAACATAGACTAAGCATGCATCTAGACAAGCATGCAACTAATCATATTGTTTTGTTCATCATATTGTTTATTCTGATTAAGCTCTACATAATACGGCGCCAACCTATCTTTAATACGGCGCTGACTTTTACTCTATTCTGAGCTTATCTCTCCTACGTGGTACGCACTTTCAGCAGCAACACAATATCTGCTTTAGCATTTCTGCTGAAGTATAACTTCAGCAGAATCCATTCTTCTTCGGCAGAATCTCTTCGGCAGAATCTTCGGCAGAATCAGTAGTTTACCTTAATTCCCAACAAGAGTTTTGAGCCATTTTGATTTGTTGTTAGAGAACTAATGTGGTAACCAATTTATAGGGACGAACAAGACTCTAGTATTAATGATTCACATATTACCGTATTCCCAACTATAACCTAGATAAATTCAATAAATTTGAAGGTTTAGTACACGTCTCTTTCGGTCTTAAGACAATTGTATTCACATTGCATGTACTTAATATCATTTGTAAGTTGTGATGAGTACATCGATTGAATCACTGTAAAAATCCATTTACAACGATTATTTGGTACTAATCATATTTAAAGTAACAATATTTATCAAACTTGCAGATTATCAATTTTATAATCTGTACTGTTCAAAAATATGTTAATTGCTGATCACTTCTAATTTTAGTATATCATTAGCTTATCGTGACTGAAAAGAAAGGCTAAGTATTTATGACCCCCGTGTTCTATTGCATTCCCAACTAAAACCTACATGAATTAAAGACGAGTAATTTTTATTTGCAGGTAATGCATATATCTAGCTATTTTTGGATTGTGATATGCGAGCAACTTAACCTTTGGCATATATACAAAAATTGGTGGGTCGTAATTATTACCCAAAAAATCTCAATGACTTGTTCTATTGGGGCGGACACGGTTCCACTTTCTGACTCTCAAAAAGTTTGTTTTGAGGCAATCAAATATACTACAAGATGGGTGATATAGAGGTTCCGAACCAAGTTGGGCTTTGATCGACCATGTACCTCCAAGAAAAGAACCTCGTGAAAAATATTAAGGCACTTTCCCACTGTTGGATTTCACAAAGAAACATGGATACTAAATTCCATATGGATTGATTGGAGTAATAATCCACCAAAAAAAAAATCCTTGTAATTAATCATATTATGTAATTCTCTCTTTTTTCCCCTAGATTCTCATATTGGCGTTCTAATGAAATAATTAGTTTAAAACAACATGCCTAGCTATTTAAAGTCAAAATTAAGGAATCACTTATACATAAAACCTCATACATAGAACTCACACATATGTTATGGATGCGTACTAATGATTAAAACAATGTGCAAATTCATTAACGACTCATCATTAAGCGATAATAGTCATTATATTCACCACCAAAACTATTTAACAAAGAGTGCAGAAAAAATGAGTTATCTGCATAATTAGGATAATGAGTTGAAAACAATCCGTAGAAAACTGCAGCAATGCTAGCTACATTGTTAGCCTAAAGATAGAAAATACAGCATTGCTTTCATGTAATACTATAAATAGAAATGTTTTTTCATGACAACCAAAAAGATTCTATAATCAGTCCAAGGTAGAAGCAATCACTTCTGAAAGTTGTGCTACACTCACAAAGGGCTTCTGTAGAAACCCAACCGAGCCGCACCTATCATGCCGCCATGCATTCACCACCGCCTAATCATCCTAAATGGCGGAACATAGTAAAGAGAGAGTTTGCTTTCCCGATACCACAAGATATTGTATATTATTAGGCATAAGTTTAGGCGTGATAATAATTTCTCATACTCATCACTAAGAAACTATAACTACTCAGCTATAAAATCACTTACTACAAGCTAGTTTAATAACTATAATGTTTACTTTTTAATAAAAAAATTGTAGAAGTTCAGTCACTTCTGATCTAATCATATCGTTTGCAGCCATATATAACCAACATGAACCCGTTTGAAGTAATCAAGCGCCTATCAATGTGACAATGTCTATCACCGTCTTCTTACTTTTCCTACTCGTATCCCCATCATTTTCAGCCTTTGTTGCCCCCATCATAAAACATCATGTCTAAACAACACCATATTACACCCTGAAAGTCGGCCTCAAACTCCTCTACAACCCACCAATTTACTACTCCACATTGCCGCCACGTTTACCACAGTTGACTGCACCTAAAACTACACCTCCACCACCTCACGCCCCGTCCTATGCAACTCACCCTTGTCGCTCCCTCCAATCCAATCAATCATGCACAACCGACTGTGATATCCCTACTATTGGATTATGGGAGTTGATACGTACGAAAACAGCTAGAAGTGTGTGAGCCTATGGGGGCACACACGTTAAACACGAGAGTACGTTATTACACGTTTACAACTTGAACTACTTGACCCGTTCGTTTAACCCGTTAAACTCTAGGTCCGATTACTTTTGTTTAAGCCCATGACCGGTTTCTTTCATGTGGGGCGTTTGCAATTAGTTATGGGCTAGTAGAGTTAGAATAGAATAAGGTTTGATGATTGCTTGGAGGACAAAGTTTGAGGCCCAAGAGTCTTAGGTCTTGGTGACTATATATACTCGATCAAGGGTCCTCAAAACTCACGCATTCATAATCTCTTTCACAGCTACAAACCTAAAACGATTCACTTTAATCTCTTAAGCTAAACCGATCGGATCATCAAAAGGGTTTGGTTTAGTTTGAGTCGAGTGAACTTGAACCCTAAACTTGCATCGTTGATTCAAGCGTTTTGAGGGTTAAGAGTCCGTATATATTGGTTGGTTTCCTGGTCGAATTGCATAGCCAAGCTAAAGGTTTTGTTTGTTGAGTTCTCTGGTTAAAACTAGGTGCAGAAGTTATCGGACAAGACTTGTCCGATATCGGACAGAACCTATTTTGAGTTCTCGGGTAGCTGCTAATCTCAGACAGAAAGATAAAATGGTTTTAGGGGTTTTCTTGGTTCGTTTAGTTCAAGATATTAAAGATTTGATTGGGTAAACGTTCACGACTAGCTCTATCGGGCGTATTTGTGGATAAGTGTTTGTATGTGAATAATTGGTTTCTTTGTGTGAATTATTCGTTTTGAATAATTGGTTTTGAATAATTGGTTTCTTTTTGAATAATTGTGTGTGAATTATTCGTTTTGAATAATTGGTTTCTTTGTTCGTTATTACTTGCGGGTGACTACTAGGATTAGTTTTCTTAATCCCTTTTACTACTTATTTTTTATTAATTATGTGTTAACCTAATTGTATAAACTAGATCCAAAATTCCGCTGCGTACTCGTAGTGTTACTTGGTTAACTAGATCTAAAATCCCAACAGTGGCATCACGAGTCAACTTGTTTTTGTGATTATGGGTTACACGTTTTAGTAAACACGCTAAAAGGCTGCATGAAATCTAATTAGTTATTCATTTTATTTTTGTTTTGACAACTATAATGCAATAATTGTCAATTATTAATAAAAAGTACCTAGACACAAACGAATTGAATTAAATTGTTAACTAGAATTAAATTGTTAATTAGATACATAAAATAGCATTATTAAAAGTTAATTAAGTTTGCCATGATATTTTATGTGTTGTTCGGCAATAAGACCCACTCAATTTCTTTTTCTGATGTATGGGGCAATCTAGGTATTGCACCTAGTGACGGTCTTATGGTTTTCCTTTTGGGGAAGACTCGCGATAGAACTCAGATCCATATGTGTTTATTAATGTAGTATGTTTATATGTTTGTGATTCCTTATATGCATAATTGTTACTTGTTTTGACACCTAATTGCATGCAACATGAAATAATACATATCGTAATCATAACATTAATAATGGTGTTTATTTACACGCCTAAATACCATGTTCATTGTGACCTGCTATTTGTTTCGTGAAAAATTATTTTTGTTAGATAAAGTGAGCTACACTATTGAAACAAGTTTTTCATGAATTTAAAAACTAGACGCTATGGACAATTGGGACGTACGGCTCACCCACTAGAACAGACTAAAAAGGGGGTTTAAGGAGGTGCACACAGTCACACCTAAAGGATTTCCGGTTATTGCCTCATACACTGTCCTCCGCCTTCCTGCGAGTTCGATTGGAGCTACCGTGAACCATGATGATCACTACAGTGTCATTACTAAAAGTTTTTAAAATAAGTGTTACAAAGTTGTTTTGCATGCTTTTTTGTACATGATTTTACCACATTTATGTGAATACCCTATGTGTATAATTTTAAGTCTATGCCAACCAACTATGAACACGTGCATTTGGCTTGACCTCTTTGGTCAGACCTTAGGGCCATTCCAACCCATGGTGAATATTACTCATTAGTCAGACTTTTGGTGATGTTTTCGAGTTCTTACTTGGTCGACTTATTTCGAGTATATTTGGTCAGACCTTGGACCCGAGGCATAAGATGAGACTAAACATGCTTTTGACATTATTACTTTTTTACTAATTCCTTAATCAGTCTCATAAAGTGTAAGAGTTGCATTATGCAATTAACGCTCATCGCTTACCTCTTGCCCTACTTAGTTACTCATTGGTCAGACCTTTGGTAAATAAGTCGGAGGTCAAGATGGATCTTAGTCTTATTAGTAATTAATTGGGTAGTTAATTCTTTTAAGAAGTTAATTATCAAAAATACTAATTATTTGAACTTTTCAAAATTATAGACGACTACCTCAGTCGGAGACAATTCGGTACTCAGGAGTTTCTTTGAGAAACAAAAACTCACTGGACCTTACTTCATTGACTGGTATCACCAGCCAGCATTATACCGTCAGCTGAAGATAAGGAAACTTATTTGGAGAATTGCATCCCTGCTGCACCTGTTGCAACTCCTGGCCACCCTGTCCCTCCCGAGGCTCTTGCACGTGAATTGCATGCGTGCAAGCAGGAAGAAGGTCAATCTGTTAGCTCGTATGTTCTAAAGATGAAAAGCTATATATATTGACAATTTGGAACGTCTTGGTCACCCAATTACTCTGAACTATTGATAAGGATTTAAAACGTACGCTTTTAGGGGGTCATTTAAGCCCTTAATCGACCACTTTTATATCCGTTACTGCTTAATTTCGTTCATTTTCACTTTTTAGGTCTCTTGGAAGCAAAATGATGGAATGAAGCACACTTGGACGAAAAGGAGTGAATACATGAAGAAAATGGCAAAGTCAAGATCGAATCCACTCAAGCTGCTCAAACAGAACCTGGCGGCGCCCTAATCAAAGGGCGACGCTGTAAAACCCTAAAATCTAAAACTTGTGAAATGACCATTTTACCCCTCTAATTTAATACCTATAAAATATGTATAATACGTCAAGCTCATTAAATTGTTTCTAACCTAACTCATAAATAATTAACTTGTACAAGATCATTAAAATCGACACATTTATGCCTCAAATATATATATATCACACGTTTATAAAATGCATGGACCGGAATATATACAATTTACACAAACATTATAACTAAAAAATCAAAAGCCCATCTAAACTTGGACTAGGTCCTTGGTACCTCCCATTTACTCGACCGATTTACCCTCCCCTATATCCCATTTTAACCTTATTTATTAACTTACCATTTCACACATATTCCACACACATAAAACCCTAATATCCAAGGTGACGACAAGCTTTCTTTTCTCTCTTCCATTCGACTACAAGGCTGGTACAAAGGAGGCTGTGGAAGGTGGTTTGTGATCGTGGGTTTCTGATTCGAAGGAGTGGTTTTGGTCGTGGGTTTCTAGGCCGAAGGTGTGGGAGTGATTGGTTTCGATTTGTCTTAGTTTCTTGTTCTTCCACTCGATCACGCATCTAGGGTATTTTATCATGATCTCATTTCAATTCTCTCTCATTTTGTTTTGTTGATCGTATGTTTTTCTCCTAACCGAATGCATGCTTGAAACCTCACATAAAATGATACAATCTCACATAAAATCATAACATTGGACACATAAAATAAGGAATGGAAAGGACTTGTATTCGACCCATATGTAATCTGTTTTGAATCTGTTTCGACCCACCTTGTACGACCTAAATCATGTTTCATCAATATGGTATCGAGCTAGAATAGAATAAATGCATTCGAGTATATCGTGGCTTATTTTTGTATCAATAAATGGGTCTTGAATTGTTTTGTTTGTGTCGAATGGATGGAATTGGATTTAGATCATGCCACGACTAAATGATATACTAAAGAGAGTCGTTATAATTTTGTTGAGGTTTGGTTTCGACTCGCCTAAAATGAAATGGTAATCGACTAGTTTAGGGTTTTCAAAAGAGTTTTCAGTTCTAATAAAAAGAAAAGGACTTAATTAGAATTTATAAAACATGAAGGGTTGATTCGCTAAAATGGTAAAAGAATGGACTAAAGTCGTAAACTAAGTAAACTTGTGATATTTATACTTTTGACCCTATACTTTGTGATAATGACATTTTAGAACCCCTAAACTATAATAATAAACATTTCCATCATTTTAACCTAATTTATCATTAATTATATCCTATATGACTAAACCTGCTAATTATGGAAAGTTACTTATTATGGAAACTTACTTATTCGAGAAACTTGCCTAAAATAGAAACCTGTCTAAAATAGAAAGTTACTGAAAATGGTTAAGTTACTTAAAGTGGAAACTTACTAAATAAGGAAAGTTACTATATTTGGAAACTTACTAAAAATGGAAATATTCTTATAAACCCTAAACGACTTAATCTAGAGTAATACACTTTAACTAAGTCTAATAAATATATATCCTTTCACTTCTGTAGATCCCTCGAGGAAAGAGTGATCTTCCGTGTCTTGTGATTTCATCTACTTGTGTTTGTCTTTGCTGTTGAATAAGGTACAAATATTCTGACCTTATCTCTTAAGGTTTTTCATGATTCGTACACATCTTTTTATACTTAGCTTCGTATGATGCTTTTGCTCTGAGCCTTTCCTTTATGGCTTCCTATATGATCTTTGACTTATGCTTTGTTGAACTTTGCTATGCACCCTTAGATTTGTGAACCTTTGATACGAACCTTTGGAAATTGGACTTTGATATGACTTAGACATTTGACTTTAGTTTGACTTCCTTTGACCCTTTGGTTTGATACCTGAGCCAATTTGTTTCCTAGCCATGAAGGTAACATGGTCGTGTCATTGATGCACCAATGGCATGACTCTAGGGCGGTGGAGTGATGTTCCGTCCCGTCCCTTTTTGAGATATTATGCGCGCTTTATATTTTGCTATAGCCACTATGATTTGTACAGGGGCGTATGGATGCATCCTAGATTTGTTATGATATGATATGATATGGTATGACTCATATGGTGACTGATGTTGTGTGCAATACACGTCTTTCACATTCTGGGAGCTAGCTACTCCATGGTTACTTATGATATGGTATGATATGATATGTTTGGGCTCGTGGTAGATTTTCTGATAAATTTTTACTTTTGATACACTCATATTATACCTTATGTTATTCCACAATGCACCATATTCTCGATTTCATCTCTTTAGCTTTCCATTGATTACTCATTCATTCAAGATCCTTATGTGATTCATCGACTACCATAGTATACTCCAGTTCATTTGATTTGTCATACTCTCATTCCATTTTGGCTGACTACCAAGCGTATACTTCATATTACCACCTCATCCGTTTACCCTGCTATTATATGATTTGTGTGACTACCTGTTTTCCATGCTAGTATATGATTAATATATGACTATCTGTTTGCCATGATATTACGTGACTAATTGATTTACCCATTTTGCCATGCTAGTAAGTAATCATTTGATTTATCCGTTTATCATGTTATACCTTCGTTCAGTTATTTTCGTAGGCTATGATTATCATTTAGTATTCCTATTTGCTATTTCTAACTACCATGCTTGTACTTCTGTTAGTATTTCCTGATGCTTATGTTGTTAGTTCAACAATAAATTGATGTTTACCTGACTTGTTGATCTGCCATGTTTACACTTCTGTTTATGCTACTGTTTGATGATGGAAATGCTTCAACGTATTTTACATATCTAGTTGAATTTTAGCTTGCCATGCTATGTCCTTGTTTAGTTAATTCATTCAATTATGATGTTCGTTTGGTATTCCTACCTGATACATGTAGCTATCATGCTTATACTGCTGCTAGTTTCCTCACAAGTTGTGATATTTGTCTGCTTATTAACCGTGGGTTATCTCGAATTTGTGTGATTGCCATGCTTACTTTCAATTTAGTTGCTTCCTGCCTCGCTTATATAATTCAGGTAGCTTATATATATATATATATATATATATATATATATATATATATATATATATATATATATCGATTATCCATTTGTTGTTTGATATATTTATGATTAATATCCTCGGTTGATATGCTTGTTCATTGCTTGTTACTTTGTCGATTATGATACCGTTTCATCAACTCCTATTTGATTATGTTTCGATACTTGTATGTTTGGTTATTTATATGTACTTATATATGTCATCGGCGTACGCTTTGCTTTTCTCGTTTTTCCGGATATCAGTAATATTGTGTTCTGCGGGTTCCTCATTAACTCATTGTGCTCATTTCAAGTACCTTGTTATCGCATCTCCTTTGTTTCGTTTTTTATATTTTTATTATGTTAGCTTTTGTTTTGTTATATTTGTTCACGGGGCTTTTAAGCTCACATTTTCTTTTCCATGTGTACCAAGTAGGATGTCGGGCTCATAATGAGTAGTAGAGCATTTGAGTGATCCGACCATAATTTCCCTTATCATTTTGGGACTTATTTAGAAGAGCAATTGTTTTGATATTTCATTTTATTTTTTTTGACATATTGGATTTTATATTTTCCTTGTAAGTCATTCCTTTATATGACTTGGTATTTTATTTTATAAGACAACCGCTTGCAAAATTTTATTAGTATGTTCTGATATGACTCCATAATGTGATACTTCTACCCTTGTCGGATTGGGGTGTTACAAACGCCATCCCTATATAGAGACTTGATCAAAACATGCACCGCATCGCAAGTGGAATTCTTGTTCGTGATAACTCGACGGGCCAGCTTTGAAGAAGAAGAAGGGCGCCACTCGACTTTTCATCTCGCACGCTCGATCCGTAGAATCAAGACGCACGTCCCAACTAAAGACTGACAAATACCACAACTCTAAGGTGACGCCGCCCCATCGATGACTTGGCCAAGAAGAACCCTAATGACGGACGAAATACCTGCCCCATCTAAAAGGTGATGTTGTCGCAAGTGTAAATCTATATATAAATTGATTTTTCTCAAGATCTAAAGAGGTATACTTTTGGAGAGAAAACCTAAACGCTTGTAGTCCGATTTGGGATGGATTTAGGTCCCAAACGCTATTTTACACATCGAGATAAGTGTTTTAATCCAAAGTATCATTATGTCTTCAATTGATTGTGTGTATGCTTGCTTGTTTACCATGTCTAGCTAAATTTCTTGTGTGTTTGCTTAGATCTGTGAAACCTAGTTATTAATTATTGTTAGGTTGTTTCTTATCTTAATTGTAATTGGCTTAGGAGTGCAACTAGGCATCATTCGTTGTGTTTAATGCTTGAATATTCTTTGTGAAAGTGAGGCTTATGAATGAAATAGCTAGGGGCTTCATGATTTCGTAGCAAGCAAACCCAAGGATAACCTCAAAGAGTTAGGACTACGCTGCTCCCTACGACCTTAGGAATACAACGCGTTAAGATAAGGTGTGACAATTCAACCGACCAATAAAAGATAACTAGGGAGTAATAATATCTAGGTAAACACATTTTTAATTATCATACGAGTACACATCAAATAGACAATGCTACCCGTAGTAATAGATAATTAGATAAGTAGAAGTAATCGGTAGAAGTACCACCCCCAAACCAATTGCCCCGAGATATTTACCTTAGCTTTCTAAAAAACCAATAAAAGATAAAAACGAATCACCCTCAACCCCCACCTTCTCGTAGTACATTTCTTGCTAGCATTCCTATTCCCCTAGAGAACGATATCAATCCCCAAAGCTTACCCAATACTACACACAAATCGATTAGGTTCACTTGCCTAGGTGGTTGAAAACTTGCTCAAGAAAGAAAGTTCCTTTGACCCCGAACACACTTCGCACGCGCATCAAGTTTTTGGCGCCGCTGCCGGGGAATAGAACTACCCACCACTTGATCCGACTTTTACCAACCAACTTCAAGCTCGTATTGTTAGTGAAATTGGAGAACTTAAGAAATTGAATAGGATAATCGAAAGTGCACTTGAGAAATCCCTTAAGGAATCCACTATTACCTTAGATAGTTATTCAACCACGAGCGATGATTCGGTGGATGAAATTGGAGATGGAGATTATAAGATATTTGAAATTATGGAGGGTAGTAAGGAAGAGGAACTTAAAGAGTATTTCGTGTCATACCCTAACGGAAAGGAAACCGCCTATCACTATAACGTAGTTAACTACCCGCGACCACCTTTCGAGCCATGCATAAAAAAGGTTGACCCTAGAAACATTAAGATACCGTACATGATTGGGTACTTATATAGGGATCACACTTACATAGACTATAAGCCACCCATGAACATAATGTCTAGGCTCTATTACAATTAGATCATGAGCGAAAAGTTAGGACCTAGGAGAGATCCCTTTAACCCTAGGAAAGTAAGTAACTATGTTGGAGAAATAGAGATTGCATGTCTTTGTAGGTAATTTTACATATAGATGTGATTTCATGATCTTGGAAGATGTTAAAGGTATCATTGATGGATTCTTAGGAGATATGATACTTGAGAGACCATTTATTGAGGAATCCATGATGATTTATGATCAAGAAGAAGGAATAGCCAAGTTCTCAAATGGGACCGAATGTGTTAAATATATAATGCCCTACAAAAATAAGTTTAAGGGTATTGATGACTTAGATGTAGACAACATTCTGGCTTTTGAAGTTGATTGGGAGAACAAACTTTACTACACCGCTTGTCTAGAGTTAGGCCCTGAATATATTCGTGATGAAAGATGTAACATATTGGATTTCACATACACATCAAACCATAAACAAAGGTGGCGTACAAGATGAGTTTTAGAGAGAGAAAGTTAGAGGTTTGGGAACTTTAGTGAGAGAAAGAAAAATCTTATTATGAGCTCCAACTCTACCTTGGGAGGTAGAGAGTATTTATAGTCTTACAATAAAACGCCACCTGTCGTGGATCGCATACAAAGTGGGTAAAGACCGTCCATCCTCCACGGTGTTACTAAACTAAATACTACTTAACATTAAATAACTACGACTACGAGCTTTCTAACGATTACATATACTTGAGGTGACCGACACTTTAACTAGTGGATTTTCCAAATCCTAACAATCTCCCCTAAGGGAGGTCACCTCAAACACACATTAAAATTACATAGAATACAAACAGATATAACATTGAAATTGTTCTTGGATTCTTGTTCATGTTCTTATTCTCAGAGCTTGTAGTCTTTGATTCTTCATTTTTATGTTTGGATAATCTGAGTGGAGGTCTTTAATCGATCCACGGATAATGAGTTTTGAGCCACTTTGAGATCATCACCACATTAATCTCGACTCATCCATTGTGGTGTTGGTATTATGTGATGTTGTGACTTTTTGGACCGACATGCTCACATTCTGGATCATGATATATTCTTATCGAGTAGCGAAGCTTTCGTTGATTCATGATATTGGCAGTAGCAGAAAGGTATATGAGAAAAAAATATCGAGTCATTGATGCACTAATCATGATTTCTTTGAATGAATGTGTTGAGTGAGCATGCTATGGATTGACCGCTTCATTCGGACGCAAACGCCGGGGTGTACCCGCATAAGACAGCTTAGCAATAAAGCACGAAAGTGTCTTTGATCACTTTCGCTGAATTGAGGTACACGCCCACGGTTCCTCGCTGATCAAGACAAGTACTTCCCGTGATCGGTATAATTCAAGAATTTCTTGATGTGGTTTCGCTTGCCTAGCCGTTTCAAACCGAACGCCTCAAAGAAGACAACACGGAGGAGTGAACCAGCGAAATGAGATTCATCGATTGATGAAAAGAGATTTGAAAAAACAATCGTGTATTGCTCAATAGAAATTGTTTTTGCAATACAACGACGGTTTTAATGAAAATCAATTATCAATCATAAACACCTTTTATTTTGAGAAATAGTACACACCGATGTGCTAAAGAAAAGAGTTTTAAGCACAACGACCGTTTTTCAAAGGTATCCGCAATCCATAACCGAACTGTGATTGATTCAAAAGATTGAATCGCCTCCATTGTTTCGCTCAGTTGTCACATGGTTGATCTATTTGATAGATCTCACATGCCACCTACCAAGAGCTTGTTTGATGTTGGCTCCAGAAGGCTTTCCATCTTCATAGTGAATAGGTATGCATATCACTCGATGTTCCGCAATACCACAAGGATAATGCGTAGGACTCATAAGATATAATCTCTCTTTCCACATTGTGTGAAATAGAGAGTCTTCATTGAAAGTGTCCTAATGAGATTTATTGATGATCTCGTGGCTCTAGACTCAATTGTGCATATTTGGTTCCTATGTCGGAGACTAGAGAGAGGGTCTCCTTCTTCAATATCAACAATCTCAAGAGAGTCGATAGATTATGCTCTTCCTCCGTGAGAATGAAACAAGACCTTTAAGAGGAACTTGAGTGGTTTGGAAAGTTGAAGTGCAGGTGTCAATCGGGTCCATGACGCCTTGTCTTCAATACCGATGTTACCTTGGTAACCACCAGTAGTATATGAATTGAACCCGTTTCGCCTCTAAGGTTGAATAAATGGAGGGCTATTTGTTTTCACCCTTTTCTCATTCAATTCTTTTTCATTCTTCAACCCCTTCGGTTCTTACCGAGACTTCATTACTAGAACCTTGTTGGGTTTATTCCAGACTAGCTCGTCTTAGTCCGCACTCTTCCCATATCTCACTTTTCTCCTTTTTTCATCACACCTAAGGACTTCTACACTATCTAGTGGATTGTCCTCGGTAGATCCCTCCGCTCTGCGGATCATGGGAACTCAACCTAACCTTATCATCCTTATATCACCATGCATAAAGTAGAGTTGGTTGGTCTTTTGGTGTAGTTCTTCCGCCTTGAAACCAATTGAAAACCATTTGAAAATCAATCAAGATACTTGTGATATAGAATCAAAGCATTTTGTATCTTAATTGTTTTGATATTTTAGAAATGCTCCCCCTCAACATATGCATGAAACTTCGAATTTGTTTAGCACATGGAGGCAAGAGATCTTTGAAATCGTTAGATTAAGAATGAAAGGTCCAATCTTTTGATTAACATTTTCTAAAATGATCATCATCACTTCCCAATCAATTTGAGTAGATAAAACATTTTGAGGAAGGATGAGGTTTTCAAAGTTTGTTCCCCTCAATATGTGCCTCGAAGTTTGAAAGAGTTTTGCACATATTATAGGGAACCTGCACTTAGAGACAATTCAATCACGTTTCAATAATTTGAGGTTTAAAGTAGATGCTCCCCTCAACATGTGCATGGAAAATTTGAAATCGTTTGTCACATGCGGGGAGGAAAACATGCTAAACACTTATGAAACCATTTATCAATTATCAGTTTAAATCCAATTTAAATCACAAATTCTCCCCGATCACAATTATCAAATCATTTGAGATTTGTGATCTTTGTAGATTTAAATTGATTTTGAAAGCTTTTAAGGAGAATTGTGACTTGATTATGAAAACGTTTTAACTGATAAGGATCGGATTTTGAGACTTTAAACTCCATTGATTAAACATGCATAATTATCTTTTGAAATCATAATAATAACCAAGGTCTGGAACCAATTGTGTACAATATTGTAAAACATTTTAGAGTAGACCTTGCTCATTTAAGTACAAATTGTTTGAAAAGAACACTTTTTGATTTAATTGAAAAATCATTCTCCCCCTCAATCAATGACGAAAGTTGTTGATTGATGGATTGAGATTTTTGATACTTGATAAGTTCTTTTGATTTTCAAAAATAGAGTCCGAAGTGTTTTTAAAACAATTGAGTTTTCATAAGATTGCAAATATTTTTCAGAGGAATCATTTAGAAGGAAAAATATTTGAAATTAAACATTTATCTTGTTAATGACAAACATTTGTTTTTAGAATCAGAGCAATAGGTTTGAAATATGAGATAAAGCATGGCCCTGTTCTTTCTATGAAAAGCAGGTTACTGCCTGAAATGACAATAAACCATTGTTTCACTTTCTCCCAAAAATATTTTTGATTTTTTGATTTTTTGATTTTTTTTTTAATTCGAACAATATCTTAAGTCCCGTGTCATTCTTTGAATGACAACACAAAGACCGTCGATATTTTCGAATTGAGAAAAACATGACAAAATGAAAATATTATTTTATTTATTTATTTATTTATTTTTTATTTTTTTTTTGAAATTTTTCAAGATTTTTCAAATTTTTATAGATTTTTTAAAGTTTTCAATTTTTCTATTTGCTTTTTGAAGGTTTTGTAATTTTGTATTTTGTTTTTCGAATAGATATTTACAAGAAGATGATAGAATCATTAACCTTTACTCCTCGTCTTCCTCCCTGAAGACGTTTGAGTGTTTTCGTTGAAGGCTTTTCAAGCCAAGTCGGGAAGAATAAACTCAAAACGCTTCTCTTGGAAGAGCTTTGGTGAAGATGTCGCTAACGGTATTCGACTTCACAAAATAGAGTTCCACCACACCGTTTTCAACTTGCTCCCTGATGAAATGATGTCGAATGTCAATGTGCTTTGCTCTTGAGTGTTGAAAGTTGTTGCATGAGAGAGCAATAGAACTTTTATTATCACAAGATAGAGGATTTTGTTGAATTCAAAGCCATAGTTCGATAATTGGGATCTCATCCATAGGATTTGAGCACAACAAGATGACATGGCTATGTATTCACCTCTGTAGAGGAAATAGAAGTACTCATTTGCTTCTTTGAAGACCAGTCACAACCCAAAATCGAGCCCTCGACGTATTTCGACGTGTATCTTGACATCCCGCATGATCAAAGATCTGCATAGGTCGTTAGTGACATACCGTGTCCTTCGGTACCATAGTCCCATATTGATGGTTCCTTGGAGATACCGAAAGACCCGCTTAACCGCTTCAAGGTGCTTTTTAGTAGGCTTAGCCCGATATCTAGCACACATGCACACAAAGCGAACAAGATGTCTGTCTGCTAGCGTGAGGTACATCAGGATCCAATCATACTACGATATTTTGTTTGGTCTACCATGATCCCTGAGTGGTCCTCATCCAGCAGGAACGCTCAATCATGGGAGTGTCAACGGCGTCACATGATACAAATCCAAATTTCTTTAAAATCTCATTTGCATATTTAGATTGATTTTTAAAGATGCCTCCGGACTTTGTGAAATTTGTAATCCCAAGAAAAATGACATTTGTCCCATCATTGACATTTGAAATTTGGAACCCATTTCATTTGAAAATGATCACATTCATTGGGGTCACGAGAGGCAAAGATAATATCATCAACATAAATTTGAACATGAGTTAAATGTTTGCCTGACTTCCTGGTGAACAATGTCGGATCAACTCGCTCCTTTGCAAAATCCAGTGATAGAAGAAACTTTGATAGCGTATCATACCATGCCCTTGGAGCTTGCTTTAAACCGTAAAGAGCCTTCTTCAAACGATTAATGTGAGTAGGATGCTCGATTCACAAGCCCTTCAGGTTGACCGACGATACCGACTTCTTTAAGATCTCCGTTAAGAAACGCCGTCTTTACATCCATTTGATAGACTACTATGTTCTTACTTGCAGATTACCAAGAAGATTATGATTGCCTCAATACGAGCAACCTGGAGCAAATGATTCTTCAAAGTCAATACCCTCCTCTTGACGGTATCCTTTTGTAACCAATCGAGCCTTGTTCTTTAAGACATCACCATGCTCATCAAGTTTCACTTTGAAGATCCATTTTAGAGCAAAGATCATAGCACAATCTGAGCGGTACTAATTCCCATACATCAAGTCGATCAAACTCATGAATTTCTTCTTGCATGGCATTGAACCAGCAGTCTTCATTCATGGAGGTTTTAATGTCTTTTGGTTCGACCTTAGAGAGTACGGAGTTGAAGAAGCACCATAAGGCATCGGTTGCAAGTTGTTTCCGTGTGGATACTGGAAGAGAGGGGTTTCCAATGATGTTATCCAATGGGTGATCATGTGTCCATTTTCTAAGGTGTTCATGTGGTTGTTGTTGTGGAACTGAAGTAGCAGAGTCGATGTCTCCTGATGAAGATGGTTCAGATGATGATTCAGAGCAAATATATTTTCAAATGGAGCATCTTCGGGAGTAGCAAAGGGATTAACTTCATCATTGATGCCCGAAACAATTCCATGATGTACATTCGATGATTGATGATTTGTTGATGAGACAGAGTGATCAGCAGCAGCTGCTTCTTGACTTAATGATATTGAGACTGAAGGGTTGACTTCATTCATGTGGATAGAGCAGCCTCTGTTGATGGAATTGACATTTCATCAAAGATTGGTTCATAGTTTCATCAAACATTGGATCAAACAATTTCTTTAAATCATATTCAGATGGAGGTACATATGGAGTTGCTTTGAAATGAGTTTGGTACAAGGGATGAACCAATGGGACTGCTTTTGAAGTGCGCGGGTCCGAAGCGATTGTCCAGAGCCATTTGACCGGTCATCTCATCAAACGTAACGTGAATTGTTTCCATGATATTTCGGGTTCTCTTGTTGTAGATTCCGTAACCCTTCTTGTTTGGTGCATAACCAACAAAAACTCCAATATCTGCCTTTGCTCTTAATTTGCCTAAGTCTTGACCGTCATTCGTTGGATAGCACAAAGCACCAAACACACGAAGGTAGGAGAGATCAGGTTTTCGCTTATGAACAAGTTCATATGGAGTTTTTCCATGAGAGGTGTGTATAAGGGAACGATTTTGGATGTAGCAAGCAGTGGCAATGGCTTCAGCCCATAGAAACATTGGAACCTTTGAATAAATAAGCATTGTTCTTGCGGCTTCCACAAGAGTTCGATTTCGCCTTTCAACTACACCGCTCGTTGAGGAGTTCGTGGAACACTTCTTTGATGACTGATTCCAACACTTTCATAAAACCGAATTAAGTCTTTGTTAACAAACTCGTATTGCCATTGTCTGCTCGAACAATTCGACAGTATTGTTGAGTCGAACCTGAAGCTGTTTGATTAGTTTGATGATGACATCCGGAGTTTCATCCTTTGTCCTCAAAAACTTTACCCAAGTAAATCGAGAGTAGTCATCAACAACTACTAGAATGTATTTCTTCCCATTTATCGTTTACAATCTCATTGGTCCGCATGCATCCATATGAAGGGTATGAAGAACTTCCATTACTGAATTTGTGGGTTTTGGTTTGTGGGCATATTTCGTGCTTTTACCCAATTGGCAAGTGAACAAAGATGATCTTTTTCATATTTTAATATGGGTAAACCTCTGACAAGATCCTTTCTGGAAAGGTTATTAATGGTGCAGAATTTCAAGTGATTGAGACGACGATGCCGTAACCATGCATTTGTTTTAGAATCCTTTGACAGCAAGCAGATTGGAGAAGACTTCATCATGTCTTCTATAGAGATGGTGTATAGATTAGAACCACGAGTACCTCTTAATAATTCCACACCATCAAGTTCTCTAACGAAGCAAATATGTTTTCTAAAGGCCACCTCTAGATCGGAATCACATAATTGACCAACAGAGAACAAATTATGACCAAGACCTTCCACATAATATACCCTGGAGATTACACTTTTTCCAACTACATAATCACCATAACCCAAAATTGCTCCAAAATGGCCGTTCCCGAATCTAACATCCGATGAATTTACTCACTAAGTTCATGAGCCGACCGGTCTCCACCATATGCTTGGAACGACCGAGTCCAAGTACCACGAGTAACGATTTGAACGATCCGCAGTTGAACACGCACAAGAATGGATAACTAGATAATTGGGATCCCCATGCAAGAATGAGTTCCACTTGGTTAGTAACAGTGATTGGAACACCCACATCAGAAATAGAAACAATGGAATCATCAGAAATAGATGCAATGCTAGTATCCAGTATTTGACCTATTCAAAGTATGTTCACTTCTTAAGGGAATAGTTCTACCAATAGGCATCCATTTTCTAGTGGGCATTATCTTAGCAGATTGAGGGCATAACTGATTGAACTTATGGCCAAAAGGTATCCATTGATAATCTATCTTACTAAATGTTCTTCCTATGGGTTTCCAATGTTTTCTAACTTTCTTTCGCTTTTGCCTTTTAGCCTTCTTAGCTTGATTTTTTACATTAACAGTTTTAACTGGGCATTTGACACCATTAGACAAATCATTCATACCACATTCAAGATTAAGTAATGTAAACCACGCAATCATCATTACATGTTTTGCCAAAAGTAGTAGAATTCGTGATTAATTACAAGACGCTTAGAGCTAACACTAGAATCAACATGATTCGCTTTTATTCAAATTCTCCCTACGGTGATCTTCTACTTTCTTCCAATGCACATTCTTAGCTTGCGAGGTCCTATCATTCCTTGTATTTCCTTGAGACGTTGACCGCTTCGCTTTAATGTCACCGATTACTCCTGTAGAGGGAATGGGAATATTAGTTGGTTTTGCTACTTTTGCCTTTCCTGCTTTGATGTCCCGGGATGTGAACTATTTGAAGGCACACTGAGGTTCACTTTCTTAACATTAGAGGTGCAGGGATCTGGACTACTTGAAGGCATACTAAAGTTCACATTCATAACATTGGGCATTGAATGAGTTGCATACTTGGCACTAGGCATAGAACAAGGTATCAAGGGATTGACTTGCTCACCTAAAGTTTTAGGGCATATTGTAATTAAGCATTCTAGAAGTTCTTGAGATCGTTTGGCATATAAGCATGCATGGCCAATTGCATTATCATGTGGTTTCTCTAACTTATCCTCTTCTACAATCTCATGGAGACATTCTAGACTATCCTTAAGGTATGAGAAATATGTTTGAATAGCAAGTTTGTTATTCCTAAGATGAGGAGGAACATATTTCATAGACAAAGCATATTTATTACTGGACATGCACCTTTGAAGCAACCATTCTCCCATTGGTCATTGGCATTTTCCCTTTTACCTGACTCTTCAGATTCTCAATTTCCTTTTGCAATGAAGTTATTTTTTCATTATTTTTGTTACGAGTGACTTTTATTGACTCAAATAACTCATTGAAATGACGTTTAACCTTTTCATTTTCTTCTAGAAAACTCTCATTTCCCTTTTGTAAGGCATTAACCAAGTTTTGAAGATGAAGGTTTTGAGAATTCAGAGAATCTAAAGGAGGAGGCATTTGGGAGCTAGTCACATTGTTCATTTCACCCTTTAATTGAGAAATTCGGGCTTTCAACTTTCTGATCGTGTTACAGTGAGCTTGAATCTGTTCATCACGTTTGTTTATTTCAAAAATTGCATCAAACTCTGGAACATCTGAGGATATCTTTGAGATGTTGATATTTTAGTTGTAAATCAAAATGTTCAACTTCTAGTTTAGAAAAATGTTTTACCAAATTATCGTGATCATCCTGTTCAATTTTCTCACTTAGTTTAGAGTTTTTGATTTCAAGCTCAATGACACAATCATGGGAGACTTTCAAAGCAACAGATAATTCATGAAATTGAGAAGCAGTAATAGAACAATTAGTGGTAGTATAGAACACATCTTAGGAAATACATTCAGAAATAAGAGTCTCATTCAATGTATGCAAGTTCTTCCTCTCAATCTCATTATATTTTAATGCTCGATCATAGTCACTAACCTCAACTATCATTGCATCAAATTCCTTTTCCATTCCTTTAATATTTGAATCTATCCCCTTTTTAAGACTTTCAAATTGATCTTTTAGTTGTTTAAAGAAAGGCATGACCTCAGTTAGATAACACTCTTTTGTTTGCTCAAAACCCCTTTCCCCTTCAGTTATCCCAGTGGGTGTGATCCTTTTCTTACAAGTTTTCTCAAAATCGACAAATAGTTGAAAAATAACATATTGACTGATTAAGGTCTTGCTCTTAGTGGCAATAGTTCTAGGAACTAAATGCATTGGTGTATTTGGAGGATACACAGTCGCTGCAGGCATTTTCCTAAGGGGAGGGTTTGTTTCAACAAGATTTTCAGCTTTTTACTTATCTAAATCCTTTTTCCAGAACACTTGTTCGGGAGTTAACAACGTTTGAGGCTTAAACTTGTTCAAGGAAATCCAGTTTTCCTTCTTGTAATCATAGGGTTTGATCGTTATGTTATTCTTTTTACATTCAGGATCTTCTAACTTCTTATTCATTTTCTCCCTAGATGCATCATCTACTTTTCTATCTTCCTCAGTGCACTCAACGCAACTAGGTTTCTGTCTAGGTTTAAGAATCTCATTGCCATCATAGATTACATTTTGAGCTGCTTTTGCTATCTTACCGTACTCGTGGTTGGGTTTATCTATAATGGGAACACTATGCTTATCACTTAAAACTCTATGCCTAGTGACCATGTGAGCAAATCAATGGTATTCCCTTGTACATACAACTTATTTTCAAGCTTGTTTTTCAAAGTTTTTAGATTGGAAAAATCATTCAAAAGTTTTTATTCCTTAGCATGAAATTCTGCTAAGCACTTTAACATTTTCTTGAAGTTCTTGTTTTTGATTAGCAGTTTTAGAAAGCTTTTCTTGTAAGGAATTTAACTCTTGTTTTAACACTTCTTCTCTAAAATTACTTTTTCTAATAATTGTACGCATTTGGTTATCCAAATCCTGCTCACGAGTAGTTAACTCAAACTTAGCACGTTGTTCATAAATGGCAACTCGTTCTTTATAGGCATTAAGTTCAGAGATAACAGACTCATCATAAGGGCACATGCAGTGTATTCATAAAAAACATAGTCATCATTGAGTGCAGAAGATGCATCACTTGGTACGACCTCACTTTCACTTTGTTTCACATATTGATCATATGGGACAACATTGATATTACCCATATTTTCAATATCTGACTCAATAGTTTCAGTTGATTGTACATTTTCATGCATCTTTTGCACATCAGCATCATCGTATAGTTTTAATACCTCGGAAATGATTTTGTCTTTGGATGAACCAGCTTGTGGAGATTAAGAGACTTTAGGAGGGACCATTGGAGAAATGCTAGCCATGAAAATGGTTTGTGCAATAGGTTCATCATCAACGCCGAGTCGTATGCATCACAATCAGCGACTTGAAAGGCATTCGATGATTGTGGCCTATCTCCTGAATTGGCTGCTCATCCACATCTGCATCATATGTCTTGGCATTTCCCTCAGAAAGAAACAACAACTCTTCTTCATCCAAAGCTGCACCATTATCCCTGGCTTGAACAAGCAACATCTTATCCCTGAAGTACTCGCATTCGAGGGCGTTTTGGCGATGTGCGTTCCTTGCAATATGTCCCTCACCACCACAGTTGTAACACTTGATCGGCTTTGCTTGTCCCTAATTTCCATTCCTTCCCTATTCGATTTGCAAGCATAACCTCTACCAACTCCACCTCTTCGTTGTTCATCGCCTTTCTTGAACCTGGCTGCACCATAACCTTCCCATCTCGACAAGGGCTTGATTGTGTGGATTTTATGTTGTTCGAGGTTGTTGTTGGTGTGTGGGAGAGAGTTCATGTTTTGACTAATCATGAGAGCCAGTTGATTATTGAAGTTTCCCACGGTACGCATCAAAGATCGCCGGCTTGTTTGAACATTGGATCGTGAATGAGTTTGTGATTACCATTACCCATGGGTATAACTTGAGATGCTTTGGTGGTAATTCCAATGTTTGAGTAGAAGGCAGTTGAATC
The DNA here is from genome assembly GCA_910596185.1 of Chrysanthemum makinoi. NCBI lineage: Eukaryota > Viridiplantae > Streptophyta > Magnoliopsida > Asterales > Asteraceae > Chrysanthemum > Chrysanthemum makinoi. The sequence goes on along the minus strand of OU343217.1, from coordinate 147,923,056 downwards.
ATTTGATGAGCTTGTCTCTCCCGGGTTGGTTTTGAACTAATCAAGAATACTTTTTGCAAACATAGCATGTCTCTCATTCTGAAGAAGGAAGGCATAGAGTTGCTCATAGTTTGTATTCTTCAATCCTTTAGTTAGCTTCACAGAGGTGACAAACTTGTGCCATTCAGGATTCATGTTGTTCACAAATTTAGAGTTCAGCTGAATGTTTGGCATGGTCATTCTGATGTTCCTCATGTCATTAACAAGCTTGTGGAATCTCACGTAATACTCATAGACACTCTCATCTGGTTTCATCTTGAAGTGCTCAAATTCATCATAGAGTTGTGATTCTCTGTCTTCCATAGTTAATTCAGAACCCGAAAGAAGCATCTTGACATTATCCCACACTGCCTTGGCTTCGGTGTTGTGATTGATAAGCTTGTAGATATCCTTTGGAAGAACTTAAAGTACGATGTTAGAGGCCCCGATATCAGATCGAATCTCTTTTTCTCCTTATCATTGAGCTCATCATATGTCTTTGGTCTGTCTATTCCATAGATCATTGTTCCATCTGCAAATGTATCAATTAAGTCTCTTGTAGTCTCAATCTGATAAGGTCCTTCATCAATTGATTTGAGAATGTTCACCCCATTTTCCTTTCCAAGACAGTACAATCTGATTCTTTGAGCCTAAGAGTCGTAGTCAGTTCTGTTAAGCATGGGTGGACGGTATCAACCACCTGCTTGAACATCCTCGCAACAGTGGAGATGAGTGTAGGTATGTTGGTAGACATGTTTAAAGATTACACGAGATTTTATAACTCAATGATTAAACTGCGAAATAGATTCTTTCACGGGATTTTACTAAATCAAGAGAAAACCGTATTACACACAAGAGTCAACCAAGTCGCTAAGAATTCTTGAACCAAGTCGCTAGGCACTAAGTTGCTAAGTAATTTGAAGACAAGTTGCTAAGTTTCCAAATCGCTATGAATTTTGACAGGAAGTCGCTATGCACCAAGTCGCTAAGATGTCAAGTCGCTAAATAGCAACTCGCTAAGGACCAAATCGCTACCACCAAGTCGCTAAGAAACTTAAAGAACAAGTCGCTATCAAAATTGAAAGCAAGTCGCTACCTTACCAAGTCGCTACCCGTAGTGGAGAATCCACTAAGTGTACTGTTTGTCGGCTTGTCTCAAAAGGCAAGTCGCTATGACCAAGTCGTTACCGAAACACACTACAACTCGCTACCTTTTACTGAAGCAAGTCGCTACCAAGAAATTCACTTCGAGAGCCAAGTCGCTACCAAGAAGAACTTTAAAAAACACATTTTTCAATCCAAAACAAGCTTGATTCAAGCTTACCAAATCAAAACCCAAGCACATACAATGATCCTAAACACAAAAGTACACCCAAAATTCAAACTTTAACACAAGAAGTGAACCAAATGATGCAAAAACCACTAAACTTTTTCAAACTCCAAAACCATCTAAAAACCACTAGAAATCCAAAGATGTGTAAGAGATGATCTAACCATGGCTCTTCATACCATTTGTAACATATTGGATTTCACATACACATCAAACCATAAACAAAGGTGGCGTACAAGATGAGTTTTAGAGAGAGAAAGTTAGAGGTTTGGGAACTTTAGTGAGAGAAAGAAAAATCTTATTATGAGCTCCAACTCTCTACCTTGGGAGGTAGAGAGTATTTATAGTCTTACAATAAAATGCCACCTGACGGGCTGTGGATCAGGCATACAGTGGGTAAAGACCCGTCCATCCTCCACGGTGTTACTAAACTAAATACTACTTAACATCAAATAACTACGACTACGAGCTTTCTAACGATTACATATACTTGAGGTGACCGACACTTTAACTACTGGATTTTCCAAATCCTAACAAAAGAAGAGTTAAGGAAATCGAATGGGCATCTAAGATATGCGGAAAATAGGAGCACAACTTCGAGTCTAGCTACAAGACTCATAAATAAAGAAAATCGCTTTGTGGGAGGCAACCCATGCTTAATTGTTTGCTTGTTCGTGTATCATATATCTTTTTCATTGTTGTTTATTCTCATGTTTGACTTTGTGAAAATGCTTTATTTTGTCTTTACACTACAACACAACTGGGCTATTTGCAACGGATTCCTACCGTAGCGTTAATGCTCCATGGAAATTTTAATTGCAACGGATTTCTAACGGGGTTAAAAATATTGCAACAGATTTCCAACAAAGAAAAATCCGTTCTAAATTAGCAACCGGTTTTGCAACGGATCATATTCCAACAGTTTTTTTACGGTTTTGTTACGGTAGATATCGCAAGGAAATTGCAACGGATAATATTTGGTACAAGATTGCAACGGAATAAGTTTGCTACGAAATTGCAACGATATAACTTTGCAAATGGCATAAAGTAGCAATGGATTTTGCAACGGTATGCAATTGTAATGGATATGAAATGGGGTTAAATTGTGACGAGTTTTCAACGGAGTGTCACCAAAATAATTCCGTTACAAAACTAAATGCATTTTTATATATAAAAATGCATTTAGCTATTTTATCCGTAATATACAAATATCTAAAACTAAATAATTCTCAACGCACAATTGAAACCCAAATTAATAATTAGACAAACATTTAAATATGATATTACATAGTTTATCAAATCCTACCTAACGTACTACTTCTAAACCAAAAGTGAATTACACGAAGTGTAACAAACCAAATCCTACCGGATGCACTACTTCATAACAAAATGTGTATAATCCACCAAGTTTACCAAATCCGCCGTACTACTTCAAAGCAAAATGTGTATGAAACACGAAGTGTACCTTAATCAACAAATGTTTATGCGGAATGGGGAGTAGAAGGTTGTTCCTTCAATTGTGTCAATGCCTCGGCGAGCCTCTCATTTGTTTCTTTCTTCATTTCTTCCTTAAATGCCTCAAGTTTTTCTTTGCTAAGCTTTGTTTCTTGTTCTATAGCTTAATCAAAAAGCTCCTTGTCATTCTCTCTCGCTTGCTCCAAGTCCTTCAACGATTTTTCAAGCACTTCAACCTAAAAAAAATAATTAAACCAATTACAACTCATTTGAATTTATAAATACCTATTGTAGCACACAAAAGCAATAACTTATCATAATAAAGATATGAGTATAATTCCTTTAAATTAACTGGTGTGTTTCAGTGGGGTAGTAAATACCAATTTCAAATGGTTTTGCATAAAGAATCACAAGATGTCCAAGAGACCAAGACTACACATGAATTCAAAGGGAATTCTATTTAGGTGCTCAAATATACTCACATCGTTATATTCTACAAACTACGCTGCAAGTTCAACAAATTGGTATGTTCTTATAAATTATTAGATGCATAAAGAACCATATTCATATTATTACTTAGATGACCTATCCAATATTGAAACTCAAAACACAATTTGCCATAACTACCTATATTGCACTAAATGTTTCGACGTCGGCACACAGTTATAACCACATTAATATATTTACTATCTAGGTCCCATGAAACCATCATGTTTTATAGACTCAATTCAGTTAGTCAATGTTCAATTTTTCTGGAACAAACAGTTACTTCATACATATTAACTGCAATCACAACAACATTAAATTGTGAACTAAATCTGCTAATAAAGTACTCAAACCACTAAATCAGTAATCTTGTACAATCAGTTATATCAGTACAATACTATTCTAATAAGCTTCTTGATCTTTTTTAACTTCAATAAAAAAAATAATAAAAAAAAATAACTGTTTTGACCCGTTAACTCACTGTGACAGCAGCAGTTTTCCAAGTAACACAGACATTTTTAGAGCAATTTTAATCAACAAGATTGAATTAGCAATTTAACTCTTTAGTTACTGCCCAGTTAAAAAGAACTCATTCTTACGACTATTTTACACAAAAAACAGCTCCATATTAACATAATCAACCTATTATTATACCCGTAATGTAGTACATATTGTGTTTTCGTATAACTAGATTAGATATGATATGAAAATGAAAAATAATAAGCTAACCTTCACAAATCTCATTGGTGGATGTGAAGTACTGGAATTACGAGTAGAAGGCGTTCCCGTTAACAAAAGTATGGGATCAGATGCATTGTATGCCCCAAATGTATTTCCCCTGTTAGGCGGAGTGACTTTGTTCCATAGTTCCTCATTAAGTGGGTGTGTATCAACGTTATCCCCATGACTCTCAATCATACCTTCTCGATATTTTTCCTATAAAACAGTCCCACAATAACGATTAATTGTTTTAAAGTTTAATAGCGATCTACTAAAAGTAGCTAATCGAAAAAGGTTTGGATACTTGCCATATGATCACGTGACTTGTTATTAACCCATCTTGGCTCAACCGCCTGACCTCCGCTTGACTCTCCTACCTCATTCGACTCTCCAAGCCCAGTTCACGTTGACGCTTCTGACCCGACCGACCCGTTTGCCCCTGCCAACCCGTTTGCCCTAGCTGATCCGTTTTCACCTGCTGACCCATTTGTTCCTGCTAACCCGATTGACCCTGCCAACCCATTTGCCCCAGCTGATCCGTTCTCACCTGCAGACCCATTTGTTCCTGCTGACCCGTTTGCCCCAGTTGATCTATTTGAACCGCCAGACCTGCTCACAATTGGCGGTTGATCCAGCGGCTTCATCCCTTTCATAGCATGGGTGTGGGTAAAGAACTTAGTGGAACGTATAGGACACCCATGTTTTGTTTCCTACATGTTGCATTCAAGGTATTTTTATTATTTACATACTGATATATCATATAGTACAAGACAATTTGAAGATACATTACCAAGTATTTCCTTGTTGAGTTAAAGCTCCTAGACCCACAAGTATGATGGCCACCAACTGATGTGTTTCTGTTTTTCTTGTTTTGTTTTGATTTGGCTTTCCAATCATCCTTATTCCAAACATCACATAGTAGTGGTAGCCAACAATCTTGTTTCATCTAAGTTGGGTTATATTGGGTGAGTCGACTATAATCACCATCAAAAGGAACCTTACTGTTTTTCTCATACAAGCGTATAGCTCTTGTTCTAGCAGCATTCAACATACCATTCCAACAAGATGAAGCATGTTTCACAAAACATTTTCGAATACCTTCATCAATTCTTGGATCCCATTGATATGATTGCTGCACATAAGATAATTGTTAATAATAGATCGGGAGTGCTTAAGTGAAACGATAACACCTTGTTAAGGAACTGGAAATACTCATTAATATATTTGTATGTTTTAAAGTTGTAAAAAAAGGCATACCTTAAAACGAAGCCACATCTGGTCTTTCTTTTCCCGTGGAACACAGCCCCATGTTGCCCAAGGTTCACCAAACCTAAACTGAAGAATCAACGTGATGGAATGTCCAACAGACTTCTGATCATCAAACCTATAAAGCAAAAAAATGGAACATGGGTATTAGTATCAGTTAATTTCGCTATATAAACATAATATGAATACAAAACAATAATTTTTACTCGTCTGCAGATGTGCTAATCATCGGACGATCTGCCGGTTCAGGTAATGGATTGGGGATATTTCACCCTCGCATGGCATTTGATGCTTCAACACCTGGTTCAGTCCCCTCTACACCCTCATTATTATCATCTTCAATGTGATGATTATCCAACAACATTTGTCCAACATCACCAATGCCACTGCCACTGACAGCACCATGTGAAGGTCTAGGACCACTACGTCTCCGTCCACTTGACATGATAATATACAAAAAATATTTGATAAATTAGCACATTTGAAATGATTACCTTAAAGTAAGAAAAAACAATATAAGAACAAGAGAAATAATGAGATAATACATGACTAAATAGTTCAGTCATATATAATAGATACTAACAGGTACTATGTAATATATAATCTAAACTAACTGTATATATACAAATTGATAAATTGATAATTATTATGCGACTTCAAACTCACCAAGGAAGTCGCGGCTTGTGATGTTGTCCAATCAGTAGTGGTTAATTAAACACCTACAATTAACAATATAAACTAGCATTTACATTTTTTTAAATGTATACACCCATATATAGAAATACTTCATATTAAGGTTATTTAAGCTTAAAAAAACTCCAACTTAGCATTTACAGTTAACGTAACACATTGAATTTAGTTCAATAAAAAAACTTACTCAAAATTAGCACTTATAATTAAAAATAAATAAATAAATAAATAAATCTAAAACCACCAATATCATCTATGTATAGTCAATTTCAGCCACAATGTAGGTAAACTTATATTAACCCTAAATCAAAATACTTCAAAATTAAAACTAAAAACATCAAAAATCAACCAATCATTTATACATAATCAAAATTAGCCACATATATTTTTATCACATATCATAATAGCTTAAAAAATAAATAAATAAATACTTGTATTCGAATATATTTTTAGATAAATATATAAAAATTATACACATAAGAACAAATAGATAAGAAATTTACCTAGCAACGGGTTAAGTGGTATCTTTGTTTCGTGTTGGAGAAGATGCTTACGGTGGTCTTGGTGGTTGCTTCGTGTGGTAGTTGTTAGAATATTGGTGGTGGCGTTGAGAGGTTGTGAGAGATGAGAGGTGAGGTTGGATGAAAGTGTTTGTGTGAGATCCAGATCTATTTTTATTTTTGAGCAAAGAGATCCAGATCTATTATTCTTAGGATAGTGTGGACAAAATCTAAGCGGGAAATGAAAGTGGCATTTAGGCGCTAAATGCAAAACTATGACTTAGGCTTAAATGCAAGAGGGAAAATGAAAATAGGAGGTAAAAAAGAAGCGGGAAGTGAAGATACATATTTTTTTCATCTAAAGATTTTTGGTTATCGGGTTCGAGTTGATTCGAGTCGGGTTATATCATGTTGTGTTAGGGTTGAGCAGTGGGTCAAACCTGACCGGAACCGACCAAACATGGCCCGACCCGAAAACCGATTAAGGGTAAAACGTAAACCGATAACTGAACTGAGTAAAACATATCAAAACTGAAATCGAACCGAATAACGTCAGGTCGGTTTAGCTAGTTCGAACCGAATAGTTGTGTTTTGACCCGAACCAAATAAAACATAAATAATTATACAAAAACGAAAACCAAACTGAATAAGGTCGGTTTGTTCGGTTAGGCCTGGTTCGGCTCGGCTTGTTGGGTCAGGTCTATTTTCGGTTGATTTTGCTCAGCCCTATGTCGTGTTAGCTGGGTTATCGGGTTTCTTAGATCCAGTCAGTTAATATTCATGATTTAATTTTGCTAGAGCACAAATATTTTGCCGAGCATGTGAACAAATAAAAACCTTACCAAGCATCTACTATGAAGTGTGGGTTCTTAAATATTCGTCATCATGGCGAGTCTTTGTTTTACCTATGTGTTAATTCCGAGTTCTAAATTTATAAATCGTATCTTTCAAGAAATACTAACACTCTCGGGCAGTGTACCCGATTGTGTATAGTATAGACTCAGTAAAACTGGGTCACTCGCTAGAGCGAATGAAACTCATTTAAAAGAAGTAAATTATAAAAAAACAAAAAACTAGTGTGATTAAGATCCATGCGAGTAAGATCCCAAGCCCATTAACTACACATTTGAATTAAGTCCATTACTTAAGGTTCAATAATCAACATATGATAAGAACCATGTAAACACACGCGTGGAAGGGAGGCACTTGTCCTCCCTGTATGCTCATCAGATGATCAACGCGTGGCCTCCCCACAACTGTTGATCATCCATCAAGGGTTTATCTTTAACCCCTACATGTCTTTATATGAATAGAATGCATCACACACCTTTTATAAGTTCACACACTTAGGCAAAATATTGTTTCTCACACGGTAACACACACATGGTTTGTTTAAGTGTTACTCGAGCTTCTTGATCTTTATCATATATTCGGGTCCTTACACAACTATCCCAATCCACTCCTAATACCGATTTACATACCATACGTAAAAACTAACCATCTCCTAATTCAGTAGGTCGGATGTAATGCATGTCTAGTAATGGTCAGTAGTCCCTACACATATTTCATAAACCTATCTATCTCGACTATCGTGTATGATTATAGTTATATTCAATTCATTAAGTGCCCTAACTAACCTATATGACTTATTTTGTGCAATTATTTAACCTATTATAGTTAACTACTTAGTAAATGTTTTCTTTACTTTCATAACCCTTAAACCCTATAATCTACCATTACCATATGTTGAATAGCGTCAGCACCTCCAATATTCTTTTCGGTTTATAGTCTTTATGTTTAAAATACTCTTTTATGATAATTTCCAAATCTCCTATACGATACTTATCACAACCGGGGAACAAGTGTTGGGATGTACACAATCAATTGGTTCATAATATGGCTTCCAACGTGTATTGGTATGTTCAATATTGTTTATCACAACCGGGGAACAAGTGTTGGGATGTACACAATCAATTGGTTCATATATGGCTTCCAACGTGTACTGGTATGTTCAATATTGTTTATTTTATACGTGTTAGTAGCAACATGTACGACTGTCCAACGGCTTCGTGAACAAATGTGATCATATTCATATATTTTCGTGTAAGACCTCATATATATCAACTAATACACGTAAAACACAAGTCGACTTGCCATATTCATTATTAATTCGATTAAACAATTAGGATCAATACACCCAATTTCAACAACTAGAGACTAAATATAACCAATCCGAATCACATTACGTCAAGTAACATAGTACAACCCATATTCAACCGATGCGGACTCGATACAACCCAATACACTACCTATAATATAGCTTCTTAGAACAACATATAACTTAACAAGCAAATAATACATAATACAAACTCATTACAACACATAAAAAACCAATACAAATAACTGCAACATAATACAATACTATACGGGTCACACTTGTCAATCCTAACATGTTTACACATAACCCGAACAAGACCTATTTAACCCGTATATTTATATAGGTTGGTGGATTAAATAGGTTACATGGTTTGAATAGGTTAAAAGGGTTTCGGGTTGACTCATTTAACCAGTTTATCTATACAAGTTGGCACATTACTCAGGTTAAATGGGTTCGTGGGTCGACCAATTTAACATGTATAACAAAGTATATATAATATTTTAATTTTTGAAAAAAAATATTCAACGGGTTGGCAGGTCTACCCGTTTAACATACGCCTAACCGGCACCAGACCTGTTTAATAAACGGGTTAGATGGGTCGATCTGAACATGGCCCGAAACCTATTTAGACTCAACCTGAACCTGTTAATTTTCGTGTCAGTCTCAGATCGGGTTTCGTGTCGGGTCAAAAAGTGTCACCCCTAAAAGAAACTAATAATAGTATATGTTACATAACCATAGCAACTGTTTCAAAATTTACAACGGAAATACCAACAAAATATTGAAACAAATAGAAAACAAAATTTTATCGGTTACCGTTGCAAATCTGTAGCAATTATTTTGTAAATTGCAAGCAGATTGTAATAAAATTTTAAAAAATAAATAGAAATTAAATTAAGATCATGTTTCGTTGCAAAACAATAACAATTATACAAAAAATTTGCAATGATTTTGCAACGGAAACAAATATTATTTTCTTTTATATTTACTTTGAAAATTTTGTTTCAAGTCCTTAAGGATTTTGCAATGGATTTGCAACAGATTATTAAACATAAAGGGAAATTAAATTATTATTGTTATTCCATTGCCAATCCGTAACAATTATTTATAATTTTGCAATGATTTTGCAACGGAAGCTAATAATAGTTTCTTTTTTATTTTTTATTTAATACACTGTTTCAAATCCATTACAAATTCCAAATAAACATGGCGGATTAGCAACGGAATATTTAAAAATAAGTATAAAAAAAATTACGTTAATTTTTGCAACGGATTTGCAACGGGTGTTTGTGCCCTTGCTAATCCGTTGCAAATATGTTGCAAACCCGTTGCATATTTGCTACGGAAAATTCCCGTTACATATTTCCGTAGCATTTGCCCTGTTTTGTAGTAGTGTTAACCTCGTATTAATTACGTATAAAGGTATTTTTACAAAAAGATAAGTGTAGGGAAGATTACATACATTTTTGAAGAACGTGAACATGAGAATTGCAATTAGTGAAATTGATATATATGTGTGTTTGTTAGAGTCAAATGCTTGTATTGAGTCAGAATGGATGTTTTGCAGTAATTTTTCCAGGTTTTAAAGACGTAATTTTTCCAGAATTTTTTCAGGAAAACACAGCAGACCAGTTTTTGTCATGACAACCTGACAGCGTCAGGATTAAAACCTGACGAAGTCAGGTCAAGCAGAAACAGATTATACAATTTTTCGTTTTCTGTGCTACATGTAAATTTTTGGAAATTCTCAGATTTTAATTTTTCAGAAAAACTGCAAACATCCATTCCACAAGCATTATATCCTAGTGTAGTGTGTCATATATAGTTTTACCGCCGATTTTACGCGAAGGTTTCGTTTGTTTTCTTAAGTGTGCAGGTTATATTTGGCAAGAAGAAGAAACTTAACATTGGATTGAGCTTATCACGTATGCATTCTTTTTGGAAAATAATTTAACCGCAACTTCACACGGATCCTACCGAGCTAATCAGGGGAGTACTAGTTTCTTTTCCTTACTTACCTTCCTTTATCATAACTTTGATACTTTCGAGGAACATTGGGGACAATGTTGAGTTTAAGTGTAGGGAGGGAGAATAAAACGGGAACTTAGAAACTATTTACTCACTTGATTATTTGTCTTGTCCTTGGTAAATTGGGTAATAAACTATGAGAAATATTTGTTAGGGCTATTTTAGCACCAAATTTAAATTTTTTTATGACATGTACGAGCTAAAAATTTAGTCTTAATAAAGCGTCTCATGGATAGGAGTTATATGACTAGCACAAAAACCGTTTACCACTAAAATTCACCCCAAAAATGTGAGGTTCGCCCCTAGATCTTTAGGAATAAAAGCATTCGCCTTTAATGCTTAGAGAGTGTACCGGTAGTATAATAGATTCTAGAACTTGTTTTGTGATGCATTCCGAGATCGCTAGTGAGACTACACTTGTGTAGTTAGGAATAACTAAGTGATAAGAGGCATTAAGATAACCCGTGTTTGAAACCCGTAGTATAATTACTTCTTCCACATCGGTTGAGTAATTACCCCACACCCTTGCGATATACTCATCTTTAGTATACGATACCCCTAGTTAACCCCTCAGAGCCTATCCTTTTCGCGGTTCTCGTGATGTTTCGGTTTTCCGGAATATCAATGAAGAGCATTGTTTACAATCCACCCCCAAATGTACACCCAAATCGTCTTAGCCTACCTTGTATGCACTCACCTTTAGTGCATTATTATTATCATTACTAAACCCTTAGTTCAAATATCTTGTTACTTGCATGGTTGCTAAGTCGAGTCATATCTTTTGTACATAGTTTTGGGATGATTGGGACTCATGGGTAAAAGTAATATTTTATGGAGTAACGGGAAGGAACGATAAATTCAAATTCCATTTTTCTGCGTAATTAAATACTCCAAGTGTTTTTGATCTTTTCCAAATCGAGTCAATTAGTGTTAAAGAAATAAAAACTCAAGTGTAGGGGTGCTCCTATAAATCCCTTATATTTTGATGTTATCGTAGAGGATGGTAGAGTAAAAATGTATGAAAAAAAAATCGAAAAAAGAGAGTGTTAAAAAAAAAATGAAAAAATGAAGAAAAAACATACGGGCTACCATCCTACATCTATCTTTATGTTTATGTCTTTAAATATATGTTTGTTTGTTTCAAGTTATCTAGAGTTAGTGAGTTTAGTCTTGGCTTAGCAACGCCACGCTTTTCATGCTTGTAACATAATATTTTTGACTTGCCACCGCTAAATATCGCCTATCCAACAAAACCCTTTGTTTTCCTACCGTAATCCTAATGTTACAACCCTTGCAAAGACCTCTTAGATAGTTGTTCCTAGGTGCTTACGCCAAAGTGGTGGAGGTTTGATCTAGTCTCAAGCCTATGGTAATCTATGTACTATGCCAGGTAATGAGTGTTTATCTTCCATTTTCATTTATTTTATTTTATATAAACCCGAGAGATGAGAGAATCCAAACATCCCTTGTGATGTGCTAGTATATAATTTTCGTGCTTGTTATGACAATTGCGGTGCTTTTACTTGTTATGAATTATTCTAAACCCATGCTTCATGCCCCCTAACTTATAAATTGATTGGCCAAAAGCACATTTGCTTGAGGACAAGCAAATACCAAGTGTAGGGATATTTGATAAAGATTTATAACGTACGCCTTTAGGGGGTCATTTAAGCCCTTAATCGGCCACTTTTATATCCGTTACTCCTTAATTTCGTTCCTTTTCACTTTTTAGGTCTCTTGGAAGCAAAATGCTGGAATGAAGCACATTTGGACGAAAAGGAGTGAATACATGAAGAAAATGGCAAAGTCAAGATCGAAGCCACTCAAGCTGCTCAAACAGAACCTGACGGCGTCCCAATCAAAGGGTGACGCCGTCCCTATATAGAGACTTGATCAAAACATTCACTAGACGGCTCAGTGGAATTTTTGTTCGTATAACCTGACGGCGAGCTTTGAAAAAGAAGGGCGTCACTCAGACTTTTCATCTCAGACGGCCCAGATCCAGAATCAAGACGACGTCCCAACTAAAGACTAACGGCGCCACAACTCTAAGGTGACGCCGACCCATCGATGACTTGGCCAAGACAAAACCCTAATGACGGCGAGCTGATGGCGTCCCATCTAAAAGGTGACGCCGTTGCAAGTGTAAATCTATATATAGAATTTGATTTTTCTGCATTTAAAGAGGTAGACTTTTGGAGAGAAAAACCTAAAACGTTTGTAGTCTGATTTGGACAGTATCTTAGGGTCCCAAACCCTATTTTACACATCGATATAAGTGTTTTAATCCAAAGTATCATTAAGTCTTCAATTGATTGTGTGTTTGCTTGCTTGTTTACCATGTCTAGCTAAATTTCTTGTGTGTTTGCTTAGATCTGTGAAACCTAGTTATTGATTATTGTTAGGTTGTTTCTTATGTTAATTGTAATTGGCTTAGGAGTGCAACTAGGCATCATTCGTTGTGTTTAATTCTTGAATATTCTTTGTGAAAGTGAGGCATATGAATGAAATAGCTTAAGGGCTTGCAGATTTCGTATGCTAAACCCGAAGGATAACCTCAAAGATTTAGGGACTACGCATTCCCTACGACCTTAGGAATACAACACGTTAAGATAAGGTATAACAATTCAACCGACAAATAAAAGATAACTACGGAGTAATAGTATCTAGGTAAACACATTTTTAATCATCATACGAGCACACATCAAATAGACATAGCTACCCGTAGTAATAGATAATTAGATAAGTATAAGTAATCGGTAGAAGTACCACCCACCAAACCAATTGCCCCTAGATATTTACCTTACCTTTGTAAAAAACCAATAAAAGATAAAAAAGAATCACCCTCAACCCCCACCTTCTCGTAATACATTTCTTGCTAGCATTCCTATTCCCCTATAGAACGATATCAATCCCTGAGGTTTACCCAATACTACACTACAACGATTAGGTTCACTGCCTAGGTGGTTGAAAAACTTGCTTGAAGAAAAGAAAGTTCCTTTGACCCCGAACGCGCTTCGTACGCGCATCAACTCTGGAGTTAGTTTGATCTTAATTGGTCTCTCTAAAGAGTATGTCTCGTTTGTGCAGAACTTTAATATGCACAACATAGGGAAGACTGTAAATGAATAACATGCTATGCTTAAGCAACATGAGCAGACGTTGTCAAAGAAAGATGCTGCACCTGCACTACATAACATACGTGCGAGATAGGTCTAGAAAAACCATAAGAAAAATAAATCGTTTAAGGCTGCTAAGGGGAATCAAGGGAATGGAAAGTACAAGTTGGCTTATGCTCTTGAGTATAAACCATCTTATGCTTCCAAGCATAAGATTCCTCCACCACCCAAAAAGGATAATCTTGCTAAGGATGCGACCTGCCACCAATGTGGTGAAGTGGGTCATTAGAGAAGGAATTTTCCCTAGTATCTCGCCGAGTTGATGAAAAAGAAGAAACAGTCTCTTGTAGCTAGTTCTTCAGGTATTTTCACTATAGAACTCTACTCTTTTTCTAATACATCCTTAGTATATGACATGGGTTGTGGTACTCACATCTGTAATACTACTCAGGGTCTCAGGGGAAGTAGGAAGCTGAAGCCATGAGCTTTAAGCCTATACGTAGGCAATGGTCAATGCGAAGGAGTTGAAGCTATTGGTGTTTTTCATTTGTGTCTCCCTAGTGGATTAGTAATTGTTTTGAACGATTGTCATTATGCTCCCTCTATTACTAGAGGAATTATTTCAGTTTCACGTTTGTATGACGATGGTTTTGTTAACCATTTTGAATCAAATAATGCATTCTTCAGTTTCTAGAAATAACGTTGTTTATTTGACTGCTATTCCACGGAATGGTATTTATGAAATTGATATGTCTTGTTCAAATACAAATGATAGTTCTATTTTTGCTATTAGCAATAAAAGAGCCAAGTCTAACTTGGACTCTGCTCTCTTGTGGCATGGTCGTCTTGGACACATTAGCAAGAAATGCATGGAGTAGTTGCAACATGATGGACTTCTCAACTCAACTGACATTAAGTCATTTGAAAAGTGTGTTTCATGCATTTCTGGTAAGATGGCAAGAAAAAAGTGGAAAGGGCTAAATATCTACTTGGACTAATACACACAGATGTATGTGGCCCATTTAGAATTGTGTCAAGACAAGGAGCAAGTTACTTCGTCACTTTTACTGACGACTATAGTCGGTATGGATATGTTTACTTGTTTAAACATAAACATGAAGTGTTTGAAACATTTAAGGTGTTTCAAAAGGAAGTAGAAAACCAACTCGGGAAGACCATTAAGTCACTACGTTATGATCGTGGGGGTGAATATATGAGTCAATAGTTTTTGGATCATCTAAAGGAGCATGGGATTATTGCCCATCCCACTCCTCCTTACACTCCACAACATACTGGTGTGTCTAAGAGGAGAAATAGAACACTGCTTGACATGGTTCGCTCCATGATGAGTCAAACTACTCTTCCAAATTCTTGTTGGGATTATGCCCTTGAGTCTGCTGCACGCATTCTCATTATGGTTCCAACTAAGAAGGTTGATAAGACACCCTATGAAGTATGGCATGGGCAAGCCCCTAAGCTGTTTTAATTAAAAGTCTGGGGTTGTGAGCCACTTGTTAAGCGTGATACACTTACCAAACCTGACAAACTTGAACCCAAATCTATTAAGTGTATCTTTGTAGGATACACAAAGGAAACAATGGGATATTCTTTCTACCTTCCATCAGAGAACAAAGTTATTGTTGCTCGAAATGCTGATTTCTTTGAGAGCAATCTCATGGATCAAGAAGCAAGTGGGAGTCTAGAAGATCTCAAAATAATTCAAGATGAAGATACAAATCCTTCTATAGACACCAACTTACATCATGATGAGGATGATCAAGAAATTGATGAACCTCAAAGTGATATTATTCCAATTCAAAAGTCCGCAAGGACACGCCATGCTCCTGATCGTATGTGCTTATACATCGATGCTGAGGAACATGAGTTAGGGGATCTTGGTGAACCCAATAACTATAAAGCTGCATTGCTCGATCCTGAATCCAAGAAATGGCTTGATGCGATGAAAGTGAAAATGCAATCCATGAAAGACAATGATGTCTGGGTTTTAGTTGAGCTTCCTCCTAACTGAAACGCAGTTGGTAGTAAGTGGCTTTTCATGAAGAAAACCAACATGGATGGTAAGGTATACACCTTTAAAGCTCGTCTTGTGGCAAAGGGCTTCACTCAAACCTACGGGATTGATTATGAAGAGACATTTTCTTCTGTTGCAGACATTAGAGATATAAGGATTCTCATAGTCATAATTGTGTTCTATGATTATGATATATGGAAAATGGATGTCAAAACCGCCTTCCTTAATGGACATCTTTACGAAGAGGTCTATATGGAGCAACCTGAAGGTTTTGTTGATCCTAAGTATCCTAACCGTGTATGCAAGCTCAAGCATTCCATTTATGGACTTAATAAATCATCTAGGCAATGGAATAAGCGTTTTGATGATGAGATTAAGAAATTCAGATTTTCTCAAAATCAAGATGAGCCATGTGTATAATAGAAAGCTAGTGGGAGTTATGTCACTTTCCTAATTCTATATGTTGATGACATATTGCTTATGGGAAACAACATTCCAATGTTACAAGATGTAAAATCCTATCTTGGAAGATGTTTTGCCATGAAAGATTTAGGAGAAGTTGCGTATATTCTTGAAATCAAGATCTATAGAGACAGATCTAAACGATTGGTTGGTTTATGTCAAAGTGCTTACATTGAGAAAATCTTGAAGAAATTTTATATGGAGAATTCCAAACGTGGAGCTATCCCAATGCAAGAGGAGCCTAAGTTAAGTAAGTCACAAGGTGCTGAGACACCTGCTGCGAAAGAGCACATGCAAAGAGTTCCTTATGCTTTCGCTATAGGATCTATTATGTATGCTGTGAGCTGTTGATGCGCGTATAACGCGTTCGGGGTCAAAGAAACTTCCTTTTCATCGAGCAAGTTTTTCAACACCCTAGGCAGTGAACGCAATAGTTGTAGTGTAGTATTGGGTAAGCCTCGGGTATTGATATCGTTCTCTAGGGGAATAGGGATGCTAGTGAGAGATGTACTATGCTAAGGTTTGAGGTTGAGGAAGATTATTTTTTATCCTTTTATAATTTTTTATAAAGCTAAGGGTAAAATCTCGGGGTTTTGATTTGGGGGTTTGGTACTTCTACCGATTACTCTATTGATAACATCAAATAGTCCTGAATATTAAGTGTCAATTTCCTCCGATAATGCTTGTAATTTATATCATTTATATGGATTTACGCTTGTTTTCCACTTTCAGGTAAATTATGAGCGTTGGAGCTAAAGAGACGCGGAACTGGAGAAATATCTAAAGATTTATCACAGTATGCTACTTTGAAGAAGTTACGGCATAACTCGTCTCTCACATTACGCCATAACTATTGCGTGACTCTGAAAACCAACTTATCAGAAGGTTACGGCGTAACTCTTCCCAAAGGTTACCACGTAACTATATTAGGTCAAATGAGGTTCCACGCACTGATACTTAAGCCGTAACCATCGCATCTACTACGACGTAATCGAAGTTTATTGAAGACTACGGCGTAACCACTCATAAGGTTACATCGTAACCAGCAGATCTAGTGCAAAATACGAAGAAATAGAAGGTTACGGCGTAACTCTTTATATTAGTTACGCCGTAACCCAGATCTGGTCTATAAATACCCCATAATTCCAAAGATATCTAATCATCCCATTCCACACAAAACACTCAGAGAACGTGGGAAAAAGATCAAGGTAGGTCTAGAGGAGCATACGGAGCTGTCTCCAAGGGAGAAATCACTCCCCTACGATAAGCATTAGCATTTTATATTTCTTTTTCTTTCAATTCATGTATTTCGTAACTTTGAATATTGAATTGGTTTGCATGATTAATATGAGCGGCTAAGCACCTCTTGGGGCTGGCCTAGTTATGATTCCTTAATTGTTTTGTTTATGTTTACTTTACTTCCGTACAATTATTTCTAAGTGTATGCATGCATAGTTTATTGGTAGCCACACTTGGTTCGGTATTTTTGAATGGCGGTAGAGGCCAATTGGCTAGGAGATATGACCAACTTACCCTAGGTGAGCGGACTGAGACGGGAAGGGTAAGATATGACCAACTGACGACCCTTTCTACTTGTGCGATTTGACCAACTGATCACCTATCGCTTGGATGAACTTAAGAATTAGGGGGGGCGTGTCTAAGTTCCTAACGGCCGGGCATTCACTATTATAAATCTAGCATGCAGCGGTATTTAATGACTTGGCTTAGGGACCAACGAACAACAGGACTTATGAGGACACCGACTTCTCCTGTGGTGGCATCTTTGCTGATAGGTTAGGGCTAATTGACCAAATGTTGTCCTCTCGACTTTGACCCCACCTGAAGTAATTGGAACTAAGTAGACGTAGACATAACTAGCTAGGAGGATTAACTAGGTTAGCACCACTCTCCTCTATTGATTTCCCTATATCTTTTATTTGCTTTTATTCTGTGTTATTCTGCATTAGTAGTTTAATTAATTAAATCCTACCAAACCATTATTAACTGTGACACCTAGACTTGGTAATAATCCAACACACATAGCTCTTGGGATGACCTCGGCTTTACCGATTACTACACTACACACGACCGGGTACAATGCCCGTTAGTGCACTAGGGTAGACCATAGGTATAACGAGACATTATAAATATTAAGACCTGGTCAGTAAAACCTGCATCAAGTTTTTGGCGCCGCTGCCGGGGAGTTATATTAGGATTAAAATTAAGTCTTTCATTTCGTTTTAAACTTTTCTCACGATCAAATTTCAAGTTTTCAAGTACCATGGAAGTTGTTAACATCGATGACCTCACTCTTGAGGAATACTTGGCATTGACAAGAGCAGAACAAGGGCCGGGTCTCGTAAGACCGACAATTGGAGCGGATGTCCGTTTCGAAATTGAAGACCAATTTATGAGGGAGCTTCGTGCTAACTCTTTTTCAGGAAACAGGGACGAAGATGCATATGAGCACGTTGAAAATGTCCTATACATCGCAAGCCTTTTCAACATTTCGGGCATGTCTTACAATGCTGTTATGCTAAGGGTATTCCCAATGACTCTTACTGGAGCTGCCAGAAGATGGATCGAAAGATTGCCAACCGGGGCAATTAATACCTGGGCTCTTCTTAAGAAGCACTTTATTCAGAGATATTGTCCACCGTCAAGATTTCTAACCAAATTGGAGATCCATAATTTCAAACAAGAAGACGACAAAACGCTGTATCAAGCCCGATAGATACAACGATCTCCTTTACAAGTGTCCTACACATGATCTGAACAACCAGCAAAAGGTCAACATTTTCTACAAAGGAATTAACATAACTACAAGGCAAATGCTGGACTATCAAGGACCTATCCCGAACATGACTCCTACTCTTGCAATTGAAGCCATTCAAAAAATGGCGGATCACTCTAAGAAATGGCACGACGGAGGAAGTAATAGAAACCAAGGCGGAAGTTTTGACGGAATTGCAGCAATCGCTAGTAAAATTGAAAATCTTAGTCGAGATATGCTAAAGGTCATCTCACGAAAAATTGTCCTCATGTCGATGAAGAAAATATTGAAGAAGCCAAGTATGGAGAAAATCGACCGTTTTACGGAGATAATCGAAATAATAACGGGTATCATGGAAATTATAACTGTGGGCCTTATGGAGAAAGAAAGCCTAGTCTTGAAGAATCAATCAACAAGTTCCTGGAGACTTCAGCCCAAAGACAAAAGGAGCAAGATGAGTGGTTAAAAAAATTCCAGGAAAACACTGACAGAAACCTTTCCAAGCACGACACAACCCTAAAAAACCTAGAATCTATGGTGGAAAAGCTTAGTGAAAAAGTAAGAATGAATAACAATAAACCCGAAGGATCAAAACCAGCTATGGAATGTAAAGTGATTTTTGCTGATGATAGCTCGAAGGTTCAGGCTAATGATACGGATTCAGGGGTTGATTTCGTCGACAGATCTGAGTTATACCGTAACCTGCCTTATGAGTTACGGCGTAACTATGTTTTTGACATCAATAACGGGGTTATGAAGAATACTGAGGAAAACAACTCTAACGAATTACCCAGAATTAAGAATCTCGCCACGAACGGGATACGCGGGCGTAAAAATTCCTCGGTGGACGAATCCGAAACGACCGGTCCCACGACATTGACTTGTGCCCTCTCGCCTGATCTGAAGAAATATCACTGGTGCAAAATGATACCAATTGCTAAAGGAGATTGGTATGATCTTTGGGGCTCGTGTGACCCGAGAAATGAGGTATGTGATGGAGGAAGCAATAAGGATAGGACCAACCATAACAAATTTATGTGGCCCGCATATACTGATGATGAAAGACTTGATAAACTCTCCCTAGAAGATGAAGAAGAGCCGCTTATCACTCACTGGCGTACTCCGGGTCATAACTGACGTGGAGTCCACACGAGCATGGCCTATATGCAACCCCTTCCGCGAGTATTACAACGGCGGGGATAGTGAAAGAGAGGAAGAGTGGACATGCCCTCATGAGCGTGAAAGATATTGTATAAAGTTCGGTAACTTGGCATTTGATGACTGGTACGCAATACAATTTGGGGATGCCAAGATTAACCTGAATCTTCTTAAGAAGCTAAAAATTGATTACGAGGAGCACATTCAGAAAAAGGAAGTGGCTAATAAAGACATCTACTGCATGGATGAGCATTTAAGTGAAACCGATAACAAGGAAATACGCATCGGTGCGAAAGAGTAAAATATCCTCGGGAATTTTCACTGGGCGTCATGCAACCCTTATGACGATATGTGAAACGGGGGAAGCAGCTCTGGGAGAATAGGAAAAGACGAATTCTTTTGGTCCTCAACCAATGATGAGGAGAGAACGAGTTTGCCTTAGCTGGACAACCTAGGATTCGATAGTTTGGTGAAGATTAAGTATGGTCATGTGGACACATTAACCAAAGAGAAGATTTGGAAGGAGTACATAGATCGAGAAAATTCGAACAACGAAAGTCTGAACAACACGAGTGAAATAACAATTGAGGATGACAAGGAGCTGGTTAGAGATGAAAAAGAAGAATGCAAGAGTGTACTTGTGTAGAATCTGCTCGATGAAGAATGGTTTAAAGGTACAGCTTCTGTAACGATGACACTGAAGGGAACCTAGATTACCTTGAATTTCAAGGGAATGAGGAGTTTATTGATCTCGACGACGAAGCTTATGCGCAAAGGAGGTGCAAACTCCTTGGGATTTCCTACAAGAGACCACCACCTATTATTGTCGAAAAATACGAATTCACTCGCTACCACTTGGGACCGGGGGGAAAATTTTTTACAATCCGGAAAATCGAAACTAATGAATACCTCAGAACGGCCACAAATGTCACCTGGATGAGGCATAACTTGATGAAAGATATTGAAGAGGTCTGGGAAGTCCAAAGGCCCCCATAGAAGCCCCGCGGCTCTGAGTCTAACTTAAAGACTCGTTAATAAAGAAAAGTGCTCTTTCGAGAGACAACCCGAATTATCCCTTCCTTTTGTTTTCTTTCCATTTCGTAGGGTTTTGTGTTTTCTAACCATTTTTGCAGGAAACGAGGAAGTAATTGTAGTTTGTCGATCTGACAAGAGTTACGGCAGAACTCATGTATTTGATTACGCCGTAACCAACCTTTTAGCAGCAGAATTCTTGACGCATTACCAATTACGGCGTAATACCATCTCAGTGGTTACGCCGTAACCACTCGCTTTGCAAATTTTATGTCAGGTTTTGCTAGTTACGGCGTAACTACCTCAAAAGAGTTACGACGTAACCTTCCTCTGGTTTAATTCTTTCATTTTAAAACACAATAACCTTGTATTAGTATTTTAAATGAACTTTGTGGGTGTGTTCCCTATAAACCCTCACGAGACTTCACTCATCCACTTGGGACACCAAGTGGTTTAAAAGGCTTGTTGCATTCGCTAAATGCAACCGTGATTCCTACGAAAGTGAGTTAGGTTTGTTTTTTATTTTTCATTTTTCATTTTGTCTTTTTAGAATTATGCTTGTCGGTAGTGTGATTTCAGGGATTGAAGTTTGTTCATGATGCTTATGCTAAGGCACGTCTCTTTTTCGTGGGCCTTCTTTCTTTATGGAGCAAATTTCAGGAAGTTCTCGCTCTAATTCTACTTTTCTCTTCACCTTTATTTAATGCTTAGTACAAAAAGGACTTTGTACAATTCAAGTGGGGGGACGGGAGTAAAATTATCTCTTGAACATTATTTCACCCTCATTTTTCTAGTTTATTTTGAAAAATTATGCCATTTTTAAATTTTGACATGTTTTTCTTAACCTAACTAGATTAGACCTTAGCCGAGCACATACAACCCTTGATATATATGGTGAGATTAGCCTTATCCGCTTCCAATATTTTACCCCAAATCCACCAAATTATGAGTGTGCCGGTAGCTTGTAAACTTTAGAACTTGGTCTTTGCATCATTTCGAGACCATAGACGAGGTATGTTGAGTTAGCTCGATGTATTTGGACTTTTCAGTTTAGAAGGCAATATTATAGGATTATCACCCAAAATGTACCGCCATTGTGTGTCTATCGATTAGTCACCTTGACTTCTCGACCCCCATGTGAAACCATTTTGTTGCACTCACTTTTAGTGCAAGATACCCCTAGATACACCCAACTGAGCCATTCC
Organism: Chrysanthemum makinoi; assembly: GCA_910596185.1. Taxonomy (NCBI): domain Eukaryota; kingdom Viridiplantae; phylum Streptophyta; class Magnoliopsida; order Asterales; family Asteraceae; genus Chrysanthemum; species Chrysanthemum makinoi. The sequence continues at coordinate 147,900,624 of OU343217.1, read as the reverse complement.
TTTCATTTTGGTAACCCGATATATTGTTTCGATACACCTTAGCCTACCCTATAGTCTTTATTTGTGATTGGGAAGTCATCATTTGCCTAAGTTCAAGGTTCGAGTGGAAAGGTTCGGAAATCATGCTTTCATAGACAACATTCCTGAAGATCATTGAAGACCCCCCGAATTCCGATTGTTCATCTCAAGTGGGGGGATATTATTTTATGTTATTATAGTTATGATTCATTAAAAAAAAAAAAAAAAAAAAAGTGATTCGAAAAAAAAATGAATAAATAAATAAATAAATAAATAGTTGTTATGTTATTGTAAAGTGCGATGTTATAAGCACTATGTTATGAGCTTTATAGATTTAGTATCGAGGAGGCCACCTCGGTCACATTTGAATATTGGAGTTGGTAGTTATGCCAACAGTTGGAGAAAAGGTAGTGTGCCCATCACGACGTACTCTAATGACGCATCTACCTTATATTTCATGATTCGGTTTCTTGACTTCAAAGCTTGAATTTTGGGTGGACGGTAAGTGGTGATGACTTGTTATAGATTTGGACTACCTGCTTGTTTTTTTATTTTACACCAATTATATATCCCATGTCTTATCCTACCCTTTAGTCATGAAGCGTGTCTAGGTGATGCAGCGAGTACATGCTATGACTGTGCGATTGAGTGATCACCCCGAAATTGACACTTAGAATAGTTGAGAGATTTGAGTGTTTTGTTCCCCTTTCGTGAGGTGTTCGGCTTGGTTTTATTCTAGCATAAGGGATTTGTAAACTTATATTTTCCAGGTTATGGGAGATATCTTTTTAGGAATCTTTCTAATAAGGTCTACTTGAGGGCAAGTAGAGTTCAAGTGGGGGGATCTTTGATAACATCAAATAGTCCTGAATATTAAGTGTCAAATTCCCCCGATAATGCTTGTAATTTATATCATTTATATGGATTTACGCTTGTTTTCCATTGTTTTCCACTGTTTTCCACTTTCAGCTAAATTACGAGCATTGGAGCTAAAGAGACCCGGAACTGGAGAAATATCTAAAGATTTATCACAGTATGCTACTTTGAAGAAGTTACGCGTAATCCTCCTCTCATATTACGCCGAACTATTGCGGACTCGTAATACCAACTTATCGTAAGGTTACGGTGTAACTCTTCCTAAAGGTTACGACGTAACTATATTAGGTCAAATGAGGATCCACGCCGCCGATACTTACGCCAGAATTCTATGCATCTACTATGACGTAACCGAGTATATTGAAGACTACGACGTAACCACTCATAAGGGTTCGCCATAACCAGCAGATCTAGTGCAAAATACGATGAAATAGAAGGTTACGGCGTAACTCTTATATTAGTTACGCCATAACCTAGATCTGGCCTATAAATACCCCACGAATTCCAAAGATTTCTAATCATCCCATTCCACACACAACACTCAGAGAACATGGGAAAAAGCTCAAGGCATGTCTAGAGGAGCATACGAGTGTCTCCAAGGGAGAAATCACTCCCCTACGCTAGGCATTAGCGCTTTATATTTTTCTTTCAATTCATGTATTTCGTACCTTTGAATATTGAATTGGTTTGCATGATTAATATGAGCGGCTAAGCACCTCTTGGTGTTGGCCTAGTTATGATTCCTTAATTGTTTTGTTTGCGGTTACTTTACTTCCGTACAATTATTTCTAAGTGTATGCATGCATAGTTTATTGGTAGCCACCCTTGGTTCAGTATTTTTGAATGGCGGTAGAGGCCAATTGCCTATGAGATATGACCAACTGACCCTAGGTGAGCAGACTGATATGGGAAGGGTAAGATATGACCAACTGCCGACCCTTTCTACTTGTGTGATTTGACCAACTGGTCACCTATGGTTTGGATGAACTTAAGAATTAGGGGGTGCGTGTCTAAGTTCCTAACGGCCGGGCATTCACTATTATAAATCTAGCATGTAGCGGTACTTAATGAATTGGCTTAGGGGACTAGGAACAACAGGACTTATGAGGGGACACCTGACTTCTCCTATGGTGGCATCTTTGCTGAGAGGTTAGGGCGAATTGATCAAATGCTTTCCTCTCGACTTTGACCCCACCTGAAGTAATTGGAACTAAGTAGACGTAGACATAACTAGCTAGGAGGATTAACTAGGTTAGCACCACTCTCCTCTATTGATTTCCCTTTATCATTTATTTGCTTTTATTCTGTTTTATTCTGCATTAGTAGTTTAATTAATTAAATCTCTATCGAAACCATTATTAATCTGTGACACCTATACTTGGTAATAATCCAACACACATAGCTCTTGGGACGACCTCGTCTTTACCGATTACGACACTACACACGACCGGGTACACTGCCCGTTAGTGCACTAGGGTAGACCATAGGTATAACGAAACATTATAAATAATAAGACCTGGTCAGTAAAACTTGCATCATCTACTTATCTAATTATCTAAACTAAGGGCTAGTCTATGTCTATTTGATGTGTGCTCGTATGATGATTAATAATATGTCTACCTAGATACTATTACTCCCTAGTTATCTTTTATTGGCGGTTGAATTGTCACGTCCTTATTCTTAATGCGTTGTGTTTTCTAAGGTCGTAGGGTATGCTTTTATCCCTAACTCTTTGAGACTACCTTAAGGTTATTGCTTACAAAATCTCTAGGATTCATAAACTAACTCTAAGGTTATCTTTGGAGGCTTAGTCTACAATTACGCTAGGTGGTTATAAACTAAGGTTCACAAAGATTACTCAAGCATCAAAAACACAACGATGGGCTATTGCACTCCTAAGCCAATTACAATTAAGATAAGAGACAACCAATCAATAATTAATAACTAGGTTTCATAGATCTAAGCAAACACACAAGAAATTTAGCTGGACATGTTAAACATGCAAGCATACACACATACAATTGAAGACATAATGAAATCAATGAAGTAAATTACTTATCTTGATGTAAAATAGGGTATGAGAGCCCTAAGATACTCTCTAAACCGGAACAAAATCGTTTTAGGTTTTTACTCCACAATTCTACCTCCTAAAATTCTAAAAATTCGATTTCTATATATAATTTTACAAATGCGACGGCGTCACCTTATAGTTGGGACGCCGTCAGATCGCCGTCATTAGGTTTTCGTCTTGGCCAAGTCATCATTGGGACGGGCGCCGTTGTGGTTGTGAAGCTGTCAATCTTGGCAGTGACGTCGCCCCAATCTCGATCTAGGCCGCCCGAGAAGAAAAGTCTTCGTGATGCCCTTACTCTTCAAAGCATGACGCCGACAGGTGTAAAATAGCAAAATCTCTACTGAGTCGTCACAAATTCAATTAAATAAAGAGGAACGGTGTCGCCCTCTGTTTGGAACGCCGTCAGGTGTAATTCCAGCAGTTTGAGTGTCTTGATCTTGACTTAGCCATTTTCCTCATATATTCACTCATTTTCATCCAAAAATGCATCATTCCAGCATTTTGCTTCCAAGAGACCTAAAAAGTGAAAAGGAACGAAATTAAGCAATAACAGATATAAAAGTGGGCGATTAAGGGCTTAAATGACCCCTTAAAGGTTTATGTTTTAAATCCTTATCAGCTGTACTCATCATGATGTTGCGTTCGCTCAGAATGTGATAAGCCGATTTCAACAGAATCCAGGTGAACTTCACTGGACTGCTGTTAAGAATATTCTTAAGTATTTACGCAATACTAAGGATATGTTTCTGGTTTATGGAGGGGAGACGGAACAAGAGCTCAGGGTTTGTTGCTACACTGATGTTGGATATCTGATAGATGCTGATGACTTAAAATCTCATACTAGATATGTGTTGTTGGGATATAAAAGACAAAATATGAAAGATGAAGGACTTATGAAGACAAAGAAAGACAAGGGACTTACTTGTTAAATAAGACATTATTATTTAGTCCCTAGTAGTCAATTGTAACCCTGGACTCTCTAGTATATAAAGAGAGGTAGGGAATTAGGTTTTAGTGTGTCAAGATGTGAACACCAAAGGTGTGTGTGTTTAGCCTAGGCGTAAAGTATAAACGCCTAGGATAGTTAGTTAGTATTTAGTCGACTAGAATAGTATTTAGTCAAATATTATTTAGTAGTCGATTAGTATTAGAGTGTTTAGTTAGAGATGATGACGAGAAACCTTTAGCAATAACATTGATGTTCTTATTATTCCGCTGTGCATATATGTTTGTCTTTGGTATTGTTATCCCTAGATGAGCTCATAAAAGATCTTGTCAATTGGTGCAGCAGTACTTTGATCCAAAGTACTGTGAGAGTAATCTGTAGACTGACCCTTTTTTTTGCTTCTTCATAAGCTCTTCTTTGATCATCCTCAAAAGATTGTGCTATTGTTTCTTGAAAAAGCATCCTATTAAGTTCATCTTGAATAGCTTGATCTTCAGCAGACAAAGTAGATTTTGGTGCATCAGTACTTTTCTCCTTCTCAATAGATATAGGTTCTTTATCAGGAACAACATCAGGTCTAATATTAACTCCATGAACAATGTACTGTAAATTTTCTTCTTTGTGAACAACTTGATTCTCATCTCTGACAAGAACATAGTTCATAGAAGGAGTCAAAACATCAAGATCAAAGATCCAATCAGGACCTTTACCCTTTTGATTTTCTTGATCTTCTAAAAATTCAATATGAAGACAATCTTGAACCTTTTTGGTAACCTTGTTGTACACTCTAAATCCTTTACTATTGGTACAGTACCCTAATAAGAATCCTTCATCTGACTTGCCATCAAATTTGCCCAAAGAATCAATAGTATTGAGAATAGTTAGAGGACATCCAAAAGGTTTCATAAAACGTATGTTAGGTTTGTTTCCCATAAGCAACTCATAAGGTGTCTTCATCTGAGGTTTACTGACTAATACTCTGGGAGGGCTACACCTTTAACAGTTCATATGATGGAGATAGTGCAAGCAGTTAGAGATGAAGCTGTTGCAAGTGAAGAAGATGAGCTTTTAGAATCAAGAGAAGGTACTGCTTCTCAACATACTGCTTCACAGGAAGGTGCCACATCTCAACTTACTGCATCTTTGCAAGATATTGCTCATGGAGATTCAGAACCAGAGGTCAACCCACCATCATCTTCCAATGATTATACTTCCACAGATGGGTCTCAAACATCTGGAGGAGATAAGGGAGATATGGCTACTGAGGGTCAAGTTTTGGATAACTATGCATTAACAAGGGAGCTTTTGAGATTAAAAAAAGATTATGAAGCTCAAGCTGCACAACTGGTGAAATTGAACAACAAATTTAGAAGATTGAAGAACTTTGTCTGGCCTTTAGTTCAACATCACAGGTTGTGGGTGAAGTCACAAAAGAAGCACGGCAAAAAGTTTAAGATGGTTTCTAGAGGCAAGAAGATTCACAATCATTCTTCATTCCAATTGGGGAGGAATTTGGAGCAAGAAAATTTGAATGAAGATGCTCAAGCCTATGAAGATGCTGACACTTTTGATGATTCACAAAAAGAAGCTAAAGAAACTTAGCAAACTGAGCCTCAAGGTACTGAGCCTCAAGGTACTGGTGTACAAAGTACTGATGATCAAGGTGCTGGTGATCAAGGTACAGATCTTCAAGGAACTTATAGGCAAGAGCTCATTACACCAAGGACTCTAAATTTTGAAGAAGAAGTTGGTCCTTCAACAGTCCTACATGAAGAGGAAGCTGGTACATCCAAAGTAGAACACACTGCTAGTGATGATAAGACTGTTGCTCAGATATTGCAAAACATGTCAAGACCCAAAGGTATTAGTATTCCAGGTGCTGAACAACAACAACCTCAAGTTTTGCAATCTTCTCAACCTGCTTTAGAACCTAAAGACAAAGAAAAAGGTAAACTGGTAGAAACAAAGAAGAAGAAGAAGCTTACTTTGGCAGAATTGAGAGCTATTGAAGTGGCTAAGAATGAAGAAGCTGCTAGGAAGTTTCAAGTTGAATTAGATGCTGAGATTGTTCTACCAAAGAAGCAACCTAAACCTGTTATACCTAGAAGACCACCAAGTATTTCTAAAGAAAGAAATGCAATGATAGCTTATCTAAAGGGTCAAGGATATATTGGATTACAGAAGTTGAAGTATTTAGAGATGAAAGACTTATATGATGCTGTTAGAGAGGCCTATCAAAAGCAAGTTGAAAGTATTATTCCTTTTGATGATGAAAAGCAAAATGAGGATGCAAGAAAAAGAATTTTAAAAAGAAAGAGAACAACTGATGATGAACAGCTATCAAAGAAGATACAATTGAGAACATATACTGTTGATGAGCTAAGGAATTATCTAAGGGTTGTTGACTTTGAGCATCCTAAGTCTAAAGATGTTGCAGTAAAGAAGTCTAAGATGTCTACATTTCAAGTTGTAGAATCAAAGGATGGAGACTATCTTATGTTCCATAGAGAAGATGAAAGCTTTAGAGTATTTAATTTGCTGTGGGATATACTGCATTTGATTGATAGAGAAGATCTGTTTCACCTATATCAACTAGTGCAAGAGTATTTTGAGCATATTACATCAACCGGAGTCTACTTAGTCTTTTGGAAATCTTATAACTATCTGGGAGACAGTAAGAAACAAGCACCGATGCAATATGGAATAACCAAGAAGTTTGGGAGATTACAAGTCTGGAGATTCTTGAAGAATCAGGAGTGCTTGTTTTAGAGTTAGAAGATGGGACCATGATTCACATGCTAGCAGAAAGAAGATATCCACTTACAAGAGATCTTATGATGAGAATGTTAGATCATGGTATGGAAGTTGAAGAGGAAAATGAAACAGCCCTTATGGTCATCGAATTGTTTATCAAATGGAAAACTATGGCTGATGATGATGCATAAATACTGGTATGATTCATAGTTGTATAAATTTTTGAAAAATCAGTACTTTATTCAAAGTACTGCTGGATAAACAGTAATTTATCAAAAGTACTGCTTGCAGCTTAAAACCAGTAAACGTCTTTTAATGAAAATAAATAAGCAATTTTTGTGAAGTGCAAAATAATTTTTGAAGCTCAAGTTATAAGCAACAAATGGTTTTTGAGATGGTTTCACTTGGAAAAAGTGCTTTGCACTAACACAAAAAAAGGTTATCAGTCCACCATGTCTAACAAAAGGACTGGCTAATCCATGAGCAAACGGCTCTGGTAAAGATATCTCAAATCCGTTGATGGTTGACAACTTGCCAATAAGTTGTATGGTAATCAACTCACCATATCTGCAATAGTGAAGAGTTGGCTAGCCCACAAGAAAAATGGCTTGTGGTAAAGGCTGTGGAAAACCATTTATATGGTAATTAGTTCACCATGGTTGCAAGAACTAACTAGTCCAAAAAGGTACGGCTTTTGGTAAAGACTTAACAAATCCTGTTGATAGCCGATGATTTGCTAAAAATCATATGGTTATCAATGTACCATGGTTTTACACACCTAAACATTGGCTACTCCAGAGTTAATGGCTTTGGTAAAGAGACATCAAAATTCATTAAATTTTCAATGATTCACCTCTCACAGGAGTTTACACACCTGGAAGTAATGAGAATAGACTGAAACTGTGCTTTGCAACAAACAAGTCACCATCACACCAGCAGATTTGAGGGCCATTCTTCTCATTCCTGTCATCGAACCTACTCAATTCAATGCCACTCCAACTGAAGAGGTCGTTCTCCAATTCATGGTCGACATCGGCTATGATGAAGCTACCGGGGTTATCACAAAGCGCTCATCTGTTGATCTCAAGAACATTCCCCAACCATGGAGAACCCTTTACATAATGATTGCAAAATCTGTTTCTGGACGTGATAGTGGTCATGAGCATCCCAAGCTCATGGAACTACAAATATTTTGGGGTTTGGTCAACAAGAAAGACATTGAAGTTGAAGCTCTGATATGGGACGACATGATGACTTTCCTTAAAAAGCTTGGCACCAAGATCCCATATATATCGATACACCAAACTGTTGATCCAAAGAGCTCTAGGGTATAACCCTCGATATTCCTTTTGAGACTCGATGACCTCAAACAACACTCCGGTTGTATGAGCCCACACTCACTATCGATTTAAGGACTCTACAACAAAGAAACAAGGTGCAGTATCGCCAGATTATCTTATTATCGATGATATCAAACAACCGTATTGCACAAACGATATCCGTAGCAGGAAGCAGTGCAAAGTAGGTTTCCTTGATGAAAAGTCCACCGGTACACCTACTAGGAAAACCAGAGAGGCAAATGCGAAGTATCTCGAGTAATCGAGTAATGAGGAAGTATCCTAAGAGGACTCATGTTCTCAAAAGGAAAATTCCCTCTAAGGAAGCCATTCCTATTCCCAAACCTGAACCGCAACAAAAGCTATTAGACGAGGACTCAGAGGACACTGATATGGATAAAGAGGTCTTCTACTCTGAAACTCCAATCGATGACACTCTAAAACAGCTTACAAAACCTCCTAGTCCAAAAGTGATAAAGGCAAAGGGAAAACCTCCTGCCTCGAGCAAGCAAGTTAAGAGAGTTCAAGAAGAAGAGCAACTAGACAAAGACTACAGAAAAAGGTGAAGAATATCGACTCCAACACGCTGCAAAAGAGTTCGTAAAAGAACAAACTCGTGGCCCCAGAGGGTCAAGTGGTGGTGCTCTATCCTCACCGCCTTGATGCGTTAATCAACCCGATAAGGGAACCGTATCACCACCCACCAACAACAAAAACGACAACCTGAGGACACTATCCCCTATGAATTTGAGGAACCGTGAAAAGGAGAAGTCCGAGAAAGAAAAAGTGATGAAGATGTTGAAGCTACAACTAAGTCAAAAGCGAATGGAAGCTTAAGCAAAGTAATGAGGAAGCCAAGATTAAGGCAGTAAGAATTGGCCAAGTCCGGAAAGGATGACGGTTAATTATGATGATTTTCTTCTAGATAGTCCAAAGACGCCAAAAGAAGAAACTTCAACCACCAAAGGATCCCGAGTCTCCTCATGTCTCATCATCATCAGACTCGTCTTCTCACTCTTCACCCCCACCATCCAAAGGCAAAACCAGATCCACATCCAAGTCAGTGAAGAAACCAACCGACTCTTGGATATCCCGATTAAGACAAAGATTGTCATGCTGCCAAGCAAGTCGAAGAAAGACGTGACCAACAAAAATTCTGAATCAACTTGGTCAGAATCAAATTTCTTTAAAACGGGATAAACGAGTTATTGAAAGAAAGGGAGCATATCCAGAAGTTTATCAAATGATATTTTCAAAAGGAAATGGAGCAAACAGCAAGAGAATATACTCACAAGTTTCTTCTCGAATCGCTCCTCGAATTACAAGTGGAGTTGTTCAACACCAGCTCTATCCAAATGTCATGAAATTGGTCAGCAAACAATGCAAACCACCCCTGGTAATAATGACGATCAATCCAATTGAGCCTGTAGTTCTCCGATGCAGAGTTGATTTCCAAGCTGGTGCTACAATTGTCTCAACGATCTCAACTTTCACCTCTCGACGAAAGTAAACTACTTGAGGCATTACCGAATATCAACTCAAGATTTCATGCAAGGAGCAAGTGAAGGCCTAAGGCCCAAGAGACGATGATGATAAGGATAAGGACAAAGAAACGAGCCTAAACGCCCTAAGAAATCGTGAATCATCCTCCATGCAACCTCCACCCCAAAGGACTCCAACTGATAGCAGCTCTCTACCAAGTTCTCATGCACAAATCAAAACCTCGGGACTCGAAGTTACCACCTCATATAGAGAAAACTAGTGATCACTTCGAGTACACGGTGGTGACGATGAAGAGATACCTGAGCCCCGACAACAACCCACCTCTCCCACCACAACAAAGGAACCAGATTCCTCATCTAAGCCAAAGAAGAAGAAGAAGAAGACAAAGACAGATGTTGTCTCATGGTTAGACGAAGATGACACCCAATAACGATGGTTTTCTACACTTGTTGATGCCACTCCCTCACTATCGTAAGGTCAAGAAATGGTAGATGGTCGAACATTGGGGCATGCTAAGTTACTTCAAGAAAAGTTTCGGGTGAAGAAGATGACCAAGTCAGAGTTAAAACGCATCAAGAATGAAGTTTTTCAACCGCCAAAGACAAGCTTGAAAGTGCTATTGAAGTTGAGTACCATCTTGAAAACATAGCACGAGCCATGTCTAACAACATCGATTGGCTCAACCTTGAAGCTAACATTGACTTCACACGAAAAGACAAAGCCCCATACTACACTGACTTGACAAGACCTCTACCTAAAATTGGCCAACCGTGATCAACCAAAGATTCCATTCCGTTATTTCTTCAACAATGACCTGGAATTTCTTCTACATGGTAGCGATTTGTCAAAGAAATACGCTACATCACTTACACTTCCGCTCCCGCAAAGAACTTACTCCAACCGCATAGCCATCGAAGAAAAGCTACTCACATGTTTCCCAACAGCGTGGAAAAGTATGACCTTGATGCAATGTATAGGATTCACCATTGGCCGAACGCCAAGAATCTACTACAAAAGCGCAGGTTTAAAAGTCAAAACACGTAGTGTATAGTGATAAATGGATCGTTGTCGTTAGCATGTAACTCTCTGTCAAAATGGGACTACACATTTCGCAAGAAAATCGTAGTCAAAAGACAAGACGAAGAGGACTATGTTTTCTCGGGAAGCGGACTTTCGTAATTTGTCTCTCAACGACATTGAAGATCTGATCTTCCAAGGTACGTGGAAGAATGAGACACTTCTACGTAAATCCAACGTGAATACATCAAGTCCTTGCTCATCTTCATCGGAAGCATAGTGATCCAGGAACGTGTAGAAGACTTACAACTTGCCATGGAATCGTGACGTACGTGTCAACCTCACTGCACCTCAGCTAGACCTTCCGACATCAACCACCTTCCTCAATACACTCTCATCAGAAACCGCGTAGTCTTCGCGGGTAAACTACACCACAACTGCTTGATGGCGTGCAGAGAGCTTCATAAGTTTGGGGATCATACAATGAAGAGTGTAAGGGATGGTTTAGCTTATCGGTTAAGGGAGATACATAAAGGCATAAGGTTGAAGAAGAGATGGAATTCGAAGGAGAAAAGGGATGTTAAGAGGATCATCACTCGCATTGATGAAAGGTTGTCTCCGGAAGGGACCGGTTTAGAACGTTGGAGAGTTTCGTAGGTGGTCGTCCCAAAGATTTCTCTCATAGGCTAGCAACGCCCAGCACGCATTCCCGAGTTATCACTGGAATACCGAGACCTCTGGTACCCCTTGATCTGTTTCTTTCATTAACTATTTGGATGTGTGATTTTATATGACAATGGCTTGTGCACACATAACAGTGTACAACCCATACTTGTAATGAAAGGACCCTGTGGTACGCTTCAGTGCCATAATCCTATAAAAGGAGAGAAAGCTTCTTACTTTTGAGTAAAACTTATCAAAAATTTCATTTTTTCAAAGTTGTGATCAAAAGAACAAGTACTTCCCCTTATGATTTTCAAAACCTCAAAAGTTAATATCACTTGTTGAGGGGGAGTATTTGATTAATACTTTGTTCACAAATTGTTCTTCGTGGAAATCTTCCCACAAAACTCGAAATGGTCATATTCGATATAAAAATTTCGTCAAAAATAACATTTATATGCCATTTTTGAGGGGAAGAAAAATTATGTGATAAGAAATATGTTGTAAGTTGCAAAAGTATCTTCGTGTGAATAGACTTAACCAATGAATTGGCGAACTCTGAAATGTTAGTAAATCAAAAAGACTTGTCCAGGACGGGTAATAATTTCAAGCTAGTTCGCTAGTGATGTAAACGTGTCTCGCAAAGGACTTGTCCGAGTAGAATGTACCATTCGAGAAACTCTTGGTAGACATGAACTTTGACGGGTTTGACAACCCTTCGAGGTTGTCCACACCTTCAAGGTAGTTATTAGAGCTAGTTGTCACCTAAAAGCTAACAATGTAACTCTTTAACTATGCAACGTAACCGTGTCTCACGGGGATTGTCTATCATGAGTTGATCAATCTAAAAGTGCGCTCTGGTCACCGCGTGCAGATTTCGTCAAACACTTAAGCACGTGGAGGGGATTATTTCTCAAAAATATTAAACTCTCGAAGTATTACAAAATGTTTATTACTTATAAATACTTTGAGAGATTTTCAATGAAAATGGTTTTGTGGCAACATAGGTTAGTCATGGAGTTATAAGGTGACTAAGGTTAGGAATAACCATCCTATGATCCGCCAGAGCCGGAGGGATCTACCCAAGGACACCACCAATAGTTAGAATTAGAAGTCCTTAAGTATGATTATAAAAAGGAGAAAATGAGAATCGGAGAAAGAAGGAGTTGAAGAATTAAAAAGAAATGCAAAGAAAAGGGTGAAAAGAAATAGCCCTCCAGATTCTTCAACTTAGGGCAGTATAACCGTGTTCAATTCATATGCTACTGGTTGTCACTTGATGGCACCGGTATTGAAGATCAAAGTTGTCATGGACCCAGTGACGCATGCACTAAACCTTCTTAGCCACTCAAGTTTCTCTCAACAGAAGCTTGTTTCATTCTCACAGGGAACCCTGCGTAAACTATCGGATTTCTCTTAGAGATTGTTGGTATTGAAGAAGGAGACCCTCTCCCTAGTCTCCCTCAGGAAAACCAAAGTGCACTATTGAGTCTAGAGCCACGAGATTCATCAAAAGATCTCTTAGGTACACTTGACAATTCATCGCTTGTCGTTCAACAATAAGGACGCAAGTGATACATTATGGAGTCCTTCACAGATCTTAGCAATCTGTCGAGAAAATTTATGAGAGGTTCACAATTGTGATCCCTGATTGAATGGAAACTCCTCAGGTCAACATCTAATGCCCTCGACAAAGTGTCACCGTAACTCCCCGTAGATTACACTTAGTGTGTCTCAAATGGTCTACAGGGGTGATGCTTCGTGTACCTCAACGACTCCTTCAACTGTAGATGTACTTCGGTACATCGCGTTATCTCACTTGTGGGACTCCAAATGCCCAGAACGACTTTGTGAGAATTAGAGTTGTGTTTTCACACTATGCTGTTAACACTCTCGAAGTTCAAACCTGTAAGCGCTGGATTATTTCTAACCCATGTTTTATGTTTTCTTCTTATGGATGCTTGCGGGTAGAAAAGATCGTGCTGATTCTCCACTTGCTCATACTAACCACATCATATATGAAGTTCTCACATGATCAAAGGCAACACAGAGTCAGAATAATTCTTCATCATCAAAGAATCTACAAAGTTTAAAGACTTAGAGAACTACATCAACACTGAAATCCAACGCTGAAGAGCATGTGAGCATGTTGGAGAAAGACGGAGACACCGAGCAATGAAGCGACACTGATGCATAAACCACAACATATTATCACTACCATCACAAAGAACAAAGATCAAAGAACAAAGTAAATGATGATGTTAAATCAGAATACTTCAAAGGAAACAACTTCTCTACACTGGAGAGATTGTTCGAATCAAGACATTTCCTCTCACAAGATAGAAGAATGTCAGAAGACGTCAAAGCTACTATTACATCAGCACCTACAATGTTTATATTATCAATCACTAACACTTAGGGGGAGATTATTGGAATCACTCATAAACTAGAATTCAAGTGTTAGTAATTAATATGTAATAGTTAGCTTAATTATGGATTTTATGTTAGTTATCATGCCAAGGCTTATGTAGAAAGCCCATGAGCCTTGGCCCAAGCCCATAAGAAGGGAAGGATGATAGTTGTGTTGCCCTAGCTCCATGCCCTATAAATACCTCTTGTAAACCCTCACTTGAGGGTTGGTTGTTCACTTTACAATATTACTCTACGCATAACCTTTTCCATATTTATTTGTGTGTGTTGTTTAGTGTTCATCCTATCCTTCGTCATCTCTACTTGTTTTATTGATGCTTGTGTTACAAACATGGTAACCTAACACTAGCATTCTATCTTTGTCTTTAGTTCTGAGCTCGTAGACTTTTATTCTTCAATTTCAGCAGTCTTTGTGCTTTAGCAGCGATTCTTTAAAGTCTGCATTGATTTGTACTTTTAGTGGAGGCCTTTAACTGATCCACATATTTGATGATCTTCGAGCTTACTTTGAGATCATCAGCCACACTAAATCTCTGGATCACCCTTTTTGTGTTGCCATCATGTGTTGTTGTGACTTTCGGACCGACATGCTCACACTTTCTGGATCATGACATCTTTCCATCAGAGTAGCGAAAGCTTTATCTTGGCTCATGATATTTGCTTAGCCAGAAGCGAAACACAATATAAAATATTAGAGCTGTTCTAGATATGCACAAGTCATGATTTCTTCAATTGTGTGATGCCGCTGTGAGCATGTGGCTATGGATTGACTCCTCACTCGACACAATCCGGTGGCAACCATCCAAATGTACCTACAAACAATAGTTAGCAATAAAGCTCACGAAAGTGTCTTTGATCACTTTGGTTGAATTGAGGTACACGACCCACGGTTCCCCATTAATCAAGTACAAGTAATGCACGCTGGATCGTAGAATTCAAGAATCTCCTTGACAGGTTTCACAATGTTTCTACCTGTTCTCAAACCGAACGCGTCTCAAAGAAGACAACACGGAGTGAGTGAACCAGCGAATTGAGATTCACTGATTGATGAAAAATTGATTTGAAAAAAATTGCGTATTGCTTGAAGAAAGAGTTTTGCAATACGACGATGGTTTTATGAAAAATATCAATTTTCAATCAAAAATACTTTTTGTATTTGAAAAGAGTACACATTCGATGTGCTAGAGAAAAGAAGAGATTCGCACATCGAACAGTTTTTCTAAAAGTATTTTTTCAATCAGAGATACTATTTGAATTTGAAAATGAATACACATTTGATGCTTAGAAAAGAAGATTTGCACATCGAACGTTTTTCCAAAAGTATTCACATTCATTTCTGGACCAAGGTTGATTCAAGACTGAATCGCCCCATTGTTTCTATCCAGTTGTCACAAGCTTGATCTTTGGAAAGATCTCACATGTCACCCACCAAGAGCTTGTTTGATGTTGGCTCTAGAAGGCTTTCCATCTTCATCGTGAATATTTAATATATCACTCGGATGTTCTGGCAATACCACAAGGATAATGCGTAGGACTCTTAAAATATATTCTTACTTTCCACATTGTGTGAAACAGCAAGTCTTCAAGAATTTAGTGTCCTAATGAGATATTGTGGATGATCTCTTGGCTCTAGACTCAATTGTGCACATTTGGTTCCTATGCCGGAGACTAGGAGAGGGTCTCCTTCTTCAATATCAACAATCTCTGGAGATAGTTGATAGATTATGCGTCGGTTCCCGAATGAAACAAGCCCTTTTAAGAGGAACTTGAGTAGCTTGGGAAGTTATAGTGCAGTGCGTCACTGGGTCCATGACGTCTTGTCTTCAATACCGGCGTTATCTTGGTAACCACCAGTAGCATATGTATTGAACCCGGTTACCGCCCTAAGGTTGAATTATTGGAGGGCTATTTCTTTTCACCCTTTTTCATTTTCAATTCTTTTTCATTCTTCAACCCCTTCGGTGCTTACCGAGACTTCATTACTAGAACCTTGTTGGGTTTATTCCAGTTCTAGCTCTATCTCAGTCTGCACTCTTCCCATTTCTCACTTTTCTCCTTTTTTCAATATACCTAAGATCTCTACACTATCTAGTGGATTGTCCCTGGGTAGATCCCTCCGGTTCTGGCAGATCGTGGCAACTAATACCTAACCTCACCATCCTTATAACTCCATGCGTAAATAAAATGGTCGGTCTTTTGGTACAGTTCATTCTTCCATAAAACCAATTGAAAAATCATTTGGAAAATCAATCAAGGTACTTGTGATATAATATCAAAGCATTTTGTACCTTAATTGTTTTGATCATTTAGAAATGCTCCCCCTCAACATGTGCATATGATTTGTAAATTGTATAGCACATGGAGGCAAGAGTTCTTTGAAATAATTTCTTGATCACAATTTCCTTCGAAAAAGCCATTTGATTTTCTTGGTAAATTCTCCCCCTCAATATGTGTGTAGGATATTTGAAATTTTTTCTCACATAGAGGAAAGAGTTCTTTTGAAGTACATTCAGGATCACAAAAGCCATTAAGACACCATTTAGAAAATCAATCAAGGTACTTATGTTAAAACATAGAAATCATTGTACCTTGAAAGTTTATTTTCTTTTAAAATTCTCCCCCTCAATATGTGCTTCGAGGTTCGAAAGCGTTTAGCACATATGGGAGAGCAAAGACGCACTTTTGAATCAAGTCAATCATCATTTATCAAATTTCATTATTAAATCAAGAATTCTCCCCCGATCAAAAATATCAAACCCTTTGAGATTTTGGATCCCAAGTGATTTAATAAGGTTTAGAAGACATGGGAGAATATGTGGTCTTGTTTAAATACTCTTCTGGTTTTTGGATAAATGCTCCCCCTCAACATGTGCATTATGTATTAGAAATCATTTGGCACATGGAGGCAGGAGTGCCTTTAAAGGACTAAAACCAATTCCATTTAAACAAATTTGAGATTTAAATCACGATCTCTCCCCCGATCAAAAATTTCAAGCCAATTAAGATTTTGGATCCCAATTGATTTAAATCATTTGGAAAAATTTTGGAGAAAGACATGGCTAGATTTAATTTTTGAAATATGATTGATACGGATCAATTTTAGACATTAAAGATTGTTAGTGTCAGGTATGATTTGTTTTAAGAGATCTTTAAGTAAAATAAAACAATTTCACAATCAAACAAGAACAGAAAAAATTTCATTTTGAAAGATCTTTGATTTTAAAGAAAATCATATGATGACATAACATTGAATCTTTAGATCACCACTTTATTTCATATAAACCGGACTTTTATAAAGAAATATCTTTTTCCATTTTAAATCACTCTCCCCCTCAATCGATAACCGTAGTCGTTGATTAAGTGACTTAGGTTTTGATAAAAATGAAGTCCGGTGATTTTCAAAATTTAGTCCAATTTATTTTCAAAACAATATTTTTCCATTTTCAAAACAATTTTTATCAAATATTTTGAAAAATGGTATTATTCACTACTTGTCCTGCACAAAGATAAGTTAGGTGGTTGAGCTGCTTTTGTTGTTGTTGTTGAGGGATGGAAGAAAACCAACTCTCCATAGAAGTCAAATTAAGCTCCGTTTCTTCATTTGTCAACCCAAGATAGGCATCCAATCATCTTATATTGTGGGATCCGGATCGGGAACATTCTTATATACCAATATACATGGATATGTGAGTGAACACACATACAGATATATGGTGGTCGACATCACCCAAACAGTAATCGACTAATCAAAGTCAATACAACATATCAATCAGATCATAAAAGGCATGGGAATAATGTGTTCCTCTCAGAGGATCGTAATATTTATTGTGTTTGATGATTCGGGTGGTCTTGTATGATGGAAATACATGTTAGCCATTTAGAGAGAAAAAGATAAGAGAGGGTGTTTCTTGCTAGAGACTTGCTTTGTAAATTATGAAAGGTTAGATTAGAAAGCACCACCCCTTCCAAGGATGGAAGGGGTATTTATAGTTACAGACATAACGACCTCCTAACGACCTGTGGATCAGGTATACAGTGGGTAAAGACCCGTCCTTCCTCCACGGTGTTACACTAAACTAAACTACGCTACAAACTAACTAATAAACTACTAAATAACGTAAATAATGATATGTCAACGATATAACTTATGCTAGACCATAATTGGGGTGACCGACACTTTGACATGGAATTTCCAATTCCTAACAATCTCCCCCTAAGGGAGGTCACCCCATGAAATACATTTTGCATCCTAGCATTCTATTCTTGACTTTGTTCTTGAACTCATAGACTTTAATTCTTCAATTCCGCAATCTTTGTGCTTAAGCAAAGGATTCTTCAAAGTCCGACTGCTTTGTACTTTAAGTGGAGGTCTTTGATCTGATCCACATGTTGATGATCTTCGAGCTTTCTTTGAGATCATCAGCCACAATAAATCTCTGGATCACCCTTTATTGTGTTGCCATCAAGTTGTGACTTTCGGACCGACATGCTCACACTTTCTGGATCATGACATCTTTCCATCGAGTAGCGAAGTTTTATCGGTTCATGATATTTACGCAGCAGTAGCAAAAGCATAGTATAAAAATATCGAACTGTGTTATGTAGATATGCACCAGTCATGATTTCTTCAATTAAGTGTGGATGCTGTGAGCATGCGGCTTTAGATTGACTCCTTAATTCTCGATCACCGCAACCGCCCAAATGTACCTACAAAAACAGTTAGCATAAAACACACGAAAGTGTCTTTGATCACTTTCGTTGAATTGAGGTACACGGCCCACGGTTCCTCGCTGATCAGACAAGTACCGCCTCGGATCGGTACAATTCAAGAATCTCCTTGACAGGGTTTCGTAGCTATTCTAGCCGTTCTCAAACCGGAACATCTCAAAGAAGACAACACGGAGTGAGTGAACCAGCTAATTGAGATTCACCGATTGATAGAAATGATTTGAAAACAATCGCGTATTGCTTAAGAGAAAGAGTTTTTCAATACGGCGAAGGTTTAGAAGAAGAAATCAATTTTCAATCATAAATACCCTTTTATTTTGAAAACATAATACATTCAAGTGCTAGAGAAAAGAGTTTTTGAGCACAACGACCGGTTTTTAAAAGGTATCCGTCAATCCTTTTCCTGGACCAAGGTTGATTCAAGATTGAATCGCCCCATTGTTTCTATCCAGTTGTCACAAGTTTGATCTTTAGAGAAGATCTCACATGTCACCCACCAAGAGCTTGTTTGATGTTGGCTCTAGAAGGATTTCCATCTTCATCGTGAATATGTTTAATATATCACTCGGATGTTCTGGCAATACCACAAGGATAATGCGTAGGACTCTTAATATATACTCACTTTCCACATTGTGTGAAACAACAAGTCTTCATTAATTTTGTGTCCTAATGAGATATTGTGGATGATCTCTTGGCTTTAGACTCAATCGTGCACATTTGGTTTCTATGCCGGAGACTAGGGAGAGGGTCTCCTTCTTCAATATCAACAATCTCTAAGAGAAAGTCGATAGATTATGTAGGTTCCTCGTGAGAATGAAACAAGTCCTTTTAAGAGGAACTTGAGTAGCTTGGGAAGTTAGGTGCAGTGCGTCACTGGGTCCATGACGTCTTGTCTTCAATACCAGTGTTACCTTAGTAAACACCAGTAGCATATTTATTGAACCCGGTTTCTACCCTAAGGTTGAATTATTGGAGGGCTATTTCTTTTCACCCTTTTTATATTCATTTCTTTTTCATTCTTCAACCCCTTCAGTGTTTACCGAGACTTCATAACTAGAACCTTGTTGGGTTTATTCCAAGACTAGCTCTCGTCTCACCGCACTCTTCCCATTTCTCATTTTTCTCCTTTTTCATCATACCTAAGGACTTTACACTATCTAGTGGATTGTCCCTGGGTAGATCCCTCCGGTTCTGACGGATCGTGGGAACTAATACCTAACCTCACCATCCTTATAACTCCATACATAAAGTAAAATGGTCGGTCTTTTGGTACAGTTCATTTCTTTTTGAAACCAATTGAAGAATCATTTGGAAAAATCAATCAAGGTACTTGTGATATAAAATCAAAGCATTTTGTACCTTAATTGTTTTGATCATTTAGAAAACCTCCCCCTCAACATGTGCATATGATTTAGAAATTGTTTAGCACATGGAGGCAATAGGACTTTGAAATATTTTCTTTGATCACAATTTTCATAGAAAAAGCCATTTGATTTTCTTGGTAAATTCTCCCCCTCAATATGTGCATAGGATATTTGAAATCATTTTATCACGTAGAGGCAAGAGGTTTTTGAAGTACTTTGATGATTGCATTGCGATACAGAAAACCATTAGAAAATCAATCAAGGTACTTTATGATGAAACATAGAAATCTTTGTACCTTGATAGTTTATTTTCTTTTGAAATGCTCCCCCTCAATATATGCTTCGAGATTTGAAAGTGTTTAGCACATATGGGAGAGCAGCATGCACTTATGAATCAAGTCGATCATCATTTATTAAATTTCATTATTAAATCACAAATTCTCCCCCGATCAAAAATATCAAACCCTTTAAGATTTTAGATCCCAAGTGATTTAATAAGTTTTAGCAAACATGGGAGAAAATATGCCTGATTTAAAAACTCATCTTGTTTTTGGATAAATGCTCCTCCTCAAACATGTGCATCATATATATGAAATCTTTTGGCACATGGAGGCAGGAGTGCCTTTAAAGGACTAAAAAAGATTTGAGATTTAAATCACGATCTCTCCCCCGATCAAGAATATCAAACCATTTGAGATTTGTGATCCCAACTGATTTAATTCATTTAGAAAAGTTTGGGGAAAGACGTGGCAAGATTTAATTTTGAAATAGACTGATAAGGATCAATTTAAAATATTAAAGATTGTTAGTGTCAGGTATGATAGTTTTTAGGAGATCTTTAAGTAAAATAAAACAATTTCACAATCAAACAAGAACAGAAAAAATTTCATTTTGTAAGATCTTTGAGTATTAAAGAAAATCATACCATGACCTAACATTAAATCTTTAGATCACCACTTTGTTTTGTACAATCCGGACTTTTATGAAGAAATATTGTTTGAAAAATAATATATTTTAAATCAGTCTCCCCCTCAATCGATGACCGTAGTCGATGATTGAGTGACTTATAGTTTTGATAAAATAAAGTCCGGTGATTTTCAAAATTTAGTCCAGTTTATTTTCCAAACAATATTTTCCATTTTCAAAACAATTTAATCAAATTTTTTTCAAAATTGTTTAAAAATGGTATCCTGCACAAAGATACATTCGGTGGTTGAGAAGCTTATATTGTTGCTGTAGGGCTTGGAAGAAAACCGTCTGATGCGATGAGACTTCTTACGTTGCATTTTAATGCCAACTGAGGTCAAATTAAGCTCTGTTTATTCATTTGTCAACCCAAGATATAGTTACCCTTTCCTTTCGGCATCCAATCATCTTCATTTGTGGGATCCGGGTCGGGAACATTCTTATATACCAATATACCTGCATACGTTAGTGAACACACATACAGATATATGGTGGTCGACATCACCCAAACAACAATCGACTAATAAAAGTCAATCCAACATAACAATCAGTTCATATAAGGTATGGGAATAATGTGTTCCTCAAACTCTAATCATCTAAACCTAACAATCATATCCTAGGCACCTAGTCCTTCAACGTAGGTTAACATCATTTTTCAGTTAAGCATTTGGGATAATTAAGAAAGCTCGTTAGATGATATAGATTTGAAAACATTCTCCCCCTCAATCAATGACTCATTTTCTGAAAAGTTTAAAAGCGTTGAAGTCATTGATTGAGTTTTGCAAATTTATGAAAATTCTGATATTGATTGTTTTTCACGCAACTCATTTACCACCACTTTTGAAAACAACAAATACTTTTCTGAAGAATTTTAGACGGAAAAACATTTGTGTAGGAACAGCAGTCCTTCAACATACTTTCCTCAAATAGTTTTAGGATAAGTGCACGAATTTTTTGAAAATTGGTTTAGCGCAGCACTTTCCTTTCTTTAAAAGAACAGGTTGCTATCTGAAATAATAGCAAGCCATGGTTTTGAAGCCGGGGTTACAGTCTGAAATAACTGTTAGCCATTTGATTTGTGACATGTTTTGAAAAGAAATATTTACACCTTCTGCTCGAACTTCATCTATGGTCCCGTGCCATTATTGAATGACATTTATAAGACCGTAGATGTTATCGATACCAGAAGACATGTCTTGAAAAAACATATTTTTGGTATTTTTCAAATTTTCTGATTTTTATGGGTTTTTGAAGGTTTTATATTTTTCTATTTTCTTTTTGTTGGTTTTATATTATTGTATTTGGTTTTTACTAAATATATACAAAGATAGAGTAGATGATATAGTTTAAGAAGATGGTGATACGAGTACCGAGATAAGGATATCGAGCAGCCCCGTTGTAGAAGATATAAGTTATCATCCCTAAAACTTTCACCACCAAAGCTTCCGAGGCTTTTGTATTGAAGAAAGAAATTGAACCATATGAAAGTGAGACTTTGGCAGCTTCCCCCCAAACCGAAAATCCTTTAGCTGATCAGATTCAAAGCTTTCTTTCAAGCTTCTCTTAGCCAGGTGCACAAAGAAGCACACCATTATCATAAATCCCGCTGCTCCTTTTAAGAACGATAATCGAGGTTCTCCATTCGGGGTTATATCATCAAAAAGAATAGCAACGTATCATCCCACTCTTAAATAATCTTCTCAAATTTCATAACCACTGAAGTCTGAAGCGATCCAAACCAAAAGTTGTCAAGAGAACACTTCCCCCAAGTAGATGAATTGCTGCATTTAGTCTCTTAGACTAGAGCTCACGAACCCGAATACACATATACCCGAAGACAAAAAAACTTATACCATCAAGTAGCGATTAAGTCCAATAGCCAAAGGATAACCCCGATGTATACTTTCTCTCCCCAAGAAAGTGTATGAAGCTCAAGAACTGAAGTACCCAATGCCCAAAGAGAGAATAACCGATAACATTGAAGAAGCAGGCCGAATCGCTGATTATCTCTGCGGATGACTATCTCTGCAGACGTCAACTCCGAATAAGTGATTATATCTCTCGAATCACGATTAGCACTCAAGTGAAACGGTGGCTTCAACGTACACATAGTTGGAATAAGAACATTGAATGCCATGAGTCAAACCTTGAGTTTCTCTGCGGTCATGACATTCGTCTTCCCGGGATATCTTCAATCACTTAGAAGAATTAAGTTCATCAAGTTTGCTCGCGTTTAGATGCTTGTCTCCTTACCCCTTGCTGGTTTTGACACTTCAAAATCAGCAACTCATTGTAAGCCCAGATACTTGAAATCTTATGAGAAGAACGCTTGAAGTCTTTATGAGAATCAACTTGCTGAAGAACAGAATGAGCAAGTCTAATGGGGGATTAAATATGGCATTTCAGTCTCCCCCAATTAGTGTTCTCCCCAAAACCGACAATCTTTTAATAAATGTCCAGAATTGCAAGAAGTCTTTTGATAATCAAATGCAACTCATCTTAAAGTCTTCTAACATACAACAGAAAATGTAGAACCGACTGTAGACTCGACCTTCTTCTAGATTGTCCAATTGAGGATTAGATAGTTAACATCTTCATCTCACCAAATGCGTTCCAATTACCTTATATGTAGCAAATCTCCTTAACTAAAATCCCTCCCAATCAAACAAGAACAGAAAGATGTTCATCAAAGAAATCAGCCCAAAAACTAGAAGCACTTTGTCATTTACACTTTCATATCAGCCCATGTGAAGATATCAACCAACGGCTCTTAGAAGAAACTACATGTGAAGATGATCCGATAAGAAGAAGCTCGGTTCTTACATGAGCTAGGAGCCGTTTGACCATATATTCTCAAATATCAATCAACCATGCAGAAAATTCACACTTCTTCTCCCCTCAAGAATTGCATACGGAGATGCCATTCTTGATTAAACAAGTGATTATCATCCAAATGTATTCTAATCACACTTCTCCCCTTAAGATTAGCACATGATGTCGCCATCGTCATTATAGTTGAGCAAGCGAAATAAGAAAACAATCAACAGAGCCCGTTTACTTGATGATGGCGCATGGAAAAACTATGAAGCATGTTGATGAGAATGGTCATAATAAGAATATTTCTCTTCTTCAGAAGATAATGCGCACTGAAGCGTACACATTTCTTTTCTTTGAGGAACGAGGCTTGAACTGTTGTGTTCAAACGTCATAAGAAGATTTCTCTTCTTTGGAAGATAAAGCGCACTGAAACGTACACTTTTCTTTTCTTTAGAGTACGAGGCATGAACTGTTGTGTTCATACGTCATAATGTTGAAGTACGAGGCCTGAACTGATGTGAACAGACGTCATAATCTCTCTCTTTTCATCATCTCTTGGCAAAACTTGTAATCCCCCCATTATCATTCAGTAGGCTCTTTGTCGTGACAGCTGATGGAGAAAAACCCAATATGATGAATTTGACCCTGAAGTAACCTATCCCGAACTCGTGACTTAAACTTGCACATATGTACAAAGAGCAGTGGTGACACTTCATCCTCCATTGAATCTCTAAGTACTCTATACTCTTCATCCAACCAACCATCAAGTATAAGACGTACATCACCTCTTGAAAATCCACAATTGAATGTGACACTGAGCACTACAACGTAACTCCTTAAAGTGATAGTTATCTTGTGGTGATAAGAGCCCAATTCCCCCAAGTGGTAAAAGAAAAGGTAAAAGTCACCCAACAATAACTAGATTTCCAAGTCTTCATTTTTTGATAATAAGCTCGAACAAGGATCATGAAGAATCTTCATCCAACCATCCCCGATACCTTCAGATACTAAGTACACTCGCCCGTGATATTTCACTTCAATCTCAAATAAATAATACGGAATTGACGCCGTTGTCACATCTTCTTGTTAAAAGCTCAAATCTAGCCTCCTTTGACGTTTAAAGTGAACTATGATAATGGTTTTCATCCCGACCATGGTTAAAAGCACATAACCCCGTAAAACCAAGTAATAACCAACCTGCTATGACGAATATCTAAACACACATCCAATTCATGAAGTACACCCTTTTATCCCTTCTTCGGAGTAGAAACCGTAGCACCAAAGATCAAAAGATCCCAAAATACACTTTCCTTTTCTCTAGGATGGTTCCATCATTACGGGATTTTACAATTCCATGGTTTAAACCGAGAAATAGATTCTTTCGCGGGATTTTACAAAACCAAGAATAAACCGTAAGATAGATCCGGAAACGCACTGTACTATTACGAGGATGTTTCCGTTGTCACGGGATTTTACAAGTCTATGATTTAAAACGAGAAATAGGTTCTTTCGCGGGGATTTTACAAAATCAAGACTAAACCGTAAACAATGGTAGTTTGAACGTGTTATGACAACTTTGGTTTCGGTGAATATCTATTTTAGGGGAACACGCAGTGGTTCATTATCCAACATCAACAATATCACCAACCATCGAGTAAACACTATGATAAATACATCAACACGCATTCTGTCGGCTATTGTAGTGACCACATGGAGAAATTGACCCGATATGCCAAATTTGAGCATGAAGTACAATTCCCCAGATTTGTTACTTAAACTTGTACTAATCCTCATGGAAAAGAAACGGTGTACCCAATGTACAAAACCTCTTGACATTCTCAACCAGTTAGACACGAGTGATAGCTACGTTGTGGGTTAAGTGAGAAAGAATCACAAAGCGAAACTAAGCCAAGTCTTTATCACACACATAAATTCAAACAAGTCATCTTCTCGAAGGGTAGAAAGAATGAAGATAAAATAAGTAGCGTGGGAAAACCTCACGACAAATCCAAATAAGAAATACCAAATACAATCAACCCCGTAGTCAGCCAAGTTTCAATAACATTTTAAGCCGTGACATTTTATTCTCCGTGAAAATGAATACACCAAAGTACCCAACCTCATAGCATAATAAATTGCATCATCAAATCTCATCATCAAATCTCTTCAGCATATCTCATATTATCCAAGTCTCATAATATCTCATGATATCAAAACTCGTGAGAAGCCCATCCGACCAAATTAAAAATACCAGGCAAGAACCTCGAGTTCAATCAGTAACACAAGCCATGAACAAGTATTCCAGAGAAAGTCATATATCACTCATATACCAAGTGATAAAACATTGGCAAAGATTGAAGATATAAAAAAAATCGAATATCAATTTATTCAATTAAGACATTTTAGCTTAACTCCAACGATATTAGACAAAGAATGCCAATCCACGGCCCATCTATCATTGTCCCTCATTCCATACGATATCACAGCCCAACTTCAATTTCTTACAATAGCAGCCCGTTTTTATTATTGAAGCCTACGAACCAAATCACAACCCAATCCAACATCCAAGTCAGAATACTTCCATCAGGATTATAAAACATAACACCCTAAAAATTAGGTCATTACATAACCCTAAAACACTTTCTCAAATATGCGCCCCCCCTCCACTCACTAACCCTAAACTTTCTCTTACAAGTGCAGTCAAACAATACTTCACCAAACCCTAAACACTCACAATAATCCGCCACTTTCACATCTGTTCATGATCTGAATATCACAAATAAACCCATAGATATCCAAAAGATTTGAAACCCTATTCATCCTTTCAAACGAATCATCCCCATCCGTCGTATATCATTCTATATTGATCTCACCAATCCTAGAATGGATAGCCTCGCCACAGGGATGGCTACGAGGGTATGGAATCAACGAGTTAAGCCACAGGGATGGCAAGATGTTTCAGTACAAATCGAATGTAACGGGTAGGTTTTACATCTTCATTATCTTTAATGAGTTTTTCTTTTTCGTAATTAAAGAATGAAAGGAATGAGTTGACAGTTTTGTTAACCTTACTCCTTTTTATATTCGGATATAGAGTGAAGCTTAGCTTCCAAAAATGAGATCGATGATGAGAACTGCTCTCGATTATAAACTTTTATAAGTCTTGATGTGTCATTGATATACTTAAGAGAGTAGAACCTGAGATCTCGTGTAGTGTTTTGTTGAAGTCATTTCAGTTTCTCGTAAAAAGAAAAGCCATGGATCTGTGATGAATATCGTGTAAATAGACCCTTGATGGTCTTGATATGCCCCTTATAATAGACACAAACAAACTGAGATCCACTTAATGTATTATTCCTTTCTCGTTAATCTTAGATTCGAGTCAAGGGGGTTCAATGATGAGTTTGTTTCGAGATATAGACCCTTAAAGGTTTGATATAACTTGTTAAGACCTCGAAACTAAATCTGAGATTTACTTTTCTATGAGTTTTGTTGATGCACGAGTTTGATGATGGTTTAGTCTTGAGGTCATTGAGAGTTTGAGGTATTTGTGGTTTATTTGATATTGTGGTTGTGGTCTTGATGTCGTTTAAGAGTCATGTAGTATTTGTTATTATGGGTCAAGATCTTGGCAGTCAATTCTTCTTCACCATTTCTGTTCATGTCAAGTCGCTAGATTAATTGTATGTCAAAACACACAAGTTGCTAACCTTATTGAGTCAAGTCTCTAACCATTTTGAGTCAAGTCGCTATTATAAACCCAACTCGCTTTTGACTCAATAGTCACAAAGCTGTATATGCACAACTCGCTTCCTGTTTTTCATTACTTCCCAAGTTGCTAACTTAAAGCAAGTCGTTACATGGTATTGTCAAGTAGCTACAACTTGTAAAGACAAGTCGCTACACAGATTACATACTCAACTCGCTACCCAGTGGTGTTTTGTATAACAACTCGCTAGTAAGAAAAACATGGACAAGTCGCTGACTTCATCAGTTAACAACAATATAGACAACTCGCTTTTAGTACACTGAATCTGGACACACACAAAAAAAGACAAGTCGCCTATAAGAAAAACAGCAAGATTTGACATTTAAATTTTTTCCGGTGTTGTTTCCGACCAAGTATTCAGACCAGCTTCTTATAAACCCAGAAAATGCATCAAAAGGACTCATGTTAGACCTGTAGTTGACCAAGATTGACCACAAATGTTCATGAGATAAACGGTAACAAAACACAAGACATATCCTTGACACAAACAATATATTCCCATATCTTGACCATATGACATCTTGACAAAACAGATACATAAAACATTTGTTGAAAAACTGTTTATTCAATAGTAAAACGGAAAAAAAATATTTCCGACCAACCAATAAGTATAAAAACCAGTTTTTACAAGAATCAAAACCACAATGAATCAACACAACACAATAACCATGGCTCTGGTACCATTTGTAGGATCGTAATATTTATTGTGTTTGATGATTCGGGTGGTCTTGTATGATGGAAATACATGTTAGCCATTTAGAGAGAGAAAGATAAGAGAGGGTGTTTCTTGCTAGAGACTTGCTTTGTAAATTATGAAATGTTAGATTAGAAAGCACTACCCCTTCCACGGATGGAAGGGGTATTTATAGTTACAGACATAACGACCTCCTAACGGCCTATGGATCAGGTATACAGTGGGTAAAGACCCGTCCTTCCTCCACGGTGTTACACTAAACTAAACTACGCTACAAACTAACTAATAAACTAATAAATAATGTAAATAACGATATGTCTACGAGCTAACTTATGCTAGACCATAATTGGGGTGACCGACACTTTAACACGGAATTACCAATTCCTAACATCCTCAAACTCTAATCATCTAATCCTAACAATCTTATCCTAGGCACTTAGTCCTTCAACGTAGGTTAACATGT
This sequence comes from Chrysanthemum makinoi, assembly GCA_910596185.1. Classification (NCBI taxonomy): domain Eukaryota; kingdom Viridiplantae; phylum Streptophyta; class Magnoliopsida; order Asterales; family Asteraceae; genus Chrysanthemum; species Chrysanthemum makinoi. The sequence continues at coordinate 147,872,205 of OU343217.1, read as the reverse complement.
TTAACATTTAAGTATATAGGATAATTAGATAAGTCCGTTAGATGATATAAATTTGAAAACACTCTCCCCCTCAATTAATGACCCATTTTTTGAAAAGTTTAAAAGCGCTGAAGTCATTGATTGAGTTTTCAATTTTTACGAAAAACTATGAATCTGATTGATTTACAAGCAACTCATTTTCCACCATTTTGTTCAAACAAAAATATTTTTGAAGAATTTTAGAAGGAAAAATATTTGAGTAGAAACAGCAGTCCTTCGACATACTTTCCTCATATTTGTTTTAGGATAAGTGCACAAAATTTTTGAAAAATTGTTTTAGCACAACACTTTCCTTCCTTGAAGAGCTGGTTGCTATCGGAAATAATAACAAGCCATAGTTTTAAGCACGGGTTACAGTCTGAAATAACTACAAGCCATATTTTGAGACATGTTTAGAAAAGAATATTTACACCTCCTGCTCGAACTTCATCTAAAGTCCCGTGCCATTATTGAATGACATTTCTAAGACCGTAGATGTTATCTATACCAGAAGACATGTCTTGAGAAAATATATTTTTTGTATTTTCTGATTTTTCAAATTTTTATGGATTTTTGTTGATTTTATATTTTTCTATTTTGTTTTGCTGGTTTTATATTTTTGTATTTTGCTTTTAGATAAGTATTTACAAAGATAGATTAGATGATATAGTTTAAGAAGATGATGATACGAGTACCGAGATAAGGATATCGAGCAGCCTCGTTGTAGAAGATAGAAGTCATCATCTCTTAAACATTCACCACCAAAGCTTCCAAGGCACTTGAACAGAAGAAATAAATTGAACCATCTGAAAGTGAGACTTTGGTAGCTTCCCCCCAAACTGAAAATCCTTTAGCTGAGCAGATTCAAAGCTTTCATTCAAGCTTCCCTTAGCCAGGTGCACCAAGAAGCACACCGTTATCATTGATCCTGCTGCTCCTTTTAAGAATAATCATCGTGATTCTTCGTTCGAGGCTATATCATCCAATAGAACAATAGCAACGTATCATCCCACACTTAAATAATCTTCTCAAATTTCCTTTCAACTGAAGTTTGAATCGTTCCATTCCAAAAGGTGTCAAGAAACCACTTCCCCCAAGTAGTTGAATTGATGCAGTCAATCTCTTAGACTAGAGCTCACGAACCCGAATACACATATACCCGAAGACGAAGAAACTTATACCATTGAAGTAGCAGATTAAGTCCAAGGCACAAAGAATAACCCCACTGTATACTTTTCTCTTTCCCTAAAAAAAGTGTATTAAGCTCAAGAACCCGAAGTACCCGAATTCCCGAAGAGAGAACAAACGATAACATTGAAGAACCAGGCCGAATCACTGATTATCTCTGCGGATGTCAACTCTGGAATAAGTGATTATATATCTGAATCACTGATTAAGCCCTTGAGCGAGACAGTTGAGCGCCCCCAATGTACACAATTCTCTCTCCCCTGATGATTGCGATAACATCGAGATCATCGCACACTTGTGTACCTCTTATATCTTAGAAACTTTCTATTACATCGCTTCCCCCACATCGTTGGAATAAGAACACTAGACGCCATGAGTCAAATCTTGAGTTTCTCTGCGGTAATGACATATGCCTTCCCGGGATATCTTCAATCACTTAGAAGTATTAAGCTCATCAAGTTTACTCGCGTTTAGATGCGTGTCTCCTTCCCCCTTGCTGGTTTTGATACTTCAGAATCAGCAACTCATTGTACGCCCGTATACTAGAAATCATTTGAGAAGAACATCATTAGCTCAGATGTATCTGTGAGAATAAACTTGTTGAAGAATGTGAGCAAGTCTAATTGGGGATTAAATCTGGCATTTCACTCTCCCCCAATTAGTGCTCTCCCCTAAACCGACAATCTTTTAATAAATGCCCAGAATAAGAAGAAGTCTTTTGATAATCAAATGCAACTAGTCTTTTAGTCTTCTAACATATAGCAGAAAATATAGAACCGACTGTAGACTCGACCTTCTTCAAGATTGTCCAATTGGGGAATAGAAAGTCAACATCTTCAACTCACCAAATGCATTCCCGTTAACATACAAATAGCAAATCCCCTTAACTCAAATCCCTCCCAATCAAACAAGAACAGAAAGATGTTCATTAAGGAAATCCGCCTCGCAACTGGAAGCACTTTGTCATTAATCAAATCAGCACGTGTGAAGATGTTAACCAACGACTCTTACTAGAAAACTCCATGTGAAGATGACCCGGTAAGAATAAGCTCGGTTCTTACATGAGTTTGGAGTCGTTTGACCATTTATTCTCAGAAATCAATCAACCATGCAGTAAATTCACACTTCTTCTCCCCCTCAAGAATTGCATACGGAGTTACCATTGTTGATTGAATAAGTGAATATCTTCAACAAATGTAGTCTATTCACACTTCTCCCCCGCAAAATTAGCACATGATGTCGCCATCGTCATTATAGTTGAGCAAGTGGAATAAGAAAAACAATCAACGGTTGTCCGGTTCACTTGATGTTTGAAAGCGCATGGAAAAAGCATGAAGCATGTTGATGAGAATGGTCATTAGTGAGAATATTTCTCTTCTTTAGAAGATAAAGCGCACTGAGACGTACACTTTTCTTTTCTTTAGAGTACGAGGCTTGAACTGTTGTGTTCAAACGTCATCAATATCTCTCTTTTCATCATCTCTTGGCAAAACTTGTAATCACCCCATTATCATTCAGTAGGCTCTTTGTTGTGACAGCTGATGGAAAAAACCCAATATGAGGAATTTGACCACAGTAAACTATCCCGAACTTGTGACTTAAACTTGCACATATGTAACAAAGAGCGGTGCCGAGACTTCATCCTCCATTGAATCTGTAAGTACTCTATACTCTTCATCCAACCAACCATCAAGTACAAGACGTACATCACCTCTTGAAAATCTACAATTGAATGTGACACTGAGTACTACAATGTAACTCCTTAAAGTGATAGTTATTTTGTGGTGGTAAGAGCCCAATTCCCCCAAGTGGTAAAAGAAAAGGAAAAAGTCACCCAACAATAACTAGATTTCCAAGTCTTCAGTTTTTTATAACAAGCTCGAACAATGATCTTGAAGAATCTTCATCCAACCATCCTTGATACCTTCAGATACTAAGTACACTTGCCCGTGATATTTCACTTCAACCTCAAATAAATAATAGTGAATTAACCCCGTTGTCACATCTTCTGGTTAAAAGGTCAAATTTAGCCTCCTTTGACATTTTAAGTGAACTATGATAATGGTTTTCATCCTGACCATGGTTAAAAGCACATAACCCCGTAAAATCATGTAATAACCAAACTGTCATGACGAATATCCAAACACCATCCAATTCATGAAGTACACCCTTTTATCCCTTCTTCAAAGTAGAAACTGTAGCACCAGCATCAGATACGACCTCGAAATACACTTTCCTTTCTCCAGGATGGTTCCATCAATACGGGATTTTACAATTCTATGGTTTAAACCGAGAAATAGTTTCTTTCGCGGGATTTTACAAAACCAAGAATAAACCATAAGTTAGATCAGGAAACGCACTTTACAATTACCAGGATGTTTCCATTGTCACGGGATTTTATAAGTCTATGATTTAAACCGAGAAATAGATTCTTTCGCGGGATTTTACAAAATCAAGACAAAACCGTAAACATGCAGCGGTTCATTATCCAACATCAACATTATCATCAACCATCCAATAAACACTTTGGTAAACACATCATTCACGCATTCTGTCGGCTATTGCAGTGACCATTTGCTGAAGTAAATCCGATATACCAAACTTGAACATGAAGTAGAATTCCCCAGATTTGTTACTTAAGCTTGTACTAATCCTTGTGAAAAAGAAACGGTGTACCCAATGTACAAAACCTCTTGACATATCCTCAATTGCGTGAGACACCGAAGTGATAGCTACGTTGTGGGTTAAGTGAGAAAGAATCACAAACGTAACTAAATAGCCAAGTCTTTATCACACTCAATAAACGCCCAAACAAGTCATCTTCGCGGAAGGGTAGAAAGAAAGAAGACGAAATAAGTAAACGCGCCCGGAGAACTTCATATCAATTCCAAATAAGAAATACAAGCAACCTCGAAGTCAACTTTGTTCAACCATCAATTCAAGCCACAACATAATATCATTCGTGAAAATGTAGAAACCAAATTATCAAACCTCATCACAACAAGTCTCATCATCAAATCTCATACCTCGACAAATCTTGTTGTCAAATCTCATCCCTTCAAATATCATGAAACTTCATATTATCAAATCTCAGCAGCCCAGACTAATCATCTGATCCGTAATATTAGAATAATTCGAATGGGGATCACAACCGGTCTAACTGATACAAATAATAGCACCTGATCCATTTCATCTTATACAAATGATTATATTCATCCAAATCCTGATAAAATAGACGGCTCAATTATATTTATCCAAATAAGTCAGCTCGTTTCTTAATAATTCACGGTTCCATATATCAAGTCACATAGATGAAACTTGCTCATACAGCTCGTGAAATTATTAAAGCCCATATTTTGCCATTTACATGATCTAACAAAGTGTTCCAGCCCGAAACATAGTATATGGCCCAATCAAAAACAAATTAACACAGCCCATGAGAAAAACGTAATACCCCATCCAAGGAGAGAACCATATATCATGTAACATGTAACATGTGTGCCCAGCAAAATTTGAACCATGGAGACAGTCTCGGCCCATCAAAACAAATGCAAACCCTAAAGATTTCGAGGTATAAAACGCTGGCATAACACACATACCCTAAAAATAAGGCACCCCTAAATACGCCCCCATCTCAAAATCTTTAACCAAATTCTCAAAAAACATCCGCCCCCCACTTAACAGATAATACAAATACAATAATCTTAAACCCTAATTTATCTGATAAAAATTAGTCCGCCTCTTTCTTTTTCTCATATATAAAACGCCTCATCCTTGTTTCCAACTGGACATAACTCCTTTCATCATCATAAACTAATCAAGTGTATGAATTAAACACAGTAGTAAGAACGGTGACCTAGCCACAGAGATGGCACCAAGGTCCTTGATTCGCCACAGGGATGGCTTTATTATAGAGATGGCCATGAGAACAAACAAAAGCTTCAAGGTAGGTTATACATTTTCCCTTTGTGTTTCCGATTTTGTTTAGAGTTTGTATAAACCGAATAGAGAGTAGGATGATAACAAAATTGTTATTGTCTTTTCTTTCAATTATTTCGGATATTCAAAGGATTAGACTCCTGATAAGATCAATGAGGTGATGTTCATGTGAGAATAGATTGATTGATATCTATGAGTTTGAAGAACCACTCACAAGGAACAAGGCTGAGATCTCGATTAAAGTAATATTCATTTTTCCTTTAAGCCATTGACATGTCTTTGATATTTTAATTAACTTATACACGAATCATGAAAGAGGTTTGAAACTCTAAATGGTTTTGAATTTTTTCAATTAGATTCAGATATTAAAACAATTATAGATCGATGAAGATTTTTACTTTCGTTTTATGGACCACCAAGTCCTGATGTTCTTAATAATATAACGAAAAGTAATTGCTGAGATCTAGCTTTAACCGTTTGATATTACTTATAACCGAACAAGATTTGAGAATGAAATTTTTCATGATTTTGCCCTTTGATCAAGATGTTGGGATACCATGAAGCCTTAGGGTTGTAGTTCGTTTTAGAATGAGTCGTAGTAGAAGTCGTGATGGTGATTGGTTGTTATTTGTTGTCGAGGGTTTGGACATTGGACTGATGATGTTGTAGTAGCAGCTGAGGTCATGATTGAGTTGGTATTTGGTTGATGAAAAGTCCACAAGTCGCCTATATTCTTAAACACAACTCGCTTCATGTTTATATTACACAACTCGCATTATCTTTTCATGATCACACAACTCGCATACTGACAATAGTAAGCAACTCGCAGTTGACTAAATAGTCAACCTGCATCCTTTATGCTAGTACCCAACTCGCTTCCTGGTTCACCGAATCTGGACATGATATGACAAGTCGCATTCAACAATGCTCCAACTCGCATCCAAGAAATACCAACTTGCTCAAAAGCAAGCTGTAACCATACCATATGCGAGTTGAGTAACTCGCATAAATCTAGACCAGAAACACAACTCGCATCCAAGAATATCTTCATTTCTGACCAAATGAAACAGAACCAGAACTTATACAAAGAAGAGAATGCTGTTGACAGCATGTTTTGACTGCAAATGCTTAATCCAAAAGAATTATAAAAACAGTAACTATCTTCAAAATGTTTTGACATATATTGATAAAGATTGGTGAAAACGATTTTTACCATAAACATAGAAATCAGTAAGCCCAAGCTTGTAAAAACCAAGTCAAAAACAGTTTTAAACAATATCACAATCACATATTATCATGACAAAATAGTAAACTGCATCATGACCACATCAATCAAAACCAAATCGCACCCAAAAATCGAACAAACCGCATTAAGAGCCATACGAATCAACAAAACAACACAACCTTGGCTCTGATACCAAATGTAGGATCGTGAATATTATGTTGTTTGATGATTCGAGTGGTCTAGGATTATGATGATATAAGAAAGCCATTAGAGAGATGAAGAGAGTAGAGAGGATGTTTCTTGAAAGAGAGTTGCTTTACAAAAAGTGAAAGGTTAGATTCTGAGAAGCACCACCCCTTCCAAGGATGGAAGGGGTATTTATAGTTACAAATACTACGTCCTCCTATCAGACTGTGGATCAAGCATACAGTGGGTAAAGACTTGTCCTTCCTCCACGGTGTTACACTAAACTAATCTATGCTACAAACTAACTAATAAACTACTAAATAACGTAAATAACAACATGTCTACAAGCTAACATATGCTAGACCATAATTGGGGTGACCGACACTTTAACATGGAATTTCCAACTCCTAACAGATATAAAAGACAAAATATGAAAGATGAAGGACTTATGAAGACAAAGAAAGACAAGGGACTTATTTGTTAAAGAAGACTTTAATATTTAGTCCCTAGTATTCAATTGTAACCTTAGACTCTCTAGTATATAAAGAGAGGCAGGGAATTAGGTTTTAGTGTGTCAAGATGTGAACACCAAAGGTGTGTGTGTTTAGCCTATGCGTAAAGTATAAACGCCTATGATAGTTAGTTAGTATTTAGTCGACTAGAATAGTATTTAGTCGAATATTATTTAGTAGTCGATTAGTATTAGAGTGTTTAGTTAGAGATGATGACAAGAAACCTTTAGCAATAACATTGATGTTCTTATTATTTCGCTGTGCATTCATGTTTGTCTTTGGTATTATTATCCCTAGATGAGCTCATAAATGATCTTCTCATGTGTTCGTTCTAAATGGAGGTGATGTTGATTGGAAATGCACAAAGAAAAGTATTTTTGCTACTTCATCTACAGAAGCTGAGTATATAGCTGCTTGTAATGCATCTAAAGAGGGTTTATGGGTTCGAAAATTCATTTCTGGGCTTGGCATTGTTCCCACAATTAAAGAACCTCTAAATATGTATTATGATAATACTGGAGCCATTACTATAGCTAATGAAAGCAGAATCACCAAAGGTGCTAGACATTATCGCACAAAAGTTCATTATCTTCAAGACACCATTGAGATGGGTGACGTGAAGATATCAAAGGTTCACATAGATGACAACCTTGCTGATCCATTTACGAAAATGATAACATCAAATTAACCTGATATTTTATATATCAATGTCTCGTGTTTATAGCCTCATTTGTATTAATATGGTACTTAATTCGTTCATATTTGCATTTCAGGATAAATGACGCGTTGGAGCAGAAAAGGTGTGATATAAGGCCAAGAAATATATTCTGAAGACAAGCTGCAGCATAAGTGGCACTTTTAACTACACCGTAACCCACACTACGAGGGCCTGAGAATTATTTGTGAAGGTTACGCCGCAAGAACCGCTTAATTGTGTTACGGCGTAAATATGAGCCATGAAAGATACGGCGTAACCTTATCTTAAGGTTAAGCCATAATTATTATTGTGAAGTGTAACATATTGGTTATCATAAACACACAAACACACCAAGCTTGGTTCGAATCTAGAGAGAGTTTAGAAAGAGAAAGTAGAGAGGATGGGATCTTCTAGTAAGAGAAAGTAATGTAATATTATGAAGCTCCACCCTTTGCCTTGGTAGGAAAAGGGTATTTATAGTATCTTACAAATACGCCACCTACGGGCTATGGATCAGGTATACAGTGGGTAAAGACCCGTCCATCCTCCACGATATTACTTAAGTAACTACTAAACATCACTAAACGACTAAGACTACGAGCTTTCTAATGCTTACACATACTTGAGGTGACCGAGTGTTTAAATTACGTATTTTCTAAATCCTAACAATCTCCCCCTAAGGAGGTCACCTCAATTACAAATAGATATTACAATTTGAGTTCTAGCATTATATGACACGCTCTTTACTTTGTAGCTCGTAATCTTTAATTCTTCAAAGTCCTCATGCTTTGTACTTTAAGTGGAGGTCTTTAACTGATCCACAACTTGGTGATTCTTTCAGCCTTTTTAGAGATCATCAGCCACAGTAAATCTCTTGACTCATCCTTTGTTGTGTTGCCTTCATGTGATGTTTGTGACTTTTGGACCGACATGCTCACAGTATTGGATCATGATATCTTTTCATCAGAGTTGCAGAAGCTTTGTTGGATCATGATATTTGCATCAGCGTAGAGGAAGCATAGCTTGTTGATATCTGAGCAACAGAGTGTAGGTGTGCACTTATCATGATTCCTTAAATGTGAGTGTGATGTGTGAGCATGTGGTTATGGATTGACTTCTCAATTACGATCAACTGCAACCGTCCAATGTTCCTGCAAACAACAGTTAGCAATAAAACACACGAAAGTGTCTTTGTTCACTTTCGTTGAATACGGTTGCAAGAACCACGATTCCCCATTGATAAGTATAAATACCGCCTATTATTAGGTAGAATTCCTAAGAATCTCCTTGACAGGGTTTCGCTGCTTGATCTAGTCATTCTCAAACTGGAGCGTCCCAAAGTAGACAACACGGAGTGAGTGAACCAGCGAATTGAGAGTCACTAATTGATGAAAAATTGATTTGAAAAACAATCGTGTATTGCTTAAGAGAAAGAGTTTTGCAATACGACGAAGGTTTTATGAGAAAGATCAATTCTCAATCATAAATACTTATGTTTGAGAAAATAACGCTTAGTCGATGTGCCACGATAAAAGAATTGTAGAGCACATCGAAAGGTTTTTCAAAAGTATCCGTCAATTCATTTCCTGGACCAAGGTTGATTCAAGAGTGAATCTCCTCATTGTTTATATCCAGTTGTCACAAGCTTGATCCAAGATGGATCTCACATGTCACCCACCAAGAGCTTATTTGATGTTGGCTCTAGAAGGATTTCCATCTTCATCGTGAATACTTTAAGTATCACTTGGATGTTCTAGCAAATACCACAAGGATAATGCGCAGGACTCTCAATATATATATTCTTACTTTCCACATTGTGTTAAACAGCAAGTCTCCATAAATTGTGTGCCCTAATGAGATTTATTGAATGATCTCTTGGCTTTAGACTCAATAGTGCATTTTGGTTTCCTATTCGGAGACTAGGGAGAAGGTCTCTTTCTTCAATATCAACTATCTCTAAGATAAAGTCGATAGATTATTTAGGTTCCCCGTGAGAATGAAACATGTCCTTTTAAGAGAACTTGAGTGGCTTGGGAAGTTTAGTGCAGTGCGTCACTGGGTCCATGACGTCTTGTCTACAATAATGGCGTTATCTTAGTAACCACCAGTAGCATATGTATTGAACCCGGTTTCTGCCCTAAGGTTGAATTATTGGAGGGCTATTTCTTTTCACCCTTTTCACTTTTCATTTCTTTTTCATTCGTCAACCCCTTCAGTGCTTACCAAGACTTCATTACTAGAACCTTGTTGGGTTTATTCCAGTTCTAGCTCTATCTCAGTCGGCACTCTTCCATTATTCTCACTTTTCTCCTTTTTTTCATCTTGCCTAAGGACTTCGAAACTATCTAGTGGATTGTCCCTGGGTAGATCCCTCCAGCTCTGGCGGGATCATGATACCTAACCTTACCATCCTTATAACTCCAATGCATAAAGTAAAATGGACGGTCTTGTGGTACAGTTCTTTCCGCCTTGAAACCAAATGAAAAACCATTTGAAAATCAATCAAAGTACTTCTGATATAGAATCAAAGCATTTTGTACCTTAATTGTTGCATTAAAGAACGAGTTCAGAAAAACGCACAACGTGTTCACGTGATCGGGCTTAAGTCTTCTTCTTTGGTTTTTGATAAATACTCCCCCTTAACATGTGCATAGAAAATTTGAAATCGTTTGGCATGTAACCACCGGTAAATTTCACCTCGTATTAAACTAATATAATATTCTAACGAAAGAATACTTATCCATTTTCTACATCCAATTTTTTTTTTAAGAAACGATATCCTTTTATTTGATCACAACAACTAACTAATATGACGTAACTCACACACCAACAACAGAATGTCTTAAGTTTATTCCTTATATGTCAAGTATGAAATTTTTCACCTTTTATTTACCACTTAACGTTATCGCGTTAACGTATAATTATTAAACTTTCAAGTTAAACGTTAACCATTTATTTGAGCTTACATGAAACCCTAATTTATTATAACAACACTTTTTCATAAATGGTAAAGTACAACATTTTATACCTAGAGTACAAGTCATTAAAGCACGGAACCTAGCTATACTTTAATTTCCGTTACAAGCCCTAATATACAACTGTATGATTTTATGTACATGATATATTTTCAAAATATTAATGTACAATTCTTTCAAGCATATGTACAAGTCTTTAATGCATACAAGCTTAATACTTATATAAATTATATTATAAACTTCAATGTACCTATTTTTTAGCATAAGGTACAACCCTATAATGCACAAGCCTTAAAAATATATTTTATTTTTAGTAGGTATAACAAAACAATGCTAATGTACAAACAATAATGCACCAAACTTAAGCCTTTAATTTTATTTATTACATCTAAATTAACCTAAACTAGATTTTACCTAAAATAAATTACAAACCTAACTAAGTACTTACACCATTACACAATAGGTACAACATAAAAAGCCCTATACTTCTAAAACACTTACCTTGCCACGTATCCCACCGCGTAGAAAACACGTCAATTATTTGAGCATGACTTTAACCTATCATCTCATATCATGCCATCTAAGAGCATATACCTTTAGGACATGTTGTAATAATTTCATCTATTTTATTTTCAATTCTCAATTTTCATGTTGTAAACTAATTTGTTATCACTTTATAAAAATTGTTTCATCATTTTCTTGTAAGCTAATTTTGATATAAACTTATGAACTACTTTGACCACTATTTTATATGTCCTATTTTATTTTTACACTTTTATATAAACCTTACACATTTTACGTTTTACATGTTTATAACCTATGTTTTAAAATTTTAACGGCATTTAAAATACTCCGATAGACTCATGACTAATCTAATATATTAAAATAGAGTATATTGACAAGTTTTAATATTTTTATAAGTATTATATTTTTATGTTACCTGACTTTAAGTTCCATGACTTAAAGGCTTAACATTTGTAATTACCGGGATCAAACTATACACTCTAAACCTAATATTACTCCAAATTTAGACAATTACATGCCACATAATTTTATATTAGATACATAACTTCTTGTGTAACGTGTAACTCAAATGAATTTTACACGTTAACACTTCAATGTCATACAACGTGTTAGATCCTTAACCAATCATGCAACACCTGTCACCTCATAACACGTAGCATGCATGCAAAGTTGGCAATATATTATAAGTAATCTTTAGAAAATATTTTAAACATGTAACGTGTAGGAATTGTACACATCAAAGTGAAGTATTTAAACTCGTCAATCACCTCATCATACTGTTCGAACATGCATGTATGCTAAAATTGTCTTCCCAAATTGTAAGCTATACGGTGTACCTCGCTAAGCTACCAAACTCGTTGTACAGAACGACTTACGATACCTTGCTGTCATACTTCGCTACACTTGTTACCTCACTTCCGTGTCTCGTTGTTTGGGTCAGGGTTGTACATGCTCGTATTCATTTTTGGTCTCGAACTGGTTTTCATTCAATTAGAAGGTCACGTGTTGGAGCCATTCACCATTTCACTTTGAATTAACTTTTGACATCAATCAGATTTCCATCCAAGGTGAGTCATAGCCCCTCTTTTGCTATTTTTATACTTGTTTATTAATGCTTTGGGGGAGATACATGCTCAACTAATTGATTTCACTTTTATAAGTACTCTAAAAACTTTTATATATTACTGTGAGTTATAGCCCCTCTTTTGCTGTTTTTATACTTGTTTATTAATGCTTTGGGGGAGATACATGCTCAACTAATTGATTTCACTTTTATAAGTACTCTAAAAACTTTTATATATTACTGTGAGTCATAACCCCTCTTTTCTTTTTTATACTTGTTTATTAATGCTTTGGGGGAGATACATGCTCAAATATTGCTTGATATTTTTACATTTATTTTAAACTTTTACATATTACTGTGAGTTCATGGCCCCTACCTTTACTTGCTTTTAAACTGTTTCGGGCGAGATACATGCTTAACTACTCATTTTTTTTACTTTCACAAGTACTCTAAAGCTTTTACATATTACTATGAGTTCATAATCACACTTTATAAGTTTTGCTACAAAACTGAACACAAGTACTATCTTTATGCGAACCTGATTGCTATTGCTTAAGTTACTTACTGTTGCCACTAAAAGTCTCTCATATCATGAACCATTAATCACTTGCGAGTGAACGCGAATATAGTGAATAGATCTATTGGCAGTTGACGCCCCACTTGTGTTGCTGGATAAGTAGCCAAGTGCACTTTACTTGAGAATACTAGGAAGTTGGCAAACTCCTACCCGAGGGCCTTATTACTTACATCATCTCTATGATGTCAGTAACTTACATCATTAGTTCATTACTATGATGCCGTACTGTTAAGGTTTGCGTTCATGAGACTTAAGGCAATATATATTGTGTTGCAATGATACAAATGCTGCAACTACTGAACTTATGGGTGCAACAACATGGCCCAACCTTGAAACTTGTGTTCAACTGATTACTAAGCAAACGAACTATGGGTGGATAACAACGTAGCACACTACTTATTTTATCGATATCTGTATTTATTATGATTATCACTCAAACTCGAAACTACTGAACTTAACTATTTTATCTATAAACTCTATGAACTCACCAACCTTTGTGTTGACACTTTTTAGCATGTTTATCTCAGGTCCATAATGAACGAGGATGGCACGAATGCTGAGATACTCAAGAAGGCTATATTATCATTCGAAAACTTATTTAATAAACTGTAAAACCACTGGGACCTAATTTTGTAAACTCTGATATTTATATAAATCGAATGATAAATCTTTTAAAACGACTCAATTAGGGTTCGTTTTCTATTGATATAACTGTTGTGCCATGAAGTAACACCCAACTTGAATTCCGCTGCGTATCACGAAATTTGGGGGTGTTACAGATTGGTATCAGAGCTTCAGTTATAGAGAAACGGGTCTAATTAAGACCTAAACTATAACTACTTTTTCACAAAAACATTTTATAGCCTTTCGCTCTCCGTGCCTTCCATCCTCCAGGTAATTATGTGACTTTTAGACAGTTTATGCTACACAAACACTTTAGTATACTGATATATACTTCTGATCACTTTAAAGAAAATAAACATATCTGCATATGCCTATTCTAAGGCATTACGGCTTAATTACATTTCCCTGAGCATGTACCTACTTCTATATTTTTTTTCAAATTTATGAAACCTCCTCAAGACATTGTAACCAATTACAATGGTCTCTCCTACTTACCTTATTCATACTAAATATATATACTCACAAACTATTTTGAGCATTATGGCAACTTTCCTTGATTATCTTACTCTCGTCTCTAAAAGATGAGTGTAAACACTCCTTCCGTACTTCCAGGACACCCAAATCTCCTTGTAACTCATCAGTTAAGTACGAATGTTAATTCAGAAATTCTTAAGTAGGATGACTTACAATGTCTTTATTTGAATGGATTGGGACGCCTTTTTTTTTTTAAATAAAGAAATTGTGAATCGCCGAACCATAAGTTTATATTTCTCTATTTACATTGTTTGGGACGCCTCTCTATGTAAATAATGAATTATAGATAAGTGGGCTTATTTGTATCTGAAATGATATAAGTACAAACTCGAGGATCTAAAAAATTCACAAAGATATATGACAAACACAAATAACATAAATTTTTATTACATTAGAAACCATGAATATTAATACATAACGATATAATAAGCATCGGTAGTGCTAATGTTACAAAAATCATCAAATAAGGTATGGTATCGCCAATTGGTTGATCCGCCAAACTAATGAAAAACACCACCACACCTAGGAGAGCGAGAATCATGACGGGATGCAGGATCTTGATTATTCTGTATAACAAATATAAATCAGTTATTAAGCATGGTGAATGAAATAACCAGAGACGTAACTCTATATATATAAGAATCTTGAAAAATCTATAAACAATATTAAACGCTTCCTTTTTATAACGAAAAGTGGGCTTCAACCTGTTAGTAAAACTATAAAACACAACCCATATTTAGATTAAAACGGGCCTCGGCCCAGATTACATAAACAAACACACCATTAAGCGTAATGGGTTTCAACCCAACAACCAACACAAGACCACAACTCAATAAATGCTAACGCATACGATTACACAATAACACAAATTAAACCAAAAATTTATTTCAACATTCCTGACATAATGCTATTACCCCCATATTTTATCCACGCCGATGGCTAGGATCACGAGTGGTATAAGAATCACTAAGATCACGGCCAAGAACTCGTAATCTTCATCGTGACATTGGCTAAATAGATAGCAGATATTACAACATACACGAGTGCAACAATGGTAATAATATGCGGCATTTTGAAGTATGATAAGAGAAATATAGGTGAAAAGTTATTATGAAAGAATGAGGGATTAAAATGGGGTATTTATAAAAGGAAAAAGTAGCCGTTGGGGTACTGTTCACGACCGTTGGGGGTACTGTTCACGACTGTTGGGGGTTACTGTTCCTGACCGTTAAAAATTACTGTTCACCTTACTAAAGAACAAACTAATTCATCATCTACAAAAGCTGAAGTTCAGCAACTTTCTCTACATTCATCAATTTCTCATCCGAAATTTTACTTATTAAAAGACAGTTTTCGATGTTAATAATTTGATTTTCACAAGCCATTATGAACCATGTTATTTTCAAAATTAATTACTAAAACATGATAGACCTTATAAAATAACAATCTTCATTCAAAATAAAATTTTCTTAAGTTTATATGACCTTCAGAATAATGTTATTCTCATGTAAAAACAATAAATTCTAACTTATAAGCTTTCACAAGTGAAACCACATTTCATCCTCAATACTTCAACATTTAACATGGACTGAATCTCGGAACGAGATTCAATATAAGGGGGTGAGACTGTAACCACCGGTAAATTTCACCTCGTATTAAACTAATATAATATTCTAACGAAAGAATACTTATCCATTTTCTACATCCAATTTTTTTTTTAAGAAACGATATCCTTTTATTTGATCACAACAACTAACTAATATGACGTAACTCACACACCAACAACAGAATGTCTTAAGTTTATTCCTTATATGTCAAGTATGAAATTTTTCACCTTTTATTTACCACTTAACGTTATCGCGTTAACGTACAATTATTAAACTTTCAAGTTAAACGTTAACCATTTATTTGAGCTTACATGAAACCCTAATTTATTATAACAACACTTTTTCATAAATGGTAAAGTACAACATTTTATACCTAGAGTACAAGTCATTAAAGCACGGAACCTAGCTATACTTTAATTTCCGTTACAAGCCCTAATATACAACTCTATGATTTTATGTACATGATATATTTTCAAAATATTAATGTACAATTCTTTCAAGCATATGTACAAGTCTTTAATGCATACAAGCTTAATACTTATATAAATTATATTATAAACCTCAATGTACCTATTTTTAAGCATAAGGTACAACCCTATAATGCACAAGCCTTAAAAATATATTTTATTTTTAGTAGGTATAACAAAACAATGCTAATGTACAAACAATAATGCACCAAACTTAAGCCTTTAATTTTATTTATTACATCTAAATTAACCTAAACTAGATTTTACCTAAAATAAATTACAAACCTAACTAAGTACTTACACCATTACACAATAGGTACAACATAAAAAACCCTATACTTCTAAAACACTTACCTTGCCACGTATCCCACCGCGTAGAAAACACGTCAATTATTTGAGCATGACTTTAACCTATCATCTCATATCATGCCGTCTAAGAGCATATACCTTTAGGACATGTTGTAATAATTTCATCTATTTTATTTTCAATTCTCAATTTTCATGTTGTAAACTAATTTGTTATCACTTTATAAAAATTGTTTCATCATTTTCTTGTAAGCTAATTTTGATATAAACTTATGAACTACTTTGACCACTATTTTATATGTCTTATTTTATTTTTACACTTTTATATAAACCTTACACATTTTACGTTTTACATGTTTATAACCTATGTTTTAAAATTTTAACGGCATTTAAAATACTCCGATAGACTCATGACTAATCTAATATATTAAAATAGAGTATATTGACAAGTTTTAATATTTTTATAAGTATTATATTTTTATGTTACCTGACTTTAAGTTCCATGACTTAAAGGCTTAACATTTGTAATTACCGGGATCAAACTATACACTTTAAACCTAATATTACTCCAAATTTAGACAATTATGTTAGCCTCGCTAAAGTGAAGTCATTACGGGAATTGCATTAGTTTCTTCTTTTACTCATTCACAAGGACTAGTTTAGTCAATAGTGCTAAGTTAGGCTTGTTGAAGTATAAATACACCTCCTAGTCCCAACTAGGAGGGTAGGAAGTTCACTTTGTAAAATAAGGTGTGTGTGGTTTATTCTTCTTCTCTCTAGAAACACACACATCTTCCCTTTACATCAATCTAAACAATACCATGTCTTATTCATTCTTTGAGCTTCCCCGACCCCCCGAACCACATAAATCTTAAGCTTTTCGATCCTACAATTGGTATAACGAGCCAAGGTTGTTGTTTTATTGATTTATGTTGGTTTATACATGTTTGGTTACTGTTTTTGAGCTTATTTTGTGGGTCGGAAAATTTTTTTCCGTATTTTTGTGGTTAACAGTTCTACGTGTTTTTTTGGTATCCTATGTTTGGTCTAAACAAAAAAGTCCCAATCTTTACTCATGTTCATATCTGTCTTGGTCATTATTTTGTCCAAACAGCATCTATTATGACTTTTTTGTACCAAATATCTGTGAAACAAATGTGGTCAACCTTCATCTTCATATGGTCAACATGGTCAAATAGAAGCAGTTTATGCTTTTAAGGTTTTGCTTGAAGATGGATGGAAAAACATGGTCGGAATACTCGCCGGAAAAAGTTAACTGGGTCAAAACCCTAGTTTTCTACGCATAAGGGGAATCTTCAGAGGTGTTACGCGTAGCTGTGAAGTTACGCGTAAGGAATGGTTTACGCGTATGGTTTACGCATAACCTAGACCATGCTTACGCATAAGCAAGTTTTGTTACGCGTATGTTTTTTACGCTTAAGAAAACATGTTACGCGTATGGTTAAATGTTGGCTTACGCATTAGTGAGAAAAAAGGCTACGCGTAGTACTGAAAAAAAGGACTTATGCGTAGACTAAACCAACATATACCATGACCACAACGACCAGTAATAAAGACACAGACCATATACCATTTACAACATCTTCGACCTCAGCCATAACCTCTTCAATCCGAAAAACCAAAACCAACTAACCTTAACTAGACTAAACCCAAAGGACCCTCACAAATCTCTCTTCAACTCCACTCATTCGAAACACAAAATATTTCATCATATCTCAGTTTTGATTCGTTTTTTTAATCTCCTCAAAGATTATTTAAAATGAATCAACTTCTTCATCGATCTTATTGTGATATTTTTCGAAGATAAAGAAAGAGTATAACAACTATGTTATCTCGTTTCTTTATTTCGTTCATCTAAGGAAAAAGAAAACGTAAACAATATCACATTAAAACCTACCCGAGACCCTTTTTCAAGGATCTTTTAAGCCGATTATCACATGTTCTTGATTCAATTTGATCGTCTATTGGGTTTATTGTTTCAGTCATGGATTAACAAGAGAGGGTATTTGTTTGATTGATGATGTGAGATGAGATTGAGATGATTGGTGTTTGATGCGTTTTTACTCCAGATCTGTTTTTGTGATTTAAAACGTTAGGTTGGAGAAAATATTGGGTGGTAGGCGTTGTTTTAAGTGAGGAGTGATTAGGGTAAAGTTGTTTTTTAGGTTATGTGAAGTATCCATTTGTGTGAGACGTTTTTATTCCAACCGGATATAAAGATATCAGATATGGATCGTGGATGGTTTATCACATTCATGGACTTGGGCCTCGGATAGGGTTTAATTTCTATTGGGCCCGGTATTCATTTCAAATGGAGTGGACTACCATGGTGTTAGTTGGGTTGAGATGCTGTTACACACGCTATATCTTCTAAAGGGTCATCCGAATTTTTGTAAAATTTTGGATACATTGCTTAAGTATGGTATTTTTGTATGGTATTAAATTTTCACGGGAGGATACACATTCACGGCTATATTTTGAAATGAATATCAAATGTAACCACGAAGATGATGCTTTATTATTTATTTGGGTTTGACGTGAAGTTTGACGGGCGTGTTTACTTATTTCGTCTTCTTTCTTTCTTCCCTTCCGCGAAGATGACTTGTCTGGGCAAATATGTTGAGTGTGATGAAGACTTGCTATCTAGTTACTTTTGTGATTCTTTCTCTCTTAACCCACAAAGTAGCTATCACTTCGGTGTCTCACGGAGTTGAGGATACGTCAAGAGGTTTTGTACATTGGGTACACCGTTCTTTTTCACAAGGATAGTACAAGCTTAAGTAACTATTCCGGGAGATTTTACTTCATCCTCAAGTTCGTCATATTGGGTTATCCTCACATGTGGTTACTACAGACAGCCGTTGAATTTTGATACAAGGGGTTGAGATGAGTTAGACAATTTCAAATGGTATTGTTCATCGACATCTTCTCACGGGCTGATATGATTTATGATAGAATGCTTCCGGTTAATGCTTCATGTACACAATTGTATGCTGATTTCGATAAATCGTAACCATCAAGGGAGAGAAATGTGTACATTATGGGCTGATTTGATACATAAAAGATAACTGGAATGCATTTGGTGAGATGAAGATGTTGATATCTTATTCCCCCGAATGGACAATCTTGAAGAAGGTCGAGTCGACAATCTTTTCTACATTTTCATTGCGTGTTAGAAGACTAAAGACGATTCTAATTTAATTATCAATAGACTTCTTGAATTCCGGAAATTCATCAGAAGGTTGTCGGTTTGGGGAGAGCACTAATTAGGGGAGAGCAAAAGGTCGATTTAATCCCTAATTAGATTTGCTCGCATTGTTCTTCTACAAGTAAAGAGATGGCAGCTGAGAAGATTCATGAAGTTTGATGACTGTGAAGACACTCTTGAAGCTGCTGCGCTTATCTGTTGTATTTAATTTTGCTTGTAGGGAACATTGTAAGCAACTCCCGTATGACATCACTTGGGGAGAGATTGTTAGCCTCGCTAAAGTGAAGTCATTACGGGAATTGCATTAGTTTCTTCTTTTACTCATTCACAAGGACTAGTTTAGTCAATAGTGCTAAGTTAGGCTTGTTGAAGTATAAATACACCTCCTAGTCCCAACTAGGAGGGTAGGAAGTTCACTTTGTAAAATAAGGTGTGTGTGGTTTCTTCTTCTTCTCTCTAGAAACACACACATCTTCCCTTTACATCAATCTAAACAATACCATGTCTTATTCATTCTTTGAGCTTCCCCGACCCCCCGAACCACATAAATCATTGTTTTTTTCGATCCTACAAATTACATGCCACATAATTTTATATTAGATACATAACTTCTTGTGTAACGTGTAACTCAAATGAATTTTACACGTTAACACTTCAATGTCATACAACGTGTTAGATCCTTAACCAATCATGCAACACCTGTCACCTCATAACACGTAGCATGCATGCAAAGTTGGCAATATATTATAAGTAATCTTTAGAAAATATTTTAAACATGTAACGTGTAGGAATTGTACACATCAAAGTGAAGTATTTAAACTCGTCAATCACCTCATCATATTGTTCGAACATGCATGTATGCTAAAATTGTCTTCCCAAATTGTAAGCTATACGGTGTACCTCGCTAAGCTACCAAACTCGTTGTACGGAACGACTTACGATACCTTGCTGTCATACTTCGCTACACTTGTTACCTCACTTCCGTGTCTCGTTATTTGGGTCAGGGTTGTACATGCTCGTATTCATTTTTGGTCTCGAACTGGTTTTCATTCAATTAGAAGGTCACGTGTTGGAGCCATTCACCATTTCACTTTGAATTAACTTTTGACATCAATCAGATTTCCATCCAAGGTGAGTCATAGCCCCTCTTTTGCTGTTTTTATACTTGTTTATTAATGCTTTGGGGGAGATACATGCTCAACTAATTGATTTCACTTTTATAAGTACTCTAAAAACTTTTATATATTACTGTGAGTCATAGCCCCTCTTTTGCTGTTTTTATACTTGTTTATTAATGCTTTGGGGGAGATACATGCTCAACTAATTGATTTCACTTTTATAAGTACTCTAAAAACTTTTATATATTACTGTGAGTCATAACCCCTCTTTTGCTGTTTTTATACTTGTTTATTAATGCTTTTAGGGAGATACATGCTCAAATATTGCTTGATATTTTTACATTTATTTTAAACTTTTACATATTACTGTGAGTTCATGGCCCCTACCTTTACTTGCTTTTAAACTGTTTTGGGGGAGATACATGCTTAACTACTCATTTTTTTTTACTTTCACAAGTACTCTAAAGCTTTTACATATTACTATGAGTTCATAATCACACTTTATAAGTTTTGCTACAAAACTGAACACAAGTACTATCTTTATGCGAACCTGATTGCTATTGCTTAAGTTACTTACTGTTGCCACTAAAAGTCCCTCATATCATGAACCATTAATCACTTGCGAGTGAACGCGAATATAGTGAATAGATCTATTGGCAGTTGACGCCCCACTTGTGTTGCTGGATAAGTAGCCAAGTGCACTTTATTTGAGAATACTAGGAAGTTGGCAAACTCCTACCCGAGGGCCTTATTACTTACATCATCTCTATGATGTCAGTAACTTACATCATTAGTTCATTACTATGATGCCGTACTGTTAAGGTTTGCGTTCATGAGATTTAAGGCAATATATATTGTGTTGCAATGATACAAATGCTGCAACTACTGAACTTATGGGTGCAACAACATGGCCCAACCTTGAAACTTGTGTTCAACTGATTACTAAGCAAACGAACTATGGGTGGATAACAACGTAGCACACTACTTATTTTATCGATATCTGTATTTATTATGATTATCACTCAAACTCGAAACTACTGAACTTAACTATTTTATCTATAAACTCTATGAACTCACCAACCTTTGTGTTGACACTTTTTAGCATGTTTATCTCAGGTCCATAATGAACGAGGATGGCACGGAAGGTCACAGATACTCAAGAAGGCTATATTATCATTCGAAAACTTATTTAATAAACTGTAAAACCACTGGGACCTAATTTTGTAAACTCTGATATTTATATAAATCGAATGATAAATCTTTTAAAACGACTCAATTAGGGTTCGTTTTCTATTGATATAACTGTTGTGCCATGAAGTAACACCCAACTTGAATTCCGCTGCGTATCACGAAATTTGGGGGTGTTACATGGCACATGTAGGAAGGAGTGCCTTTTATTTATATTCTAAAACACTCACGAATATCTATCAGAGTATTTTAGATTTAAATCATAAACTCTCCCCCGATCAAAAATTTCAAACAGTTTGAGATTTGGGATCCCAAGTGATTTAAATCATTTAGAAAACTTTTTGAGGAGAAATGTGACTTTGTTTTAAAACACTTAACTGATAAGGATCACATTTTTGGAATTTTAAGATTGTTAGTGTCAGGTATCGAAAAGATTTTTGGAGTCTTGAAAAATCATAACTTTTGAACCGTAACTCCGTTTTAAGATTATACCTTGACACTTAACACTAAAACCATTTAATCACCACTTTACAAAGTACAACTTAACATGCTCATGTACCAAATGTTTAAAAAAAACAAAGTAACATGCTCTTGTATCAAATATTTGTAACCAAAAGTTAACATGTTCTTGTTGGTACCAATTGTTTGAAAATATCTTTTTTTAAATGTTTGAAATCACTATCCACCTCAATCAATGACCTTAGTTGTTGATTGAGTGACGAATGTTTTGAAAAATTTAAGTCCAGTTGATTTTCAAAAATTAAGACCGAGTTATTTTCAAACAATGTTATCACCATGATATGAATAACAAATATTTCTCAGAAGAATATTTAGAATGAAAAAAAATTGAATTGGAACATTCATCTTTTAGGTGACAAATTTTCCTGATTATTTTTGTTTTTTCGGATCAGAGCTCGATATTTGAAAAAAATCAATTTAGCAAAGCACTGTCCTTTCCTTAAAAACAGGTTACAGTCTGAAATAACTGCAAGCCACGATTTTAAACCCGGGTTACTTGCCTGAAATGACAGTAAGCCATGAAATTAAGCGCTGGTTACAATCAGAAGTAATTGTAAACCATTGTTATGAGACATGTTTTGAAAAATTATTTACACCTCCTGCTCAAACTTCATCTAAATTCCCATGTCAGTATTGAATGACATTTCTAAGACCGTAGATGTTATCAATACCAGAAGACATGCCTTGAGAAAAACAATTTTTGGAGTTTTCAAATTTTCTGATTTTTATGGGTTTTTGTTGATTTTATATTTTTCTATTTTCTTTTTGTTGGTTTTATAATTTTGTATTTTGCTTTTTGAAAGAATATATACAAAGAGTAGGTGAAGAAATCCTTTTACTCCTCATTCTCTTCCTGAAGACGTTTAAGCATTTCCGGCTGCAGACTTTTCATGTCGAGTCGCGGTAGGATAAACTCAAAACGTTCTCTTGGAGGAGCTTTTGTGAAGATGCCTGCTAACTGATACTCAGTCCTTACAAAGTAGAGCTCAACCACACATTTCTCTACTTGTTCCCTGATGAAATGATGTCGAATGTAAATGTGCTTTGATCTTGAGTGTTGGACATTGTTGCAGGAGAGAGCGATGGCACTTTTGTTATCACAGTACAGAGGAATTTTGTTAAATGCAAAGCCATAGTGAGTTTGTTGGGATCTCATCAATAAGATTTGAGCACAACTTGATGACATGTCAATGTATTCAACCTCTATAGAGGATATAGAAGTACCCATTTGCTTCTTTGATGACCAACTCACTAATTTATCACCCAAAAACTGAGCACCTCCTGACGTACTTCGACGAGTATCTTGACACCCTGCATGGTCAGCATCTGCATAGGCTGTTAGTGACATGGCGGTGTCCTTCGGATACCAAACTCCCATGTTAATGGTTCTTTAGAGATACCGAAAGACCCGTTTAACCGCTTCAAGGTGCTTTTTTGTAGGCTTAGCCTGGTAGCGAGCACACATGCATACAGCGAACTGAATGTCAGGTCTACTAGCAGTGAGATACATCAAGGATCCAATCATACTATGATATTTAGTTTGATCAACCGGGATCCCTGAGTGATCATCATCCAGTTTTGTACGTTCCACCATGGGAGTGTCAAAAAGGTCACTAGAGTCAAATCCAAATTTCTTTAATATTTCATTAGCATATTTAGATTGATTAATAAAAATGCCTCCGGGATTTTGAGAAATTTGTAATCCTAAGAAAAATGACATTTGTCCCATCATTGACATTTGAAATTTAGAGCCCATCTCTTTAGAAAAACAATCACATTCATTTGGGTCGGTCGAGGCAAAAATGATATCATCAATATATATTTGAACATGAATTAAGTGTTTTCCTGACTTTCGAGGGAATAGGGTGGGATCAATAGCGCCTTTGTAGAATCCTTTAGCCAGAAGAAACTTTGACAAAGTGTCATACCATGCCCTTGGAGCCTGCTTCAAGCCATAGAGAGCTTTTTTTAGACGGTAGACATAGTTAGGACGCTCAGGATCCACAAAGTCTTCAGGTTGACTGATGTATACCACTTCTTTGAGATCTCCATTAAGAAATGCACTCTTTACATCCATCTAATAAACCACCATATTCTTGCTAGCAGCATTAGCCAGGAAGATTCTCATAGCCTCAATTTGTGCAACCGGAGCAAATGATTCCTCAAAGTCAATACCCTTCTCTTGTCGATACCCTTTACCAACGAGTCTTCCCTTATTCTTCAGAACGTCACCATGCTCATCAAGCTTAACTTTGAAGATCCATTTGAGAGCGATAATCATAGCACAATCTGGAGGAGGTACTAATTCCCATACATCAAGATGATCGAACTCACGGATTTCATCTTGCATAGCACCAAACCAGCTATCCTCAGACATTGCTGTTTTGACTTCTTTTGGTTCGATCTTTGATAGTACAAAGTTGAAGAAGCACCATAAGGCATCAGTGGCAAGTTGCTTTCTAGTAGATACCGGACGAGAAGGATTCCCAATGTTATTGTCTAATGGATGATCATGTGTCCTTTTTCTGAGATGTTCATGTGGTTGTTGATAAGGTACTGATGTAGCAGAGTTAGGATCCCCTGGTGAAGATGTTTCATGAGTGGGTTTAGGGGAAAATATATTTTCAAACAGAGCATCTTCGGGAGTAGCAAAGGGGTTATCTCCAAAAGAATTATCAACTGCATTTACTTGATGCACAGAAGATGATTGAGGATTCGAAGATGATGATGAATGATCAGCAAATGGCGTGTCTTTAGATAAAGACATTGAGACCGATGGACCATTTGTCTTGGTTGGAGTAGGAGCAGCAGTAGCTGGTGGTATAGGATTATCATCAGCTGAAGGCTCATAGTATTTATCATACATTGGA
The DNA here is from genome assembly GCA_910596185.1 of Chrysanthemum makinoi. Classification (NCBI taxonomy): domain Eukaryota; kingdom Viridiplantae; phylum Streptophyta; class Magnoliopsida; order Asterales; family Asteraceae; genus Chrysanthemum; species Chrysanthemum makinoi. The sequence goes on along the minus strand of OU343217.1, from coordinate 147,846,838 downwards.
TTAAATAATTTCTTCAAATCTTCTTCTGAGGGAGGTACATAAGGAGCTGCAGGAGTGGGATACTGTACAAGACCCGAACTAATGGGCCCAGGTGTCAAGAGTTGAGGTGTGGGTCCAGAACTGGATTGTCCAAGAGCCATTTGCTCAGTCAGCTCGTCGAACGTAACATGAATAGTTTCCATAATATCTCGGGTCCTTTTGTTGTAGATTTGGTAACCCTTCTGATTAGGTGCATAACCAACGAAAAATCCAATATATGCCTTAGCTTTCAACTTTCCTAGATCTTGACCATCATTTGTTGGATATCACAAAGCTCCAAACACACGAAGAAACGAGAGATCCGGTTTTCTGTTGTGAACTAATTTATATGAAGTTTTTCCATGAAGAGTATGTATTAGGGAACGGTTTTGAGTGTAACAAGTAGTGGCAATGGCTTCCGCCCAGAGAAACATTGGAGCCTTTGAAAATATTAGCATAGTCCTTGCAGCTTCTACAAAAGTCTGATTTCACCTTTCAACTACATTGTTCTGTTGAGGAGTGCGTGGAACACTTTTCTGATGACTGATTCCAATGCTTTCATAAAACTGACTAAGTTCCTTGTTCACAAATTCAGTTCCATTGTCTGTTCGGATGATTCTAACTATTTTGTTAAGCCTAACCTGCAATTGTTTAATAAGTTTAATGATAACTTCGGGAGTTTCATCCTTTGTTCTCAAAAACTTAACCCAAGTAAACCGAGAGTAGTCATCAACAACAACTAGCACATACTTCTTCCCATTTATACTTTAAACTCTCATGGGTCCGCATAGATCCATGTGAAGGGTATGAAGAACTTCCATAATGGTATTGGCAGGTTTGGGTTTGTGGGCATACTTCTTGCTTTTGGCCAATTGGCATGCTGAACAAAGATGATCTTTTTCATATTTCAACCGGGGTAAGCCTCTTACAAGGTCCTTTCTAGAAAGATCATTGATGGTGCCGAAGTTCAAGTTATTGAGCCGACGGTGCCATAACCATGATTTGTTCTTAGCTGCCTTTGACAACAAGAAAATAGGAGAAGACTTCATCATGTCTTTGATAGAGATGGTGTACAAATTAGTGTCACGAGATCCCTTTAGAAGCTCAACACCATCTAATTCTCTAATGAAGCAAGAGTGTTTTCTGAAGGCTACTTCGAGATCAGAATCACATAATTGACCAACAGAGAATAGGTTATGACCAAGACCTTCCACATAATATACCTGGGAGATCACAATATCTCCAAAAACATAATCTCCATAACCCATAATTGCCCAAAAGTGGTCATTCTCAAATCTAACAGTCCCCGATGAACTGATTCACGAAGTTCTTGAGTCGTAAGCGAACTCTAGTCATATGTTTTGAGCTGCCTGAATCCAAATACCAAAGGACGATTTGTACGACCTGCATTTGAAAACAGACAAGTATGGATAACTGGAAGCTTTGGATCCCCATGAGAATATGGGTTCCGATTGGTTAGTACAAGCATATTGTAGACCTACAACATTTCTAGATGCCATGACATTATTAGTGGGAGTAATACTAGTAGAGGCAGTGGACCTAGTCGAAGCATGTTGACTTCCTAAAGGTATGATCCTACAAGTGGGCTTCAATTTATTAATGGGCAGTGGTCTAGACAATTTAGGGCAAAGTTCACTAATTTTCAATTTATGGCTTGTAGGATTCCATTGATAACCTACGTTACTAAACTTTTTTCCTGTAGGCTTCCAATGATAGCCCACATTACTAAACTTTTTCCATGTAGGCTTCCAAGCTTGCTTAACCTGTTTAGCATTCCTAACATTATTAACTGGAGATTTAACAACATATCTCAAATAAGTCACAACACATTCATCATGATTACCAGAAACTAAATATTCATTACATGTTTTGCAAGCAGTAGCAGAATTTGAATTAATTACAGTACATTTATAGCTAATACTAGAGTCAACACGATTCTTATTGTTCAACTCAAACTTATTATTCCTAGGGTGGTCTTCTACTCTCTTCACTTGATCACTTTTAGCTCGCGAGGTCCTATCTTTCTTTGTATTTCCCGAAGGCTTTAACCCGCTAATCTTAGTGTCACTTATTACTCCTGTAGAAGTAACGACGGGAATATTAGTTGGTTTCACTATTTTTTGCTTTTCTAGTCTAGAAGTGCTGTGCTCTGAGACTTTAGGAGGCACATCACAGGTAACATGTTTGACTTTAGGCATAGAAATGGGTGCAACTATTCTATCTCGCCTAGTACCATATTTAGGACATGTAGCAATTACATATTCTAAGAGTTCCTGAGATCGTTTGGCATACATGTAGGCGTAGGCAATCGCACTATCAAGTGGTTTCTCTATTCTATCATCTTCTACAATCTCACGGAGACTCTCTAAACTATTCTTAAGGTATGAAATATATGCTTGATATGCAAGTTCATTATTCCTGAGAGGAGGGGGAATGTACAACATATCAATAGCATAATTATTACAAGCAGAAACCTTTGGAACATAATACTTGCAAGTGGGAATCTGCACATTGCCTTTTACGATACGCTTCAGATTCTCAATTTCCTTAAGCAAATAAGTTATCTTTTCAATGTGTTTATCATTATTAATCTTGACTGAATCACATAACTCTTTGTTTTGCAATTTAACCTTTGAAATTTCAGCTTGAAAACATTCATTTTCTTTTTGCAATTTATTAATGATGTTTTGAAGTTGGAAATTCTGAGAATCTAAAGGCGGAGGTATCTGAGTGCCAACCACTTCACTCCTATTTCCCTTCAATTGGGAAATTTGAGCTTTCAACTTTCGGATCGTGTTGCAGTGAGCCTTAATCCGATCATCACGTGAGTTAATTTCAAAATATGCATCAAACTCAGGAGCATCTGAAGAGGTCTTGGCATTTGAAGTTTTGATTCTTTCTTCAATATTTGATATTTTAATTGTAAATCAATATATTCAACTTCTAATTTAGAAAAATACCTAACCATGTTATCATGATCATCCTTTTCGATTTTGTCATGCAATTTTGAATTTTCGGTCTAAAGCTCAATGACACGATCTTGGGTAACTTTAAACGCAATTGATAAATCATGATATTGAGAAGCAGTTATGGCATAATTAGTAACAGTATAAAACACATCCTGGGCAATGCATCTAGAAATCAAATTCTCATTAAGGATGTGAATATTCTTCCTCTCAATCTCATTACTTTTAAGCTCACATGCATTAATTCTATCCTCATTTTCCATTTCATTAAACATCATTTTCATTTCTTGAACTTCAGTATCTAAGGCCTTTTGAATACCCTCGAATTGTTCTTTTAATTGTTTAAAGAATGGAATAACCTTTGTAAGATAACACTCTTTTGTTTGCTCAAAACCCCTTTCTCCTTCAGTAATTCCTATTGGTGTGATTCTCTTCTTACATGTTTTCTCGAAATCAACAAATAGTTGGTAAACTACGTATACGCTGATTAAGGTTTTACTTTGAGTGGGAAGAGTTCTAGGAAATAAATGCATCCATGTATTGGGAGGATACACTGTAGCTGGAGGCAATTTCCTAAGGGGAGGACTATTTTCAACAAGTTCTTCAGCTTTTCTCTTATCCATATCTAACTTCCAAAACACTTGTTCAGGGGTTAATTGAGTCTAAGGTGTAAACATGGCAAGCTAGTTATCCTTAGTGTAATTTGGAGTCTTAAAATTCAAGTTATGGCTCACACACATAGTTTCTTTCAACTTCTTCTCCATTTTCTCGCTAGAGGCATTTTCTATCTCTATGTCCTCTTCAGTTTTCTCTACACAAGTTGGCTTTTGTTTAGGTTTAAGAATCTCACTACCATCATAAATCACATCATGAGCCCTTTTTACTTTCTTAAGATACGCAGGATTTGGATCTTTTACAACGCAAATATCGTGTTTATCACTCAATACTCTATGCTTAGTGATCATGTGAGCAGTTTGAATGGTTTTTTCTTGTACGTACAGCTTCTTCTCAAGTTTGTTCTTCAAAGTTTTAAGGCTGGAAAAATCATTTAAAATTTTTGATTCCTTTTCGTTGAATTCCTGTTTAAGCACTTTTACATTTTCTTGAAGTTCTTGCTTTTGCTTAACAGTTTTATTAAGTTTCTATTGTAAGGAATTTAACTCTTGTTTTAATGTTTCTTCCCTTAAATTACTTTTAGTGATTAGTGTATGCATATGGCTATCCATTTCCTCCTCACGAGTGATCAGCTCAAGTTTAGCACGCTGTTCATAGATGGCAACTTGATCCTTATAAATATTTAGCTTAGTGGTCATGGAATCATCCGGTGCATATTCAGTGTATTCATCAAAGACACATTCATCATCGGTGGCAGAAGATGCACCACTTGGTACAACAAGACTTTCATCGTGCTTCACATAGTGATCATATGGGACAACATTGCTATTACCCATATTTTCAATATCTGATTTAACGACTTCTGTTGATTGTAATTCATTGGGAATCTTTTGCTCATCAACCATATCATATAGTTTTAGTACCTCTGATATGATAGAATCCTTGGAGGGACCGGCTTGTTGAGGTGATGAGACCATTGGAGAAATATTAGCTATGAAAATGGTCTGTGTCATTGGTTCATCATCAAAATCAAAGTCAAAAGCATCACAATCAGCAACTTGGAAGACATTAGGATTGTTCTGTGCCAAATCATGCATATACTGCTTATTCATCCACATCCGCATCATATGTTTTGGCATTCCCATCAGCAAGAAAAACTCTTCCTCATCCAACACCGCTCCACTATCTTGAGCTTGCATCAGCAGCATCTTATCCCTGAAGTACTCAGCATTCTGTGGACATTTTGGTTGAGTATAGTTCCTAGCAATATGTCCTTCTCCTCCACAGTTGTAGCACTTAATCGGTATGCCTTGACCCTGAACTACAATCCTTCCTCGGTTCTGAGCACCCACATAACCAACTTCTGCTCCAACATTCCCCCTGCAATATATAGTGGATTCACATTCTGCCTTCCTTGCACATTCTGAACCACAACCCTTCTATCTTCTACTGTAGCTTGATTATGTAGATTAGATGCGGTTCTAAGTTGGTTGTTGGTTTGGGGAAGTGAGTTTCTGGACTGTTGAACCTGTAGAGCCACTTGGTTTGCAAGGTTTTCAATCAAAATTTCAGTTGGGGTAAATACTGAGTCTGGTATGGTAATCTGTTTCTGATTCTGAGAGGATGGTATGACTTGTGATGCTTGAGTACTTATCCTCACATTTGAAAGAAATGTAGTTGAGTCATTTGAAGAGTTTGCAGCAGCAATATTAGAGTGGAATTTCTCCAAAATCAAACGCTCAAATGTAGCATGCTTCTCATGTTGAAGTAAGTAGGCATACAGGTGTTCATATTTAGTGTTCCTCATTCCTTTGTTCAACTTCACAGCAGTAATAAATCTGTGCCATTCAGGGTTCATGTTTTTTTTTAACTTGGAATTGAGTTGGATGTTTGACATGGTCATATTGATGTTTCTCATATCATTCACAAGTTTGTGAAACCTCATATGATACTCTGTAATGCTTTCCCCTGGATTCATCTTGAAGTTCTCAAAGCCATCATAAAGCTGTGACTCTCTATCTTCCTTAGTCAGTTCTGAACCAGAGAGAAGCATCTTGACATTATCCCAAATTGATTTGGCCTCAGTATTGTGATTGATTAGCTTGTAAATGTCCTTTGGTAGACCTTGAAGTATGATGTTAGAAGCTCTAATGTCAGCATCATATCTTTTCTTCTCCTTATCACTGCGATCATCATAAGTCCTTGGTCTATCCATACCCAAAGTTACAGTTCCATCAGCACCAACTTCAAGTTGATCTCTGGTTGTTCCCATTTGGAATGGTCCTTCATCAATTGACTGAATGATGTTAAGACCATTCTCTTTGCCCAAGCAGTTCAATCTGATTCTCTGTGCCCAACAATCAGAATCAGTTCTATCCAGCATAGGAGGGCGAGTATTGGACCCAGCAGCTTGAACATCATCTGCAACAGTAGACATGATTCCTATGTACACGGGATTTTACTACTCTTTGATTAAACCAAGAAATAGAATCTTTCGCGGGATTTTACTCAATCAAGAGAAAACCGTAGAACTCAAATCACAAGTGTCAAATCGCAATTGACAAATTGCAAAAACCTATCAAAATGCAGAGAAATCAAAACGCAGAGAAATCAAAACGCAGCTAACAAATTGTAGCTGTCAAGTCGCAGTCTTTAGAAAATGCAGGAACTCAAATCGCAGTCAATCACAAAACGCAATGAAAAAACGCAGAGCTTGACAAAAAACAGTGACCAAACGCAGAACTTAACAAAACGCAGTGACAAAATGCAAAACTTGACAAAACGCAGAACTTGACAAAACGCAGTGACAAAATGGAGCTTTAACCAAAACGCAAGAACAAATCGCAGTGTTAACCAAAATACAACCAACACGTCACTTTCAATAGTACAAACACTACTTGTCTTTTTGTCCTTTCAAACACAAAACGCAGTCAAAAACTTAACAAGTCGCAGTTTGAAACTCCAAATCGCAGCGAGTAAATAACAAACCGCAGCCAAGTAACTATCAAACCACAACGATTAAGGATCAAAAAGCAGTCAACAATGATCAAAACGCATCAAATAACTACCAAGTCGCATTCAAGAAATAGAGTCCGAGACTCAAATCGCACCCAAGAACAAACCCAAAAACCTTACTTTATCAATCAAAAACACCACAACCAAGATGAATCAATCCTTCCAAACCAAAAACTAAACTAATATGATGATTCGTAACACAAAAGTACAATCAAAATCCAAACATAACCACTAAATAAGATCAAAAAAATGAAAATGTCTCAAAACTTATTCAAACCAAAACTTATGAATAAGCAATCAAAAATCCAAGAACACACAAAGTAGATGATCAAACCATGGCTCTTGATACCAATTGTAACATATTGGTTATCATAAACACACAAACACACCAAGCTTGGTTTGAATGTAGAGAGAGTTTAGAGAGAGAAAGTAGAGAGGATGGGAACTTCTAGTAAGAGAAAGTAATGTAATATTATGAAGCTCCACCCTTTGCCTTGGTATGAAAAGGGTATTTATAGTATCTTACAAATGCGCCACCTACGGGTTGTGGATCAGGTATACAGTGGGTAAAGACCCGTCCATCCTCCACGGTATTACTTAACTAACTACTAAACATTACTAGACAACTAAGACTACGAGCTTTCTAATGGTTACACATACTTGAGGTGACCGAGTCTTCAACTTACGAATTTTCTAAATCCTAACATGAAGGTTACGGCGTAACATGCTAATTAGTTACGCCGTAGAGATTATCACGGAGCAGATCAGAATATGCGGATAAAGAATTACGCTGTAACTAAGTAATTTGTTACGCCATAATTAATAACTTGGGCGCAAAGTTTTAAATTCCAGGGGCTGAATTTTTCAGTATTTTAAGATGAATATTACACATTTATATGTGAAAATAATGAATAAAAGAACACAAGGCTCCAAGTGAAAAGTTGCGATAGTTCAAGGACTGAATTTGCAAACTAAACTTCATTCTTATAAATATTCCACATGTACGATCAAATTTATCATCAAATTGGAAAAATACGAATCTTTGGTATCTTGCTACTATAGCCGACACATGAAGAAAAAAAAGCAACTGTCTGATTGGTTCTTTTAAGTGGAAAACCCTTCGGGGTTTTGCCCCGGTACTCAACTAGGGGATCGATAGCTTCATAATTGGCACGATATGTAATTATTTTCTGACTCATATTATTATTTTGGTTTCATTATTTGTTAATTATAATTTTGATTCTAATTTAATTGTTGGCGAATTAATTCTTATTGTATTCTTATTAATTGACTATTAATTTATTATTAGCCAATTAATTTATCGATGTTAAATCTTTGCTTATTTATTGTTTTATATGTAGTTTTATTAGTCATTCTATTAGAACATTGCGGTAATGTAGAAACTAGGTGCTAGCCTAGTTTTCATTCTTTTATTATTAATTGTTTTGCGTTTATTCATTGTTTCTAGTGTATGCATGCATAGTTTGTTGGTAGTCACCCTAGCTTTGGTAGTTTTGAGTTGCGGTCGTATCTAGTTGCTTAGGAGAATTGACCAAGTGACCCTAAGTAAGTAGGTAGAGAAGGGGCTGGTAAGAATTGACCAACTGACTACCTTTTCCTTCTTGTGCGAATTGACCACCGTTCAGAAGGATGAACTTAAGAAGTTATGGATGTATGTCTAAGATGCTAGCGTCCGGGCACACATTGTTATGAATCTTGCATGTAGCGGTACTTAATGACTGTCAATAGGTTGCCGTATGATCTCGGGTGATATGATCATCTTGGTGAGGAATCTAGGAACCATAGGTCGAGGTGAATTGACCAAAGGAGGCCCAACGAATTTAAACCCCACCTGAAGCAGGAATCTAGTGACTTTTAGAACCCATATATTGCGATAGTAAACCCCAGCACTTAATGACTGCTATTAGATTGCTGAATGATCCGGGGTGATCTGATCATCTTGGTGAGGAGTTTGTTGGGTTTTTGGTTCTGCAAACAAGAATTACTCTAAGTATGGAACCACTGCCAGTGCATCAGATACCACGGCTAGAAGGAATGGATCCACTGCTCAAGACAAACAACTGCTAGTAGAAGTTTCATACCACTGCTAATGTATAATACCACTGCCAGTATGATTGTGTCGGTATAACTTATAATATTCTAGAATATATTGGGTAGGACGTTTTGTATTTAGATAAGTATGGTAAGTATAGTTATCTTGTAGAATACGTAATGTATATTGTGAAGGACTCCTTAGCCTATAAAAGGACGTCCTAGGTTAGAGTTAGATATACGGTTTTGTGATATCTGGAGTCGATACACTTCAAGGTTGTAAACTCTAATACTTTTCAGAGTATTCGTATATTAATATATTGAGGTGTTTAGTGATAATCATCGTTAATCTTCTTAAGGTTAAACATTAAATCCGCGTAGTGTTTAACAATTTATATTTGTTTAAGTCAGCTTCTATATAAGCTCGTTTGCTCACATGGTTACTGCCTCTAAGGTGCCTATGCTGAAGCAGGGAGAGTATGAGGTCTGGAAGATGTGGATGAGGCAATACATTTGCATGATTGACTACAACATCTGGGAGGTTATTGAGAAGGGTGATACTTTACCCAAGATTGGTGCTGATGGTAAAGAACTTGGTATTGTTAGTGAAATTGATAAGGCTTAAAGGAAGCTGGAGATCAAGGCTCATAGTATTCTCAGTATGGGAATACCTAATGAGTATTCATTATACTTCCAGGAGTATGAGACTAGCAAGGAGTTGATGGATGCCATTGAACAAAGATTTGCTGGTAATGATGCTACTAGAAAATCAAGGAAGAATATGCTCAAGCATCAATTTGAAAACTTTACTGCTCTCAGTGGAGAAAGTCTTGATGGAACTTACAACAGACTACAGAAGCTCATCAGTCACCTGAAATTAGTTGACTACAAATTTCCTCAAGAAGACATCAACCTAAAGTTTGTTAGAAGCTTGGCTCCTAAATGGGCAATGCATACAGTTGTTTGGAGAAATAAAGATGATTTAAAAAAAATGGACCTTGGACACACTCTACAACAACTTAAAGGTCTATGAGTCTGAGAAGAGTATGGCTGGTTCATCTTCCTCCACACAGAACATTGCTTTTGTGTCTACCAACAACAGGAGTTCACAGGAAACTACCACTGCTACTTATGAAGTTTCCATTGCTAGTACAAATGTTTCCACTGCTAGTAATAATGTTATTGATGGGGCTACTTATGTTTTTCTAGCTGAACTCACCAACAATGCTTCAGTATTGAATCAGGATTTGGATGAAATTGATCCTGATGATCTTGAAGAAATTGAACTTAAGTGGGAGATGGCTATGCTCACTTTGAAGGCTAGGAGATTCATGAGGAGAACTGGTAGAGAGATCATGTATAATGGTCAAGGCAAGGCTGGGTTTGATAAGAGCAAGATGGAGTGCTACAACTGCAAGAGGAAGGGGCACTTTGCAAGGGAGTGTAGGGCTCCAAAGAGGAATGTTGAAAACTTGAAGAAGGCGACTGAAGAACCAAAGCCTTCTTCAGCCTTGGTGGCTCAAGATGGACTTAGTGACTATGACTGGAGTGATCAGATTGAGGAAGGACCCAATGCTACTTTTCTTGCAAGTGAAGCTTCCAAAGTGCACAACTTTGCTCTCATGGCCTATGCTTCATCATCATCTGGTTCTGATTCTGAGGTATCCAATAGTTCAAATAGTTCTGTTTGTTCTTATAAATCTTGTCAGGATACTTTAGAAGGTCTCAAAACTGTGGTAGAGAGTCTTAGAAAAGAAGTTGAAAGACATGAATTGGATAACTTAGGTTATAGAGTTGGACTTCAAAATGTAGAAAAAAACTTAAGTTTTGTACCAAGTGTGAGTTTGAATATGTTGATAAGATAAACATTCTAGGTGGTGAGATTGAAATTAGAGATAGAGAAATCAAGGTTCTTAATCAGAAACTTGAAGAAGCTGAAAGTGTAAAACAAGAGGCCCTAGACGATAAAGAGAAACATGTAGTTAGGGTTGAGAAACTTACTTTTGCTTCTGGGTTAGTGAATAAGTCAATTGGAAGTCAATTAATGAAAAAGGGATCTGGCATAGGGTACACTGATGTGCCACCACCCATGATGATGAAACATGCACCACCTGGTACTGAGTTGTCATTCAGTGATGAGTTTAGCTTTAACAAACCTGTAGGTGAAAATAGTAAGTCTGAGTCACCTAAGGTAGTTGCTGATAGGTCATCTGATGGACCAATCATTGAAGATTGGGAGTCAGATACTGAGGAAGAGAGGTCTGAGTCAACACAGTCTAAAAAGTTAGAAAACATTAAAACTGTTGATTCAAAACAAGCTAACTTTGTTAAGCCTAGATTTGGAGCACAAATCCCTAAGAAAGTTGTTGAGTATAATGAGATTCCTAGAGAACAAATGAACAGATAAAAACCTAGGGTAAATCAAAGAAACTTTAATGGCTTAATCTCTAACAAATTAGGGAGTGAGTTTAAGTTTGTTAAAAAGACTTGTTTTAAATGTGGTAGTTTTGAGCATCTACAGAGAAACTGTAACAAAAACCAACCACCTGTTTGGAACCAATGGAGGAGGGTAAACCATCAAAATTTTTCAAAGCAAACAATCCCTCATCCTAATAGAAACATGATTCCAAGAGCAGTGCTAATGAGAAATGGAACAACTAAATCTATAATCACTGCTGCACCAAAAGGAGTTCCAACCACTAGATCAAAAACTGTTTTCACGGCTAAGCAAAATGATTCCGCTGCTAAGCAAAATGTTACCACTGCTAAGGCAAAAGAAGATTTAATTACAGTGCCTAAGGTAATAACTGATACAGTGGTTGGAAGCCATTTTTATGTTGTAAAGGCCTCAACTAGCTGGCAATGGAAACCAAAAACAAAGGTTTTACACAATGCCAGTAGTGCATCAATGGACTTAAAGAAATTTGACTATGTTGATGCACAGGGCAGACCCAAGTCAGTATTGGCTTGGGTCCACAAAAGAAACTAATCTGTTTACTTTCATATGCAATGCAATCTACAGGAAGAGCTAAAGGAAAAAGGAATTTTTGACAGTGGCTGCTCTGGGCACATGACATGGGATGAGAGCAACCTTGAGGATTTTGAAGCTTTTGATGGAGGCTATGTGGCTTTTGGAAATGATCCAAAGGGAGTAAAAATTGTTGGCAGAGGAACAATTAAGACAGGGAAGTTGGACTTTGAGAAGGTATATCTGGTAAAGGGACTGAAGTACAATTTGTTCAGTGTTTTCCAAATGTGTGATAAAAAGAATTGGTTACTTTTTGGGGAAATTGAATGTGTGGTGTTATCACCTGATTTTAAAATGCCTGATGATAAGTTTGTGCAGCTTAGGGTTCCTAGGAAAGAAAACATATATTGCTTTAACATGAAAGATGTAATTCCTAATAGAACCTTAACCTGTTTGTTGGCAAAGGCATCAGTTGATGAGTCAAAATTATGGCATAGAAGGCTAGGTCACCTAAATTTCAAAACAATCAATAAATTGGTGAAGGGAAAATTAGTAAGAGGGTTACCTTCTAAGGTTTTTGAAAGTAAAGAACTTTGTGTGGCTTGTCAAAAAGGTAAACAACATAGAGCCTCTTGTAAGACCAAGACTGTAAACACCATAACTCAACCACTTTTTATGTTACATATGGACTTATTTGGCCCTACATTTGTGAGAAGTTTGAATCATAAGCAATATTGCCTAGTTATCACAGATGATTATAGCAGATTTTCTTGGGTTTACTTTTTAGCATCTAAGAGTGAAACTAGTGAGATCCTTAAGAGTTTCATAACTAAGATAGAAAATCAGGTAAACCATAAGGTTAAAGTAATCAGATGTGATAATGAAACTGAGTTTAAGAATGATGTAATGAATCAGTTTTGTGTGGCAAAGGGTATAGAAAGACAGTTTGGTGTAGATGAGATGAAAAATAGGACACTAATTGAGGCTGAAAGAACAATGTTATCTGAATCTAAATTACCTACTACCATTTGGGCTGAAGCTATTGGCACAGCATGCTATGTACAGAATAGAAGTAAGGTAGTTAAGCCTCATAACAAGACCCCATATGAGTTGTTACATGATAGGAAGCCTATGATAGATTTCTTGAATCCTTTTGGGTGTCCTGTTACTATCTTGAATACCATAGACCACCTAGGCAAGTTTGAGGAAAAGGCAGATGATGGATACTTTATTGGCTACTCTTTCAATAGTAAGGCTTTTAGAGTATACAATAGGAGGACTAGAAGAGTTGAAGAGAACCTACATGTTAGGTTTAGTAAAGAGACTCCTAGTGTTGAGACCAAAGGACCAGATTGGCTGTTTAATATTGAAATGCTAACAAAAGCGATGAATTATGAGCCAATCAGTGCAGGTACATCCACTACTATTGATACAGGTACACAAAAGAATTCTGATTCAAGAACAAATTCTAAGGAAGCTGAATCTCCAAAAGAATTCTATTTGATTGAGATGTGGAAAGCTGGTTCTGTCTTACCCATCATTGAAAAGAAGGGTCCCTCAGATGATGATGATTTGGATTCAGGGAACAAGGGAGATCATCATCAAGATAACGAAGAGTTATCTGGAGATAATTCAGTGCCAGTAGAAGAAATTGAGAAGCATATGGGAGTTGCTGAAAACACTGCTAAGCCAAGTGCAACCACTGCTAGTTCATTTGAAACCCCGACTGGCACAAGTTCAACTAGCAGTACTTTCTTTGGTAACACTGCTAAGCCACTAGATGGTACTGATGACTATCCAGATGATCCAAACATGCCTGACTTGGAAGAGATGGGTACTCCTACAGATGATAAGAACATGGATGACTTTTTCAAGGATGTTGATGTTACAAATTTGGAGACAGTCATAATAGAAAGTCCAGTTCCTACAACCAGGATACATAAAGATCATCCCAAAGAACAGATACTCTGAAACTTGAATACCCCATTGCAAACTAGAAGCAAGACTCATAAAACCTTCACTGAACAAGGTTTCTTTGCAAAGTAACTTCACAAAAGAAACAGTCATCAAGACTTACAAAATTGTCTGTTTGCTTGCTTTTTGTCATAGAAGGAGCCCAAGAGAGTTGAAGAAGCATTAGGAGAAGAAGGACGGATTGAATCCATGCAAGAAGAACTGCTACAATTCAAACTTCAAGAAGTTTGGACATTGGTTGATCTACCTAATGGAAAGAGGGCTATTGGAACTAAATGGGTATTCAGAAATAAAAGGGATGAAAGGGGGATTGTGGTTAGGAATAAATCAAGGTTGGTTGCTCAAGGATACACATAAACTAAAGGCCTGGATTATGATGAAGTGTTTGCCCCTTTTGCCAGAATAGATGCTATTAGATTGTTTTTGGCATATGCTTCGTTCAAGAATTTTGTGGTGTATCAAATGGATGTGAAAAGTGCCTTTTTATATGGTACTATTGATGAGGAGGTTTATGTTTGTCAACCTCCTGGTTTTGAAGATCTTGATCATCCTAATAAGGTCTATAGGGTGGAAAAGGCTATGTATGGGTTGCATCAAGCTCCTAGGGCATGGTATGATTGCCTATCTACTTATTTGTTGGACAATGGATTCAAGAGGGGACTGATTGACAAGACATTGTGCATAAGGAAGCTCAAGGATGATATTCTGCTGGTACAAGTATATGTTGATGACATCATCTTTGGCTCAACAAATAGGGAGCTATGTAAGGATTTTGAGAAACTTATGCATGATATGTTTCAGAAGAGTGCTATGGGTGAACTCACTTTCTTTTAGGGGCTACAGGTTCAACAAAGGACTGATAGTATCTTCATCAGTCAAGATAAATATGTAGCATATATCTTGAAGAAGTTTCTGTTTCAGGATGTCAAGAGTGCAAGTACACCCATGGAAACACAGAAACCACTGCTACCTGATGATGGAAGTCCCATAGTTGATGTGAAGCTATATAAATCCATGATTGGGTCTTTGATGTATCTCACTACTTCTAGGCCAGACATAATGTTTGCAGTATGTATGTGTGCAAGATTTCAAGGTACACCTAACACATCACACATGAATGCTGTAAAGAGAATTTTTAGATACCTTAAGGGTCATCCTAAACTGGGCCTTTGGTATTCTAAGGATTCACCTTTTGATTTGGTGGCCTATACTGATAGTGACTATGCTGGGGCTAGTTTGGATAGAAGGTCTACTACTGGAGGGTGTCAGTTTTTGGGAAGCAGGCTTATCTTATGGTAGTGTAAGAAGCAGACTATTGTGGATAATTCCACCACTGAAGCTGAGTATGTAGCTGCTGCAAGTTGCTGTGGTCAAGTGCTTTGGATTCAGAATCAATTGCGGGACTTTGGGTACAATGTCATGCATACTAAGATTTACATTGACAATAATAGTACTATATGCATCATTAAAAATCCAGTTGTGCATTCTAGAACTAAACATATTGAGATAAGACATCACTTTATTAGAGATTGTAATGAGAAAAGGTTAATCCAAATGGTTAAAATACATATTGATTATAATGTTGTTGATCTACTCACTAAAGTTTTTGATGTGGGGAGGTTTCAGTACTTAGTAGTTAGTATAGGTATGATCAATCTCTAAGTCTCAAAATGTTTTGTAAAAGTTTGCAAATAGAAAGTACTGCTATTGGTAATCTTAGTACTGCTAGTTTAAATTTTACCACTGCTTGTTATTTTTGTTCCCACTAACAATTTTGCAGATCACAAAGTTAACCACCCACAGTTAGCAACACAGGAATAAAAGGAAAAGATGCAAGTTTATTCACTATTAAGGCTGCATCCTGAGATGCAGCTGTACATAACAGACTTTCATCACAACAGCAAAAGATAACAACCTACACAACCTACTCCCTATGTCCCTTCCACTTTCCAAACTCTGGCATACTTTGTTTTCCCCTCCTCCCAACCACAGACCACACTTGTAGGTTGGGGAGACCAAGCACTTGTACCCTCTTTGGTGGTGCTGAAGTAGAGGGAGCTGGAAGTGGTGCTAGAATTGGAGAAGCTGGAATTTCTGCAAGACGAGCCACTGTCAAAACTCTAGAGGAACCACCAACATCATCATCATCCGTGTCTTCATAAACTGACACATAGTTGGGCATGGAGCTGAGTTCTGAACTGGAACCTTCCACAAGAGGTTGAGATGGAAGTTGCACAGATGAATTTCCAACTGGTGCTGGAGCATGAGCAGGATTTGTAGTAAGAGTAGTGTTTTTAGGGGGAAATTAGGTATTCCAACCATCATCAGTAGAGGAATCTGAAGAGATATCAATTGGTATGTTGCTCATCTTAATGGTAGTTGGTTTCTGAGAATAGTTGTTGAAGAGAAAAAGATTGTGGAAAGTAACTGATGTGTTTGGTATGTGGGTGAGAGGTTCTTAAATAGACTTAAAGTTGAAATCAGTGTCTTTAATGCAAGGAAGGTGTGAGTTGTTGAGGAGTTAATAAGGGGTTTGACTATAAGTTGTTTTGGTAAACGGGTAAATAACTGGGTTGACTATTTGACTGATTGCTTAGCAACTTTTAAAGTACTGCTAGTGCAGATATGCTTACCACTGCTAGTTATTTTACCCCTGCTAACCTTAACAAAAGTTTGTAGTGTTGGTTTGTGTTTGTGTCATGCAAGTTTTGAAGAACATTTGTAAATATGCAGCGGAATGATCGTTTGAAGCTTTAGAAGTTGGAGTTTGTTAAAAAAAATGTGTAAATTTTGTTGTATACTTCTTCAAACAAATGCATGATCACACTGCTTGGCCAAAGTATTCATAGAGGAGGACTTGGTAAAAGATTGAAGTGAAAATTTGTTTCCACTGCTGGCATATTCGATAACACTGCTAGTTGAAGTAAAACACTGCTAGTTAGTTTTTGAAGAATGTGGAAACTATAGGGGTTGTTTTGAAAATTTTTGGTGATAACTTATTTATTCCCCAAATCACTGCCGATCATTTAATTGGTCTTTTAAACACTCTCAATTGGCGCTTCACACAAACCCTAATCACTCACTACACTTAATTTCAACCAATGTTGCAAAAATCGGTCAACTCGGCCGATTAATCGCCGATTAACCGTTAATCGGCCGAGTACCTTGTCGATTTTTGAAAATCGGTTGAATAATCGGCCTAGGAAAAAAATCGACACTAAGCAGTCAAAAAATCGGCCGAATCTGTCAAAATAGGTAAAAAAATCGGGCAAATCAGTCACTTTAAAAATAATAATAATTTAGGCATTATACTTAATTTGGGGATCGTATATTTCACTTATAACGCATAATGGGCATCATAATCAGAATTGGAGCCTTATATTGAGGTTTGGAAATATAGCAGGCTTAGAATCGGTTAAGATTTATAGTTTGGTCTCCAAAAATACCAAAAAATTACCGAAAATTCCAATCCGATGAATCACCGATTAATCCCGACTTGACCGATTACTCGCTGCAGGGTGGTCGACCGCCCGACTACCGATTCACGATTTTTGCAACATTGATTTCAACAATCCCACAACTCACGAACCCTAACCTTACAATGACGACCGAGTTTTCCACTACCCACAACCTTGTTGCCTACCTGGTTAAGAATGAACATTCTGAAGGCTTTCATGATATGATTGATTTCATCAAACACAGCTCCATTCATTATGCATCGATTGCTGAACCCATTATTCTCAAATCATACATTCATCAATTTTGGTGAACTGTAGAGTTTCAAGAGAGGAATGGAGTAGAAGTTATTAGGGCAGTGGTTGATGAATAGGAGATTCTGGTTACAGAGGAATTGATCAGGATTGTATTGAAGTTTGAGGATGTTGAAAGAGTGGTTAATATGTCGAATGAGGAGATTTTTGATGGTTTGGAGCAAATGGGGTATGAGAGAAGAGGTGATAGTCTTAAGTTTCAGAAAGGTATGTTTTCTCCACAGTGGAAGTTCTTAATCCATACCATTCTTATGTGCCTAAGTAGCAAGACCACTGAATTTGATGAGTTCCCTTCAAAGATTGCTACTGCTATTATTTGCCTCACTCAACAAGGAGTTTTTAATTGGTCAAGAATGCTATTTGAGGCTTTACAAAAACATGTTAAGGACCAAGGAAAATATTACTTGTATCCCAGATTCATACAAATGCTAGTCGAGAATCAGATAGTAGAACCCATCCCTCAACAAAGAAAGTATATTTGTTGCATATGGTCCCCAAAGTGTTTACACGTATGAAAAAGAAGAACAAAAATTTCTCAGGGACTGTTACTCCACTGTTTCCTCATATGCTTAACTTACCAAATATCCCTGAGAATGTAGAGGTACCTGATCCACAAACTACCCAAACCTCTGTTGAGGATTCCACTGTTGATCCCACTGCTACCACAACACAACCTACAACCACTGTTGAACCTTTACCCTCAACTTCCCAACCCCACAGAATATTGGTCACCCGTAGGAGGAAGAAGGGCACTAATCAACCTCAGGCTAGTGCTAGTGGTGCAGGAAATGAGGCTGTCACAGGTGTGGTAGGTGACATGATTGGACGGGCTTCCACTACTGCCTCAGGCTTAGATGATGATCAGGATTGTAGAAACATAAGTAAGACCCAACCAATGGCAACTCCTAATGTGGAGAGTTCTTTTGAATTCAACATAGGTGGAGGAATCCCCAGCCAACACGCTAATTTGGGGGACATAGATGTTCAGGCTAGGTCTGATGCCATGTTACACATATCCTATGATTCACCTCTCAGAGCAGGTCACATAGCTCGAAGTGATGAGGGTAGTTTGGAACAACACCAGGATTTGACGGCTGATACCTTTGTACATAATGACAATTCCAATGATCCACCTCTCGGACCAGGTTACACAGGTCGAAGTGGTGAGGATAATATGAAACTCATTCAGGAATTGACGGATAGATGTACAAATATGGAATCAAAGATCTCTGGTCTGCAAAATTTGACAACTTCTCAGGCTGGTATAATTAGCAGGTTGAAGCACATGGTAAGTGTTTTGGAGAGACTAAGGAGGCCAAGGATCACTGCATTCAGGAAAGTAAATAAGCTGGGTATGAAGGCAAGCTCCTCTGGGAATCAAAGTTTGGAGGATGCATCCAAACAGAGGAGGAATGAGAGTATGAATTCAGGGGAGGCTTTGGATTTGGATATGGATAGTGGAGACAACGGTAAAGGATATTTGGTAGCTGACATGGAAGGCAAAGAAGAAGTGATAGATGATTCTTTAAAGGCTGCAGTTGAAGATAAGGAGAAGGAAGTGGTGTAGGCAACCACTGCTAGTGTTGCTGCATCCACTGCTAGTGTTGTGGTATCCACTGGTGCAACCACTGCTGGCATTATTCTAACCACTACCAGTTTAGATATTTCCACTGCATAGGCAACCACTGCTACAATAATAACCACAACAATAACACCAACACCTAAACCAAAGGAGGCTGAGAATGAGATTGATGTACAATTGTTTAACCTAAAGCAATCTCAACCTATCCCTGCACCTAAACCTATTGCTAAGAGTTTGAAGATTGGTGAGCCTGTGCAGAAGTCAGTAGTTGATGAACCTGATATTGGAAAGGGTAAAGGGATTGCAGAGCCAGCTTTGGAGTTTGAAAGTAGAGAGGAGCAAATAGCTTTTGATGAAGAAGTTTCTAAAATATTATATATGGAACTAAATGCTAAAGAACTTGCTAAAGAAAAGGAAAGGGCATAGCAGGAAGAAGCTTCTAAGAAAGCTATAGAAGATTGGAACAAGGAACAGAGTTATTTTAAGCTTCTGAGAGATTGCAGAAAGAGATGACTATGGATGAATGGGGTCAGTTAGACATTGATACAAGATCTAAGTTGTTGGTTGAAATGATGAGGAAGATGAAACAGGACAGAGAATTTAAAGCCTATCATGCAAAGAAAAACAAACCACCAACCAAGCAGCAGAAGAGAAATCAGAT
The DNA here is from genome assembly GCA_910596185.1 of Chrysanthemum makinoi. Taxonomy (NCBI): domain Eukaryota; kingdom Viridiplantae; phylum Streptophyta; class Magnoliopsida; order Asterales; family Asteraceae; genus Chrysanthemum; species Chrysanthemum makinoi. The sequence goes on along the minus strand of OU343217.1, from coordinate 147,827,196 downwards.
GATGAAATGGAAATGAAAACTGTGAATTTGAAGAACTGCTCTTATGAGAAAGTTGAGGAGCTGTACAAAATTTGCAAAAGAAGGTTTGATGACTTCATCCCCATGAATTCTGAAAAAGAAGCTCAAATGATAAAGAATAGACAAAAGAGGATAGGATCTGTGATGGAGGAGTCAAGTTCAAAAAGATAGAAGGTGGATGATAAAGAGAGATTGGATCAGTACATTGTGGTAAGTGATAAAATACCTGAAGATCCTATTAATCCTACACCTGTAAGATCTATACACCCTATCATAGATTGGAGGATTGTCTCAGTAGATGGAAGAGATATTATTGAGCTTACTAGGGGAGATAAATCTAAAAGTCAGTACTACACTTTTAGTTATATGTTACTCTTTTTAACTAAAAGTGATTTGGAGAAGTTGTGGGAGGTAATGTCTTTTAGATGTGGAAAGCTTGGACCAACAGGATCTATGTCTAGATTTATGTGGACAGAATTGAAGTGCATGTTTGATCCTAATCCAGAAGATAAATGTTGGGAAGCTTGTGTGGTTGAAGAGTGGATGTTGTATGCCTATCCTAGAGTACATGCTATCAAGACTTCAGAGGAGAAAATATACATGCTGGTTGACAGAGATTAGCCATTGATGAAGACTGTAGCCAGACAGATGTTGGAAGTTAAGCTTGATCTGCAGTGTACAAAACCAACTCATCCAGTTGTTCATTCACTACTGAGGAAGATTGAGAAGATTGCTGATTTTGAAGCTCCTTTGGCTATTAAGGATAAGCTTCATGGTAGAGTGAAAAGAATAGCAGATAGATCCAAAGCTGTGGATTATAATTCTAAGTCAGAGACTAACGAGGACATGGAAGTAAGCAAGAAAATATTGCTAGTTCTTACAAAATTATCTAAAGAGAAGGAGCCAGAGGTTAGTAGTGCAGTGCCTCTTACAGTTCATCATCAAATTATCTCCTATACATTTGAAATTAATGATGGAAGTGAAGGGTGTTAGAAGTTTAAGAGAACCAATGGTGAGATTAATAGTTTTGTTAAATTTTCACAAATGCTTTACTATATGGATAGAGATGATTTGATGACCAGCTGGAAGCTGTACAAAGACAAATTTGGTGATGTGTGTCCAGATGATTATCATGAGAGGATTGTGTATTATAAATTGAAGATCTTGTTTGAACCCACCCATGATGAACCAGAATGGCAAGGACTCTACAATGGCAAGGTTACAAGATGGTTTCTATATCAGTCTTGTGGAGTTCATGTGTTAACCATTTCAAGAAAGGTTATTCATATGTTAGTAGAAAGTGATTATCCTAAACTGAATGATCATCCAGGAGTTATCACTCAGATGTTACAGTCTGGTAGTTTAAAGTTGCAAAAACCCTTTGATGATCAAGCTTACAGGTTGCTAAGGAAGTATGAGAAGATACTTAATCCTGGTAAGTGTTTGGAAGCATCCTCCAAGTAAGAGATTATGTGCTTAAGAAGAAACTTGATGATTTTGGTAGTAAATATCAAGTTTAGGGGAGGATTGTTGGGTTTTTGGTTCTGCAAACAAGAATGACTCTAAGTATGGAACCACTGCCAGTGCATCTAATACCACGGCTAGAAGGAATGGATCCACTACTCAAGACAAAAAACTGCTAATAGAAGTTTCATACCACTGCTAATGTATAATACCACTGCTAGTATGATTGTGTCTGTTTAACTTGTAATATTCTAGAATGTCTTGGGTAGGACGTTTTGTATTTAGATAAGTATGGTAAGTATAGTTATCTTGTAGAATACATAATGTATATTGTGAAGGACTCCTTAGCCTATAAAAGGAGGTCCTAGGTTAGAGTTAGATATACGGTTTTGTGATATCTGAAGTCGATACACTTCAAGGTTGTAAACCCTAATACTATTCAGAGTATTCGTATATTAATATATTGAGGTGTTTAGTGATAATCATCGTTATTCTTCTTAAGGTTAAACATTAAATTCCGCGTAGTGTTTAACAGTTTATATTCGTTTAAGTTAGCTTCTATATAAGATCATTTGCTCAACTGGGATCAACAGAGTCTAGGAATCATAGGATAGACGAATTGACCATAGGAGTCTACCGGCTTTTACCACGATTCTTTCGTAAATGAATACGGTTTAAGAATAGCATCACTATCCTTCCCATTAGCTTGTTTACCAGAGAACTGACCCAGTTGATCACGTGACTTATTAAATATTATCAATTAATCTATCCATTAAAACTTATATTATGTGACAAGTTAATTAACTAGACAGATAGGAATTAACCGTTCTTTGGATGACCTCGGTCTTACTATTCCCTCACTACATGCGACCGGGTACACTGCCTGTTAGTGCATTAGGTAGGCCATAGGTAGACGAGTAACTATAAATGTAAAATCTGGTCAGAAATCCTGCATCAAGTTTTTGGCGCCGCTGCTGGGGAACGGTCTTCGTATTTTTGGCTGTTTGATTAATATTATTCTAAAAAATTTTCTTCTATCTTGAGACTACGTCATAACCTAGTCAATGGTTACGGCATAATCTATTCTCGAAATCAAGTTACGGCGTAACATAGTAATAATTGTTACAGCGTAACCTGTTCTTATTCATAAAAGATTGCTTTCAGATTAAAGTTACGGCGTAGTTAGTAATTGAACTTACGATGTAACCAAGTCTGAAACATCTTTAATTATATTATATTAGCCTCACTTGTTGCTTATGAAATTATTTTACACATTTAAAGCGCTGGTAGTATGATTGTGCAGGTACAAGAAGAACAAGTGGAGGGCTTCTCAACATGATCATAAGCCGAGAGTAGGAGAGCAATGGACATGATTGGATACATTCAATTGATGCATGTTGCAGGAGTCTAACTTAAAGACTCATGGGAGTAAAGAAAAGTGCTCATCGGGAGACTACCCGTCCCTATCTTAGATTTAGTTTTCTTTGTTTTTCTTCATAGACTTTTTTGGATATTTTTTATAGTTTTAGATTTTGTTTTTGGTTTGGTATGTTTTGTTTTTCATGTATGCAGGTTTAAAGACCAAGGATAGATGACAGGATTTTCGTTAACTCCTAGGAAAAAGTTGACACTTAGGGCACAAAGACATCAGTAAGCAACAACGGTGTAGTGGGCCAATCCATTTACGCCGTAACTGGCTATCCGTAACGCTATCTGCCTACTTCAATATAATTACGGCGTAACTTGGCCTACCCTAATAACGCCGTAATATCTCTGTTCCAGGTATTTCTTCTCTCGGGGTACTATCTACGACGTAACTAGGTCGATCTAATTATGCCGTAACCCCTTTCTGGTAAACATCTTTTTAAAAGTCAACTCACCTACGTCGTAACTGGGCCAATCCAGTTACGCCGTAACTATCCCCTATAATGATACTTTTTTCTAAAAACAGTTTCAAAATATTCCATAACCTTGTATTAGTAATTAAATGAACTTTGTGGGTGTGTTCCGTGTAAACCCTCACGAGACTTCACTCGTCCACTCGGGACATCGTGTGGTTTAAAAGGCTTGTTGCATGCGTTAAATACAACCGTGATTCCTACGAAAGTTAGTTAGGTTTTATTTTGTTTTTGTTTTTATAATTCGTGCTATTTTTGCTTTTTATCCGGAATTATGCTTTTTGGTATTAGATTTTCTTGCAGCAATACAGGTTGAAGAATTATGGAGTGATGTTCAGCTGCAAGGAAACACTTTATACCCGACTAGTTGAGTACTGTTGATGATGGAGAGTTGATGTATAGTTGGATGTTGCTCGTGGAGGCATATTTGAAGCATGTTTTTAACGTTGCATTATTGATCATACCGAGCAAATCCAGGGGAGTTTTCCGTTCAATTCTAACCCTTCTTATCTTTCATTTATATGCTTAGTAAGACCCAAGTAAGGGGAAGGGATTAGACATAGACACCCGCTTGATTTTACTTGCCTTTATTTTTCTAGTTTTTAATGAAAAATGTTTTATTAGTAAAATTTTGACATGTTTTTTATTACTTAACTGGATTAATCTTAACTGAGCACACCCACCTTATATTTCCATTGGGTGAGGATAAGCCTTTCCGTTTTCTCCTTATACATAATATCATAAAAATGAGTGTGCCGGTGGCTGTAGTAGACTTTAGAACTTGGCCTTGCATATCTTTTCGAGACCATTATCATGAGCATTACACTAAGGTAACTTGGTGTAATCGGTGCAACTAGGATATAAGGCATTTTTGGGATTAAACCCAAATAGCCCATCATTTATGTTATGTTTTGTGTATATTGACTTTTCATATCGATTAGTCAATCCCCTTGTTAAACCTTATTTGTTGAACTCATCATTAGTGCAAGATACCCCTAGTATACCTATATGAGCCATTCCTTTCATTTTGTTCACCCAATATATGTTGTTTCATTACACCTATCGCCTAGCCTACCTTGTAGTTTCCTTATGTCCATGGTCCGAGCAATGTTGGTTAATTTTGGTTCCACTGGTGGAAGTCGCGGGTTTTGAAAAAAGGGTGTTGGATGAAAATCAGGTTTAGATGATAGTTGATCTCAAGTGGGGGATGCTTTTTATGTTCGTATTGTTTTTATTCATGTATAACTTGTCTTGCATAAAAAAAAGCATACAAGCAAGTGATTGTTTATGAGTAGTGTCTCTTCTTGTTCAACTAGGTGTAATTTTTACATATTCGTTCTGTTTTTAAAGATAAAATTAGAAACCCGTACATTTCTATCTCGCCTTTCAAATTTTAATTAATACTTGTACAATGGGAGCATTATACATCTCAAGTAGGGGGATGGGAGATTGAAATGGTGGATTATATAGTTTTTTGGTCAAAATATGTGCTAAAATTACCCAAATTTAAATTTTTTTATAGCACATGTTTTTTTTCATTGATGATGAAGGCCGAGTTAATGCATATTATTTGCCTAATTTATGGAGATTATGAGGCACTTCGCTACATCTTATATGCATTGACTCATGTATTGATGACCCCCTGACTCCTGACCCTCGGTTTTTGCTATGGGATTGAATGCGACTAGTGGTGGGGCGATTGTAGACTTAGGAATCTATTTGTTTTGTGTCTTTTTATTTACACCCATTAAATGTTTTCCCATGTCTTATCCTACCCTTGGTCGTGAATCGAGCTTAGGTGAGGAAGCGAGCAATCATTGGTGTCTTGGCCATGGATTTGGTCCTGTATCATTGGTTTTGTCCCCTTCGCCGTAGCTCGTTAGTAATGAAAAAATAACCCCGTAAGCCTTTATGTTGTGTCAACCCATTGCCTTTTAGAATAACTGCATCTATAGACTCTAGTGGTGGAGATTAGTTTCTTTGCCAAGCCTATGATAGAATACTCATCATGACTAAGCAGTTGAGTGATCACCCAAAAATAAACATGTGAAATAATGAGAGAGAGTGTGATTTCAATTCCCTTTTCATAAGGTGCTCCGTTTGGAATTTTCTAGCTTAGGTGATTTTTAAACTCATATCTTCCAATTAATCTTGGTAGATATCTTTTTAAGAATAATTTAAAAGGTCTACTTGAGGGCAAGTAGAGTTCAAGTAGGGGATATTTGATAACATCAAATTAACCTGATATTTTTTTATATCAGTGTCCCGTGTTTATGGTATCATTTGTATTAATATGGTACTTAATTCATTCATATTTGCATTTCAAGAAAAATGAGGCGTTGGAGCGAAAAAGATGTGATATAAGGCCAGGAAATATATTCTGAAGACAAGTTACGGCGTAAGTGGCACTTTTGACTACACCGTAACACACACTACGAGGGCCTGGGAATTATTTGTGAAAGTTACGTCGTAACTGCTTAATTGTGTTATGGCGTAAATATGAGCCATGAAGGATACGACGTAACCTCATCTTAAGGTTACACCGTAATTATTATTGTGAAGGTTACGGCGTAACACGCTAATTAGTTATGCCGTAGAGATTATTACGGAGCACATAAGAATATGCGGATAAAGAATTACAGCGTAACTCAGTAATTACTTACGCTGTAATTAATAACTTGGGCGCAAAGTTTTGAAGTCCAGGGGCTGAAGTCGTCAAAATTTTAAGATGAATATCACACATTTATATGTGAAAATAATGAATAAAAGAAGACAAGGCTCCAAGTGAAAAGTTGCGAGAGTTGAAGGACTAAAGTTGCAAAGTAACTAAACTTCATTATTATAAATATTCTACATGTACGATCAAATCAATCATCAAATTGGAAAAATACCAATCGTTGATATCTTGCTACTGTAGCCGACGCAGGAAGAAAAAAAAGCAACAGTCCGATTGGTTCGTTTAAGGGGCAAACCCTTCAGGGTTTTTCCCCGGTACTCAACTAGGGGATCGATAGTTTCATAATTGGCACGATATGTAATTATTTTCCAACTCATATTATTATTTTGGTTTCATTATTTGTTAATTATAATTTTAATTCTAATTTAATTTTGGCGAATTAATTCTTATTGTGTTCTTATTAATTGACTATTAATTTATTATTAGTCAATTAATTTATCGATGTTAAATCTTTGTTTATTTATTGTTTTATATGTTGTTTTATTAGTCATTCCATTAGAATATTGTGGTAATGTGGAAACTAGGTGCTAGCCTAGTTTTGATTATTTTATTATTAATGCTTTTGCATTATTATTTGTTTCTAGTGTATGCATGCATAGTTCGTTGGTAGTCACCCTAGCTTTGGTAGTTTTGAGTTGCGGTCGTATCTAGTTGCTTAGGAGAATTGACCAACTGACCCTAAGTAAGTAGGTAGAGAAGGGGCTGGTAAGAATTGACCAACTGACTATCTTTCCCTCTTCTGCAAATTGACCACCGTTCAGAAGGATGAACTTAATAAGTTAGGGATGTGTGTCTAAGATGCAAGCGCCCGGGCATACATTGTTACGAATCTTGCATGTAGCGGTACTTAATGACTGTCAATAGATTTCTGTATGATCCCGGGTTATTTGATCATATTGGTGAGGAATCTAGGAACCATAGGTAGGGGCGAATTGACCAAAGGATGCCCGGCGAATTTGAACCCCACCTGAAGCAGGAATCTAGTGACTTTTAGAACCCATATATTGTGATAGTAAACCCCGACACTTAACGACTACTATTAGATTGCTGAATGATCCGGGGTGATCTGATCATCTTGGTGAGGAGTCTAAGAATCATAGGGTAGACGAATTGACCATAGGAGTCTACCGGCTTTTACAACGATTCTTTTGTGAATGAATACGATTTAAGAATAGCATCATTATCCTTACCATTATCTTGTTTATCAGAGAACCGACCAGTTGATCACGTAACTTATTAAATATTATCAATTAATCTATCCATTAAAACTAATATTATGTGCTAAGTTAATTAATTAGACAGCTAGGAATCAACCGTTATTTGGACGATCCCGGTCTTACCATTCCCTCACTACATGCGACCGGGTACACTGCTCGTTAGTGCATTAGGTAGGCCATAGGTAGACGAGTAACTTTAAATGTAAAACCTGGTCAGAAATCATGCATCAAAAAGCATTAGCGTATCCTAAGAATTCTAAATCGACTAGAGGTATAGGTTTAATACCAGCTAGTAGTCTCATGTAAATCTGTGTGTTAATTAGTATTTGGATAATTTGGAATTGTAAGACAGTTATTACTTTCTGATGAATAAAGATACGAGGTATTTGTTATTTCATTCATATAATCTGTTATTCCATATTTGCATGTTTAATCCATGAAATGATTTATCATTCTAAATATATCCATTGTCGGTTAATAATATGGGAATATTGTTATGTAAGGCAAACGTCAGTGTTGGTTATATTATAACGATAATGTGGATTGTTTCTGCCAAACTCAATGTGTATTCACAAGGGATGCATATTGGATACCCCAACTTTCAAACATTTACTTTTGGATCCTTGTCATAAGTAGAATATTGAAAATGGTTTGTTAAAGTCGTCCTTGGACTTGAGATACAAGCTTAAAGTTCTTCATGTGTGGATATCACTTTTGTAAGTATAAGCCAAACGCTATCCTAAATAAGGTAGTTATAAAAGCTATATTTTAGAGTGATGTGAAGCAGCATCCACAACACTTGTAGTCAATAAAGAATTTGTTACTCCACTTGATATATGCAGAAAGATACCATGGCGCCTCTCCAGATTTAATCAGATAATTGTTTGGCCAAACCCAAAGGGTAATGCAAGATGATTCTTGATTACATTTGGTATATCTCAATTGAAATCTATAACGAGATTCTAAATGGTTAAACTATATGGAATGAGTTAGGCTCCATATCCATGGTTTAACGGTATCTATAACAAAGGATAATTAAAGCAAGACATAAATGACCATGCTACTGAGAAGATTTTATGAAACTATATCTCAGACACTTTTAGTTAAATAGGGAGTGAGACCGTTGCTAGGCGTTTCTGTCATTGGTTTTTGTGTTATCCGCTACTCCATCTCCCAAGTGGGGGCTGTTGGATTATGGGAGTTGATACGTACTATAACGACTAGAAGTGTGTGAGCCTATGGGGACACACACGTTAAACACGAGAGTACGTTATTACACGTTTACAACTTGAACTACTTGACCCGTTCGTTTAACCCGTTAAACTCTAGGTCCGATTACTTTTGTTTAAGCCCATGACCAGTTTCTTTCATATGGGCTAGTAGAGTTAGAATAGAATAAGGTTTGATTATTTCTTGGAGGACAAAGTTTGAGGCCCAAGAGTCTTAGGTCTTGGTGACTATATATACTCGATCAAGGGTCCTCAAAACTCACGCATTCATAATCTCTTTCATAGCTACAAACCTAAAATGATTCACTTTAATCTCTTAAGCTAAACCGATCGGATCATCAAAAGGGTTTGGTTTAGTTTGAGTCGAGTGAACTTGAACCCTAAACTTGCATCTTTGATTCAAGTGTTTTGAGGGTTAAGAATTCGTATATATTGGTTCGTTTCTTGGTCGAATTGCATAGCCAAGCTAAAGGTTTTGTTTGTTAAGTTCTCGGGTTAAAAGAAGGTGCAGAAGTTATCGGACAAGACTTGTTCGATATCGGACAAAACCTATTTTGGGTTCTCGGGTAGCTGCTGATCTTGGAAAAAAAGATAGAAGGATTCTAGGGTTTGTATTGGTTTGTTTAGTTCAAGGTTTTCAAGGGTTTATTAGGTAAACGTTCACGACTAGCTTTATCGGGCGTATTCGTGGTTAAGTGTTTGTGTGTGAACTCATAGTGGTATTCGTTTTGAATCTTGGTTTCTTTGTTCGTTATTACTTGCGGGTGATTACGGGGGTTAGTTTTCTTGTTCCCTTTTATTATTTATTGTTTATTAATTATGTGTTAACCTAATTGCATAAACTATATCCAAAATTCTGCTGTGTACTCATAGTGTTACTTGGTTAACTAGATCTAAAATCCCAACACCTACTAGGAATGCATTTGTTGTTCCTGCTGGCGATTCTGGTGGTGGATGTGTACTTTTACCTCATATCGAGTTAGCTCTGTTTGAATCACTCGCGTTACATACCACAAAAGGAAGTTACGCAGGTCAACTCATTGTGTTCCTGGAGTATGTTTTAACTTGTTCTGATAAGTCATAAAGGTTATTACAAGGCCATCCTAAGAAAGAAGTTACCAGCTTAGCCGGTTTAGGGTTCTCTAAATTATCACTTCCGGCTCAATTTAGCACTAGCTCATCAGTTTTTTTGTTTGCCTTTCGGGCTCACCTTCAGCTCCTGATGTCGCGTTTTTTGACCTAGTAAAACCGTACTATTTCTTGCCTGGAATTGATGTTTTGGATCACCTTAACTACATACCACTCTTTTCACACTCCGTCCCGATCATCACACGAGAAGGAAACACCAAGCAACCTAAAGATGCAAATTTCATTAAAATCAATTCAATCAACATTAACTCAAAACCGCTACATATAAACCAAAAACTCCTTAGTATCGATAAAAATGGCTTTGGTGGGACGAGGATCAGCACAAGGAATCCATACAATGTTTTAGAGATATCAATCTTTAACACCTTCATAGAAGCACTTAATAATGAATCAAAAATCATGAACCTGAAACTACATATCTCTTATCTTCTTGATTGGCACTCTTTTGTTCATAAACATGCTCGTACTTTGTTGGCTAGTAATCTTACCTGTGCATTCGTTTGATCTTGATCCATCCTTATTGCACGTGTTTAATGACCTTTCGTTATGTATTATTAGTACCTCATTGTTATAATGATCCCTTTGATGCATTGTTATTGATATATTGTTATTGCTTCACTTTCATTAGACCTTATTGTTATTGATTTCTTTCATTGATATTGTAACATGAGTATGTGAGATGTTAAATACTCATGGAGGTAGAATGGGTGCGTCATTGTTGCACCGATGGTGTTACATTGCTCGTGGTAGTGTGATTTGTCTACGGCGTCTCATCATTCTTGGTATGATAATGGATTTTTAGGAGGCATATTGGTCAATTATAGCTATTGTATTGTTATTATTTGTGGATGGATGTGTAGTGCTTTCCCAACACCAAATCCACCATTATTTGGTACTTTGAATATGCATGTCTACGTACCCATTGTATTGTTTATTGGTTGATGATGCTTTATGTAAATGTTAGTATATTTTATTGAGCTCGAACCCGATTGAAACCTTAGCCATTGCACTTGAATTGAATATATAGTTTCTTTATTTACTTATCAAACTTGCACATTGAACTTATCCTATTGAACATAGTCTATTGAACTTACCTCATCATTGAACAATCATTTTCATGATTCTAAATTCTTTGCTTAAACCTTTTATTCGAATTCTTACAATGAGTAACTGTTTATGTTCATATATGTTTTTTTTAGTATCTTTCGAATAAATTCATACCGGGACTTTGTAATTCTGTTTTAGATTTGAATTACTGGGATACCTTACGTTATTTCTTTATTGAAGATTTTAGTAGACATAGATTTTTACTTTTTTTATGTATCGTTTGTGTAGCCTTTGGTTCCTTAGGGATTTAGGGTGTTACATTTTTAATCAACTGAATAGCATTTAGGCATGTTTTCTATGCAATGTGGACTATCTTCTATTCCTTCCCGTACGTAACTTATTGTAGGCTTTCTGAAGGTTGACTTGGATTCATGTTGCAAGTAAGGTCTGTGGAAAACTAGAAGGGGGGGGGGTTGAATAGTTTTGCCGATTTTAATTTAGTTTCAAAAACTTTAGATTCGATATTATGTGAAATCGTATGGATGAAGAGAAAGTATAGATCTAATGGTAATGCAAGTAAATAAAGTAAAGTAAAGGGATAGAAATGACACAACCGATTTATAGTGGTTTGGCTACAAGGACACCTTCCTTGCCCTACTCCACTCCCCGAGTCACCTACTCGAGAGTTCAAGCACTATGTCAACAAACTCCTTCAACTTGGCGGAGAAGCCTTCACAACGTTGCTTACACCTTTTTCCAGTACAAAGCTAAATACCGAGTCCGTAACACGGTGGACCAAACCAACACGACTATTACACAACAACTATGTGAAATATCAAATACAAGATCTTTGCTACAGAAATCTTGTGGAGGAACAAATAAATTAAGGACCCCTTGCTTGGATGACTTGTAGAATGCTCGTGATCTCACTTTAGAGAAGGACCTGTATGAGAATCACTAAAGAAAGAAAGAAGAACAACTCTCTAGATCAAGTGATCTTTTGTTAAAAGAGAATGAGAGTATATGAGAGAATTAGTAAGAAGAGGGGTGAGTTAGAATGAAGAAATGGCTCTTTGTTTATAGGCAAAACTTGCCACTGTTCCCCGGATCCCACGGATCCTCCCTTAGGGATCCGTCTAGTGTAAACCTAGGGATCCGTGGGGACCTCCTCTTGCCCATGGGTTTTTTGGTTATGGGTCATGGGTCATGGGTCATGGGTTATGGGTTGTTCCATAGGTATTTCATTAGATACAATGTATCTAATAGATGCAATGCATCTAGTCAAATAGGTATGGGTCAATACCATAGGTTATGGATATGATCCATGGGTTGTGATTTTTACCCATCCTAATAAACTATTACAACAAATGATTTATTACAACAATTTGTATTAAATGACTATATGTAAATGCTTTACAAAAATAACATGTATCCTTATAATTGTACTTAAGATAACATTATATTTGTTATCAACAAAACACAAAGAGATCGCAAAATATTAATAAACGTTTTTACGGTTTATTTGTATTAACAATCTCCCCCTTTTTGTTGATGAGTAAAACTTAAGATTAGATGTATGTTTTGAAATCCCTAAGTTTTACTTCTTATCCCCCTTTTTGTCGAAACAAAAACTTAACCCCATCGAAGAAATAAAATGTGGAAAAATTTAGTCCACATATCGCTTACTCCCCCTTGACGGTAGCTCTCCCTAGTTTGGGGCGTCAAATGAAGAAAAAATAAAAAAAAAAAATCCTACAAAGAAAAGTTTAGTAGTAACATGCATAAGTAATCTTGTGATTGACGAGAATCAAGATTGGGAGCCAAGGTATGTAAACAAGGCCTTGTAATAAAACAACAAAATGTAGTGGTATTTATGCCACATACAAGCATGTAAAAGTAAGAACAAGACTTGACTGTCAAAAGAAAAAAATACTAAAATAGAAAATAGTAGTAGTGATTCCTTCCATGCTTGCATAAGGTTATGGATGGAGGTTTGATGAGTAATGATATTGATGCGATCAATAATTTGGTTGAGTATGAATCGCATTTCTTCCCTAATTTCTATTGCAAGATCCCTAGTGGATTGGCAATGTTCACAATGTAAGTGATGTGGGTAATGAGTGCAGAAGTTTTCAGGGTTGTTTTGATTTGTGAGTTGCGGAAGATGTGGTGGAAAAATAGGAAAATACGGATCAAAGTCTGGAATGTTTGGAAGTGGTGGTGGATAAGAACCTAGGTGTTCTTGTAGCTCAATGGGAACTAAGGGTGGTAAGGTTTCAAGGTCTTTGAAAATTGTGTTTAGAGATGTGGGAGATGTCAAAAAGGCTATTTCTTTTTGTTTTGGTTGTTGAGATCTTGTTGGAGTCTTAAGGAGTTCCAAAAGAGTGACTTTAGGTGGTGATTTGATTGGTGATGAAGTTGGTGTACTTGTTGGTGATGAAGGAGGTGCTATAATGGAAGCATCTTGTGGTGAGTTAGTGGTTGGTGATGAGCCATTCGATGATGGTTTTGCTAAGCAACAAGGCTGGATGCTAATCCGTGCGGATATTCGAGATTTTGATTGTGGTATTTTGGAAGGTTGGAGTACAAATATTTGGATTTCATGAAAAGGATTGTTTGTACTAGGTGATTCATCTAAGTTGGAAGATCTTTTGGATGACATGGTGTTGTTTGTTTGTGAAGATGAGATGAATATGCAAGCATTTTGGGAGTCCTATATATAGAAAAATAATGCATTGTAATGAATGCTTGACCCAAAATGTGGATTAAAATCTAATGATTAGATATGAATTTAAGGCATGTGATCATGAGAACACAAGCATTAAAGAACATACTCAAAAAAAAATATTTAAGTTTTCATCCAAAGTGTGAAAAATAGAAGATAAAACTAGCTTCCGTCTCACGGATCCCACGAATCCTTCCCTTGAGGGATCCGGCCCAGCATAAAATTTGGGATCCGTGGTATCGGTGATTCAGGCACTCAAAATTTTCCTTTTGGAAACATTTTTGCCTAGTGTGTGCCTATATGCAAACTATTTGGAGTTGCGGTTATCTCGACTCCTAAAAAGAAAAGAAAAATAAACTAGAAGTGAAAAGCACACTATTATGTGAGATAACCCGAGTGCTCTAATTCATTGTTGCTTAAATGAATGTACCCGAAAACACATATTAGTTATGTGTCCCTTTAGCATTCAAAAGACATGAGATGCAATGAAAACGGGTTTTTACTTTGTATTAATAATGAAAAAGCGATTTGTCCTAGACGTGAGAAATTGCTTTTGTGAAATTGATACGGGAAGAGGTATCATTTTAGAAAATGTTTTGAAAAGAGGTTCTATGTGCAGAATAAAACGTTTATCCTTTGAAAAGAAAATGTGTATGTAATTATGTGTTTGCAACTTGTACTTATTTTGAAGGAAATAAGAAAAACTATGAGTTATAAGTGAAAAACTTATCTTGGGTTTTGAAAATTTCCGTATTGTTTGTGAGTTGTGCGTGAAATAGAGATCCTAGACTCAGAAAGAAGAAGGCTAGTGTTTACATACCTTGTAGAGTTAAAAAGTAAATTACGACGATTGTTCCATGAGACCAAGACCAAGACGAAGTAGGTTGAATTGTTCCGCTTCAACGGTTTGGTGAGGACGTCGGCTATGTTGTCTTCGGATGCTACCTTCTCAATAGAGATGTTCCCTTTTGAACATTGTCTCTTAAGAAGTGATGACGAATCTCTATATGCTTTGTGCGAGAATGTAATAACGGATTCTTGCTTAAATCGATGGCACCTTTGTTGTCACATAGAATGGCTATGTCACTTAGATGAATGTCGTAGTCAACTAACGCTTGTTTCATCCATAGTGCTTGTTGGCATGCTTTGCGGCGGAGACATATTCGGCTTCGGTTGTTGATATTGCTAATGCCGTTTGTTTCTTAGAAAACCAAGATGTTAAACAACATCCCATGAAAGTACATACCCACTTGTACTTTTTCGGTCAACATAATCACTGCATGGTCGAATCTGCATATACAATTGTTTCTACTTCCGTGCCCTTAGGATACCATAATCCTAATTGTGTTGTACCCTTAATGTATCTAAATATCCTTTTTATGGCTTCTAGGTGTGATGTTTTAGGGTCTTCTTGAAACCTAGCACATAGACAAACACTAAACATGATATCCTGCCTACTAGCCGTGAGGTAGAGAAGACTACCAATCATGCCACGATATTTTGTATTATCAACGGATTCGCCGTCTTCATCTTTTGTGAGTTTGGTGTCGGATGACATTGGTGTCCTAATTGGTTTTGACTCTTCTAAACCGAATTTCTTTAACATCTCTTTTATGTATTTAGATTGATTAAAGAAGATACCATCTTCTACTTGTTTGATTTGTAGACCAAGAAAGAAACTAAGTTCTCCCATCATACTCATCTCGAACTCGTCATGCATGATTTTAGAGAAATCATCACACATGTCTTGACAAGTGGATCCGAATATAATATCATCTACATATATTTGAACTATGATTATATGTGACTCTCTTTTCTTAGTAAAAAGTGTGTTGTCAACTAACCCCATGGTGTAGTTGTGTTTAATTAAGAATGACTTGAGTCTATCATACCAAGCTTTTGGAGCTTGTTTAAGACCGCAAAGGGCTTTCTTTAACTTATACACATGTTTAGGTTTTTCAAAATCGATGAAGCCGGAGGTTGAGCTACATATACTTCTTCATTAATAAAACCATTTAGAAAAGCACTTTTGACATCCATTTGATAAAGCTTTAGATCATTAGCACAAGCATAAGCAAGAAGTATTCTTATAGACTCTAATCTAGCTACAGGGGCATAGGTCTCATCAAAGTCTATTCCTTCTTGTTGGTTATACCCTTGGGCAACGAGTCTAGCCTTGTTTCTAGACACTACTCCGTTTGCATCTAATTTGTTTTATAAACCCATTTGGTTCCTATTATGGTTTGATTACTAGGTGGAGGGACAAGTGTCCAAACATCATTAGAAACAAATTGATTTAACTCTTCTTGCATAGCCATTACCCAACTTTCATCTTTTATGGCTTCTTGTGTATTCTTAGGTTCTATGGTTGAAACAAAACAAAATAAGCTACTTTGGTTTTGAACTTGAGACCTTAATGTTCTTTCGTTTAACTTTCCTATGACCTTATCTACGGGGTGATCTTTGGACTCTTTAATGTTTATGAGTTCATTATTTGAAGGTTCTTCTTCTTCATTTATCTTTTTCTTTATTACTATAGCTTCACTTTTAACAATCTCGTCATCGACAAGAGGTGGAGAGGGTTTGGGTGGACTTTCATCAAATTTTACATTTAATGACTCTTCTACCTTCATTGTTTCTTTATTTAATATGATGTAAGCTTTGCTAATTGGAGAGTAACCTAGAAAGATACCTTCGGTTGATTTAGGATCAAATTTTGTAAGGTAATCTTTAGTGTTAAGAATAAAACATTTGCTACTAAAGACTCTAAAGTGATCTAACGTAGGCTTTTTCCTCAAGTAACTCATATGGAGTTTTACCTAAAATTGGTCTAATTAAGACTCGATTAAGTATGTACGTTGAAGTATCAATCGCATTGCACCAAAACTTTTGAGGTATGGATTGCTCATTTAGCATGGTGCATTGTAGGGTATTCTTACTCATTTCTTGTAGGGTTCTATTCTTTCTTTCAACTACCCCATTCGATTGTGGAGTGCGCGGAGCCGAGAAGTTGTGAGTAATACCATTAGCGTTACAAAAAGCTCCAAATTGCACTTCATTATCGAATTCCCTACCATGATCCGTTCTAATAGACACTATAGGACTTCCTAGTTGTCTTTGGATTTTCTTGCTTAATATTTCAAAATAATTAAACGTTTCCGTTTTGTTCTTTAAGAATTTGTCCATGTGTACCTAGAGTAATCATCCACTATGACCAAAGTGTAGTAGTTGCCTCCATAACTTTGGATAGCGGATGGACCAAATAAATCCATGTGTAGTAATTCTAGACACTTAGTTGTAGACACCATGTTTTTAGCTTTATGACTAGAATGGACTTGTTTTCCTACATTACAAGCATCACAAAAGTGATGTTCATATTTTAACTTAGGTAGATCTCTTACTAGATCTATGGATGATAGCGATTGAAGAAGTCGCATATTGGCATGACCCAATCTTCGATGCCATAAGGTCGAAGTATAATCAATTTAGGTAAGACAAAGTTTATCTTTAGGTTCATTACCAATTTTAATAACATAGACTCCATGTTTCCTAATTCCTCTTCCTATGGTTATGCCATTTTTAATATCTTACTACCGGTTTTGGTAAAAGTACATTGCACTTTTTATCACATATTTGTCCTATACTTAAGAGGTTAAAGTTTAGGTTTTCTACGTGACACACATCGTTAATGGTTAGAGATTTGTTAGAAATCGTACCTTTACCGATGATTTTACTTTTGCTATTTCCAAACACCACATTTCCTCCATTGAAGGATTCATATGTGGAGAATAGATCTTTATTGCCGGTCATGTGCCTCGTACACCCGCTATCCTTGACCCATTCATCCGGATCTAGGTCGACCTTTAAGCATACATAAGAAAACAATTAACTCAAAAGTTTGGTCCCCATTTGTTCATGGGTCCATTAGTGTTAAACCTTCCATTCATGTTAGACATGTATGGATAAGGTGAATATGCATTCCATGGTGCAAAGTTTTGAAAAGGAAAACCATTTTGCATATTTGGGTTCCATCCCATTTGATGGTTACTTCTCGAGTAAACATTATTAGGTCTCCTAGATGTGTTAGGTTTTGAAAAAGATGGAGCTTTGTTTCTTGCAAAAATAGGATTATATTTTGGGGTGGTTGTCTAGTGGTAATATGAGTTGGTTTCTTCTTATTAACAATAACAAAATCAGTTCTAGAGGAAGAAGATATGTTATTACCACTTGTTTGACATCTGCTTGATTCGTTGCACTCACGGATCCTCGGTCCGTACACTAGCGGCCACTGCCTTCTTTCTAGTGCCTTAACAAATTGTGTTTCTTTGTTTTCACTAGTTGATGTATCAAGTTGCTGAATACCTAAACCTTTTTGGTTGTTTCCAGTTTTAACACTATCTAGTATCATATCTAAAGTATTAGTACTCATTCTAGCAATTTTAGAATCTAGTTGATCAACTAGTGTTTGAAGTTGAACGCAAAGTTCACATTCGCCACTTGCTATTTTACCCTTTTCTAGACGTTTCAATTTTGCTTTTAACTCTATGACTTCCTTATCTAAACGTTGGTTTTGATTTTCAAAAACTTGTTTTTGTTAATTACTTTTAAGCTAATTTTGCAAAGTTTGTCATATTCATTATGCAATGAGTCATCATCTAGTGATGAGCTACTATAGTATTCGTGACATACCTCGTCATTTGCCATGAGACAAATTTCTTCGTCCTCCTCCTCGCTCATTCCCCACGTGCCGCTCACGAATGCCTTTTGATCATCCCGTTTGGGACACTTACTAATAAAGTGGTTTGGGTCCCCACATTTAAAGCAAGCACGATCATCCCTTGGCTTCTCGTCCTCTTTGCTTTTCCGGAATCCTTTCTTGTCGTCATACGGTTGTTTGACGTATCTTCCCTTCCTTCTAAAGAACTTTTTAAAGTCCCTTACCGCCATGACATACTCCTCCGTCGCACTATCCGAAGAGGAGTTCTCTTCATCGCTTGAGGCCTTTTTGGCTTTAAGGGCAAAAGATTTGTGTTTCTCTTTCACCTTTGAGGCTTCAGAATCTTTAGCAAGGACAAGCTCGTAGACTTTTAAGTTGCCTATGAGTTCATCAAGGGTGAGGATTGTCAAATCTTTTGACTCTTCGATTGCCGTCACCTTGGATCTCCACTTGGATGGAAGTGCCCTTAGATATCTCCTAACATGGTTACGGCTAGAAAAAGATTCATCAAGTGCTTGTAAAGATGTAATAATAGTATTAAAATTAGCAAAAGAATGATCTATAGTTTCCTCATCCGATATTGAAAATTGTTCATATTGTTGAACAAATAAATCAATTTTATTATTTTTAACTTGTTGATTACCTTGATGAGTTACAACTAAAGAATTCCAAATTTCTTTAGAGGTTTTAAGCATAGAAATTCTTTCAAATTCCTTTTTAGGTAAAGCATTATATAAAACCATTTTAGCTTCACTATTTTTGGAAAGCTTTTTCTTCATGTCATCGTTTAGTTTATCATGAGGTATGTTAACTAAATTTCCTTTATCATCTTTTGAGGTAGCCTCAAAATCGCCTTCAACAATAATGTACCAAAGATCAATATCTTTAGACTTCACATATGTTTCAAATCTATTTTTCCAATATATAAAACCATTAGTTTCAAGTAGTGGTGGTCGTTGCATAGATTGCCCTTCCTTATAGTTTTCAAAACCAATAGTGATAGAAAAGTTATTAAAATACGTTTACTTTAAAACTTTTATAAACTTAGCTCTTGATGCCAATTGTGGAAAACTAGAAGGGGGGGGTTGAATAGTTTTGCCGGTTTTAAGTTAGTTTCAAAAACTTTAGATTCGATATTATGTGAAATCGTATGGATGAAGAGAAAGTATAGATCTAATGATAATGCAAGTAAATAAAGTAAAGTAAAGGATAGAAATGACACAACCGATTTATAGTGGTTCGGCTACAAGGACACCTTCCTTGCCCTACTCCACTCCCCGAGTCACCTACTCGAGAGTTCAAGCACTATGTCAACAAACTCCTTCAACTTGCGGAGAAGCCTTCACAGCGTTGCTTACACCTTTTCCATACAAATACCGAGTCCGTAACACGGTGGACCAAACCAACACGACTATTACACAACAACTATGTGAAATATCAAATACAAGATCTTTGCTACATAAATCTTGTGAGGAAACAAATCAATCAAGGACCCCTTGCTTGATGACTTGTAGAATGCTCGTGATCTCGCCTTAGAGAAGGACCTATATGAGAATCACTAAAGAAAGAAAGAATAACAACTCTCTAGATAAGTGATCTTTTGTTAGAAGAGAATGAGAGTATATGAGAGAATTAGTAAGAAGAGGGGTGAGTTAGAATGAAGAAATGGCTCTCTATTTATAGGAAAACTTGCCACTGTTACCCGGATCCCACGGACCTCCCGGGATCCGTCTAGTGTAATCCTAGGGATCCGTGGGACGCTCCTCTTTGCCCATGGGTTTTTGGTTATGGGTCATGGGTTATGGGTTGGTCCATAGGTATTTCATTAGATACAATGTATCTAATAGATGCAATGCATCTAGTCAAATGGGTATGGGTCAATACCATGGGTTATGGATATGATCCATGGGTTGTGATTTTTACCCATCCTAATAAACTATTACAACAAATGATTTATTACAACAATTTGTATTAAGTGACTATATGTAAATGTTTTACAAAAATAACATGTATCCTTATAATTGTACTTAAGATAACATTATATTTGTTATCAACAAAACACAAAGAGATCGCAAAATATTAATAAACGCTTTTACGGTTTATTTGTATTAACAAGGTCCCAGATCCTGAAACCATTAAAGCAATGAAGGATTTCTACAAAATTATTCACTTTAATGGAGTACCGATCTCAAGTTCCCATAACACTACCTTGTTTCAAGGATTTTAGGTGATTTGATTGTATAATAACACATTCTATGTTCTCAGATATATGTTATATATATATATTCACTGCTAAAAATCTAGTCCGATTGCAGTCTAGTCTTTTGTCCATTTGATTTTGTTATGGTAAATTCATTGTGAACTTGTAAATCGTGTTGTTGACGCAGGTTGTGCTGAAGTGGTTGGATGTAAATGTGAAGAGCTCGCGTCATGGGAGGATGTTCCTCACGGGGTAGGTAAAGTTAATAAAATCAGCTTAAAAAGTTATGAGTTAACGGGTTAGATGGATCGAAAGGAGTCAAGAGTTAACTTTTTTTATAATATATCCCCAATCCTGTACAAGCATGTACACTAATAACTTTAATAAAAGAAATGCATTACTGTTTGCAAGTTTTCACACAATGATATGACAAGAAGTAGGAAAAATAATGTTTGTAGTACATTTTCTTTTTCATCCGCCATACTTAAATGACACATGTATGGGTGAATGCTTATTTGTAAACCTTTTGTTGCTATATCATTTTTGTTTAATAAAACCCAATACTCTTGGGAAAAAGTTAAAAGACAAAGATGTCACTAAACTTTTAAAACAAAATTCGGCTAAGGTAACAAACTTATTTTGTTTACTTGGGTTACTGAACTTATAGGAAGAATACTATTCTATAATTTTAGTGTTAATCGGAGTGACTTAAACGCATATGTTTTCATAAGTTAGGTAATATAACTATCGTGTTATTACAAGTTTAGTGATGCAAAAGTCATGTTTCATAAGTTCTGTAACCCAAGTGTCATATTTCATATGTTCGGTAACCCAAATGAATAAAATAAAAGTTTGTTACCTTAGTCACATTTTTTTGAAAAGTTTTGTTACATCTTTGTTTATTAACCTTTGGAAAACAAGTTTTTGACTTTTTGGGTCGACCCAAACAATAATACCAGTAATTTTGTTTGTCGGTCTTTGTCTGGTTAAAGCGTCATTACTTATTAAGTTTCGTACGCCAGATGACGGAGCTACGTTATGAGTTTGGTAGGTCATGGGCAACCCCAAATTTTGAATAGAAGCCCATATATTCATTAGACCTGTATTACATTAGTTTTTCTGAGTTCATTTGGCCCATCCTTAACATTAAAATTTCAATGTATTTTGAAGCATGTTCCAAGTATTTAGTGCATGGAATTACAATTCATCTATTTTTGTTATATGGATTTGAATAGTGATATATGTTGTATTATGTAGTGTTCATTCATTAAAATTAGTTGATTAATTATTTATCTTGAGTAGCAATTTAATATTTCTTTTTTACTTGTTCTAAAAATGCCTATGTTTTCTTTAACAAAAAAAATAAAATAAAATAAAATGGTTATGTCCTTAAGAATAATTAAGCTATATATCGTGTTACCTATATTCCACTAAAATGTGTAGATTGGCGGGAACACCCCGATCCCGGTTTTGGTACCAGCCATTGTCCATCCCACAAGGAATAGCTCCGGCAACTCTCCTGGTCTAATGGGTCACCAACTGAAGTGAGCAGAGGACTCGTCGGGCCTGAGCTCTTATTCCTCAAAGTCTCTACAGTGTGCTCACAAGTTTTGCGAAGATGAGTATCTATATGAATCAAATGCCAAAGATGAGACTTGAATTTGGATAAACACTAAATTGCTTTTTGGCCCACTATTAACAAAAATTTTGGCTTCGTCAGTACTGCCAGACCCATGCAACCTGTACGTTCTCTTCTAAATTTTGAATATAAGCCCCTATATTCATTAGACCGTAGGTATGTTAAATATTTTGTATCAATTACGAGCATTAACAGAGTTGCATTGTATCAAATATATCTGTTTCAACTAATAAAACTATCTATCGTCTAAAATTCTATAATATTTATAGAACATGAAGGAGATGCTAGAAAATTACCATGTTTCAATATTTGCTTAAACAGGTTTTGTTGACCTTTACTGACTGTTTCCTTCAGTCATTAAAGGATACATGGACACCACATCTTGAACCCTTTGCTGACGGAAGATTTTAGTACTTAATTGAACCTTTATTTACTACACATCTCAGTGAGAATCGACGTATACTGATGGACTCAGTAATGCTGATTTTCATTCAGCGGGAGATGACTAAAACAGGTTTACTGACTAAAGTACTATTTAGTTCCAGTCAGTGTTATCTTGTAGTGGACGTGGCATATAAAGTACTTGGGTTCTAAAACGTATTCCTATTGTATAAGGAATAGGATAGGATTAATTATTCACTATAAATACAACGTCTTTTCTATATTCGTTGATAGCAGAATCATTATAATAATATCCTTTTTTTTCGACACCAACAACTTAAAACCTTCTTTTTCTTTTCCTCTAATCAAATTTAAATGTCATTCGTCAAATTTACTCTCTTAACCATCTTCTTCATCGTTAACCACTTTACCAACATAAACTCATCAACTTCATTCGTTGCGAAGGTATCACGCGACGAATCCACTTCCCTCTACACCCTACTACTCTCCCTAAAAACCCCCCTCCAACCCACAACTCTCCTACTCGACCTATCCAGCAAATACAGCTGGATAGATTGTAGTGAAGGAGTATACATCTCCTCAACCCACCATTACATCCCATGCAACTCACACCATGCAATTTCCCTCGCTTCACTAGCATGCTCCGAATACTGCTTCGATCAACCTGGTCCAGGCTGTCACAACAACTCATGTGGGTTGTTTCCTGAGAATCCGGTTACTAAGAACACAGTTCTTGCACAAGCATTAGTTGATACCGTTGGTTTGAGTGTTAGTGATGGACATGCTGTGACTGGTGAAGTTGGTTTTGTTCCAAATTTTGTGTTGTCGTGCTCAGATACTTCTTTGTTACGAGGTTTGCCTGATGGTGTCTCGGGTTTGGCTGGTTTTGGACGGTTTAATTATTCGTTGCCATCGCAGGTATGTTAAACTTGTTATATCTATCTTATCTTCTTTATTGTTGCAAAGTTTGTAGTTTAGGTCCTTGTAGTTTTATTTTATCTTTTAGCAACCAAGTAAGTGCATGTTTTGATAAAAAATATTATTGTGATAAATAATGTTGGCAACCATGTTTTCATGAAATTTTGTAATTGGTAATGTTAAACCAAAAAGTCTTTTACGGCATGTCACCGTTGACTTCAAAAGGATTAATGTATCGGTCATAGTAAAAGAACTTTTTGGAAAATAATTGTTTGAAATAGAAGCATGGTTGATAGTTTGATTGCTTTAGAACAATAACTATTTACATGCTTGATAATTCTTCAAAACAAGTACTACTTTAAAGCAGATAACGTAACTACTCTGTGTCTTATGTCTAGATTGTTAATTAGGAATTATATCATGAAAATAAATTTTGAGACACGCTTTGCATAAAAGGATATAATTATTCGATTAATTATTTTTGTTGAAAATAGCAAACCAATGCATTTTATTCTATCTATATGGGCCAAGATATCATCTTTAACTTATTTGACTGAATACATAAAGAGAATCACGTGAACAATAAAAGGTACCTTCTTCAAATTTTATATACGATACTCGTTTGGTAGATAAATAATTAATAAGTTTCTCGATCAAACAATGCCACATGATTATAGAATATTGTACTGATCCTTATAACCTTTTACAACTGTATCTTGCCTTATTTATTGTCATATTGGATGGATTTTTGTTGCTACGATTTCTTGTTATAGCAACCCTCATAGAACTTGGTTAATTTAAGAGTGTTTAAATTTTTTTTATTTATTATTATTATTTTTTTTAGTACATAAGTAATGTTATATATTAAATATATACTATGCTTCAACATTGAACTTGGTTAATTAGTACAAAAACCAGAGTTTCTTTGCCTTTAAAGTTTTAAGCCCTCTTATAGCTAGGAATAATAAGATAATTAATGTACATCAATTGATTAACGAGTTTGGTATCTGCTAAGTTCTACAACACATTATTCATTAACACATAACTTTTGATTCCTTCTTGTACAGGTTAGTAAGGTCTTTAATTCACCCCAAGTGTTCGCGTTATGCCTTCCTAGTTGTCCATATACGACAGAATATTCCGGTGTAGCCTTCTTTAACACCCGTGGTCCATACTATTTCACATCAGGAGTGGACCTATCCAGCCACCTTAGCTACACTCCACTCATCATAAACCCTATTGGATTCACCCTAATAACCTACTTCAACAACCCTTCAGCTGAATACTTCATAGGACTTACATCCATCAAGATTGATGGAAAACAGGTTGATATCAACCCGTCCCTTTTAACAATCAACGACAATGGCTTTGGAGGGACAAGACTAAGCACCATCACACCTTACACCACTTTACACACCTCAATCTACAGACCCTTTATCCAGTTATTCATAAATGAATCAATGACACGTAACTTAACTATATCAACCAACCCAGTGAGCCCGTTTGAGGTGTGCTTTAATGCAAGTGACATGCATGAAACGTGGTTTGGACCTAAGGTCCCGGTTATTGATCTTGTGATGCATAGTGAAGATGTGTTTTGGAAGGTTTATGGTTCAAATTCAATGGTGAAAGTTGAAGGTGAATATGGAGAAGGTTTGTGGTGTTTAGGGTTTGTTGATGGTGGTGATGAGGCAAGGACTTCTGTGGTGATTGGTGGTAAGCAAATGGAGGATAATATGTTGCAATTTGATTTGGAGAATGAGAGACTAGGGTTTAGTACGGGTTTGGAGCATAAGACTTCTTGTGTTGAGTTTAATTTTACAGATGGCTTTTGGTCACAACCAAGTCTGTGATTGTAATTTCGTTTTGCATTGGATACTTTTGAATTTTAAATGTTATAGAATATGTTTCTTCATCATTTTTTTGAGCTACTTTCAATATTATTGTGACTTTACGTTATCATTGCAAATCCAAAATTAAAATTTAACTTGCTATATCTCATTGGCCTACCCTATTACGATTATAATACTGTACGTGTGTGAATCTAAAAGGAGTGCAAAGAAAATTAATTGAGTTGATGTGTACATGATGATTTTGTTTAATCAAAGATTAATTAATATATTGTCTTCACAATAATTCTAAAACTGAAGGACATTATTTAAGATTTGTTCCAAAGCGAGCATAAAAAAAACCAAGCACAATTCTTTTCTTAAATCAAAGGACATTATTTAAGATTAATTCCGGTTCATTTTTCATTAAACTTTATTGGTTGCATACAACCAGGAGTTTCCTCTAAGCAAGTTTGAAGGAAATAAGCTTCTTGAACTGGATCAACGGTTTGTGACACACCACTGCTTCATAAGTATGTGAAATGCCATGATCTGCTGCTACAATCGTCAACCTGTGCTCGAGCCCTGGAAGGTGTTGCCATGAGATCACTTTTTGAAACGTCAAATGATGATGATGGTGAAGATCATGATGGTCATGATCATGGTGGGAAGCAAGGTTGTGAGCTCTCACCGCGTATTCTCCTAACTCATGCAAGTAATGCTTTTCAGCATCCCATGTGCTGGCTCCATTCAATGGGTCGCCATTGTGGCTAGTGGTTGTCGCTAACGCTCCAGAGAAGAGTAGTGCACCAAAGAAGGCTAGTGTTATGAGGAGAATGGCTTGAGAGTTTTGAGCCATTTTGATTTGTTGTTAGAGAACTAATACAACAACAACAACAATAACCTAGATAAATTTATAGGGACGCTCTAGTATTTATGATTCACATATTACCGTATTCCCAACTATAACCTAGATAAATTCAATAAAAGTGGAGGTTTAGTACACGTCTCTTTCGGTCTTAAGACAATCGTATTCTCATTGCATGTACTTAATATCATTTGTAAGTTGTGATGAGTACAGGGATTGAATCACTGTAAAAATCCATTAACAACGATTATTTAATACTAATCGTATTCACAGTAGCAATACTTATCAACCTTGCAGATTATCAATTTTGTAATCTGTACTGTTCAAAAATATGTTAATTGCTGATCACTTCTAATTTTAGTATATCATTAGCTTAACGTGACTGAAAAGAAAGGCTAAGTATTTATGACCGCCATGTTCTATTGCATTCCCAACTAAAACCTACATGAATTAAAGACGAGTAATTTCAATTGCAGGTAATGCTTATCTAGCTATTTGTGGATTGTGATATGCGAGCAACTTAACCTTTTGTATATGTACAAAAATTGGTGGGTCGTAATTATTACCCAAAATATCTCAATGACTTATTCTATTGGGCGGACACGGTTTAACTTTCTGAGTCTCAAAAAGTTTGTTTTGAGGCAATCAAATAGACTACAGGATGGGTGATATAGAGGTTCCGAACCAAGTTGGGCTTTGATCCACCATGTACCTCCAAGGAAAGAAATCCTCGTGAAAAATATTAAGGCACTTTTCCACTGTTGGATTTCACAAAGAAACATGGAAACTAAATTCCTTATGGATTGATTGGAGTAATAATCCACCAAAAATAAATAAATAAATAAGTAAATAAAAAAATAAAAAATAAAAAATCTTTGTAATTAATGATAGGAAAAAAGCCAAAAATACTCTATGTACTTCTCGTGAAAACTCATTGTGCTTTCTCAACTTTTTTTATTGTCATTATACTTAACGTTGTTTCCAGTCGATATCATTATACATATCTTGGCCCACACCTTTTACATGAATTGGCCTTAAATACCCTTGTCTTCTTCCCTAAACCATTTGATACTTATTTCTCCTTTTCAGCCTTAGGTTTTTCTTTTTACCATTTGATAAATGCAATGAGACAACATAGCACCAGACATGGAGCTCCCACCACCACCACCACCACCACTCTCCACCGTTCTCCGATCATGGAGCTCCACAGGAGACAACATAACACCAGACAAAAGCTGAGAAAACGAACGAATGTCAGGTTCATTCTCTGAAAAAAAGTTGGAAACCAAAGTCATGGGTCCCGACTAGCGTCGGTTGTAAGACTTCCGTGAACATGTTCTCGGCAGTTGCACGTGGTGGAAGTGTGATGGATGGTCTTGTTCTGTTGATGAATGCCTGTAGATAAACCTCGTTTTAGATCCGGACATTCCTTTACTGTGCTTCTTGAAGGTTTGTATTATGTATTTGTGTTCCCACAAGTAAAATTTTAGTTTTAAAGGGATTAAGATTTTAGGGTTTAACTATTTGGGTGTTTATGATTTTGTGTGTTATAGTTTGATTATTATGGTGGGTTTTGGTCGGAATCATGTTATTAACATGGTACAATCACTTAATCAAACCCAGAAACACGTTTGAATCAAAATTAATCAATTAGGGTTTAAGTCGTATAATTTGGGGATTTTCTGGTCGGAATCATGTTATTAACATGGTACTTTTGATTCGTTTAGAATCACTCAATCAAACTCTAAACCCTTGTACTAATTTGCAGGCTAGAAGATTGAAGGTCATGAGTGATGGCTGGTAAAGAAGAGGTGGTGGTGATGGCTGGTAAAGAAGACAAGGGTACTATTGTCTTTTAATGTTAGAAAGAAGAAGTAATTAAGCATAATGAGTCGAAAATGTAAAAAACGTTAAGTATAATGACAATAAAAATAGTTGAGAAAGCACAATGAGTTTTCACGAGAAGTACATAGAGTATTTTTGGCTTTTTCCCTTAATCATATTATGTAATTCTCTCTTTTTTCCCCTAGATTCTCATTTAGGCGTTCTAATGAAATCAGCAGTTTAAAACAACATGCCTAGCTATTTAAAGTCTAAATTAAGGCATCACTTATACATAAAACCTCATACACATAGAACTCACACATATGTTATGGATGCGTACTAATGATTAAAACAATGCGCAAATTCATCAACGACTCATCATTAAGTGATTAAGTCTTTAATAGTCATTATATTCACCACCAAAACTATTTAACAGTAGTGCAGAAAAAATGAGTTATCTGCATAATTAGGATAATGAGTTGAAAACAATCCCTAGAAAACTGCAGCAATGCTAGTTGTATTGTTAGACTAGAGATAGAAAATACAGCATTGCTTTCATGTAATACTATAAATAGAAATGTTTTTTCATGACAACCTAAAAGATTCTATAATCAGTCCAAGGTAGAAGCAATCACTTCTGAAAGCTGCCCTACACTCACAGTGGCTCCTGTAGAAACTCCAACCAGAGCCGCAATCTACTGTCACCGCCATGCATCCACCACCGCCTAATCATCGTAAATGGCGGAACATAGTAAAGACAGAGTTTGCTTTCCCGGTACCACAAGATATTGTATATTATTAGGCATAAGTTTAGGCGTGATAAAGCCGTTCAAAAAAAATAAAAAAGTAAGTTTAGGCGTGATAATATTTTTTCATACTCATCACTATGAAACTATAACTACTCAGCTATAAAAATCACTTACTACAAACTAGTTTATTAACTACAATGTTTAATTTTTAATAAAAAATATTGTAGAAGTTCAGTCACTTCTGATCTACTCATATCGTTTGAAGCCATATATAACCAACATGAACCCGTTTGAAGTAATCAAGCACCTATCAATGTGACAATGTCTATCACCGTCTTCTTACTTTTCCTACTCGTATCCCCATCATTTGCAGCCTTTGTTGCCCCCGTCATAAAACATCATGTCTAAACTGTTGGTTTGTGGGAGTTGTAAACACGACAAAACACTAAAAGTGTGTGAGCCTATTGGGGCACATACGATAAATACGAGTATACATGTTGAATGTATTTAATACTTGAATTGATATACCCGTATTATGCATGCTACTTGACCCGATCCACTAATTGATCCATATGGGCTGTTCTTGGATAGCTAAATGCGTCGAATTGTGATTGCCTTGGGCCTTGGGTTCACTGATCGGGCAAGGCAGAAAAGAGGCAAAGTGTTTGGCTGGGGCTTGGTTGCTTGTAGACCAAGACATGGCTCAAAACAAAGGGCGGTTTGGTTTTGCTATAAAATCAAACACCCTACACCTCAACATGTACGATATACTATCCCTAAAACTGCCTAAACCGATCCAAAGTTCCTGTTGAAATTCCTAGTTGATTTGATCACATGTCGAGCTAGGGTTTTGGTTTATTGTTTGATTTCTAAACTTGCATCAATCTTGATCCAAGCGTTTTAGAGTTTCATTGGTGGTTACTTTGTTGATTCCAAGTCATCGAATAGCAGCAAAGGTTGGTTTATGTTTCCTGGTTGTGTATTACTTCTCGGACAGTAAACAAAATATATCGAACACCATTGTCCGATATCGGGTAAAGAGAAACAGCTTCTTTGGCTGTTTGTGGTGATCTCGGACTGAATACAAAAGTAGTTCTTGGAGGTTTTCTTGTTCGTGTTATATTCAAGTGGGTCAAAGGTTGATTGGTTGTAATACGTTCTCGACTAGCTCTTTATCGAACGTATACGGTTATCGTGTTTGTGTGTGATACTCGTAGAGGTGTCTAATTTAGATACTTGGGTTTCGTATTGGTTTTCTTGTTCGTTACACTTGCGTTCAATTGCCACGAAAGGTTAGCTTCCTATTTTACCTTTTATTCAATTATTGTTTAGTAATACATGTTAACCTAATTGCGATAACTAGATCAATATCCGTTGCGTACTCGTATGCGTTAATTGGTTAACGTAGTTCTAAAATCCCAACAGTGGCATCACGAGCCATCTCGTTCTTACGATTATGGGTTACCGCGTTTCTTTTAATAAACATGTTTAAAATTTTGAAAACTAATTTAGTTATTAGGTTTTAACAACTATATGTAATAATTGTCAATTATTAAATAAAAATAACAAGTCACACATAAATTAAAAATTAAATTGTTATTAGAATTAATTTGTTAATTGAATTT
>OU343217.1:147671276-147796841 GCA_910596185.1 Chrysanthemum makinoi | reverse complement strand
TTGGGATATGAAAGTGTCAAGATATCAAAGTAATCAAGATATCAAAGTAATCGTAAGTCGCAGTACCGAAAAGTCAAAGAGTCAAAGTACGCTAAAGATAAAGTCAAAGTACCGCATAATGAAGTCAAAGTACCGCAAGAACAAAGAACTCATATATTCGCTTATAGAAAGTATGGTAACTCTAGAATATTCTCAGATAGATTACTTGTCATAAAAGTTTATCAATTGTAAACCGACTAGGATATCCTTGAGCCTATAAAAGGACTCCTAGATTGGCATTAGAGATATGACTTACGATTTTAGAATTAGAGTTTTAGAGAAAGTTCGATTATCTTAGAGTTGTATTAGAGTATCTCGCATAATAAGCGATTTAGAGTTTATAATAAAAGGTTATTCTTCTTAGCTTTGTTAAGTAAATTCCGCTGCACTTAATAAAGATTGATCAGTGTTTCTTTGTTAATAACTTAGGATTTATCCGAGGTTATTAAACCTTAACAAGCTAGTTAAGTTAGTTTGATTAAAGTATATCGATCCAACAAGTGGTATCGAGCTTGTGTGGAAACTCGACTAGGAAGAAACCCTACTTCAACTATATTCAAGATGTCGATCCAAGTCGCTCCACCACCCTCCATCACCTCACTCGTAATTCCAATAATCAAGAAGGGAGAATATGATCTCGTGCATGAAGATGAGGCAAGACATTGCCATCACGCACCATGCTCTTTGGAATGTTATTGTGAATGGGAATGAAGTTGTAGCAGACCCCATTGATATTCCCGGACAACCAAAGGCACCTAAACCAGATACCAAAGAAGAACCTTAAGGAATCAAGAGAAGGCACTCAATATTCTCTTATCCGCCATTCCAGATGGTCATCTTCTCAAATTTCATGATGCTAAAGATGCTAAGCAACTCTGGGCTGCTCTCAAGACCAGATTTGAAGGGAATGAAGCCTCTAAAAGATGCACGTAAATTTGCTAAAGCAACAGTTTGAAACTTTCACAGTTGGTGAAAGAGAGAGTCTTGATGCTGCATATGATAGGTTTCGTAATCTTCTCAACATGTTGGAGCTATACAAGGCGTAAGTATCAGCTTGAAGATGCTAACTTGAAGTTTCTAAGGAGTTTGCCATCCTCATGGCATGTGATTGCTACAATGATCAGAGGACAACAAGGTTTGAATGTCATGGACTTTGATGATCTATATCATCAACTTAAGGTGTATGAGCATGAGATGAGTGGTCAAACAAGTTCTAAGTCTCACAATATTGCTTTTCTATCATCTCGAGAAGAAGGCCAAGACTTCCAAAAGTATCGCTTCTCCTCAAAGTAATCGCTTTCAAAGTACTGCCTATACACCCCCTCATATGTTCAACAGGTCCCACCAACTACCACTATGGCCTCAGATGAAGTTATGTGCTCCTTCTTTGCACAACAAGCTAGTTTACCTGCCACTTATGAAGAAGATCTAGCACAGATTGAAGAAGATGCACTTGAAGAAATTGATATCGGGTGGCAAGTTGCTATGATCACTGCAAGAATCAAAAAGTACATGAAGAAGACAGGCAAAAGCATTGATTTCAAACCCAAACAGGCATCACTTTTGACAAATCTAAAATTGAATGCTTCAATTGTCAAAAGACTGGTCACTTTGCAAGAGAGTGCAGTTTTGCTAAGTATCAAGCAAACAGACATCCGAGAAGCCAAAACTTGAGCTTAAGGAAATTCCCATTATCAAAACAAAGGCTTTGGTTGCTCAAGAGAAGTTATCGGTTGACCGAGTGAAGAGTTTGATGATGAACCCGTGACTTATCAGATGGTAGCAAAGTGGAAGATGCAAATTGAAGACACAAAGGAAGCATTGGACCGAGTAATCGCTTTGATGAAGTATCCAACATGCCGCTTGGAATCGATGATGGCTTTGGAAGATTTGACCGAGCAAGGAAAGTGAAGATGATCCTGCTCAACTCGCATTGGTGGCTACTTCACCAAATCAATCTCCTATCTCTGAGGTATGCTCAAATTGCTATGATTTTTATCATAAATTGCTTAGCGGTTATGTGATTGAGAGAGATAATTGTGTTAAGGCTAGGGTCGAGGTAGCGTTATCAAATAACCTAAGAATCTATGGAAGCCAAAATCTTAGCACATGAAACTAATGAAGTAGCTTGGCTGAAAAATATGCACAACAGATTACCGCTAAAGCTTAGTGAATGGAAATTAAATCAAAATTGCCAAATTGAGAAATTAACTAAGGAAAGAGATGATTTGTTAGCTAAGTTTGTCGCTTGGGGTGAAGCCGGTTTGTCACATGTTTCTTATGTTCAAAACAAAGAAAGAGCTTATCTTAAAACTGGATTAGGTTTTGGTATGGATTTTAGTAAGATAGAAGAAAACCAATCTAGTAATCGGGATGAAGGTGAGTATGAGGATATAACCACTAGTGATGAAGAACTCATTAATTATGTAGATACATCTAGTAATGATGGTTCATTAAGTGACTCACCTCCCGCATATAAGAAAGCTAATGATTATCATGTCGCTCCACATCCCATCGGCATTCATCAACCCCTTAGGCCTGATGTTTCTCGCTTTGGAATAGACAGTCTAGAGTTTAGGAAAAAGCTAGTTGCTAAATCTAGGTCCGAGACACCCAAAGAAACTGTTGAAAACGGTGTTCAAAATCAAGCAAGACCTTTAAATCAAAGTATCGCTTCACAAGCAAGACCTTCTTCAAAATCTTTTCAAAACAAGATCGCTAAACCTTTTTGGTATAATTTTGGTCAAAACAAGTTTAATCACTCACCAAGAAGGCAAAATAATTTTGGGCATAGACATAGAAGAAATCACTTTGGTCATATGGGTCAAAACCTGTGTTTTGTGTGTTATAGTCCTACTCACTTAATCAAAGATTGTGACAAACACTCGGAATATCTAAGCAAGTTTCCAAGGAATAAGTCTACAAATCAGAAACCTAGAGAGCACAAACCAGTGTGGACTAATTCAAATAGGGTTAATCACGTAAACTTCACACCGCATCATAGATACCCACATCGAGAAGATCTTCAAGATCTCACAAGATTTCCAAAGTACGCCGTGAGACAAGGTAATCGATACAACCGCTTGGAATAGGTATTCTAGGAGATCTCACTATCAACCTAGAATGTATCACAATTCATATAGGGATCTAGATCACAGAACCAATTGTTAAAACCGAATGGGTAAAAAGGGGAAGTACGTAAGGGACACACAAAGACGCTCAACAAAAAGTGAATCAGATGTTTGTGTGACACAAGAAAATGCTAATCAACCGGTGAAAGAGATTTATGTTGAAAACCGTAAAGTTTTGAAAATCCTCATGCTAAAACTCAAAAGATAATTTTGGATCATCACTTGAAAGATAGTGGGAATTACATACTCAAAGAATTTGAGTTTGTAACTCCACAAGGGGAACACAAGTCAAGAATGGCTTGGGTTCCTAAAAGTTTCTAACTCTTTTCTTTGTGTGCGTGGCAACCCGTAAGAGGAGCTTAAAGATCATCTTATTGTGGATAGTGGTTGCTCTGGAAGTATGACAGAGACAAAGAGATCCTGTCTGATTTTAGGAAGATTAGTGGAGGAAAAGTTGCATTTGGGAATGATCCCAATGGAGGAAGGATTACCGGGAAAGGAACAATTAAAGCTGGAAGAATCGATTTTGAAAATGTCAGATATGTGAAGGAGCTTAAGTTCAACTTGTTGTCGGCCTCTCAAATTTGTGATAAAAGCATCCCGTGTTATTCACCCACACGTAATGTCTCATTCTTTCCTCTGACTTTAAACCTGTTGATGATGACTTGGTAGTACTTAGAGTACCAAGGACAAATGATGTGTATAGTTTAGACATGAAGAGTCTACATTCATATGGTACAGCCACATGTTTGGTGGCTAAAGCAACATCTCAAGAGGCACATCAATGGCATAGAAGATTGGGCCATGTTAATTTCAAGAATATCAACAAACGGTCAAAGGCAATTTAGTTAGAGGTCTACCTTCAAAGACTTACAAGAATGATCAATCATGTTTGGCATGCAAGAAGGGTAAACAACACAAAGCTTCCCGCAAGAAGCTTGAGGAGAGAACTATTAGAGAACCATTGAGCCGTTACATATGGATTTATTTGGACCTCGCTCTCGTGGCAAGTTTAAATAAGAAAAAGTACCGCTTGGTTGTTACCGATGATTGTAGTAGATTCAGCTTGGGTTTTCTTTTGGGTTTTAAAGATGATACTTTTGATGCTATCCGCATTAATCGATTATTGCTCTTGAAAACCAATTGAGACTCAAGGTTAGAGGTATTAGATGTGACAATGGGATCAATTCAAGAACAAGCTTATGGATGAATTTTGTGCAAACAAAGGCATAAAAAGGGAGTTTAGTATTGCAAGAACACCACAAATGTAATGGTGTTGCGTAAAGGAAGAATAGGACTTTGATTGAAGCAAAGAAGAACAATGTTAGCAGATTCTCACCTACCTATTCAGCTCAAGCGTAAGTCGTAGTACGCTTGTTATGTACTTAACAGAGTCTCACCACTAAACCACGATGAAGACACCCTATGAATTGCCGATGGGCACTAAACCCAACATTCGCTTTATGAAACCTTTGGTTGCCCTCTTACTATTTTAAACACTATTGATAACTGGGAAGTTTGATGGCAAGTCAGAAGAAGGATACTTATTGGGTTATTGCACTAACAGGAAAGGCTTTAGAGTATACAACAAAGTTACTAAGAAGGTTCAAGATTGTCTTCATGTTGAGTTTTTAGAAGATCAAGACAATGAAAAAGGTAAAGGTCCTGATTGGATGTTTGATCTTGAGATTTTATCTCCTTCAATGAATTATGTTCCCGTGAGAGAAGAAAATCAACCTATGCACAATGAAGAAGATATCCAATATGTTGTTCATGATGTTCATATTAGACCCGATGTCGCTCCTCGCTAAAGATTCTTGTAAGTTCAAACCAAAGTATCATTGCTGTTCCTAAGCAAAGTAATCGCTTCTTCAAAACAAAGTATCGTTGCACCACAATCCTCATTATCTCACCGAGGATCAATCTATTAAATAGGAACTTAATCAGATGCTTCTTCAAGATGTTTTAGCACATTCTTACACCGATGAACAAAGGAGAGCTTATGAAGAGGCAAAGAAGAAGAACAAGATCAGAGAGTTCTCTTACAAGACTTTGGACAAGACTTTTGAACAAAGTATCACGCACTCGCTTGACAAGACTTTAGATGATCTAGATGATCATACCATGCCTGGATTAGAAGATACCGATGATGAATTTGAAGATGAAGGTATTTTCCCAAATTCCAATGAAGGTGCCGATGTTACTAATTTAGATGATAATTATGAAGTTCCACAGTCTCCAAACTTAAGAACTCATAAGGATCATCCTTCCGATCAAATCATTGGTCCTTCTACTCGAGTGCCGACTAGACACAAAGCTTAGGGTTTCACAAAACCTCACAATGCTTTACTTAGCTTTGTGTATAAACAAAACAGGCTCAATCATAAGGACCATCAAACCTGCTTATTTACTTGTTTCATCTCTCAAGAGGAACCCAAGAATATTGCTCAAGCTTTGACTAAAGAAAGTTGGGTTGAAGCTATGCAGAAGAACTTCTTCAATTTAAACTTCAAGAAGTTTGGTTTTATGTGATCTTCCGTGATGGGAAGAGAGTTATTGG
This sequence comes from Chrysanthemum makinoi, assembly GCA_910596185.1. NCBI lineage: Eukaryota > Viridiplantae > Streptophyta > Magnoliopsida > Asterales > Asteraceae > Chrysanthemum > Chrysanthemum makinoi. Next base: position 147,791,111 of record OU343217.1, on the reverse strand, counting down.
AACCGTGGGTTTTAGAGTTAAAAGAGATGAACGAGGCAATGTTATCAAAAACAAGGCAAGGTTAGTTGCTCAGTGGTTATAGACAGAGGAAGGGGTAGATTATGATGAGGTATTTGCTCCTCAGAGCAAGAATAGAAGCAATTAGAATATTTCTTGCTTTTGCTTCTTATATGGGCTTTCAAGTTTACCAGATGGATGTTAAAAGTGCCTTTTATATGGCAAGATTACAGAGGAAGTTTATGTCAAACAACCTCCTGGTTTTGAAGATCCTAAACATCCAAACAAAGTCTACAAGGTTGTTAAGGCTCTTTATGGCCTTCATCGGGCACCTAGAGCTTGGTATGAGAGACTCTCCACATTCTTATTGCAACATGGATATAGAAGGGAGCTATTGACAAGACTTTGTTTATCAAGAGAGACAAGAAAGATATCATGTTAGTTCAAGTTTATGTTGATGATATCATCTTTGGGGCTACCAAACATTCCATGGTTAAGGAGTTTGAGCAACCGATGCGTAAAGAATTTCAAATGAGTTCAATGGGAGAGTTGACTTTCTTTTTAGGACTTCGTGTTAAGCACCAAAGGAAGGTATTTTTATCACCAAGACAAGTATGTTACAGACATACTTAAGAAATTCAATTTTGATGATATGAAGGCCGTTACTACACCTATTAAATCTATCAATTCATTGGGTAAAGATGAAGATGGACACCTTGTTGAAGTCAAGCTTTATAGATCAATGATTGGCTCTCTTATGTATCTTAATCGCATCAAGGCCCGATATCATGTTTGCAGTTTGTCTATGTGCAAGATATCAAGTCTCACCAAAGATCTCTCACATGAATGCAGCTAAAAGAATTTTCTCATATTTGAAACAACAATCTAAGTTGGGGTTGTGGTATCCTAAAGAGTCACCTTTTCACTTAGAAGCTTTTTCAGATAGTGACTATGCCGGTGATAATTATGATAGAAGATCCACAACTGGTGGATGCCAATATCTTGGAAGAAGGCTAGTCTCCCGGCAATGCAAAAGCGCACAATTGCAAAGAACATCATCTACCGGTAATATGTAGTCAGCCGCAAGTTGTTGTGGTCAAGTTTTGTGGATGCATAATCAACTCTTGGACTATGGGTTCAATTTCAAAAATACTCCTATCAATATTGATAATGAGAGTACAATTTGTATTGTTAAGAATCCTGTGTATCATTCCAAGACAAAGCATATTCAGATTAGGCATCACTTTATCGGAGATTGTTATGAGCATAGGCTCATCAATGTAGTTAAGGTTCACACGGATGACAATGTAGCCGATTTACTCACAAAAGGTTTTGATGTGTCACGATTCAATCACTTGGTCGTGAGCATTGGAATGATTAACTACTAAGCTTTGTTTAAGGGGAGGACTATAAGGTGTTAGTATAGTCCTGTGTATTGCTTGAGGGGAGGATGCTTGTTGATACTTAGTTTATATGAAGAAATTTTGGCAAAGTAATCGCTTTTCCCGAAAGTACCGCTTGGAAAGTACCGCTTGGGAAAGTACGCTTATGTGGAAAGTAATCGCTTGTCGTATTAAAGTAATCGCTCCAACGGTAATATTGATGGGTAATTGATAATAACGGTAACTTTGTTATTATAGGTCAGTGATTTTTCAAATCCGACCTATAAATAACTACTTTCCGAATTTCCCTCTCATATTATTACTTTACATCTTTTCCATACTTATCTCCCAATCACCATCTCTTTATTCTTCGATAAAATCTTTATTGTGCTCACTTATTCAACAATGGCTAATCGCTTAACTGCTTCAAAACACAATATGGTGGCTAATTTGGACAAGACCGAGGCAAATATAGCTTTTTATGATATTGTTGATTATCTTACTGGGTCGCCTATTAGTTATGCTCTTTTAGTTGAGCCGAATATTATTGAACCATGGATTCAAGAATTTTGGGCTAATGCTAGAGATAATATGGAGGAGGATGAATATTATATTAGATCTACAGCTTGCCGGAAGGACTATCAAGATTACATAAGCCTCTATTCGAGAAGATTTATTATTTGGAGATGAAGATGGGGCTATTCGATTTGACAAGCAACTGATTTGGGATACTTTTAGGAATCTTGGTTATGAAGGGTCTTTAATGTAACAAACATTCAAGAAAGCATTATTCTGTCCTCAATGGAAGTTCTTGATTCATGTACCGCTTCATTGCATAAGTTCTAAAAGTACTTTTGGGAGCAGCTTTGGGTCTAATATAGCATCCGCAGTGGTTGGTTTAGCTACGCATGAGTGTTTAATTTTTCAAAGCTTATTTTGGATGGGATGCTATCACATATTTCTTCCGGTCAAAATGGTTGATGTACCCAAGGTTTGTACAGTGTTTTCTTAAACAAGCAATTGGTCGATGTTCCAAAACCCCGCTACTTTGTTACCTGCTATTGTGCAACAAGCCAAAATCTTTACATTTATGGCTAGGAGAAGTGCTTTGTTCAGAGGTGGAGATATTCCATTAACTTCTACAATGATGGAAGTTGTTCAAGCCGCACGTAATGATGCCGAGAGGATGAAGAAAGTGAAGGTGTTGATTCTCAGACAAGGTATCCGCTTCGCAAAGTGTCGCATCCGAAAAGTACCGCTTCTCTTGAAGGTACCGATCATTACAGGTAATCGCTTCTCCAAGCCCCGAGGTTCAAGCCGATATTGAAAGAACACCTACCCATCTCCACAACATTCTATTCCTCGCTTCGAGGAACATTCACATCCTCACAAGATGATCATACAATACCTCGTGAAGGATTAACTTTGGATAACTATGCTTTGACAAGGAAGCTAGTTCGATTGAACAAGACTGTTGAGTCTCAAGCTAAAGCACTTAGGAAGTTGAGACGTAGGTATGTTTGGTTGAGAAATTTTATTAAACCCTATATTCAAGGTTTCAATTTATGGGTTAAAGAGGAAAACAAACGCCGTAAACAACTTCGAAAGGAATTCAAACGAAAGAAGGTTCCTAAATCATCTTCTCACAACTTGGGGAGGAATGTAGCAAAGGAAAATTTGAAAGAAGATGTTACAAAGAAGAAAGAATCTGTAAGTACTAAAGAAAAGATTATTTCAGATTCAAGAAGTGCAAGTTCAAAGTACAACATCAAGGTATCAATGTTCAAGGTAATCGATGTTCAAGGTAATCAACATCAAAGTAATCGATTTTCATGATACATCTAGGCAAGAAGTAATAACTCCAAGGGTATTGAATTTTGAAGAAGAAGCGGGTCCTTCTACATTTGTTATAGAAGAAGAGGAGGAATCCACATTCATACCTATTCATTCCGCTAGTGATGATGAAGTAATTGCTACAATATTAGATTTATCACAACCAAGAGGAGGGTTACTATTAGAGATGTACAAGAAGAAGAACAACCAAGAGCTTCTCAACCAGCCATTGATCCTAAAGACAAAGGGAAAGGTATTCTAGTTGAAACAAAGAAAAAGAAACTCACTTTGGCAGAACTTAGAGCAATTGAAGTTGCTAGGAATGAAGTCCGCCGCTAGAAAAGTTCAAGAAGAGTTAGATGCTCAAGATAGAAAAGAACAAGAAGCTCAAGAGGCTCAAATAGAAAAGCAAATCAAGAGGTGCAAGATGAATTAGATGTCAAACTATCAACCTTTACAGCCCCCTACACCTGTTAGATTTATGCCAAGAAGACCTAATTTAGCTAAGGACAGAAATGCTATGATGGCTTATCTGAAAAGTCAAGGGTATAAAGGATTACATAAGTTTAATTATCTTGAGATGAAAAGATTATATGATGCTGCTAGGGAGGATTATAAGAAGAATGTTGCAGTGCATCAAAGATTTTAGAGAAGAAGCTACCGGACCTAAACCGAAAGGAAGAAAAGTTTAAAGAGAAAAAGAAAACTGAAGTTACAGATGTTCGCTTTCAAAGAAAGAAAAGGTAGAATTAAGATCCGAGACTAGTGATGAATTGAAGAATTATCTCAGAGTGGTAGATTTTGATTATACAAAGGAAGATGATGATATGAAGATGAACAGATCAAAGATCAGTGTTTTCAAAGTTGAGAAATCTAAGAATGGAGATTACATGGTTTTTTATAAGGAAGATGAAAGTTTTAAAGTTTTCAAGAGGTTATGGGATTTGCTGCATGTTATTGATAGAGTAGATCTATTCTATTTATATCATGTTGTGAAGGCTTATTTTGAAGATCATCCATTGGAAGGGATTGGATTGGTTTTACATGGTGATCTCATAACTATATGGGAAACAAGAAGAAAGCAATCGATGATATCCGGAAGAATCAAGAAAACCGAAATAGTTTGCGGAGATTCTTTGAAGAATCTGGAGTCCATGTTTTGGAACTAGAAAATGGAACAATGATACACATGTTTGCATAAAGAAGATATCCTCTCACAGTTGAGCTCATGAGAAGAATGCTAGAGCATGGATTGGAAGTAGAAGAGGATAATGAAACCGCTTGCATGGTTATCAACTTGTTTATAAACCGACTACCATTGCCGAGAATGATCAATAACCGTATGAATTTTATTTGAATAAATACTTTTGATATATCAAGACTTTTATTCAAAGTATCGCTGATCGACAAGATTTTCATCAAAGTATCGCTTATTTAACTAAACCGCTTAAATAAATTTTAGAAGAAACCGTTTTGCTAAGTAATAAATATTTTGAACTAAAGGTTGAATAAATGGTTTTTGTGATGATAACATCAATAGGTTATCAATCCACCATGGTTACAAAAGGATTGACTAATCCATGAGCAAACGGCTCGGGTAAAGATATATCAAATCCGCTTTTAGTTGACAACTTGCTAATAAGTTGGATGGTATTCAACTCACCATATCAAGTAATGTGAAGAGTTGGCTAGCCCACAAGAAAATGGCTTGTGGTAAAGGCGTGGAAAACCATTATTGGTAATTAGTTCACCATTAGATAGAAGAACTAACTAGTCCGTAAGGGTACAAATTTTGGTAAAGACAAAACAAATCTGTTGATAGCCGGTGGTTTGCTAAAAATCATATGGTTATCAATGTACCATGGTCTTACACACCAAAACATTTGGCTACTCCAGATATAATGGCTTTGGTAAAGAGTTCTAAATCCATTATTTTTCAATGATTCACTTGAAAGTGATGAGAATAGTATGCAACTTAAACTAAATGTACAAATTGTCATATGTTGCCGTCGGTTGTCGAAAAGATGGAGCTTGCCGGATGTCAGCCAAAAGAGAACAATTCTATGAGATACTTTGACAAGAACAGATGTTACAGAGATAAAAGCTTAAAGACTAAGAAACAATCCGCCTTTAAAAGATGAAGTCAGTTAAAGATATATTCACAAAGGAACTTGAAGTCAAGCAAGTAGAATTCAAGTTAGGGGAGGATTGTTGGGATATGAAAGTGTCAAGATATCAAAGTAATCAAGATATCAAAGTACCGTAAGTGCAAAGTACCGAAAAAGTCAAAGAGTCAAAGTATCGCTAAAGATAAAGTCAAAGTACGCAATAATGAAGTCAAAGTACTGCAAGAACAAAGAACTGTTATATTCGCTTATAGAAAGTATGGTAACTCTAGAATATTCTAGATTACTTGTCGTAAAAGGTTATCAATTGTAAACCGACTAGGATATCCTTGAGCCTATAAAAGGACTCCTAGATTGGCATTAGAGATATGACTTACGATTTTAGAATTAGAGTTTTAGAGAAAGTTCGATTATCTTAGAGTTGTATTAGAGTATCTCATAATAAGCGATTTAGAGTTTATAATAAAAGGTTATTCTTCTTAGCTTTGTTAAGTAAATTCCGCATACTTAATAAAGATTACTCGGTGTTTCTTTGTTAATAACTTAGGATTTATCCGAGGTTATTAAACCTTAACAAGCTAGTTAAGTTAGTTTGATTAAAGTATATCGATCCAACAAAATTTTATTATTTTTAAAGTGACAGATTTGTCTCGATTCGCCTATTTTTACCGATTTTGACCATTCTACCATTTTTCACTACTTAGTGCCCATTTTTTCCTAGGCCGACATTCAACCGATTTTCAAAAATCTATTGAAGGTACTCGGCCATTAACGGTTAATGTATGCATTAATCGGCCGAAGTTGACCTATTTTTTGCAACATTGTTGAAATTAAGTGTATGAAAGTGATTGGGTTTGTGTGAAGCCACTGAGAGTGGTTTAAAAGACCAATTAAATGATCGGCAAAGGATTTGGGGAATAAATAAGTTATCACCAAAAATTTTCAAAACAACCCCTATAGTTTCCACATTCTTCAAAAACTAATCTAGCGTTGTTTCTACTTCAACTAGCAAAGGTTATCAATATGCCAGCTGGAAACAAATTTTCACTTCAATCTTTACCAAGTCCTCCTCTATGAATACTTTGGCTGCTAGCAGGATCATGCATTTGTCAGTTGTGTATACAACAAAATTTACACATTTTTAACAAACTCCAACTTCTAAAGCTTCAAACGATTATTCCGCTGTATATTTACAAATGTTCTTCAAAACTTGTATGACACAAACACAAACTAACACTACAAACTTTGTTAAGGTTAGCAGTGGGTAAATAACTTAGCAAGGTAAGTACATATCTCAAGACTAGCAAGATTTAAAAGTTGCTAAGCAATCACCAAATAGTCAACCCAAATATTTACCCGCTACTCAAAACAACTTATACTAAACCCCTTATTAACTCCTCAACAACTCACACCTTCCTTGCATTAAAGATACCGATTTCAACTTAAGTCTATTTAAGAACCTCTCACCCACATACCAAAACACACGCTACTTTCCACAATCTTTTTTTCTCTTCAACAACTATTCTCGAACCAACTACCATTAAGATGAGCAACATACCAATTGATATCTCTTCAGATTCCTCTATCGATGATGGTTGGAATACCTAATTTCCCTTAAAAAACAACACTACTCTACTACAAATCCCCAAGCCATGCTCCAAAGACCACTTGGAAATTCATCCCAGGCAACTTCCATCTCAACCTCTTGCAGAAGGTCCCAGCGCCGTAACTCACCATGCCCAACTATGTGTCAGCTTTATGAAGACACCGGATGATGATGATGTTGTGGTTCCTCTAGAGTTGACAAAGGGCCTCGCCTTGCGTAAATTCCTCCTGGGCATTCTAGCACCACTTCCACCCCTCTACTTCAGCACCACCAAAAGAGGGTGCCAAGTAAAGCTTGGTCTCCCCAACCTACAAGTGTAACTGGTTGGGAGGAGGGGAAAACAAAGTATGCCTGAGTTTGGAAAGTGGAAGGGACATAGGAGTAGGTTGTGTAGGTTGTTATCTTTGTCGTTGTGATGAAAGTCTCTGTTATGTACAAATGTTATCTCGTGATGCTCTTAATAGTGAATAAACTTCATCTTTCCTTTTTATTCCCGTGGTTGCTAACCTGGGTGGTTAACTTGTGATCTCAAGAAAATTTTTAGCGGAACAAAAATAACAAGCAAAGGGTAAAATTTAAACTAGCGCATTTCAAGATTACCAATAGCAAAGATTTCTATTTGCAAACTTTTACAAAACATTTTGAGACTTAGAGATTGATCATACCTATACTAACTACTAAGTAATCAAACTCCCACATCAAAAAACTTTATGAGTAGATCAACAACATTATAATCAATATGTATTTTAACCATTTGGATTAACCTTTTCATTACACTCTAATAAAGTGATGTCTTATCTCAATATGTTTAGTTCTAGAATGCACAACCGATTTTTTAATGATGCATATAGTACTATTATTGTCAATGAAATCTTAGTATGCATTTGACATTGTACCCAAAGTCCCAAGAATTGATTCTCAATCCAAAGCATCTCTTGACCACAAAGCAACTTGCAAAGAAGCCTACATACTCAGCCTTCAAGGGTGGAATTATCCATTAATAGTCCCGCTTCTTACACTACCATAAGATAAGTCAAGCTCCCCAAAAACTCGATAATCTCCAAGAGTAGACCTTCTATCCAAACTAGCCCCCAAAGATAGTCACATCAAAGATAGGCCACTAAATCAAAAGGTGAATCCTTAGAATACCAAAGGCCCAGCTTTAGGATGACCCTAAGGTATCTAAAATTTCTTTTACAAAGATTCATGTGTGATGTGTTAGGTGTACTTTGAAATCTGCACACATAGTTACATGCAAAACATTATGTCCGCCTAGAAGTAAAGGGAGATACATCAGCCCAATCATGGATTTATATAGCTTCACATCAACTATGGGACTTCCATCATCGTGTAGCAAAGGGTTTCGCGGTTTCCATGGGTACTTGCACCTTGACATCCCGAAATGTAAAACTTCTTCAAGATATATGCTACATATTTATCTTGACTGATGAAGATACTATCACCTTTGTTGAACCTCAGAGTCTCCTAAAAAGAAAAGTGAGTTCACCCATAGCACTTTCCTAAAACATATCATGTAAGTTTCTCAAATCCTTACATAGCTCCCTATTTGTTGAGCCAAAGATGATGTCATCAACATACTTGTACCGTTAGAATATCATCCTTGAAGTTTCTATGCACAATGTCTTGTCAATCAGCCTCTTGAATCCATTGTCCAACAAATAAGTAGATAGGCAATCATACCATGCCCTAGGAGCTTGATGCAACCCATACATAGCCTTTTCCACCCTATAGACCTTATTAGGATGATCAAGATCTTCAAAACCAGGAGGTTGACAAACATAAACCTCCTCATCAATACATTCATATAAAAAGGCACTTTTCACATCCATTTGATACACCGTAAAAATTCTTGAATGAAGCATATGCCAAAACAATCTAATAAAGCATCTATTACCGCAATGGGCAAACACTTCATCGTAATCCAGCCTTCAGCCATGTGGTATCCTTGAGCAACCAACCTTGATTTATTCCTAAACCACAATCCTTTTCATCCCTTTTATTTCCCTGATACCCATTTAGTTCCTATAGCCCTCTTTCCATTAGGTAGATCAACCAATGTCCAAACTTCTTGAAGTTTGAATTGTAGCGCTTCTTCTTGCATGGATTCAATCCATCCTTCTCCCTAATGCTTCTTCAACTTCTGGGCTCCTTCTATGACAAAAAGCAAGCAAACGTATTACCAGCAAGCCTTGATGATTGTTTCTTTTGTGAAGTGACTTTGCAAAGAAACCTTGTTCAGTGAAGGTTTTATGAGTCTTGCTTCTAGTTTGCAATGGGGTATTCAAGTTTCAGAGTATCTCTGCTCTTGGGATGATCTTTATGTATCCCTGCTGTAGAACCGGACTTTCTATTATGACTGCCTCCAAATTTGTAACATCAACATCCTTGAAAGTCATCCATGTTCTTAATATCCGTAGGAGTACCCATCTCTTCCAAGTCGTGCATGTTTGGATCATCCGATAGTCAATGCTATCCATCTAGTGGCTTAGCAAAGGTTACCAAAGAAAGTACCGCTAGTTGAACTTGTGCTAGCCGGGTTTCAAATGAACTAGCAAGTGGTTGACTTGGCTTAGCGTTTTCAAAGAACTCCCATCTCGCTTCAATTTCTTCTACTGGCACCTAATTATCTCCATATAACTTTTCGCTATCTTGATGATGATATCCCTTGTTCTGAATCCAAATCATCATCATCCAGGACCCTTCTTTTCAATGATGGGTGAGACAAAAACCAAATTTTCACTTCTCAATCAAATAGAATTCTTTTGGAGATTCAGCTTCCTTAGAATTTGTTCTTGCATCGTAATTCTTTTGTGTACCCCGCATCAACAAAAGAGTGGATGTACCGCATCGATTGGCTCATAATTCATCGATTTGTTAGCATTTCAATATTAAATGTTCCAATCAGTCCTTTGGTCTCAACACTGTGAGTTCTTCACTAAACCTAACATGTGGTTCTCTTTCAACTATTCTAGTCCTCCTATTGTATACTCTAAAAGCCTTAATATTGAAAGAGTAGCCAATAAAGTATCCATCATCTGCCTTTTCTTCAAACTTGCCTAGGTGGTCTATGGTTCAAGATAGTAATGGTGAGGACACCCAAAAAGGATTCAAGAAATCTATCATAGGCTTCCTATCATGTACCACCTCATGGGGTCTTTGTTATGAGGCTTAACTACCTTACTTCTATTCTGCATAGCATGTTGTGCCAACAAATTTTCAAAATTTCAAAAGGTAGTAGGTAATTTAGATTCGTGATAACATTGTTCTTGCGTTTCAGTGTCCTATTTTTCCTCTCATCTACAATTCAACCTGCCTTTCTATACCCTTTGCCACACAAAACTCCATTCATTACATCATTCTAACTGCTTCATTATTATCAAGACCGACATTTTAACCTTATGGTTTACCTTGATTTTCTATCTTAGTTATGAAACTCTTAGATCTCACTAGTTTTCACTCTTAGATGCTAAAAGTAAACCTAAGAAAATATGCTATAATCATCTGCGGATAACTAGGCAATATTGCTTATGATTCAAACTTCTCACAAATGTAGGGCCAAATAAGTCCATATGTAACATAAAAAGTGGTTGAGTTATGGTGTTTACAGTCTTGGTCTTACAAGAGGCTCTATGTTGTTTACTCCTTGACAAGCCACACAAAAGTTCTTTTACTTTCAAAACCTTAGAAGGTAACCCTCTTACTAATTTTCCCTTCACCAATTTATTGATTGTTTTGAAATTTAGGTGACCTAGCCTTCTATGCCATAATTTTGACTCATCAACCTGATGCCTTTGCAACAAAACAAAGTTAAGTTCTATTAGGAATTACATCTTCATGTTAAAAGCAATATATGTTTCTTCCTATGAACCCTGTTTGACAAACTTATCATCAGCATTTTAAAATCGTGTGATAACACCACACATTCAGCTTCCCAAAAAGTACCCAATTCTTTTTATCACACATTTGGGAAACACTAAACAAATTGATTTCAAATTCCTTTACCGATATACCTTCTAAAAGTCCAACTTCCCTGTTTTAATTGTTCCTTCCAACAACTTTTACCCCTTTGGATCATTGCCAAAAGCCACATAGCCTCCATCAAAAGCTTCAGAATCCTCAAGGTTGCTCTCATCCCATGTCATGTGCCAAGAAAGCAACCACCTGCCAAAATTCCTTTTCCCTTTAGCTCTTCCTCAGATTGCCTTGCATATGAAAGTAAACAGATGGTGGACCCAAGCCAATATCGATTGGTCTACCATGCATCAACATAGTCAAATTTCTTTAAGTCCATTGATGCACCATCGCATTGTGTAAAACCTTTGTTTTGGTTTCCATTGCCGCATGAGGCCTTTACAAAGATAAAAAATGGCTTCCAACCACTCAGACGTTATTACCTTAGGGACCGTGAATAAATCTTCTTTGCCTTAGCAAAGGGTAACATTTTGCTAGCAAAGGAATCATTTTGCTTGGAATGTGAAAACAGTTTTGATCTAGTGGTTGGAACCCCTTTGGTGCGCTAAAGGATTATAGATTTAAGTTGTTCCATTTTCTCATTAGCACCGCCTTGGAACCATGTTTCTATTAGGAGACGGATTGTTTTCTTTGAAAAAATTTTGATGGTTTACCCTCCTCATTGGTTCCAAACAGTGGTTGGTTTTGTTATAGTTTCTCAGAGATGCTCAAACTACCACATTTAAAACAAGTCTTTTTAACAAACTTAAACTCACTCCCTAATTTGTTAGAGATTAAGCCATTAAAGTTTCTTTTGATTTCTAGGTTTGTATCTCACCATTTGTTCTCTAGGAATCTCATTATACTCAAAAACTTTCTTAGGGATTTGTGCTCCAAATCTAGGCTTAACAAAAGTTAGCTTGTTTGAATCAACAGCTTTAATGTTTTCTAACTTTTTAGACCTGTGGTTGACTAAAACCTCTTTCAAAGATTCCGACTCCCACCTTCAATGATTGGTCCATCGATGACTCCAAGCTGAACTACCTTAGGTGACTCAGACTTACTATTTTCACCTACAGGTTTGTTAAAGCTAAACTCATTACTTGTAGGATTGTAATATTTATTGTGTTGATGATTCGGGTGGTCTTGGATGATCAAAATACATGATAGCCATTTTAGAGAGAGAAAGTAGAGAGATGGGTGTTCAAGCTAGAGACTTGCTTAGAAATGTAAAAGTTAGATTGAGCACCACCCCTTCCATGGATGGAAGGGTATTTATAGTTACGAATACACTTACCTCCCATCGGCCTTGATCGTGCATGCTGTAAAGACCCGCCCTTCCTCCACGGTGTTACACTACGCTAAACTAAACTAATAACTAACCATTAACCGATAAATAACGAACTAACCACACGTTTGACGAGCTAACGATGCTAGATGGAATAATTGGGGTGACCGACACTTTATCATGGAATTCCATTCCTAACAATCTCCCACTATGGGAGGTCACCCCATGAAATACATTTTGCATCCTAGCATTCTATCTTTGTCTTTGTTCTGAGCTCGTAGACTTCAATTCTTCAAGTTCCGCAATCTTTGTGCTTTTTATAGCCATTCTTCAAAGTCCCATAATTTGTACTTTTAAGGAGGTCTTTGAACCCATCTACATCTGATGATTCTAGCTTTCTTTGAGATCATCACCACATTAAATCTCGGGATCACCCTTTATTGTGTTGCCATCATGTGAAGTTGTGACTTTTGGACCGACATGCTCACACTGTTGAATCATGACATCTTTCCATCAGTGGCGGAAGCCTTCTTTGGTTCATGATATTTGCAGCAGCGAGCGAGAAGCATAGTATTATAAAATATCGAGCAGGGTTATGTAGAATGCACCGATCATGATTTCTTCAAATTAAGTGTGGATGTTGTGAGCATCGAGCTTTGGATTGACTCCTCAATTACGATGTTGCAACGATCCAAATGTACCTGCAAACAACGATTAGCAATAAAACACGAAGTGTCTTTGATCACTTCGTTGAATTGAGTACACGGGCCCACGGTTCCCCGTTGATCGGTACAAATCGCACTTTGTGATCGGTAGGATTCGAGAATCTCCTTGGCGAGGGTTTAGCTGACTGCTCTAGGCTGTTCTCAAACGGAGCGTCTCAAAGAAGACAACGAGTGAGTGAACGGTAATGAGATTCAGCGATTGATGAAAAATTGATTTTTAAAACAATGCGTATTGCTTAAGATGAAGTTTTGCAATACAACGAAGGTTTATGAGAAAGATCAATTTTCAATCAAAATACTTTTTGTATTAAAGAATGAGTACACATTCGACGTGCTAGTGAAAAGAAGAGATTATACATCGAATGGTTTTCTAAAAGTATTTTTCAATAGAGATACTTTTGTGTTTGAAAATGAATGCACATTCGACGTGCTAGAGAAAAGAAGATTTGCACATCGAACGGTTTTTCCAAAAGTATTCGTCAATTCCATTCTTGGACCAAGGTTGATTCAGAGTGAATCGCCATTGTTTCTATCGGTTGTCACAAGCTTGTTCTTTAGAAAAGATCTCACATGTCACCCACCAAGAGCTTGTTTGATGTTGGCTCTAGAAGGATTTCCATCTTCATCGTGAATACTTACATATCACTCGGATGTTCTGGCAATACCACAAGGATAATGCGTAGGACTCTTAATTATATTCTCACTCTCCACATTGTGTGAAACAGCAAGTCTTCAAGAATTTAGTGTCCTAATTAGATATTGTGGATGATCTCTTGGCTCTAGACTCAATTATGCACATTTGGTTCCTATGTCGGAGACTAGGGAGAGGGTTTCCTTCTTCAATATCAACAATCTCTAAGAGAAAGTCGATAGATAATGTCGGTTCCCCGTGAGAATGAAACAAGTCCTTTTAAGAGGAACTTGAGTAGCTTGGGAAGTTTAGTGCAGTCGTCACGGGTCCATGATCTTGTCTTCAATACCGGTGTTACCTTAGTAACAACTAGTAGCATATGTATTGAACCGGTATCTTCCTAAGGTTGAATTATTGGAGGGCTATTTTTTTCACCCTTTTCTCATTCATTTCTTTTTCATTCTTCAACCCCTTCAGTGCTTACCGAGACTTCATAACTAGAACCTTGTTGGGTTTATTCCAGTTCTAGCTCTATCTCAGTCCGCACTCTTCCCATATCACTTTTCTCCTTTTTTCATCATACCTAAGGACTCTACACTATCTAGTGGATTGTCCCTGGGTAGATCCCTCCGGTTCTGGCGGATCGTGGGAACTAATACCTAACCTCACCATCCTTATAACTCCATACATAAAGTAAAATGGTCGGTCTTTTTGGTACAGTTCATTCTTCCTTGAAACCAATTGAAAAATCATTTGGAAAAACAATCAAGGTACTTGTGATACGAGATCAAAGCATTTTGTACCTTAATAGTTTTGATCATTTAGAAAACCTCCCCCTTAACATGTGCATATGATTTAGAAATTGTTTAGCACATGGAGGCAAGAGGACTTTGAAATATTTTCTTTGATCACTATTTTCATAGAAAAAGCCATTTGATTTTCTTGGTAAATTCTCCCCCTCAATATGTGCGTAGGATATTTGAAATCATTTTATCACATAGAGGCAAGAGTTCTTTTGAAGCACTTTCATGATCATACAAGTCATTAAAAACCATTAGGCTCCCCTCAATATGTGCATCAATATATGAAAGAGTTTAGCACATATTAGAGAGCGGCACAATTGAATCAAATGATCACCTTTTATCAAATTTCATATTAAATCACAAATTCTCCCCGATCAAAAATATCAAACCCTTTGAGATTTTGGATCCCAAGTGATTTAATTTGGTTTAGAAAACATGGGAGAATATGTGCCTGTTTAAATACTCATGGTTTTGGATAAATCCTCCTCCTCAATCATGTGCATCATATATTTGAAATCGTTTGGCATGGAGGCGAGGAGTGCCTTAAAAGGACTAAAACAGATTTGAGATTTAAATCACAATCTCTCCCCCGATCAAAAATATCAAACCATTTGAGATTTGTAATCCCATCTGATTTAAATCATTTAGAAAAGTTTGGGGAAAGGCGTGGCAAGATTGAATTTTGAAAAATGACTGATAAGGAACATTTTTAGACATTAAAGATTGTTAGTGTCAGGTATGATTATTTTAAGAGATCTTTAAGTAAAATAAAACAATTTCACAATCAAACAAGAACAGAAAAAATTTCATTTTGAAAGACCTTGATTCAAAAGAAAAATCATACCATGACATAACATTAAATCTTTAGATCACCACTTTATTTCGTACAAACAGACTTTTATGAAGAAATATTGTTTGAAAATAATATATTTTAAATCACTCTCCCCCTCAATCGATGACCGTAGTCGATGATTGAGTGACTTATAGTTTTGATAAAATGAAGTCCGGTGATTTTCAAAATTTAGTCCAATTTATTTTCAAAACCATATTTTTCCATTTACAAAACAATTTTTTAATCAAAGTTTTAGAAAAATGGTATCATCTACTATTTTCCTGCACAAAGATACGTTAGGTGGTTGAGAAGCTTATGTTGTTGCTGTAGGGCTTGGAAGAAAAACCGTCTGTTAATGCAGTGAGACTTCATACGTTGCATTTTAATGCCAACTGAGGTCAAATTAAGCTTCGTTTCTTCAATCACTTAGAAAACCATCTGCGATGCGTTAGGACCTCTTATGTTGCATTTATGACAACTCTCCATAGAAGTCCAGTTAAGCTCCGTTTCTTCATTTGTCAACCCAAGATATAGTTACCCTTTCCTTTCGGCATCCAATCATCATCATTTGTGGGATCCGGATCGGGAACATTCTTATATACCAATATACCTGCATATGTTAGAGAACACACATATAAATATATGGTGGTCGACATCACCCAAACAACAATCGATTAATAAAAGTCAATTCAACATATCAATCAGATCATATAAGGTATGGGAATAATGTGTTCATCAAAATCTAATCATCTAATCCTAACAATCATATCCTAGGCATCTAGTTCTTCAACGTAGGTTAACATCATTTTACAATTAAGCATTTAGGAAAATAAAGAAAGCCTGTTAGAAGATATAGATTTGAAAACATTATCCCCCTTAATCAATGACTCAAGTTTTGAAAAATTTAAAAGCGCTGAAGTCATTGATTGAGTTTACAATTTATTACGAAAACTCTGAATTAGATTGATTCTCAAGCAACTCATTTACCACCATTTTTGAAAACAACAAATATTTTTCTGAAGAATTTTAGACGGAAAAACAATTGTGTAGGAACAGCAGTCCTTCGACATACTTTCCTCATTATGATTTAGGATAAGTGCACGATAATTTTGAAAATTTGTTTAGCGCATCACTTTCCTTCCTTGAAAAATGGGTTGCTATCAGAATTAATAGCAAGCCATGGTTTTAAGCGAGTTCTGATCTGAAGTAGCGCAAGCCATTTTTAAGCTTGTTCTGATCAGAAATAACGTAAGCCATAATTTTGACATTTTTAGAAAAGAATATTTACACCTCCTGCTCGAACTTCATCTATGGTCCGTGCCATTATTGAATGACATTTCTAAGACCGTAGATGTTATCGATACGAGAAGACATGTCTTTGAAAAACAATATTTTGGTATTTTTCAAATTTTTCTGATTTTATGGGTTTTGTTGGTTTTATATTTTTCTATTTTGTTTTTGTATAAATATATACAAGGATAGAGTAGATGATATAGTTTAAGAAGGAAGATGATACGAGTACCGAGATAAGTATATCAAGCAGCCCCGTTGTAGAAGATAGAAGTCATCATCTCTTAAACATTCACTACCAAAGCTTCCAAGGCTCTTGAATAGAAGATAGAACATGAGCCATTGAGAAAGAGAGACTTTAGCAGGCTTCCTTTCCAAACCCGAAGATCCATTAGATGGAGCGATTAAAGATCTATTTCAAGCTTGCCTTAGCCAGGTGCACAGAGTAGCACACCATTATCATAAATCCCGCTGCTCCTTTTAAGACCGATAATCGAGATGCTTCGTTCGAGGTTATATCATCCATAAGAACAGCAACGTATCCTCCCACACATAAATAACTCTTCTCAATATTTCTTTTCTATTGACGTTTGAAGCAATCCATTCCAAAAGGTGTCAAGAGACCACTTCCCCGAGTAGTTGAATTGATGCAGTCAATCTCTTAGACTAGAGCTCACAAACCCGAATACACATACCCGAAGACAAAGAAACTTATACCATCAAAGTATCAGATTAAGTCTGATAGCCAAAGAATAACCCCGATGTATACTTTTCTCTCCCGCTGAAGAAAGTGTGTGAAGCTCAAGAACCCGAAGTACCCGAATGCCCAAAGAGGGAATAACCGATAACATTGAAGAAGCAGGCCGAATCACTGATTATCTCTGCGGAGGACTATTTATGCGGATGTCAACTCCGGAATAAGTGATTATATCTCTGAACCACTGATTAAGCCCTCAAGTGAAACAGCTAAGCGCCCCCAATGTATACAATTCTCTCTCCCCTGATGATTGCGATAACATCGAAATCATCACACACTTGTGTACCTTCTTTCATCATCGAACTAACTCTTACATGTCTTCCCCCACGTAGTTGGAATAAGAACACTAAACGCCTTGATGAGTATAACCTTGAGTTTCTCTGCGGTCATGACATTTGTCTTCCCGGGATATCTTCAATCACTTAGAAGAATTAAGTTCATCAAGTTTACTCGCCATGAGTCAAACCTTGAGTTTCTCTGCGGTAATAACATTTGTCTTCCCGGGATATCTTCAATTACTTAGAAGTATTAAGTTCATCAAGTTTACTCGCGTTTAGATACGTGTCTCCATCTCCCTTGCTGGTTTTGACACTTCAGAATCCGCAATCATATTATAAGCCCAAATACTTGAAATCTGTTGAGAAGATAAGTCTTTGTGAGAATCAACTTGCTGAAGAACAAAATGAGCAAGTCTAATTGGGGATTAAATCTGACTTATCACTCTCCCCCAATTAGTGCTCTCCCCTAAACCGACAATCTGTTTGATAAATGCCCAGATTAAGAAGAAGTCTTTAGATAATCAAATTCAACTCGTCTTTAGTCTTCTAACATGTAGCAGAAAATGTAGAACAGACTGTAGACTCGACCTTCTTCAAGATTGTCCGAATGGGGAATAGATAGTTAACATCTTCAACACACCAAATAACAAGAACATCACCAAAAAGCATCCCAATTAAATTACATCTTGCAAGTCCCCTTAACTAAAATCTCTCCCAATCAAACAAGAACAGAAAGATGTTCATCAAGGAAATCAGCAGTCAGGCCGCAATGAACACACAAGATGGTAACACCAAACTACCAATCACATCAAACAAGAACAGAGAGATTGTTCGGAATCATCATGTTGATGTATACGTGAAGCATTAACCGGAAGCACTTTTTCGATAAACTCATCAATCCGTGTGAAGATGTCAACCAACGGCTCTTAGAAGAAAACTCCATGTGAAGATGACCCGATAAGAAGAAGCTTTGTTCTTACATGAGTTAGGAGCCGTTTGACCATTCATTCTCATATAACACAACATGAAGTAGTTTCACACTTCTTCTCCCCCTCAAGAATTGCATACGGAAATGCCATTCTTGATTAAACTAGTGATTATCATCTAAATGTATTCTATTCACACTTCTCCCCCGCAAAATTAGCACATGATGTCGCCATCGTCCTTATAGTTGAGCAAGTTGGATAAGAAAACAATCATTGGTAGCCCGGTTCACTTGATGACTGAAGCGCATGGAAAAAGCATGAAGCATGTTGATGAGAATGGTCATTAGTGAGAAGATTTCTCTTCTTCAGAAGATAAAGTACACTGAAACATACACTTTTCTTTTCTTTATAGTACGAGGCTTGAACTGTTGTGTTCAAACGTCATAATCTCTCTCTTTTCAGCTCTCTTGGCAAAACATGTAAATATCACCATTATCATTCAGTAGGCTCTTTGTAGTGACAGCTGATGGAGAAAACCCAATATGATGAATTTGACCCTGAAGTAAACTAACCCGAACTCGTGACTTATACTTGCACATATGTAACAAAGAGCGGCGTCGATTTCCATTAGCATCTCTAAGTACTCTCTAAGTACTCTATACTCTTCATCCAACCAACCATCAATTAATAGACGTACATCACCTCTTGAAAATCCACAATTGAATGTGACACTGAGCACTACAACGTAAATCCTTTAAGTGATAGTTATTTTGTGGTGATAAGAGCCCAATTCCCCAAGTGGTAAAAAGAAAAGGTAAAAGTCACCCAACAATAACTAGATTTCTAAGTCTTCAATTTTGATAATAAGCTTAAACAAGGATCTTGAAGAATCTTCATCCAACCATCCCCGATACCTTCAGATACTAAGTACACTCGCCCGTGAGTTTTGACTTCAACCTCAAATAAATAATAGTGAATTAACTCCGTTGTCACATCTTCTGATTAAAAACTCAACTCTAGTCTCCTTTGACGTTTTAAGTGAACTCTGATAATGGTTTCATCCCGACCATGGTTAATAGCACATGACCCCGTAAAACCATGTAGTAACCAAACTGCCTTGACGAAAATCCAAACACATATCCAATGAAGTACACCCTTTATCTTTTCTTCGAAGAAGAAACCGTAGCACCAGCATCAAATACGATCCCGAAACACAATTTCCTTTCTCAAGGATGGTTCCATCATTACGGGATTTTACAACTCTATGGTTTAAACCGAGAAATAGTTTCTTTCACGGGATTTTACAAAACCAAGAATAAACCGTAAGATAGATCCGGAAATGCACTTTACAATTACCATGATGTTTTTCATTATCACGGGATTTTACAAGTCTATGATTTAAACCGAGAAATAGATTCTTTCGCGGGATTTTACAAAATCAAGACAAAACCGTAAACAATGTTAGCTTGAATGTGTTATGACAACTTTGGTTTCAGTAAATATATGTTTTAGGGGAATATGCAGCGGTTCATCAGTGGTTCAATATCCAACATCAACAATATCGTCAACCATCCAACAGACACTTTTGGTAAACACATTATTCACGCATTCTGTCAGCAAATGTTGTGACCACCTGGAGAAGTAAACCCGATATGCCAAACTTGATCATGAAGTGAAATTCCCCAGGTTTGTTACTTAAACTTGTACTAATCCTTGTAAAAAAGAAAAGGTGTACCCAATGTACCAAACCTCTTGACATATCCTCAACTGCGTGAGACACCGAAGTGATAGTTACGTTGTGGGTGAAGCGAGAGAGAATCACAACTGTAACTAAATAGCCAAGTCTTTATCACACTCAATAAATTCCCAAACAAGTCATCTTCGTGGAAGGGTAGAAAGAGAGAAGACGAACTCAGTAAACGCGCCCAGAAAACCTTACTTCAATTTCAAATAAGAAATACCATATAAACAACCCAGTAGTCAACCTTGTTCAAATAGCAATTAAATCCGTGACGAGATATTATCCATGAAAAGGTATACACCAAAGTACCAAACCCCATAACATAATGACTCATCAACAAATCTATCAAATCTCAGTATCAAATATCATCAACAAATATCATCATCAAGTTATAGCTCATAAACAATAAATCCAAATTTACGAGCATGTAACATTATCCAATGAAGGCTCGGACCCTGAAGAAATCTAATATCACCTATCACCTCTTAAAAGCGACCCGATTAAATTTGCACGAAACGACCCGGTCCATAAAGACAAAATTGAACCAGATCCAAGTAGAAGTGTATCTGATCCATAAGCGAGCCCGGATGCAGTCCAATACAATGTTCGGTTAGAGTACATATTTAGATACATTGCAAATTAATTTTGTCTACTTAAACTACTCTAGGCCCACTCATAACCATAAGATCCACGAGGTCCATACAAGAATATTAGGCCAAAAAAAAAGAGTAATCAACCATTCCAATTTTAGCTTGACCTAATATCTCGGTGTATATAATGCATCATACCCACTCACAGCCTCTAATCAAACCCTAATATTTCTCTAAAAATCAGCCACCATCTCACACAAACACCATATAACACAAACCCTAAAAACTCTCACACTTACCCTAATTATTCTCAAAAACATACGCCTCCAATATCACAAATCTTCTTTCAAAACAAAAAGAAACCGCAGCCTCAAACATCTCATCTATTTGATCTTTATTTCGTTGCTCAACCGTATATCCATAGATAGATGATGCCACAGGGATGGCATGGCTTCGACATGCTTTAAACCGTTCATTGGTAAGATTTATTTAAGAGTTGAAAACGTTTGAGATGACTTTAGTATAATTAAATAATCAAACCAAGAAAAAAAAAGAGAATAGCACAAGTTGTTATATCTCTTATTTTCTGAGTTCGAAAATCTATTTGACCTAAACGGATCAAACCATTGACAGCCATATGCTGTTTTTGTGACATGAAGCAAACGAATCAAGGACATGTTTTTGACGAAATTGTTAAAATCAGTTCATTAATTTCGTATATTGTCAAAAACTTATAGATCTATGATGGTTATCTTTAGTGGAGGTATGGATCTGTAAAGGTCATTGAAACACCATTTAACCATTAAAAAGATATCTGAGATCTATTTTGTATATGATTTTTCCTTTTGATTTTCGATCAGTGATGATGTAAGTTTTCGTGTATTCTACCAGCCATGGTCTTGATTTTGTAGTAATAAACACGAAAACTCAGCTGAGATCATATTAAGAAATTGTTGCTATGAGTCTTGAACTATGATGATTGAGTCGAGTATTAAATATAATAGATAGATGTGAATTTGTGATGGGTTTCTTTGGAGTCTTTGTTACTTTGAGCTATGATGATAATTATTGTGGTAAGAGACCTTAATGAGTCTTGATGAATCGATGTACACGACAAGTAAATCTGAGCTCAATGTTGGTATTGAGAATGAGTCTTGTGGTTTTGGTATTTTTCTCATGTGAGGTCAAATCTGTCTTGATCTTCTTTTACATCATTTCTGTGTTATAGTCAAATCGCTAACCATCCAACTCGCTAACCCAACTCGCTAACCCAACTCGCTAGGCCAAGTTGCTATGACTTGTAAAGACAAGTCGCTATGGTTATCTTGTGTCAAGTTGCTACGAGACATTCATTGAATCTGGACTGTTTTGAGGACAAGTCGCTAACATGATATTCCGGCGAGTTTTCCGACCATTTTTTCTGTTCATCTTCAAAGTTACCGAGAAAAATTACTAAAAATTCTTCATTTTGCTGTTTAGACCCTGTTTGACCATGTAAAGATGACCACTTGACCACATAACATCACGGATATGACTCAAAAGCATGTCTAAAAGATGATAATTTGACCCAGTTTTGACTGTTAAATATGACCAGATTTGTAAGATACCCAGAAAACTGCTGTAAATCTTCATATATGCTTGAGTTAGACCATAGAAACGCTGACTTTGACCACATGGTTTCACGAATTTGGTACAAAAAAAACATCATATAAAGATAGACCAAACTGTTTGGACACAGTTATTAACACAAGACACGCATGATGTATGGACCATATAATAATTTTGTTTGGCCAAGATATAAGATACATCAAACCATTCGACCACATACAAAAAAACACAAACCAGTTTAAAACAAGGTACAAACGACCAACATAAATCATCAAAACACAAAAACCTTGGCTCTGGTACCAATTGTAGGATCGTAATATTTATTGTGTTGATGATTCGGGTGGTCTTGGATGATCAAAATACATGATAGCCATTTTAGAGAGAGAAAGTAGAGAGATGGGTGTTCAAGCTAGAGACTTGCTTTGTAAAATGTAAAAGGTTAGATTGAAAGCACCACCCCTTCCATGGATGGAAGGGGTATTTATAGTTACAGAATACACGACCTCCTATCGGCCTGTGGATCAGGCATACAGTGGGTAAATTCGTCCACGGTGTTACACTACGCTAAACTAAACTAATAACTAACTAATTAACTGATAAATAACGTAACTAACTACACGTCTACAAGCTAACGTATGCTAGACAATAATTGGGGTGACCGAAACTTTATCATGGAATTTCCAATTCCTAACATTACTGAATGACAACTCAGTACCAGGTGGTGCATGTTTCATCATCATGGGTGGTGGCACATCAGTGTACCCTATGCCAGAACCCTTTTTCATTAATTGACATCCAATTGACTTATTCACTAACCCAGAAGCAAAATTAAGTTTCTCAACCCTAACTACATGTTTGTCTTTATCGTCTAGGGCCTCTTGTTTTACACTTTCAGCTTCTTCAAGTTTCTGATTAAGAACCTTGATTTCTCTATCTCTAATGTCAATCTCACCACCTAGAATGTTTATCTTATCAACATATTCAAACTCACACTTGGTACAAAACTTAAGTTTTTTCTACATTTTGAAGTCCAACTCTATAACCTAAGTTATCCAATTCAAGTCTTTCAAATTCTTTTCTAAGACTCTCTACCACAGCTTTGAGTCCTTCGAAACTATCCTGACAAGATTTATAAGAGCAAACAGAACTATTTGAACAATTGGATACCTCGGAATCAGAACCAGATGATGATGAAGCATAGGCCATGAGAGCAAAGTTGTGCACTTTGGAAGCTTCACTTGCAAGAAAAGCAGCATTGGGTCCTTCCTCAATCTGATCACTCCAGTCATAGTCACTAAGTCCATCTTGAGCCACCAAGGCTGAAGAAGGCTTTGGTTCTTCAGTCGCCTTCTTCAAGTTTTCAACATTCCTCTTTGGAGCCCTACACTCCCTTGCAAAGTGCCCCTTCCTCTTGCAGTTGTAGCACTCCTTCTTGCTCTTATCAAACCCAGCCTTGCCTTGACCATTATACATGATCTCTCTACCAGTTCTCCTCATGAATCTCCTAGCCTTCAAAGTGATCATAGCCATCTCCCACTTCAGTTCAATTTCTTCAAGATCATCAGGATCAATTTCATCCAAATCCTGATTCAATACTAAAGCATTGTTGGTGAGTTCAGCTAGAAAAGCACAAGTAGCCCCATCAATAACATTATTACTAGCAGTGGAAACATTTGTACTAGCAATGGAAACTTCATAAGTAGCAGTGGTAGTTTCTTGTGAACTCCTGTTGTTGGTAGACACAAAAGCAATGTTACGTGTGGAGGAAGATGAACCACCATAACTAACTCGGACTCATAGACCTTTAAGTTGTTGTAGAGAGTGTCCAAGGTTAATTTTTTTTAAATCATCTTTGTTTCTCCATACAACTGCATGCATTGCCCATTCAAGAGCCAAACTTCTAACAAACTTTAGATTGATGTCTTCTTGAGGAAATTTGTAGTCAACTAATTTCAAGTGGCCGATGAGCTTCTGTAGTCTGTTGTAAGTTCCATCAAGACTGTCTCCACTGAGAGCAGTAAAGTTTTCAAATTGATGCTTGAGCATATTCTTCCTTGATTGTCTAGTAGCATCATTACCAGCAAATATTTGTTCAATGGCATCCATCAACTCCTTGGTAGTCTCATACTCCTGGAAGTTCAATGAATACTCATTAGGTATTCCCATACTGAGAATACTATGAGCCTTTATCTCCAGCTTCCTTTAAGCCTTATCAATTTCACTAACAATACCAAGTTCTTTACCATCAGCACCAATCTTGGTTAAAGTATCACCCTTCTCAATAACCTCCCAGATGTTGTAGTCAATCATGCGAATGTATTGCCTCATCCGCATCTTCCATACCTCATACTCTCCCTGCTTCAGCATAGGCACCTTAGGCTGCAGTAACCATGTGAGCAAACGATCTTATATAGAAGCTGACTTAAACAAATATAAACTGTTAAACACTACGCGGATTTAATGTTTAACCTTAAGAAGATTAACGATGATTATCACTAAACACCTCAATATATTAATATACGAATACTCTGAATAGTATTAGGGTTTACAACCTTGAAGTGTATCGACTCCAGATATCACAAAACCGTATATCTAACTCTAACCTAGGATGTCCTTTTATAGGCTAAGGAGTCCTTCACCATATACATTACGTATTCTACAAGATAACTATACTTACCATACTTATCTAAATACAAAACGTCCTACCCAAGATATTCTAGAATATTATAAGTTATACCGACACAATCATACTGGCGTGGTATTATACATTAGCTGGTATGAAACTTCTACTAGCGGTTGTTTGTCTTAAGCAGTGGATCCATTCCTTCTAGCCGTGGTATCTTATGCACTAGCAGTGGTTCCATACTTAGAGTAATTCTTGTTTACAGAAACAAAAACCCAACAAACTCCTCACCAAGATGATCAGATCACCCCGGATCATTCAGCAATCTAATAGCGAGTCATTAAGTCTTTGGGGTTTACTATCGCAATACATGGGTTCTAAAAGTCACTAGATTCCTGCTTCAGGTGGGGTTTAAATTCGTTGGGCCTCCTTTGGTCAATTCACCTCGACCTATGGTTCCTAGATTCCTCACCAAGATGATCAGATCACCCGAGATCATACGGAAACCTATTGACAGTCATTAAGTACCGCTACATGCAAGATTCATAACAATGTGTGCCCCGACGCTAGCATCTTAGACATACATCCATAACTTCTTAAGTTCATCCTTCTGAACGGTTGTCAATTCGCACAAGAAGGAAAAGGTAGTCAGTTGGTCAATTCTTACCAGCCCCTTCTCTACCTACTTATTTAGGGTCACTTGGTCAATTCTCCTAAGCAACTAGATACAACCGCAACTCAAAACTATCAAAGCTAGGGTGACTACCAACAAACTATGCATGCATACACTAGAAACAATTAATAAACGCAAAAGCATTAATAATAAAAGAATCAAAACTAGGCTAGCACCTAGTTTCCACATTACCGCAATGTTCTAATAGAATGACTAATAAAACAACATATAAAACAATAAATAAACAAAGATTTAACATCGATAAGTTAATTGGCTAATAATAAATTAATAGTCAATTAATAAGAATACAATAAGAATTAATTCGCCAACAATTAAATTAGAATCAAAATTATAATTAACAAATAATGAAACCAAAATAATAATATGAGTCAGAAAATAATTACATATCGTGCCAATTATGAAGCTATCGATCCCCTAGTTGAGTACTGGGGCAAAACCCCGAAGGGTTTGCCACTTAAAAGAACCAATCAGACAGTTGCTTTTTTTTCTTCATGTGTCGGCTATAGTAGCAAGATACCAAAGATTCGTATTGTTCCAATTTGATGATAAATTTGATCGTACATGTGGAATATTTATAATAATGAAGTTTAGTTTGCAAATTCAGTCCTTGAACTATCGCAACTTTTCACTTGGAGCCTTGTGTTCTTTTATTCATTATTTTCACATATAAATGTGTAATATTCATCTTAAAAAATTCAGCCCACGAATTTAAAACTTTGCTACCAAGTTATTAATTATGGCGTAACAAATTACTTAGTTCTGGTAATTGTTTATCCGCATATTCGATGCTCCGTGATAATCTCTACGGCGTAACTAATTAGCATGTTACGCCGTAACCTTCATGTTAGGATTTAGAAAATTCGTAAGTTGAAGACTCGGTCACCTCAAGTATGTGTAACCATTAGAAAGCTCGTAGTCTTAGTTGTTTAGTAATGTTTAGTAGTTAGTTAAGTAATACCGTGGAGGATGGACGGGTCTTTACCCACTGTATACCTGATCCACAACCCGTAGGTGGCGTATTTGTAAGACACTATGAATACCCTTTTCATACCAAGGCAGAGGGTGGAGCTTCATAATATTACATTACTTTCTCTCACTAGAAGTTCCCATCCTCTTTACTTTCTCTCTCTAAACTCTCTCTAGATTCGAACCAAGCTTGGTTTGATCATCTACTTTGTGTGTTCTTGGATTTTTGATTGCTTATTCATAAGTTTTGGTTTGAATAAGTTTAGAGACATTTTCATTTTTTTGATCTTATTTAGTGGTTAAGTTTGGATTTTGATGGTGCTTTTGTGTTACGGATCATCATATTAGTTTAGTTTTTTGTTTGTAAGGATTGATTCATCTTGGTTGTGGTGTTTTTGATTGATAAAGTAAGGTTTTTGGGTTTGTTCTTGTCACACCCCCAAATTACCTGTTTTGCAGCGGAATTGAATACCTTGGGGAGGACTGTCATAGCATCAAAGTTACAGTTATATCGAACGACCTAAAGTGTCGTTTGGAAAATACATCGTTTGATTTATTAAAACAATCAAAGTTTACAAAGTGTAGGTCCCAAATGTAAAGTCAATTTGTGCGGAAATAAGTTTGTTACAAGCCAAGCGATGTTTTAAAATGCATAAATCCCATGTGCGACACGTCGTCACCACGACTCTATGAACTGTCCATATGCATGCCATGAAGTGAATGCCTTAGATACCTGAGATAAAACATGCTAAAGTGTCAACACAAAGGTTGGTGAGTTCATAGAGTTTGATTAACAAGTAAAGCTTTAAAAGAGCGTTCATAAAACAAAGGCAAAGTTTTTGGTCATATAGAATAGTTCGCAAAGCAAAGGCATCGTAAATCCACTCAGTTCCAAGTCCCGCCCATACAAAACTTGCAACCTGTGTGTTTACAACCCACTGCTAAAAATAGTATGTCAATCTTGTATGCATGTATCATAGTAGTTAAAAGTATCAATGTTACCACAAGGGTCTTCCAACACTCGTGTTGGGATGTATCCATAAAAATGGCCTTCCAACATATAAATGTTGGGATGTTCCTCCAACGCTCACGTTGGGCTGTATCCAAATTAATGGCCTTCCACCATATAAATGATGGGATGTTCCTCCAACGACGCCACGTTGGGCGTATCCAAATTAATGGTCTTCCACCATATAAATGATGGGATGTTTGTTTAAGTCTAGTCACCACACGCACCAAGTCTAAAGAATAAGCAATGTTGTTTGGCAAAAGAGTTTAAATGTTTTGACCGGCTCCCTGAGGAGTTAACCAGTTGTCAAAGTATGTATGTTGATGCATAATAGAAAACAAGTTTAACACATTAAGGCAAAGATCGCAATAAACCACACAAATGTCCAAAGTGTATAAAGAAGTATAGTGTAACCCAATTGTATAAATGGTTTGAATATTCGAAAGAGTAAAAACAAGTATTTAAGCATGTATCTCCCCTAAATAGTTTGTAAGAATTTAAACGAGTAAAAGCGGGGTATGAACTCACAGTATTATGTCAAAGTTTAGAATATTTGTGAAAGTTAATGAAAATAGTTTGAGCATGTATCTCCCCCAAAGAGTTTGTAAGACAAATAAGTAATAGAAAGTGGGGCTACGAACTCACCTGGTGTGATTGATATGCTAACAAAATGAAGTGCACGAAAGTGAGACTCGGAAACTATCCGCGACCTAGAATGAATGTTATAATATGTAATGAGTTGCAATGTAATGTTATGTATGCATTTCGTATGTTATTTATACCATTTGTGAGTTTTGAAAATAATACTTATCGTCGAAAATACCCTTTTGACGTCTTGACCATCCAAAAATCACTTTACAAGTATTTACGTCAAAATGTCATCCTACAATGGTTTCTTAATGATTTATGGTGAAATTTTCACCTTTCGTCGTAAAACAATGTCGTCGGAATTTTATAAAAGTAACAAAAATGGCTTTGAAAAACTACTCGCAAAATGGTGTACATCGAACGTTAGGAAACGAACTCGACGGTTTTGGAAAGTTTGTATCAAAATCTAGAAGTTTCAGTTCATGAGTTTTCGTCATAAAGGTCTCGAACATAAAGATAATAAGGGTTAAAGATGGTGATGTTGTCCAAGTGTTGTGTAAAAAAGTGAGTTTCGGCAAAGTTTGAGCAACCGTAATTAATTTATTAAAACTCCGCTATACAAACGGTTGGTCGTTTTGAAAAATATGCTTGGTGATCTTGATTTTATTAGAAGACATTTCGTTCCAAAAGTTCTACATCATAGTTAAAAACAGGTCCCAACATGGTCGTTTTAGTTACCGTAACACTTGTCTCGTAAAAATAATATAGTTTTTCGGAAAATAATAGTTACGGCAATTTTATGAAAACGTGCATATCTTAGTCGTTTCAAATCCGTTTTCTACCTATTATACGTCCTTAGCTTCGTATCAAAGTATACTAATATATTTTTGACAAGTCGAAATAATTTGTAAAGCTTAGGACTCGTTTTTGACTCGTACAAAATAATAATAGTATGCTGAAATTTCAGAAAAATATATATTTCGTCGTCAAACTTGTAAAATCCATAACTTCTTCGTTATAACTCCGTTTTAATCCGTTCAAGCGGCCACGGATTCGTTTTAAAGTATATTTTCTAAATATCAAGGCCAAAAATTCGTGCCTACTGTCGGATTTTCCAGAAAAACAAAACAAGGACAGAACACATTTTATACTTGTCGAAAATAGTTTTCTCGTACTAAACTTATTCCAATCCCCTCAAATCAACTCCAAAGCTAATCTAATCCTACCATACACCTTCTTAGGGTGTCATGGGTTCCTAAACATCATCAAGACCAAAGTATACCAAGGGGATAATTATAGGATGACCATATATATATATATATTTCTAAAAATCATGTAAAAATGGTATAAACAACACAAATCATGCATGCTTGCTCCAAAAATGAAGAGATACTTATGAAATGAAAAGGAGATATGAAAAATATAAATGATATGCTTACAAGTTAATATGATGAGGTGCAAGGAACAAGGTTTAACCTAAACACCCTAGGTTTTTATTTCAAAACCTTAATAAGAGTGTAATCTAGATTGTTATCACTTTACTTGAGAAATTTTTTGATGAATCTCCTTCTTGATCTATGGAAGGCCGGTTATGGTGTTGAGAGAGGAGAGAATGAGTAGCTTTTTCACCTTTGAATTATTGTGTGTATGTGTTGTATCAATCTTTGCTTGAATAATATATGATTTATTTGTAGGACAAGATCCACATTTTAAGGGGGAGTTAATGGGTTTGCTAGTTTATATATATATATATATACATATATATTTTTAGTAGGTAATGTAAATGTGTAAGTAAATTATAGTTAAGTACAATATGTTGTAACTTGTATATATTTGTGAAATTAAAGTAGTATTGACTAGAAATAAGTTTTAATAGATCAAAGTAGAGTATGATGAGATCATAAAAATTGTAAAAATACATTCCTTGTAAAATTTGAGTGATATAATAATTATCGTGTAGTTTTTAAGAAAAAACGTCGTAATAATATAAATTTAACGATTTATATACAAAATAATTTAAAACACTAGGTAAACTAAAAATATAGTTTTTATAAACTAAGTGTAAATATAAAAATATGTCGGGATCATTTTTGGAAGTATCGAATTAAATGTTCAAAATAATAACTCACGCGATAACGTTTATTTAATATGAAATTTACGCGTTTAAAGTGAAATGAAATGTCATGAATGAACTAACATGATGCAAATGATGCTAATGAAATGTAGACTAAACTTAGTCTATATGAAATGTTCGTGATGATATGATCATGAATTCGCCGCTAAACCATAAAAGTTACGCGAATTTGGAACACGCAAAACTAGTTTACGATAAATGATGAAATTGTGAAACGTGAATTGTTTTGAGAAATGACCAAAAATTGAGAATTGTGACATTCTTCCCATGTCAGAGGAATCACGTCCTCGTGATTCAATCGATGATACTATGATTCGAACCTCGACAAGGGTTCTAAAAGTTTATGCTTGTGTATGGTCTATATGATTATGTCAATGCTCATGCATATGAGTTACTCGTCCCACAAGATACGTTCCTGTGCTATCGTGAGCAATTCCCATCCTAAATACATGCTTTCTTATGATTAGGCTCGATGAGACAAGCTTTCCCATTCTCAAGCAAAATTTTTAAAAGACTTTTTGTTAACCGATTTTTGCTTAATCCCACAACTCATCAAACAAGAACTGTCATACGATTAGGCTAAATCGGTTTAGGTAACGACTTGTTTCTAGCTCGATCTTTGCAACTCATCAAACAAGAACTGTCACTTGGATCAAACTGGAAACAAGTGGTTTGAAGAAAATCTTTTGAAAATTTGGCTTGATTACGAAATTGCTTACACATATGAGACTACTACTCCCTTCATTGCATGATTCTTCCTGAATTAGACATAGGTGATGAGGCTATGTATAATTTAGGAGTAACTATGCAATGCTTGGACTAATTGACTCATATGATGTTTGGTGTTGAGTCATAAGTCCGCATGTATAAAGAATGTGCACTTATAATGATATGATGAGATGCTATGATGATGTGGTTATAGTCTAGGGTCAATGATGCAACCTAGTTCTCTATAACCGATGCTCTGATACCAATCTGTCACACCCCAAATTACATTTTCTGGAATTGAATACCTTGGGGAGGACCGTCATAGCATCAAAGTTCTGAGTTATATCGAACGACCTAAAGTGTCGTTTGGAAAATACATCGTTTGATTTATTAAAACAATCAAAGTTTACAAAGTGTAGGTCCCAAATGTAAAGTCAATTTGTGCGGAAATAAGTTTGTTACAAGCCAAGCGATGTTTTAAAATGCATAAATCCCATGTATGCGACACGTCGTCACCACGACTCTATGAATTTGTCCATATGCATGCCATGAAGTGAATGCCTTAGATACCCGAGATAAAACATGCTAAAAAGTGTCAACACAAAGGTTGGTGAGTTCATAGAGTTTGATTAACAAGTAAAGCTTTAAAAGAGCGTTCATAAAACAAAGGCAAAGTTTTTGGTCATATAGAATAGTTCGCAAAGCAAAGGCATCGTAAATCCACTCAGTTCCAAGTCCCGCCCATACAAAACTTGCAACCTGTGTGTTTACAACCTACTGCTAAAAATAGTATGTCAATCTTGTATGCATGTATCATAGTAGTTAAAAGTATCAATGTTACCACAAGGGTCTTCCAACACTCGTGTTGGGATGTATCCATAAAAATGGCCTTCCAACATATAAATGCCGGATGTTCCTCCAACGCCACGTTGTGTATCCAAATTAATGGCCTTCCACCATATAAATGATGGGATGTTCCTCCAACGACGCCGCTTGGGCGTATCCAAATTAATGGTCTTCCACCATATAAATGATGGGATGTTTGTTTAAGTCTAGTCACCACACGCACCAAGTCTAAAGTATAAGCAATGTTGTTTGGCAAAAGAGTTTAAATGTTTTGACCGGCTCCCGCAGGAGTTAACCAGTTGTTAAAGTATGTATGTTGATGCATAATAGAAAACAAGTTTAACACATTAAGGCAAAGATCGCAATAAACCACACAAATGTCCAAAGTGTATAAGAAGTATAGTGTAACACAATTGTATAAATGGTTTGAATATTCGAAAGAGTAAAAAAAACAAGTATTTAAGCATGTATCTCCCCCAAATAGTTTGTAAGAATTTAAACGAGTAAAAGCGGGGTATGAACTCACAGTAGTATGTCAAAGTTTAGAATATTTGTGAAAGTAAATGAAAATAGTTTGAGCATGTATCTCCCCCAAAGAGTTTGTAAGACAAATAAGTAATAGAAAGTGGGGCTACGAACTCACCTGGTGTGATTGATATGCTAACAAAATGATGTGCACGAAAGTGAGACTCGGAAACTATCCGCGACCTAGAATGAATGTTATGATATGTAATGAGTTGCAATGTAATGTTATGTATGCATTTCGTATGTTATTTATACCATTTGTGAGTTTTGAAAATAATACTTATCGTCGAAAATACCCTTTTGACGTCTTGACCATCCAAAAATCACTTTACAAGTATTTACGTCAAAATGTCATCCTACAATGGTTTCTTAATGATTAATTGTGAAATTTTAACTTTTCGTCGTAAAACAATGTCGTCGGAAATTTTCTAAAAGTAACAAAAATGGCTTTGAAAAACTAGTCGCAAAATGGTGTACGTCGAACGTTAGGAAACGAACTCGACGGTTTTGGAAAGTTTGTATCAAAATCTAGAAGTTTCAGTTCATGAGTTTTCGTCATAGAGGTCTCGAACATAAAGATAATAAAGGTTAAAGATGGTGATGTTGTCCAAGTGTTGTGTAAAAAGTGAGTTTCGGCAAAGTTTGAGCAACCGTAATTAATTTACTATAACTCCGCTTTACAAACGGTTGATCGTTTTGAAAAATATGCTTGGTGATCTTGATTTTATTAGAAGACATTTCGTTCCAAAAAGTTCTACATCATAGTTAAAAATAGTCTCCAACATGGTCGTTTTAGTTACCGTAACACTTGTCTCGTAAAAATAATATAGTTTTTCTGAAAATAATAGTTACGGCAATTTTATGAAAACGTGCATATCTTAGTCGTTTCAAATCCGTTTTCTACCTATTATACGTCCTTAGCTTCGTATCAAAGTATACTAATATATTTTTGACAAGTCGAAATAATTTGTAAAGCTTAGGACTCGTTTTTGACTTCATTACAAAATAATAATAGTATGCTGAAATTTCAGAAAAATATATATTTAGTCGTCAAACTTGTAAAATCCATAACTTCTTCGTTATAACTCCGTTTTAATCCGTTCAAGCGCCACAGGATTCGTTTTAAAGTCTATTTTCTAAATATCAAGGCCAAAAATTCGTGCCTACTGTCGGATTTTCCAGAAAAACAAAACAAGGACAGAACACATTTTATACTTATCGAAAATAGTTTTCTCGTACTAAACTTATTCCAATCCCCTCAAATCAACTCCAAAGCTAATCTAATCCTACCATACACCTTCTTAGGGTGTCATGGGTTCCTAAACATCATCAAGACCAAAGTATACCAAGGGGATAATTATAGGATGACCATATATATATATATATTTCTAAAAATCATGTAAAAATGGTATAAACAACACAAATCATGCATGCTTGCTCCAAAAATGAAGAGATACTTATGAAATGAAAAGGAGATATGAAAAATATAAATGATATGCTTACAAGTTAATATGATGAGGTGCAAGGAACAAGGTTTAACCTAAACACCCTAGGTTTTTATTTCAAAACCTTAATAAGAGTGTAATCTAGATTGTTATCACTTTACTTGAGAAATTTTTTGATGAATCTCCTTCTTGATCTATGGAAGGCCGGTTATGGTGTTGAGAGAGGAGAGAATGAGTAGCTTTTTCACCTTTGAATTATTGTGTGTATGTGTTGTATCAATCTTTGCTTGAATAATATATGATTTATTTGTAGGACAAGATCCACATTTTAAGGGGGAGTTAATGGGTTTGCTAGTTTATATATATATATATACATATATATTTTTAGTAGGTAATGTAAATGTGTAAGTAAATTATAGTTAAGTACAATATGTTGTAACTTGTATATATTTGTGAAATTAAAGTAGTATTGACTAGAAATAAGTTTTAATAGATCAAAGTAGAGTATGATGAGATCATAAAAATTGTAAAAATACATTCCTTGTAAAATTTGAGTGATATAATAATTATCGTGTAGTTTTTAAGAAAAACGTCGTAATAATATAAATTTAACGATTTATATACAAAATAATTTAAAACACTAGGTAAACTAAAAATATAGTTTTTATAAACTAAGTGTAAATATAAAAATATGTCGGGATCATTTTTGGAAGTATCGGATTAAATGTTCAAAATAATAACTCACGCGATAACGTTTATTTAATATGAAATTTACGCGTTTAAAGTGAAATGAAATGTCATGAATGAACTAACATGATGCAAATGATGCTAATGAAATGTAGACTAAACTTAGTCTATATGAAATGTTCGTGATGATATGATCATGAATTCGCCGCTAAACCATAAAGGTTACGCGAATTTGGAACACGCAAAACTAGTTTACGATAAATGATGAAATTGTGAAACGTGAATTGTTTTGAGAAATGACCAAAAATTGAGAATTGTGACAGTTCTTGGGTGCGATTTGAGTCTCGGACTCTATTTCTTGAATGCGACTTGGTAGTTACTTGATGCGTTTTGATCATTGTTGACTGCTTTTTGATCATTAATCGTTGTGGTTTGATAGTTACTTGGCTGCGGTTTGTTATTTACTCGCTGCGATTTGGAGTTTCAAACTGCGACTTGTTAAGTTTTTGACTGCGTTTTGTGTCGAAAAGGACAAAAGGACAAGTAGTGTTTGTACTATTGAAAGTGACGTGTTGGTTGCATTTTGGTTAACACTGCGATTTGTTCTTGCGTTTTGGTTAAAGCTGCATTTTGACACTTGCGTTTTGGTTAAAGCTGCATTTTGTCACTGCGTTTTGTCAAGTTCTGCGTTTTGTCAAGTTTTGCGTTTTGTCACTGCGTTTTGTTAAGTTCTGCGTTTGGTCACTGTTTTTTGTCAAGCTCTGCGTTTTTTCATTGCGTTTTGTGATTGACTACGATTTGAGTTCCTGCATTTTGTAGAGACTGCGACTTGACAACTACAATTTGTTAGCTGCGTTTTGATTTCTCTGCATTTTGATAGGTGTTTGCAATTTGTCAATTGAGATTTGACACTTGTGATTTGAGTTCTACGGTTTTCTCTTGATTGAGTAAAATCCCGCGAAAGATTCTATTTCTCGGTTTAATCAAAGAGTAGTAAAATCCCGTGTACATAGGAATCATGTCTACTGTTGCAGATGATGTTCAAGCTGCTGGGTCCAATACTCGCCCTCCTATCTTTGGATAGAACTGATTCTGATTCTTGGGCACAGAGAATCAGATTGTACTTGTTACAAAGAGAATGGTCTTAACATCATTCAGTCAATTGATGAAGGACCATTCCAAATGGGAACAACCAGAGATCAACTTGAAGTTGGTGCTGATGGAACTGTAACTTTGGGTATGGATAGACCAAGGACTTATGATGATCTCAATGATAAGGAGAAGAAAAGATATGATGCTGACATTAGAGATTCTAACATCATACTTCAAGGTCTACCAAAGGACATTTACAAGCTAATCAATCACAATACTGAGGCCAAATCAATTTGGGATAATGTCAACATGCTTCTCTCTGGTTTAGAACTGACTAAGGAAGATAGAGAGTCACAGCTTTATGATGGCTTTGAGAACTTCAAGATGAATCCAGGGGAAAGCATTACAGAGTATCATATGAGGTTTCACAAACTTTTGAATGATATGAGAAACATCAATATGACCATGTCAAACATCCAACTCAATTCCAAGTTCAAAAACAACATGAACCCTGAATGGCACATATTTATTACTGCTGTGAAGTTGAACAAAGGAATGAGGAACACTAACTATGAACACCTGTATGCCTACTTACTTCAACATGAGAAGCATGCTACATTTGAGCGTTTAATTTTGGAGAAATTCCACTCTAATATTGCTGCTGCAAACTCTTCAAATGAATCAACTACATTTCTTTCAAATGTGAGGATAAGTACTCAAGCATTACAAGTCATACCATCCTCTCAGAATCAGAAACAGATTACTATACCAGACTCAGTATTTACCCCAACTGACATTTTGATTGAAAACCTTGCAAACCAAGTGGCTCTACTAGTTCAACAGTCTAGAAACTTACTTCCCCAAACCAACAACCAACTTAGAACCTCATCTAATCTACATAATCAAGCCACAGTAGAAGATGGAAGGGATGTGGTTCAGAATGTGCAAGGAAGGCAGAATGTGAATCCACGATATATTGCACGGGGGAATGTTGGAGCAGAAGTTGGTTATGTGGGTGCTCAGAACCGAGGAAGGATTGTTGTTCAGGGTCAAGGCAAACCGATTAAGTGCTACAACTGTGGAGGAGAAGGACATATTGCTAGGAACTGTACTAAACCAAAATGTCCACAGAATGCTAAGTACTTCAGGGATAAGATGCTGCTGATGCAAGCTCAAGGTAGTGGAGCGGTGTTGGATGAGGAAGAGTTGTTGTTTCTTGCTGATGGGAATGCCAAAACATATGATGCGGATGTGGATGAATAAGCAGTATATGCATGATTTGGCACAGAACAATCCTAATGTCTTCCAAGTTGCTGATTGTGATGCTTTTGACTTGGATTTTGATGATGAACCAATGACACAGACCATTTTCATAGCTAATATTTCTCCAATGGTCTCATCACCTCAAAAAGCCGGTCCCTCCAAGGATTCTATCATATCAGAGGCACTAAAACTATATGATATGGTTGATGAGCAAAAGATTCCCAACGAATTACAATCAACAGAAGTCGTTAGGAATTCCTCTTCCAACTCGTCCCAGAATGGGCGTTATGGCAAAGAACAAGAAGAAAACTAAAGGGGAAATTTGTCCAATAGTCACAAATGGTGCCTCCACAGGTTGACATCCGATCCAACCTAGTAGTAAGCGATCCGCCAAAAGCAACCAAAATTAGATATTGAAAATATGGGTAATAGCAATGTTGTCCAATATGATCACTATGTGAAGCACGATGAAAGTTTTGTTGTACCAAGTGGTGCATCTTCTGCCACCAATGATGAATGTGTGTTTGATGAATACACTGAATATGCACCTGATGATTCCATGACCACTAAGCTAAATATTTATAAGGATCAAGTTGCCATCTATGAACAGCGTGCTAAATTTGAGCTGACCACTCGTGAGGAGGAAATGGATAGCCATATGCATACACTAATCACTAAAAGTAATTTAAGGGAAGAAACATTAAAACAAGAGTTAAATTCCTTACAATAGAAACTTAATAAAACTGTTAAGCAAAAGCAAGAACTTCAAGAAAATGTGAAAGTGCTTAAACAGGAATTCAACGAAAAGGAATCAAAAATTTTAAATGATTTTTCCAGCCTTAAAACTTTGAAGAACAAACTTGAGAAGAAGTTGTACGTACAAGGCCACACCATTCAAACTGCTCACATGATCACTAAGCATAGAGTATTGAGTGATAAACACAATATTGGCCTTGTAAAAGATCCAAATCCTGCGTATCTTAAGAAAGCAAAAAGGGCTCATGATGTGATTTATGATGGTAGTGAGATTCTTAAACCTAAACAAAAGCCAACTTGTGTAGAGAACACTGAAGAGGACATAGAGATAGAAAATGCCTCTAGCGAGAAAATGGAGAAGAAGTTGAAAAAACCTATGTGTGTGAGCCATAACTTGAATTTTAAGACTTCAAATTACACTAAGGATAACTGGCTTGCCATGTTTACACCTTAGACTCAATTCAACCCTGAACAAGTGTTTTGGAAGTTAGATATGGATAAGAGAAAAGATGAAGAACTTGTTGAAAATAATCCTCCCCTTAGGAAATTGCCTCCAGCTATAGTGTATCCTCCCAATACATCGATGCATTTATTGCCTAGAACTCTTCCCACTCAAAGTAAAACCTTAATCAGCATATACGTAGTTTACCAACTACTTGTTGATTTCGAGAAAACATGCAAGAAGAGAATGACACCAAAAGGAATTACTGAAGGAGAAAGGGGTTTTGAGCAAACAAAAGAGTGTTATCTTACAAAGGTTATTCCATTCTTTAAACAATTAAAAGAACAATTCGAGGGTATTCAAAAGGCCTTAGATACTGAAGTTCAAAAATGAAAATGATGTTTAATGAAATGGAAAATGAGGATAGAATTAATGCATGTGAGCTTAAAAGTAATGAGATTGAGAGGAAGAATATTCACATCCTTAATGAGAATTTGATTTCTAGATGCATTACCCAGGATGTGTTTTATACTGTTACTAATTATGCCATAACTGCTTCTCAATTTCATGATTTATCAATTGCGTTTAAAGTTACCCAAGATCGTGTCATTGAGCTTGAGACCGAAAATTCAAAATTGCATGACAAAATCGAAAAGGATGATCATGATAACATGGTTAGGCATTTTTCTAAATTAGAAGTTGAATATATTGATTTACAATTAAAATATCAAATATTGAAGAAAGAATCAATACTTCAAATGCCAAGACCTCTTCAGATGCTCCTCAGTTTGATGCATATTTTGAAATTAACTCACGTGATGATCGGATTAAGGCTCACTGCAACACGATCCAAAAGTTGAAAGCTCAAATTTACCAATTGAAGGGAAATAGGAGTGAAGTGGTTGGCACTCAGATACCTCCGCCTTTAGATTCTCAGAATTTCCAACTTCAAAACATCATTAATAAATTGCAAAGAGAAAATGAATGTTTTCAAGCTGAAATTTCAAAGGTTAAATTGCAAAACAAAGAGTTATGTGATTTAGTCAAGATTAATAATGATAAACACATTGAAAAGATAACTTCTTTGCTTAAGGAAATTGAGAATCTGAAGCGTATCGTAAAAGGCAATGTGCAGATTCCCACTTGCAAGTATTATGTTCCAAAGGTTTCTGCTTGTAATAATTATGCTATTGATATGTTGTACATTCCCCCTCCTCTCGGGAATAATGAACTTGCATATCAAGCATATATTTCATACCTTAAGAATAGTTTAGAGAGTCTCCGTGAGATTGTAGAAGATGATAGAATAGAGAAACCACTTGATAGTGCGATTGCCTACGCCTACATGTATGCCAAACGATCTCAAGAACTCTTAGAATATGTAATTGCTACATGTCCTAAATATAGAACTAGGCGAGATAGAATAGTTGCACCCATTTCTATGCCTAAAGTCTAACATGTTACCTTTGATGTGCCTCCTAAAGTCTTAGAGCACAACACTTCTAGACCAGAAAAGCAAAAAATAGTGAAACCAACTAATATTCCCGTCGTTCCTTCTACCGGAGTAATCAGTGACACTAAGATTAGCGGGTCAAAGCCTTCAGGAAATACAAAGAAAGATAGGACCTCGCGAGCTAAAAGTGATCAAGTGAAGAGAGTAGAAGACCACCCTAGGAATAATAAGTTTGAGTTGAACAATAAGAATCGTGTTGACTCTAGTATTAGCTATAAGTGTACTGTAATTAATTCGAATTCTGCTACTACTTGCAAAACATGTAATGAATATTTAGTTTCTGGTAATCATGATGAATGTGTTGTGACTTATTTGAGAAATGTTGTTAAATCTCCAATTAATAATGTTAGGAATGCTAAACAGGTTAAGCAAGCTTGGAAGCCTACATGGAAAAATTTTAGTAATGTGGGCTATCATTGGAAGCCTACAGGAAAAAAGTTTAGTAACGTAGGTTATCAATGGAATCCTACATGCCATAAATTCAAAATTAGTGAACTTTGCCCTAAATTGTCTAGACCACTGCCCATTAATAAATTGAAGCCCACTTGTAGAATCATACCTTTAGGAAGTCAACATGCTTCGACTAGGTCCACTGCCTCTACTAGTATTACTCCCACTAATAATGTCATGGCATCTAGAAATGCTGTAGGTCTACAATATGCTTGTACTAACCAATCGGAACCCATATTCTCATGGGGATCCAAAGCTTCCAGTTATCCGTACTTGTCTGTTTTCAAATGTAGGTCGTATAAATCGTCCTTTGGTATTTGGATTCAGGCTGCTCAAAACATATGATTAGAGTTCGCTCACGACTCAAGAACTTCGTGAATCAGTTCATCGGGACTGTTAGATTTGAGAATGACCACTTTTGGGCAGTTATGGGTTATGGAGATTATGTTTTTGGAGATATTGTGATCTCCCAGGTATATTATGTGGAAGGTCTTGGTCATAACCTGTTCTCTATTGGTCAATTATGTGATTCTGATCTCGAAGTAGCCTTCAGAAAACACTCTTGCTTCGTGAGAGAATTAGATGGTGTTGAGCTTCTAAAGGGATCTCGTGACACTAATTTGTACACCATTGATCTGTGCTGAAAACAGTCAAGCTACCTCACACAAGCCGGCCACTTGTGAATGGCCGACCGTAAGAAGCTTAAAACTGCTCAGAAACAAATACAATGAAGTCCTGGAGAATAGAGTGAATTCCCGGGTCGTTATGTCCCACGGAGACTCAATGGTGTGTCAAAACAAACTCAGACGATAGAATGATCACTAAGGATAGTGATCTGTAAAGGTTTTGATTTGAGAAATTACACTACTGATTGATTGGAAAGGAATTGGATAAAGAACTGGAAAGCACAATCAATCGGATGAAACAAACGTAAAACTTACGTTTAAAAACTACGTATACGTACAAAATAAAAAGTGAAATCTAAGAAATAAAAGACCTAAAAATATAAAAATGACATTTTTGGAATCCTAAAAATAAAAGAAAATTATTAGAAAAGGAAAATTATTTTTATTACTATTTAATTAATTATTATTAAATAAAAACTATTTTAACTATTTAATAAATACTCTAAAATAGAAGAAAATACAAAATAAAGCTAGAAAAATATACTTATGATTCAGAAAAGTCTAAAATATTATAAAACTAATTTTAAAACTAAAAATATATTTTTCACACTTTTTATTTAATTATTACTAATTAATTATTATTTAAAATACACTTAAATACTAGAAAATATAAAATAAACTTGGAAAAATAAAATTTTAACTTGGAAAAATCTAAAATATGATAAAACTAATTTTAAAACTGAAAATATATTTTTTATGCTTTTTAATTATTTATTACTAATTAATTACTATTTTTAACTAATAAAAATTATAATAAATACTAAAAAGATAGAGAGAAATATGAAACTTTTTCCAAAAATACTATATGATGACAGAAAACTAAGAAAGATAGAAAAACAAGATTTGCTTATTAATAAGCTAAAAAGAAAAATCAAAAAGCTAGGAAATATTAAATAAACACTATCACTGATTTTAAATTGAACTTTTTCTGGATTTTCTTTTTGAAAACTACTTTACTACTGATTATATGAAACTTTAACAAAGACAAAAATTTTATAAACCACAAATAAGCTGTTTTGATGGCTTATTGGCCAACAGTGGCTTAAATGAGCTTATTTGGTGAAATAAGCTCAAACAAGGTCCAAAATTAAAACCAAAGATGAGATAAGCTGTAAACAAGCTATTGATACTCAAGTAAAGCTAAAAGAACAAATAACCATTCTGAAAAGCAGAAATAAGCAATAAGCACTTGGCTATTACACAGAAATGGGACAAGCTTTGAGCTACTTGCAGCCCTAGCTAACAAGCTCAAAAGTGAAAGACAAGTCTTGAGATTTCAAGATGACCAGTTTGGCTTCCCAAAGAACTAAAGAACACAAGATTTGGACAACTATAGAGCTCTATGCAAGCTTTTCAATATGGACCTGTCAACTGTGCACAGGGCAGTTTTTCAAACAGGTGTCCACAACAAGCTGGAAAATAAGCACTTAACAAGCTGATAGACAGAGAACTAGTATTTTTGTATTTTTGTTTAGCAACTATACTCTAATATCCCAAAATATTTTGAACTGAAACTCACTATTGAACACACAATGAAATTCCAAAGTTTATTCAAAAACGACCTTATGAAAATTTTGACTTTTCTTAAAAACCAAGATGTTGACTAAGATGAACTTTGATTCACTACTAATCACTGAATATGTTGTATTAAGGTATGTTAAGACTGATTTGAGCAAGATTAACAACTTATAAACACAAAACAATGATCATGGATTATGAAATCTCAACAGTGGACTCACAAGACACAATCAAATGAGATTTTGACTTTTAACCAAAAGGCAACTTGTTTTCTTGACTTGTTTGAGATAATAGGTACTAAAGTGACATAGAACAAAGAAATGTACTGTCTTAAACTCTCTTGATCACAGATAAACAAGTTAAAACAAACACCTTTTTGTTTACTGTTTTAGAACTTTTTCAAAGCAATCCACAACTTATAACTATGAAACTTATTACAGACATCATGTAATCATTAAATAAGATCAAATAAGCTTAATCCAACAGTAATAGCAACTTAACACTAAGAAATGAGACTTAAGCCATTTTCACTGTCCAAATGAGATTTTTGCAAAATTCAAATTTAAGAAAACAACCTACTGATTTTAATGATCAAAAACACTAAATTATAACTAGTAAACAATAAGAAACAGGAATTAGAGCTAATGAACAAGTACAACAGTGAAATGCCAAAATGGTTAAAAATGCTTACAAAAGCTTCCAAGCTTAAAACTGAGAACCAGGACCAATGAACACCCCTATTAGCTTACCACTAAGCTACTAACCCAAGGCCATCCATAATTCACCCTGCTCCAGCTGTGTACACCATTTCCAATGGATTTTTGATTTTTGAACTATTTAATTGGTATTTTTAGTGATTTTCTATTTTTGATTCTAAACTGGTTTTTAGAGTTTCTAAAAGCTTGAAGAAGCTTTATAGGAGCTTATGTGGTTTAATTAGTCCATAATAACAACTAAAAACATCATTCAAATAACATGAGATTTTTGAGCATAAAATTGCATAAAACTGAATTTATAACTTGAACGCTGAAATTGATACTTGTAAAAGGATTCAAATACACTTAATAAGCTTAAACAAAACACTTGGAATTGAAAACATACAATATAAAACTTGGATTAAAGAAAACGACTAAGGAAAACTTAAAATTACACTAGATACTTGATACATTGCATCTTTCTCTCTCTTTATAGACTTTTCAGCATCCTTGATGTCCTCTGAATCTTTCCCACCAAATTCTAGCCATTGGATCACCCAAACTCATCAGAACCATCCACTTGTTATTTTGGCGCCAAATATCTTCAAAGCAGGTTTGAGCTTTAATTGGAGTTGGTTCAATCAATTAAGGATATTTGTTGTTTAGAGGAGGTGGAGGGGACATAGCATGGGGGGGGGTGAGAAAAAAGGGTGAAAACCAGGACTGGTTTTGGTGATTGCAGTGTTTGTGAGAGAAGGAGCTACAGTAGCTGGTTTTGCGCGCGTGGGAGGTGTTTTTGACTTTCTTTGACCGAGGTGTGATATCAAAGGGCCGGGTCATGTGGATTGGGCCAGCTGGGTAGGAGGATTGGATTTGGGCTTGGATATGTATATATGATAAGGATCCGTTTGGTTTAAAAGTAACAACAAGGACCAATTTTGTAATTATCCAAACCTCAAGGACTGAAAGTGCCACATTTCCAAACTTCTCTCAAGGACCATACTTGACAAACATTGATAAAACAAGGACCCTTTTTGCATAAAATTCATTTTAAAAGGTCCAAGGACTAATTTTGCAATTTTCCAAAGTTTAAGGACCTTTTTCTGCCATCGATCAAAAACTCATTCAAGGACCATTTTTAACAATCTTAGAATATTTCAGGGACCTTGAATGACAAAACTTCACATTTTTGAATTCCAGGGACTAGATTTGACAACTTTCAAAACTTGGGGGACTAAAACTGCCAATTTTGCAAACTTGAATCATTTTTCATCTGATTTTGATATTTTTGCATTTAAAACACATAAAACACTGATTTGTGATATTTTGATCATTTTGATGTGTTTCTGAGTGTTTTCAGATGATTTCGCAGTTTATATTGTACAAAAATGATGAGTATTTAGACACTCATCAATCCCCCACACTGAGATATTGCTAGTCCCTAGCAATGATTTAGATTTTTAATGGATTTGAAAAACTCTTTACCAAAAGCCATCACTTCTGGAGTAGCCAATTGTTTTGATTCAAGTAAGAACCTTGGTACAACGATTACCAAATGATTTATTGGCAAATCATAAACCATATAACGGATTTGATGTGTCTTTACCAGAAGCCGTACCCTTCTGGACTAGCCAACTCTTAGATAAATTATCAGAATTATCTTTGGTGAGCTGAATACCAATTATGGTTTTTCCACTGCCTTTACCACAAGCCATAACCTTGCGGGCTAGCCAACTCTTCACTTTTTAGGATATGGTGAGTTGAGAACCATACAATTTTGGGCAAATTGCAAGCCATATAAACGGATTTGAGAAATCTTTACCAAGAGCCGTTTTCTCCTGGATTAGCCAATCCTTTTGTCTTACAGACAT
Source organism: Chrysanthemum makinoi (assembly GCA_910596185.1). Lineage (NCBI taxonomy): Eukaryota > Viridiplantae > Streptophyta > Magnoliopsida > Asterales > Asteraceae > Chrysanthemum > Chrysanthemum makinoi. The sequence continues at coordinate 147,746,215 of OU343217.1, read as the reverse complement.
GGCGGACTGATAACCAAATGAGTAAGTGTAAAACACTTACTCCAAAAAAAAATTTTGGCCAAAAATGGGGGAATTGGGCAGTATAATTACATGATAAAATTCGTGAGAATTCCCCCCCACACTTAGAAATGAATATTGCCCTCAATATTCAAAGTACCGGCGGTTATGCCGAAACAAAGAACGTAAAAGGGAAATACTATGGCCATTATTTGAAAGAGATTTTTTTTTTTTTTTTTTTTTTTTTTTTTTTTTAAAACATGTGGGCAACCCCCCCACACTAGGGTGGTAGAACAGAGAAAGAAGACAGAAATATGGGTGAAAACCCATATGGTGTGTGCTAAAGTTTTTGATTACCGAGTCATTAGCTTGACTCGATCCCCGCATTCATTGGTTCATGGGGAAAGTAACGTGGAAAACCAATCTCGATCGGACTTTCATTCACAGTGTTAATAAACACATGAACATCAGAAAGTTCCACTCCGACGAGATATAACCGGTATTGTTAATAGTAGAAACTATAAAGGATAATACCGGGGTCAAAAATGGTGTCCTCATTCCCGAAGGAGAAAAGGGAAAGAGCAACCACACCATTTGTGAAGAATGGAATAAATATGTGCATCACAATGCATATCCATTCCTTATTAGTAAGAAGCAAATCACCATTTTTGACATTTTTAAGCTTAAACTTGAAGCTTGTATGGTGATTGTCAAAGGAATTTCCGGTAGGGAGGATTGGGGACGATTCTTCGTTTAACAAACTTTCAAGAAAAAGGATGTCCCCCTCAGAATCCAAGTAAGAATCATCAACCCCTGTAGGAATTGACTCATCACTTAGAAAAGCATCGACTTCATTCCAAAAGTTGACATCTTCCTCATCAGGAGTGAGAGGAGGGATGGAAGAGTCGGGAATAAGATTAGAAGATGATGGATCATTTTTGAGCAATTCATCAATGGGTGGAATGTCTCCCATTGGATCACAAATATCATCATCCAATTCAGATGAAACTGAAGAGAGTTTGGTTTCATCCACGGAGTTAACAATCTCGATGCGACAAACTGATTCCGGAGGTGGGACAAGTGGTGTGTTCTTAGAGCTAGCAGTTTCCACCACTTCCGATGAAGTCTCCGATTCTAGATCATCATCATCATCAAGAACACTCTTGACTTCCCTGGTACAGCTTTCAAACCATTTGTTTGAACCAGGGGTAATTTTCAAAGCTTTAAGCTCAGCACGTTTTTGGTGAACACTCTTAACCGTGAAATTTGAGAGTGTTGCATTGATTCTTTCAGATCTTTTATCAATTGTGGCAACACTCTGTTTGTACAAAGGTTTGGAGTCTTGGTTGATATTTAACGTGAGCTCTTCGTTGTAAACCCGAATGGTTAACTCTTCAGAAACACATCAATCGAGCACGACTCGTTCTAAAGAAAGCTCTCCCTAAGATGAGGGGAACTCTAGGATCTGCATCGAAGTCTACTACAACAAAGTCAGTAGGAAAGTGAAACTTTCCCACTTTCATCACAACATCCTCGGCTATCCCAAGTGGACGAGTTATGGTACGGTCCGCTAGCTCGAGTGTCATACAAGTGGATGAAAGTTTAGGAAGAGACAGTTTCTTCCATACTGAGAGTGGCATGAGGTTAATACTAGCGCCAAGATCGGCCAAGGCGGAGCATTGAACCATCCCCAAGAAATCACACGGGATTAGGAATCTGCCAGGGTCTTCAAGCTTTTTGGGAAGCTTCTTGAGAATGACCGCTGAGCATTGCTCATTGAGAGGAGTTTTAGCCATCTCTGATAATTTATCTTTGTTGCTTAGTAACCCTTTGAGAGTGGATGCAAATTTGGGCATTAGAACGAGAGCATCAACGAAGCTTATATCAAAGTGAAGCTCATTGAAGATTTGGAAAAATTTTTCCATTTGCTCTTTGTTTTTGTCTTTGAGCTTCTCATCATTCATTCTTGATGGGTAAGGAAGCTGACTAGACTTTTGAGCCGGGATGGAAGTCTTTTCTGGCTCAGGATTTTTCTTCTTCGAACTTCGGGTTCCGGACTTAAAGCTTGGACTACCGAAGGTGGGACGTGTGCGGTACTTCGTGGGCTTGAATAATGCACTTTGTCCGTTGTTTCCTTGGTAACTTGACTCCATGCTACAGGAGGAGGGGGCATAGGAGTCGAAGGTCCATTGTGCGTCTTACCACTACGAGTGGTGACGGCTTTCAACTCGGCATTTGGATTGGGAATAGTATTGCTTGGGAGTCCTCCAGAAGATGATGAAGCTTTGTTCATATTCATGTTCATGAAACGGCTCATCATATTCTTCAACTCATTTGTCTGCCGAGATAATGTGGTATCAATTTCCTTTTTTAGCTCACCTCTCATGTTGGTGATCTGAGTTTGCATTGAACGCATGTTTGACTCAGTCATTTTCATGAAGTCATTTGGTATGGGAGCTTGAGGAGGTTGTTGATAACTTTGATGATTAGGAGCTTGATATGGTTGGTTGAAATTGTTCTGGTTTTGATTTAAATTTTGAGAGTTATTGAAGTTGTGTCCTTGATTCGGAACAAAGCGATTTTGATTGCCATGGTTTTGATTGCCATGGTTTTGCACAGGAGGAAAACCAGGTGGTGTCATACCGCTAGGTGCACGGTAGTGAGGATCAGCTTGTGGTCGGTATTGATTGTGGTTTACCGAAGCTACGGGAGCTTGGTAAAAGAAAGCATCGGTTGCTTGACAATCATAATACGCGTGTGGACCACTACAAATTTCACACACCTTGTTTATGGCTTTGATTGGTTCCGGCTTATGAATTTCGCTTTTGATTTCCTTTACCTCTTTTATCATACAATGGATCATGTCCGTTAGAGCGGCTATCGGAGCTGCTAACTCGAAGAGTTACTGGATGTAGAAGCAGAGTGTTCGAACATTGACTTTGTTACGAGAAATAGGAACTTTTGATTTACTCTCGCAAATTTCAAGCACATCTTTAGGTCTACGATTCAAGATATTGCCACCCGCGGATGCGTTCAAAGAATCTTGATCGTTACCGTTCAACCCATTATAAAAGATATTGACTTGTTGAAGCTCCGTGAATTCATGATGGGGGCATTTCCTGAGGAGATCTTTGAATCTCTCCCATGCCTCTCCAAAGTTTTCATCGAAATTTTGACGAAATCCAGAAATTTCATTTTTAAGATTAGTCGTCTTTGATGGAGGGAAGAAGTAATTAACAAACTTTTGAACAAGATCCTCCCAAGTTTCGATGGATCGAGGGGGTTCTTTTTCCAGCCAAATCCGGGCTGTCCCCTCAAGTGAGAATGGGAAAAGCATCAACTTGATTACTTTTTGTGGTACATCCTTGAAATTGATTGTTGAAGTCAACTTGTTAAACCAACGGATGTGTGCATACGGGTCTTCACGATCAGACCCGCGGAATTGATTTGTAGACACAAGTTGGATCAAATGTGTCTTCAATTCAAAGTGATCAGAATTGATTGGTGGTAAAACGATGGTATCTCCATAACCCTCGGTGGGTGCCTGGAGCATTTCCGCCATAGTACGTTCGTCTGCCATTTCGATAGGAGGTGGTGGTGGTAGACGTTCCTTAGTCACGGTTGAAGGAGCAGAACGTCCTCTACGTCTACGAGGAATCTTGCCAAGCTCTGAAAGTGGACTTGTAGAGCTGGAAGAACGAGTGCGCATGCACTAAGTATAAAAATCAATTTTCAAAACAAATGAGGCAAAATGACAAGTGAACTTAACCAATAATCACAAATGAAATGGCTTCTTTGAAAAAGGTACACCAAATCACAAGTGACACAAAGGCAAGTTTTAAATCTGAGGTTCGGGAACTTATTATAGTCGCACCCCCAGTTAGGTAGTGCACTACCTTGATTTGCGGTGGTTGATTTTTATGTATATTAAGTACCACTGAAAAGACGTAGGTAAGATTTGTGCAAAGGGGTTTAAAAACTTTTGGACAATATTTTTGTTATCGTCCTGTTTAACCAAATCGTATCTCTTCAAGAATCACCTTAAAAGAGACACAAGCTAGAAAACGTTCCGATTGTTTTGTTGTTTTATATATTTTTTTGGTGTTTTTAACACTTTAGAAAAAGTGTTAATGAACTTTTTGGATTTTCTTATAACTTTACAAAAAACTTTTTACAAATGATGGGTTATGTGCAAGAGTGGGTCTGAAAATGGCTAAACACACGCTAAAGCCTCCCCGGCAGCGGCGCCAAAATTTGATCTGTGCTGAAAACAGTCAAGCTACCTCACACAAACCGGCCACTTGTGAATGGCCGACCGTAAGAAGCTTAAAACTGCTCAGACACAAATACAATGAAGTCCTGGAGAATACAGTGAATTCCCGGGTCGTTATGTCCCACGGAGACTCAATGGTGTGTCAAAACAAACTCAGACGATAGAATGATCACTAAGGATAGTGATCGGAAAGGATTTGATTTGAGAAATTACACTACTGATTGATTGGAAAGGAATTGGATAAAGAACTGGAAAGCACAATCAATCAGATGAAACAAACGTAAAACTTACGTTTAAAAACTACGTATACGTACAAAATAAAAAGTGAAATCTAAGAAATAAAAGACCTAAAAATATAAAAATGACATTTTTGGAATCCTAAAAATAAAAGAAAATTATTAGAAAAGGAAAATTATTTTTATTACTATTTAATTAATTATTATTAAATAAAAACTATTTTAACTATTTAATAAATACTCTAAAATAGAAGAAAATACAAAATAAAGCTAGAAAAATATACTTATGATTCAGAAAAGTCTAAAATACTATAAAACTAATTTTAAAACTAAAAATATATTTTTCACACTTTTTATTTAATTATTACTAATTAATTATTATTTAAAATACACTTAAATACTAGAAAATATAAAATAAACTTGGAAAAATAAAATTTTAACTTGGAAAAATCTAAAATATGATAAAACTAATTTTAAAACTGAAAATATATTTTTTATGCTTTTTAATTATTTATTACTAATTAATTACTATTTTTAACTAATAAAAATTATAATAAATACTAAAAAGATAGAGAGATATATGAAACTTTTTCTAAAAATACTATATGATGACAGAAAACTAAGAAAGATAGAAAAACAAGATTTGCTTATTAATAAGCTAAAAAGAAAAATCAAAAAGCTAGGAAATATTAAATAAACACTATCACTGATTTTAAATTGAACTTTTTCTGGATTTTCTTTTTGAAAACTACTTTACTACTGATTATATGAAACTTTAACAAAGACAAAAATTTTATAAACCACAAATAAGCTGTTTTGATGGCTTATTGGCCAACAGTGGCTTAAATGAGCTTATTTGGTGAAATAAGCTCAAACAAGGTCCAAAATTAAAACCAAAGATGAGATAAGTTGTAAACAAGCTAATGATACTCAAGTAAAGCTAAAAAGAACAAATAAGCATTCTGAAAAGCTGTAAATAAGCAATAAGCACTTGGCTATTACACAGAAATGGGACAAGCTTTGAGCTACTTGCAGCCCTAGCTAACAAGCTCAAAAGTGAAAGACAAGTCTTGAGATTTCAAGATGACCAGTTTGGCTTCCCAAAGAACTAAAGAACACAAGATTTGGACAACTATAGAGCTCTATGCAAGCTTTTCAAAATGGACACACTCACAGTGCACAGGGCATGTTTCAGAACAGGTGTCCACAACAAGCTGGAAAATAAGCACTTAACAAGCTGATAGACAGAGAACTAGTATTTTTGTATTTTTGTTTAGCAACTATACTCTAATATCCCAAAAGCTTTTGAACTGAAACTCACTATTGAACACACAATGAAATTCCAAAGTTTATTCAAAAACGACCTTATGAAAATTTTGACTTTTCTTAAAAACCAAGATGTTGACTAAGATGAACTTTGATTCACTACTAATCACTGAATATGTTGTATTAAGGTATGTTAAGACTGATTTGAGCAAGATTAACAACTTATAAACACAAAACAATGATCATGGATTATGAAATCTCAACAAAGGGACTCACAAGACACAATCAAATGAGATTTTGACTTTTAACCAAAAGGCAACTTGTTTTCTTGACTTGTTTGAGATAATAGGTACTAAAGTGACATAGAACAAAGAAATGTACTGTCTTAAACTCTCTTGATCACAGATAAACAAGTTAAAACAAACACCCTTTTGTTTACTGTTTTAGAACTTTTTCAAAGCAATCCACAACTTATAACTATGAAACTGATTACAGACATCATGTAATCATTAAATAAGATCAAATAAGCTTAATCCAACAGTAATAGCAACTTAACACTAAGAAATGAGACTTAAGCCATTTTCACTGTCCAAATGAGATTTTTGCAAAATTCAAATTTAAGAAAACAACCTACTGATTTTAATGATCAAAAACACTAAATTATAACTAGTAAACAATAAGAAACAGGAATTAGAGCTAATGAACAAGTACAACAGTGAAATGCCAAAATGGTTAAAAATGCTTACAAAAGCTTCCAAGCTTAAAACTGAGAACCAGGACCAATGAACACCCCTATTAGCTTACCACTAAGCTACTAACCCAAGGCCATCCATAATTCACCCTGCTCCAGCTGTGAATGCCATTTCCAATGGATTTTTGATTTTTGAACTATTTAATTGGTATTTTTAGTGATTTTCTATTTTTGATTCTAAACTGGTTTTTAGAGTTTCTAAAAGCTTGAAGAAGCTTTATAGGAGCTTATGTGGCTTAATTAGTCCATAATAACAACTAAAAACATCATTCAAATAACATGAGATTTTTGAGCATAAAATTGCATAAAACTGAATTTATAACTTGAACACTGAAATTGATACTTGTAAAAGGATTCAAATACACTTAATAAGCTTAAACAAAACACTTGGAATTGAAAACATACAATATAAAACTTGGATTAAAGAAAACGACTAAGGAAAACTTAAAATTACACTAGATACTTGATACATTGCATCTTTCTCTCTCTTTATAGACTTTTCAGCATCCTTGATGTCCTCTGAATCTTTCCCACCAAATTCTAGCCATTGGATCACCCAAACTCATCAGAACCATCCACTTGTTATTTTGGCGCCAAATATCTTCAAAGCAGGTTTGAGCTTTAATTGGAGTTGGTTCAATCAATTAAGGATATTTGTTGTTTAGAGGAGGTGGAGGGGACATAGCATGGGGGGTGAGAAAAAAGGGTGAAAACCAGGACTGGTTTTGGTGATTGCAGTGTTTGTGAGAGAAGGAGCTACAGTAGCTGGTTTTTGCGCGTGGGAGGTGTTTTTGACTTTCTTTGACCGAGGTGTGATATCAAAGGGCCGGGTCATGTGGATTGGGCCAGCTGGGTAGGAGGATTGGATTTGGGCTTGGATATGTATATATGATAAGGATCCGTTTGGTTTAAAAGTAACAACAAGGACCAATTTTGTAATTATCCAAACCTCAAGGACTGAAAGTGCCACATTTCCAAACTTCTCTCAAGGACCATACTTGACAAACATTGATAAAACAAGGACCCTTTTTGCATAAAATTCATTTTAAAAGGTCCAAGGACTAATTTTGCAATTTTCCAAAGTTTAAGGACCTTTTCTGCCATCTGATCAAAAACTCATTCAAGGACCATTTTTAACAATCTTAGAATATTTCAGGGACCTTGAATGACAAAACTTCACATTTTTGAATTCCAGGGACTAGATTTGACAACTTTCAAAACTTGGGGGACTAAAACTGCCAATTTTGCAAACTTGAATCATTTTTCATCTGATTTTGATATTTTTGCATTTAAAACACATAAAACACTGATTTGTGATATTTTGATCATTTTGATGTGTTTCTGAGTGTTTTCAGATGATTTCGCAGTTTATATTGTACAAAAATGATGAGTATTTAGACACTCATCAATCCCCCACACTGAGATATTGCTAGTCCCTAGCAATGATTTAGATTTTTAATGGATTTGAAAAACTCTTTACCAAAAGCCATCACTTTTGGAGTAGCCAATTGTTTTGATTCAAGTAAGAACCTTGGTACAACGATAACCAAATGATTTATTGGCAAATCATAAACCATATAACGGATTTGATGTGTCTTTACCGAAGCCGTACCATTCGGACTAGCCAACTCTTAGATAAATTATCGAATTATCTTTGGTGAGTGAATACCAATTATGGTTTTTCCATTGCCTTTACCACAAGCCATAACCTTGCGGGCTAGCCAACTCTTCACTTTTAGGATATGGTGAGTTGAGAACCATACAATTTTGGGCAAATTGCAAGCCATATAAACGGATTTGAGAAATCTTTACCAAGAGCCGTTTGCTCTAGGATTAGCCAATCCTTTTGTCTTACGACATGGCGGATGATAACCAAATGAGTCAGTGTAAAACACTTACTCCAAAAAAAAATTTTGGCCAAAAATGGGGGAATTGGGCAGTATAATTACATGATAAAATTCGTGAGAATTCCCCCCCACACTTAGAAATGAATATTGCCCTCAATATTCAAAGTACCGGCGGTTATGCCGAAACAAAGAACGTAAAAGGGAAATACTATGGCCATTATTTGAAAGAGATTTTTTTTTTTTTTTTTTTTTATTTTTATTTTTTTTTAAAACATGTGGGGCAACCCCCCCACACTAGGGTGGTAGAACAGAGAAAGAAGACAGAAATATGGGTGAAAACCCATATGGTGTGTGCTAAAGTTTTTGATTACCGAGTCATTAGCTTGACTCGATCCCCGCATTCATTGGTTCATGGGGAAAGTAACGTGGAAAACCAATCTCGATCGGACTTTCATTCACAGTGTTAATAAACACATGAACATCGAAAGTTCCACCGACGAGATATAACCGGTATTGTTAATAGTAGAAACTATAAAGGATAATACCGGGGTCAAAAATGGTGTCCTCATTCCCGAAGGAGAAAAGGGAAAGAGCAACCACACCATTTGTGAAGAATGGAATAAATATGTGCATCACAATGCATATCCATTCCTTATTAGTAAGAAGCAAATCACCATTTTTGACATTTTTAAGCTTAAACTTGAAGCTTGTATGGTGATTGTCAAAGGAATTTCCGGTAGGGAGGATTGGGGACGATTCTTCGTTTAACAAACTTTCAAGAAAAAGGATGTCCCCCTCAGAATCCAAGTAAGAATCATCAACCCCTGTAGGAATTGACTCATCACTTAGAAAAGCATCGACTTCATTCCAAAAGTTGACATCTTCCTCATCGGAGGATGAGAGGAGGGATGGAAGAGTCGGGAATAAGATTAGAAGATGATGGATCATTTTTGAGCAATTCATCAATGGGTGGAATGTCTCCCATTGGATCACAAATATCATCATCCAATTCAGATGAAACTAAAGAGAGTTTGGTTTCATCCACGGAGTTAACAATCTCGATGCGACAAACTGATTCCGGAGGTGGGACAAGTGGTGTGTTCTTAGAGCTAGCAGTTTCCACCACTTCCGATGAAGTCTCCGATTCTAGATCATCATCATCATCAAGAACACTCTTGACTTCCCTGGTACAGCTTTCAAACCATTTGTTTGAACCAGGGGTAATTTTCAAAGCTTTAAGCTCAGCACGTTTTTGGTGAACACTCTTAACCGTGAAATTTGAGAGTGTTGCATTGATTCTTTCAGATCTTTTATCAATTGTGGCAACACTCTGTTTGTACAAAGGTTTGGAGTCTTGGTTGATATTTAACGTGAGCTCTTCGTTGTAAACCCGAATGGTTAACTCTTCAGCAAACACATCAATCAGAGCACGACTCGTTCTCAAGAAAGCTCTCCCTAAGATGAGGGGAACTCTAGGATCTGCATCGAAGTCTACTACAACAAAGTCAGTAGGAAAGTGAAACTTTCCCACTTTCATCACAACATCCTCGGCTATCCCAAGTGGACGAGTTATGGTACGGTCCGCTAGCTCGAGTGTCATACAAGTGGATGAAAGTTTAGGAAGAGACAGTTTCTTCCATACCGAGAGTGGCATGAGGTTAATGCTAGCGCCAAGATCGGCCAAGGCTGAGCATTGAACCATCCCCAAGAAATCACACGGGATTAGGAATCTGCCAGGGTCTTCAAGATTTTTGGGAAGCTTCTTGAGAATGACCGCTGAGCATTGCTCATTGAGAGGAGTTTTAGCCATCTCTGATAATTTATCTTTGTTGCTTAGTAACCCTTTGAGAGTGGATGCAAATTTGGGCATTAGAACGAGAGCATCAACGAAGCTTATATCAAAGTGAAGCTCATTGAAGATTTGGAAAAAATTTTCCATTTGCTCTTTGTTTTTGTCTTTGAGCTTCTCATCATTCATTCTTGATGGGTAAGGAAGCAGACTAGACTTTTGAGCCGGGATGGAAGTCTTTTCTGGCTCAGGATTTTTCTTCGGAACTTCGGGTTCCTGACTTAAAGCTTGGACTACCGAAGGTGGGACGTGTGCGGTACTTCGTGGGCTTGAATAATGCACTTTGTCCGTTGTTTCCTTGGTAACTTGACTCCATGCTACAGGAGGAGGGGGCATAGGAGTCGAAGGTCCATTGTGCGTCTTACCACTACGAGTGGTGACGGCTTTCAACTCGGCATTTGGATTGGGAATAGTATTGCTTGGGAGTCCTCCAGAAGATGATGAAGCTTTGTTCATATTCATGTTCATGAAACTGCTCATCATATTCTTTAACTCATTTGTCTGCCGAGATAATGTGGTATCAATTTCCTTTTTTAGCTCACCTCTCATGTTGGTGATCTGAGTTTGCATTGAACGCATGTTTGACTCAGTCATTTTCATGAAGTCATTTGGTATGGGAGCTTGAGGAGGTTGTTGATAACTTTGATGATTAGGAGCTTGATATGGTTGGTTGAAATTGTTCCGGTTTTGATTTAAATTTTGAGAGTTATTGAAGTTGTGTCCTTGATTCGAAACAAAGCGATTTTGATTGCCATGGTTTTGATTGCCATGGTTTTGCACAGGAGGAAAACCAGGTGGTGTCATACCGCTAGGTGCACGGTAGTGAGGATCAGCTTGTGGTCGGTATTGATTGTGGTTTACCGAAGCTACGGAGCTTGGTAAAAGGACGCATCGGTTGCTTGACAATCATAATACGCGTGTGGACCACTACAAATTTCACACACCTTGTTTATGGCTTTGATTGGTTCTGGCTTATGAATTTCGCTTTTGATTTCCTTTACCTCTTTTATCATACAATGGATCATGTCCGTTAGAGCGGCTATCGGAGCTGCTAACTCGAAGAGTTACTGGATGTAGAAGCGAGGAGTGTTCGAACATTGACTTTGTTACGAGAAATAGGAACTTTTGATTTACTCTCGCAAATTTCAAGCACATCTTTAGGTCTACGATTCAAGATATTGCCACCAGCGGATGCGTTCAAAGAATCTTGATCGTTACAGTTCAACCCATTATAAAAGATATTGACTTGTTGAAGCTCTGTGAATTCATGATGGGGGCATTTCCTGAGGAGATCTTTGAATCTCTCCCATGCCTCTCAAAAGTTTTCATCGAAATTTTGACGAAATCCAGAAATTTCATTTTTAAGATTAGTCGTCTTTGATGGAGGAAGAAGTAATTAACAAACTTTTGAACAAGATCCTCCCAAGTTTCGATGGATCGAGGGGGTTCTTTTTCAAGCCAAATCCGGGCTGTCCCCTCAAGTGAGAATGGGAAAAGCATCAACTTGATTACTTTTTGTGGTACATCCTTGAAATTGATTGTTGAAGTCAACTTGTTAAACCAACGGATGTGTGCATACGGTCTTCACGATCGACCGCGAATTGATTTGTAGACACAAGTTGGATCAAATGTGTCTTCAATTCAAAGTGATCAGAATTGATTGGTGGTAAAACGATGGCATCTCCATAACCCTCGGTGGGTGCCGGGAGCATTTCCGCCATAGTACGTTCGTCTGCCATTTCGATAGGAGGTGGTGGTGGTAGACGTTCCTTAGTCACGGTGAAGGAGCAGTAACGTCCTCTACGTCTACGAGGAATCTTGCCAAGCTCTGAAAGTGGATTTGTAGAGCTGGAAGAACGACGAGCGCATGCACTAAGTATAAAAATCAATTTTCAAAACAAATGAGGCAAAATGACAAGTGAACTTAACCAATAATCACAAATGAAATGGCTTCTTTGAAAAAGGTACACCAAATCACAAGTGACACAAAGGCAAGTTTTAAATCTGAGGTTCGGGAACTTATTATAGTCGCACCCCCAGTTAGGTAGTGCACTACCTTGATTTGCGGTGGTTGATTTTTATGTATATTAAGTACCACTGAAAAGACGTAGGTAATGATTTGTGCAAAGGGGTTTAAAAACTTTTGGACAATATTTTTGTTATCGTCCCGTTTAACCAAATCGTATCTCTTCAAGAATCACCTTAAAAGAGACACAAGCTAGAAAACGTTCCGATTGTTTTGTTGTTTATATATTTTTTATGTTTTTAACACTTTTAGGAAAAGTGTTAATGAACTTTTTGATTTTCTTATAACTTTACAAAAACTTTTTACAAATGATGGGTTATGTGCAAGAGTGGGTCTGAAAATGGCTAAACACACGCTAAAGCCTCCCCGGCAGCGGCGCCAAAATTTGATCTGTGTTGAAAACAGTCAAGCTACCTCACACAAGCCGGCCACTTGTGAATGGCCGACCGTAAGAAGCTTAAACCGCTTTCGAAACAAATACAATGAAGTCCTGGAGAATAGAGTGAATTCCCGGGTCGTTATGTCCCACGGAGACTCAATGGTGTGTCAAAACAAACTCAGACGATAGAATGATCACTAAGGATAGTGATCAAAGGTTTTATTTGAGAAATTACACTACTGATTGATTGGAAAGGAATTGGATAAAGAACTGGAAAGCACAATCAATCAGATGAAACAAACGTAAAACTTACGTTTAAAACTACGATATCATCGTACAAAATAAAAAGTGAAATCTAAGAAAAAAAAGACCTAAAAATATAAAAATGACATTTTTGGAATCCTAAAAATAAAAGAAAATTATTAGAAAAGGAAAATTATTTTTATTACTATTTAATTAATTATTATTAAATAAAAACTATTTTAACTATTTAATAAATACTCTAAAATAGAAGAAAATACAAAATAAAGCTAGAAAAATATACTTATGATTCAGAAAAGTCTAAAATATTATAAAACTAATTTTAAAACTAAAAATATATTTTTCACACTTTTATTTAATTATTACTAATTAATTATTATTTAAAATACACTTAAATACTAGAAAATATAAAATAAACTTGGAAAAATAAAATTTTAACTTGGAAAAATCTAAAATATGATAAAACTAATTTTAAAACTGAAAATATATTTTTTATGCTTTTTAATTATTTATTACTAATTAATTACTATTTTTAACTAATTAAAATTATAATAAATACTAAAAAGATAGAGAGAAATATGAAACTTTTTCTAAAAATACTATATGATGACAGAAAACTAAGAAAGATAGAAAAACAAGATTTGCTTATTAATAAGCTAAAAAGAAAAATCAAAAAGCTAGGAAATATTAAATAAACACTATCACTGATTTTAAATTGAACTTTTTCTGGATTTTCTTTTTGAAAACTACTTTACTACTGATTATATGAAACTTTAACAAAGACAAAAATTTTATAAACCACAAATAAGCTGTTTTGATGGCTTATTGGCCAACAAGAAGCTTAAATGAGCTTATTTGGTGAAATAAGCTCAAACAGGGTTCAAAATTAAAACCAAAGATGAGATAACGTAAACAAGCTAATGATACTCAAGTAAAGCTAAAAAGAACAAATAAGCATTCTGAAAAGCTGTAAATAAGCAATAAGCACTTGGCTATTACACAGAAATGGGACAAGCTTTGAGCTACTTGCAGCCCTAGCTAACAAGCTCAAAAGTGAAAAGACAAGTCTTGAGATTTCAAGATGACCAGTTTGGCTTCCCAAAGAACTAAAGAACACAAGATTTGGACAACTATAGAGCTCTATGCAAGCTTTTCAAAATGGACACTCAACTGTGCAAGGGCATGTTTGAACAGGTGTCCACAACAAGCTGGAAAATAAGCACTTAACAAGCTGATAGACAGAGAACTAGTATTTTTGTATTTTTGTTTAGCAACTATACTCTAATATCCCAAAAGCTTTTGAACTGAAACTCACTATTGAACACACAATGAAATTCCAAAGTTTATTCAAAAACGACCTTATGAAAATTTTGACTTTTCTTAAAAACCAAGATGTTGACTAAGATGAACTTTGATTCACTACTAATCACTGAATATGTTGTATTAAGGTATGTTAAGACTGATTTGAGCAAGATTAACAACTTATAAACACAAAACAATGATCATGGATTATGAAATCTCAACAGTGGACTCACAAGACACAATCAAATGAGATTTTGACTTTTAACCAAAAGGCAACTTGTTTTCTTGACTTGTTTGAGATAATAGGTACTAAAGTGACATAGAACAAAGAAATGTACTGTCTTAAACTCTCTTGATCACAGATAAACAAGTTAAAACAAACACCCTTTTGTTTACTGTTTTAGAACTTTTTCAAAGCAATCCACAACTTATAACTATGAAACTGATTACAGACATCATGTAATCATTAAATAAGATCAAATAAGCTTAATCCAACAGTAATAGCAACTTAACACTAAGAAATGAGACTTAAGCCATTTTCACTGTCCAAATGAGATTTTTGCAAAATACAAATTTAAGAAAACAACCTCTTGATTTTAATGATCAAAAACACTAAATTATAAATAGTAAACAATAAGAAGAGGAATTAGAGCTAATGAACAAGTACAACAGTGAAATGCCAAAATGGTTAAAAATGCTTACAAAAGCTTCCAAGCTTAAAACTGAGAACCAGGACCAATGAACACCCCTATTAGCTTACCACTAAGCTACTAACCCAAGGCCATCCATAATTCACCTGCTCGCGTGTGTTACACCATTTCCAATGGATTTTTGAGTTTTGAACTATTTAATTGGTATTTTTAGTGATTTTCTATTTTTGATTCTAAACTGGTTTTTAGAGTTTCTAAAAGCTTGAAGAAGCTTTATAGGAGCTTATGTGGTTTAATTAGTCCATAATAACAACTAAAAACATCATTCAAATAACATGATATTTTTGAGCATAAAATTGCATAAAACTGAATTTATAACTTGAACGCTGAAATTGATACTTGTAAAAGGATTCAAATACACTTAATAAGCTTAAACAAAACACTTGGAATTGAAAACATACAATATAAAACTTGGATTAAAGAAAACGACTAAGGAAAACTTAAAATTACACTAGATATTTGATACATTGCATCTTTCTCTCTCTTTATAGACTTTTCAGCATCCTTGATGTCCTCTGAATCTTTCCCACCAAATTCTAGCCATTGGATCACCCAAACTCATCAGAACCATCCACTTGTTATTTTGGCGCCAAATATCTTCAAAGCAGGTTTGAGCTTTAATTGGAGTTGGTTCAATCAATTAAGGATATTTGTTGTTTAGAGGAGGTGGAGGGGACATAGCATGGGGGGGGTGAGAAAAAAAGGTGAAAACCAGGACTGGTTTGGTGATTCGTGTTTGTGAGAGAAGGAGCTACGTGAAATGGTTTTGCGCGCGCTGGGAGGTGTTTTTGACTTTCTTTGACCGAGGTGTGATATCAAAGGCCGGGTCATGTGGATTGGGCCAGCTGGGTAGGAGGATTGGATTTGGGCTTGGATATGTATATATGATAAGGATCCGTTTGGTTTAAAAGTAACAACAAGGACCAATTTTGTAATTATCCAAACCTCAAGGACTGAAAGTGCCACATTTCCAAACTTCTCTCAAGGACCATACTTGACAAACATTGATAAAACAAGGACCCTTTTTGCATAAAATTCATTTTAAAAGGTCCAAGGACTAATTTTGCAATTTTCCAAAGTTTAAGGACCTTTTCTGCCATCTGATCAAAAACTCATTCAAGGACCATTTTTAACAATCTTAGAATATTTCAGGGACCTTGAATGACAAAACTTCACATTTTTGAATTCCAGGGACTAGATTTGACAACTTTCAAAACTTGGGGGACTAAAACTGCCAATTTTGCAAACTTGAATCATTTTTCATCTGATTTTGATATTTTTGCATTTAAAACACATAAAACACTGATTTGTGATATTTTGATCATTTTGATGTGTTTCTGAGTGTTTTCAGATGATTTCGCAGTTTATATTGTACAAAAATGATGAGTATTTAGACACTCATCAACCATCTCTATCAAAGACATGATGAAGTATTCTCCTATTTTCTTGTTGTCAAAGGCATCTAAGAACAAATCATGGTTATGGCACTGATGAGTGTGTAAATACTCATCATTTTTGTACAAAATAAACTGCAAAATCATCTGAAAACACTCAGAAACACATCAAAATGATCAAAATATCACAAATCAGTGTTTTATGTGTTTTAAATGCAAAAATGTCAAAATCAGATGAAAAACATATCAAATTTACAAAAATTGCAGTTTTAGTCCCCCAAGTTTCAAAAGTTGTCAAAAATAGTCCCTGAGTCAAAATTTCAAAAGAAAAATCACCAAAGGTCCTTTTAAAATCATAACTTGTCAAAATTAAGTCCTTTGGTGAAAAATATGAAAAGTTTGAGAAAATTACAAGTTTGGTCCTCCAAGTTTGAAAATTGGCAAAATTGGCCCCTGGAAATTGGAAAATGGCAAGTCTAGTCCTTGTACTTTTTGAGATAGTCAGTTTTAGTCCTTGGAGAAACTTTGAAGAAATGGCAGCAATGGTCCTTATAATTTCAGAATTGACAACTTAAGCCCTTGTTGATTTAATACCTTTTATCTCCCATTTGGACCCTATCAAACCCATATGACCCTGCCTTTTACTTTGGACCCCTGTCATATACATTGTGAACCCCCCCCTTTTTGATTATTATATCTGGTTAATATCTTCAACCCACCATGGCGCCAAAAGTCATCCATCTCAACTGCTTTGCCTGCTACTAGCTTTCTCCCATCCCCCCTCCTCTCCAATCACTCAAAATTGTTCCCTCACCCCCAACTAACTTCCAAACATCATTAAATGCTCCCCTAACCCCTTCACTCAACCTCCAATGGGCAGACAAAGAATTTGGCGCCAAAACACCATTTGAATGGTGGAGATTAATTCAAGGTCATCCAAGGGCTAGGAATGGTGGGAAAGATTCAGAGGAGAGAGGCAATAAGATTGGGTATAAAAGAAAAGCAAGAGATGAAGAGAGGGGAGTAGTTTTTAGTTTTATAAAATTTAGTTAAATGTCGTTTGTAGTTTAAAAGTTTTATTTAAGTTGTAACATTGTTATCTTTTGTTAAACTGTACTTTATTAAGTTGCTTTATCAATATTAATCAATTTCAAGTTCTAATTTTCAGTTATAATATCATTTCATTTTGTTCAGTCCACTGTTACAAATTTTATTCTCAAAGTCTTGTATCCAAGCTTCATAAAGCTTCTTTTCAAGTTTAAATAAGCTTATACAAGCTCCTTATAGCTTGCTATAAGCTCAAGTTTAAGTTTTAGACACTTTTGAAATTTGGTCAACCAAAGTCAACTGGAGAGCTAAAATTGGAAATGGAGCTAGAAATGGGTTGATGCAGTGGAAATGGGTTGGATTTAGTGCCTGTGGGTTGAAACTTAGGGTAGTGGTTCATGGTTCTTGGTTGCAAGCTATAGTAGCTTTGGATTTTTGTAAGTGTTTTTCAAGTTTTTATGCATATTCAGTGATTGTAGTTAAAACTGGTTCCTATCTGTTCTAATAGTTGTATTTAGATTACATTAGCTTAGTTTGATCATTGTTGTTAGTTGGATCATTGTTTGGATCAAGTCTGAGTCATAAACAGTCTTTATAGTGGTGTTTGGATAAACACATTCAACTGTCATTTAGGCTAGTTCAGTGATAGCTTTTTGTTGTTTCATGCTTGTTTGACTATAAGTAACTGAATTCAAGTCTTGGTTTGGTCTGCAACACCACAAAAGTCAAAATCTAACTTAAATAATCTCAACAGTTCAACTCGTTGAGATTTTGGAAATCCAAACCATTGTTTTGTGTTTAGAATCATTAAATGTTGCTTGCATTAGGTTTATAACATCATATAACACCTAGATCAGTGATAAAATTGGATCCAAAGTTCACCAAAGTCAAACTTGCTCATTTGCTTTAAAAGTCAAAAACAGAAAATCAGGTTTTGAGCCAAAATAAAAGATTTTTCTTGGATTCAATTTTAAGCCTCAATCAGTGAAACTTGTTGATTTGAATGCTTCAACTGGTCCTCTTTCTTATGATCATTTTTGTATAATTTTACCAAATCTTTAAAAGCTTCAAACAAGCTTGTGAACTTAGGCCTAGTTGCCCTGCTCCACTGAGCTCAGCATACTGAGCTTTTTCTCAGTTTTGTGCAGCTTGTGCACAGGGCTCAAAAGAGCTTTTCATGGTTTGCTTTTTGGTACAATTAATCTCAGCCAGGTCTACTTTAGGTTGCAAGTGGTAGTTTTCATTTTGAGCTTAATTTGAAGCTTGTGCTTGTATCAACAGTTGGTACCCAAACCTGTGTTTTAAGCAAAAATCTCAAAACATCAAATCTGATCTAGCTTGTGATTCAGAGGGTTTAGCTTGTTGAAACTCATTGCATTTTAGTTAAATTAGCTTATTTAGGCTTGTGTATCAGTTTGGTAGCTTTTGGTGAGCTTTTGGCTTATCAAGTGCTTATTTCAATAAGCACTTCATTAGCAGTTTCATATTTCTCCACATAAGGACCTGTTTTTCCATTTTTCTCATATTCCTAATATTATTTTAAAGTTTTCCTGAATTTTTCAGATTTTTCCTAGCTTGTTTGGTATTTTTCTTGATTTAAAATAGTTTTTAAGCATTTTTAATTAGTATTTAATACAAATAATTAAGAAAAGCTTCAAAAAAATAATTTTTCATTTTTCTTAAGTTAAGATAAATGTAAAAGTCATAAAAAGTATTTTTCCATAATTTTCTTAGTTTAAAAAGTATTTTTTAGCATTTTAATTAGTTTTAAATAGTTTTTAATTAATAATAAATATATAAAAAGTCTAAAAAATATATTTTCTGTTTTAAAATTAGTTTTATCATATTTTAGATTTTTCTAAGTCTTTATTTTATTTTTCTAGTCTTATTTCATATTTTCTTTTATTTTAGAGTATTATTAAATAGTTTAAATTAGTTTTTAATTAATAATAATTACATAAATAGTTTTAAAAATAATTTTTCTTTTCTAATAATTTTCTAATATTATTAGGATTGTAAAAACGTTTATTTAATAGATTTTATCTTTCTGATTTCCTTTAATTTGCATTTAAGCCGTTGTAATTTGTTGGCTTTTCCTTAGTTATAATCATAATTCAAATCCCTTTTCTGTTCAAACTCCTCGATCACTAAACGTTTGATAATTCATCGCATAGCTCGCTGGGACATAACGACCCGGGGAGACCCTATACTCCTCAGATCTTCATTGATTTCGTTCCTGAGCCGTTTTAAGCTTGTTACGGTCCGCCATTCACAAGTGGCGGGCTTGTGTGATAAAGCTTGACTGTTCTGGAGCGCATCAAATTTTTGGCGCCGCTGCCGGGGAGCTGTGCTATTTGTCTTACGTCTAGAAGATTAGTTGTTTGAATACTCACTCATTTGTTCATATCATCCATCTATCTATATATATATCCATATTTTTATTTAAAAAATCCAAAACCCAAAACAACCAAAAAGCGATAAAACACAAAAATATTTTTCCTTTTGTTTCTATATATGTATCAAAATAAAAATACAAAAAGAATCGTCGTTTTCTCTAATAATTAACAACTTAAAAGATTACCACCGCGAAAAAGGCAAAGTTACTACCTAACGGGGTGCGACCATAATCAGTTCCCGAACTAAAGATTTAAAACTTGCCTTTGTGTCCTTGTGATTGGTGTACCTTTTTCAAAGAAGCCATTCATCTTGGATTATTGGTTAAGTTCACTGTTGTTTTGCCTCGATTTTGTGTTAATTGATTTTGTTGTGTTATCGACGTTCCAACCGTAAAGCCCATAAAGATTCTTCTCACGATTTTTATAAAACGCGTCTTCATAATTCTCATTCTCATCTGAAATATCTTCATAATTCCATTCCTCTTAGCTCGAGATCCCTTAGAGTCAACTCTAGTGCATGCGCACTCGTTCTTCTAGATCATTGAGTCCTTTGCGTGATCTAGCGAAATTCCTAGACGACGTTCCGTAGCGTCTGCCCAAATAGTCGAACCCGAGTGATTCGTACTATTTCGAAAGCAACAAGTATGGCGTAGAGAACGTACCATGGCGGAAATGCTCCAGGCACCCACCGAGGGTTATGGAGATGCCATCGTCTTACCGGTAATCAATTCATCACTTCAATTGAAGACACATTTAATCCAACTTGTGTCTACGAATCAATTCCGCGGGTCCATCGAGAAGACCAGTATGCACACATCCGTTGGTTCAACCATTTGACATCAACTCTCAATTACAAGGATGTGCCACAAAAGGTGATCAAATTGATGCTATTTCCGTTCTCACTTGCGAGCCAGGATTTGGCTGGAAAAAGAACCCCTCGATCCATCGAAACTTGGGAGGATCTTGTTCAAAAGTTTGTCAACTATTTCTTTCCTCCATCAAAGACGACTAATCTTAAAAATGAAATTTCTGGATTTCGTCAAAATTTCGAGGAAAACTTTGGAGAGGCATGGGAGAGATTCAAAGATCTCTCAGAAATGCCCCCATCATGAATTCACGGAGCTTCAACAAGTCAATATCTTTTATAATGGGTTGAACTGTAATGATCAAGATTCTTTGAACGCATCCGCGGGTGGCAATATCTTGAATCGTAGACCTAAAGATGTGCTTGAAATTTGCGAGAATAAATCAAAAGTTCCTTTTCTCGCAACAAAGTCAATGTTCCGAACACTCCTCGCATCCAACTCTTCCGAGTTAGCCGCCCGTAGCAGCCTAACGGATATGATCCAGTGTATGATAAAAGAGGTTAAGGAAATCAAAAGCGAAATTCATAAGCCGGAACCAATCAAAGCCATAAACAAGGTGTGTGAAATTTGTAGTGGTCCACATGCGTATTATGATTGTCAAGCAACCGATGCTTCCTTTTACCAAGCTCTCGTAGCTTCGGTAAACCACAATCAATACCGACCACAAAATGATCCTCATTACCGCGCACCTAGCGGTATGACACCACCGTTTTCCTCCCCGTGCAAAACCATGGCCATCAAAATCGCTTTGTTCCGAATCAAGGACAAAATTTCAATAACTCTCAAAATTTCAATCAAAACCGGAACAATTTCAACCAACCTTATCAAGCTCCAAATCAGCAAGGTTATCAACAACCTTATCAAGCTCCCATGCCAAATGACTTCATGAAAATGACCGAGTCAAACATGCTCAATGCAAACTCGTGATCAATAACATGAGAGGTGAGCTAAAAAGGAAATTGATACCACATCGTCTCGGCAGGGGCAAATGAGTTGAAGAATATGAGGAGCAGTTTCATGAACATGAATATGAACAAAGCTTCACCATCTTCTGGGGGACTCCCAAGCAATACTATTCCAAATCCCAATGCCGAGTTGAAAGCCGTCACCACTCGTAGTGGTAAGACGCACAATGGACCTTCGACTCCAATGCCCCTCCTCCTGTGGCATTCAGTCAAGTTACCAAGGAGACAACGGACAAGGTGCATTATTCAAGCCCACGGTACCGCACACGCCCCACCTTTGGTAGTCCAACCTTCAAGTCCGAACCCGATGTTCAAGAAAATCTTGAGCCGAGAAAACACTTCCATCCCACTCAAAAGTCTAGTCGCCTTCCATACCCATCAAGAATGAATGATGAGAAGCTTAAAGACAAAAACAAAGAGCAAATGGAAAAATTTTTCCAAATCTTCAATGAGCTTCACTTTGATATAAGCTTCGTTGATGCTCGCGTTCTAATGCCTAAATTTGCATCCACGCTTAAAGGCTTACTCACCAACAAAGACAAGCTATCAGAGATGGCGAAAACCCCTCTAAATGAGCAATGCTCACGTCCATTCTTAATAAGCTTCCGAAAAGCTTGAAGACCTGGCGGTTTTAATCCCGTGATTTCTTGGGGATGGTTCAATGCTCCACCTTGGCCGATCTTGGCGCTAGCATTAACCTCATGCCACTCTCAGTATGGAAGAAACTGTCTCTTCTTGAACTTTCATCCACTTGTATGACACTCGAGCTAGCGGACCGTACCATAACTCGTCCACTTGGGATAGCCGAGGATGTTGTGCTAAAAGTGGGAAAATTCCACTTTCATGCTGACTTTGTTGTTGTAGACTTCGATGCGATCCTAAAGTTCCCTCATCTTAGGGAGAGCTTTCTTAAGAACGAGTCGTCGGCTCGATTGATGTGTTTGCGTAAGAGTTGACCATACGGGTTGACAACCACGAGCTCACGCTAAATATCAACCAGAACTCCAAACCTCTATACAAAAAGAGTGTTGCCACAATTGATCAAAAATCGAAGAATCAATGCAACACTCTTAAATTTCACGGTTAAGAGTGTTCACCAAAAACGTCTTTGAGCTCAAAGCTTTAAAATTACCCCCGGTTCAAGCAAATGGTTTGAAAGTTGTACCAGGGAAGTCAAGAGTGTTCTTGATGATGATGACGATGATCTAGAATCGGAGACTTCATCGGAAGTGGTGGAAACTGCTAGCTCTAAGAGCACACCACTTGTCCCACCTCCCATCGCTTGTCGCATCGAGATTGTTAAGTCGTGGATGAAACCAAAATCTCTTCGGGCCATCCGAAGTTGGATGATGATGTTTGTGATCCAATGGGAGACATTCTTCCCGTTGATGAATTGCTCAAAAATGATCCATCATCTTCTAGTCTTATTCCCGACTCTTCCATCCCTTCTCTCACCCCTGATGAGGAAGATGACAACTTTTGGAATGAAGTCGATGCATTTCTTAGTGATGAGTCAATTCCAACGGGAATTGATAACACTTACTTTGATCCCAGGGAGACATCCTTTTTCTGTAAAGTTTGTTGATTGAAGAACCATTTCCCACCCTCCCTCCCGGACATCTTCTTGACAATCACCATTTAAGCTTCAAGTTTAAGCTTAAAGATGTCAAAACTGGTGATTTGCTTCTCTCTCTGGCGAGGAATGGACATGCATTCTCATGTACGTCTTTATTCCATTCTTCCAAGATGGTGTGGTTGCTCTTTCCTTTCTCTTTCGGAATGAGGACACCATCTTTGACCCCGTATCATCCTTATAGTTTCTACTATTAACAATACTGCGGTTATATCTCGTCGGTGTGGAACTTTCTGATGTTCATATGTTTATTAACATTGTGAACGAAAGTCCGATCGAGATTGGTTTTCCACGTTACTTTCCCATGAACAAATGAATACGGGGTCGAGTCAAGCTAGCGACTTCGGGAATCAAAAACAATAGCACAATCGCTATGGGTTTTCACCCATATTTCTGACTTCTTTTCTATTTTCTACCACCCTAGTGTGGGGGTTGCCTACATGTCTAAAAAAAAATCTTTCATAATAATGGCCGTAATATTTCCTTTTACGTTCTTTGTTTCATAACCAGCTACTTTGAATATTGAGGGCAATATTCATTTCTACGTGTGGGGGGGAATTCTCGCGAATTTTATCATATATTATCCACCAATTCCTCCGCTTTTGGCCAAAATTTTTTTGGAGTAAGTGTTTACACTTTCTCATTTGGTTATCAGTCCCCTTGTCGTAAGACAAAAGGATTGGCTAATCCAGAGCAAACGGCTCTTGGTAAAGATTTATCAAATCCGTTTATATGGCTTGCAATTTGCCCAAAATGTATGGTTCTTCACCCCCCATCATCCTCAAAAGATAATGAGTTGGCTAGCCCGCAAGATTATGGCTTGTGGTAAAGGCATTGGAAAAACCATAATTGGTAATCAGCTCACCAAAGATAATAATGATAATTTATCTAAGAGTTGGCTAGTCCAGTAAGGTACGCTTCGGTAAAGACAAATCAAACTGATTGAAAGGCGGTGGTTTGCTCAAAATCACATGGTTATCGCCAACCATGGTTCTTACTTGAACTGAAACATTTGGCTACCCGAAGTAATGGCTTTGGTAAAGAGATAAAATCCATCAAGTTTTCTCAAATCATTGCTAGGGACTAGCAATATCTCAGAGTGGGGGATTGATGAGTGTGTAAATACTCATCATTTTTGTACAAAATAAACTGCAAAATCATCCGAAAACACTCAGAAACACATCAAAATGATCAAAATATCACAAATCGGTGTTTTATGTGTTTTAAATGCAAAAATATCAAAATCGGATGAAAACATATCAAATTTACAAAATTGGTTTTAGTCCCCAAGTTTCAAAAGTTGTCAAAAATAGTCCCCGAGTCAAAATTTCAAAAGAAAAATCACCAAAGGTCCTTTTAAAATCATAACTTGTCAAAATTAAGTCCTTTGGTGAAAAATATGAAAAGTTTGAGAAAATTACAAGTTTGGTCCTCGAGTTTGAAAATTGGCAAAAATGGCCCCTGGAAATTGGAAAATGGCAAGTCTAGTCCTTGTACTTTTTGAGATAGTCAGTTTTAGTCCTTGGAGAAACTTTGAAGAAATGGCGACAATGGTCCTTATAATTTCAGAATTGACAACTTAAGCCCTTGTTGATTTAATACCTTTTATCTCCCATTTGGACCCTATCAAACCCATATGACCCTGCCTTTTACTTTGGACCCCTGTCATATACATTGTGAACCCCCCCACTTTTTGATTATTATATCTGGTTAATATCTTCAACCCACCATGGCGCCAAAAGTCATCCATCTCAAGCTTTGCACGCTACTAGCTTTCTCCATCCTCCTCTCCAATCACTCAAAATTGTTCCCTCACCCCCAACTAACTTCCAAACATCATTAAATGCTCCCCAACCCCTTCACTCAACCTCCAATGGGATTGAAAAGAATTTGGCCAAAACACCATTTGAATGGTGGAGATTAATTCAAGGTCATCCAAGGGCTAGGAATGGTGGGAAAGATTCAGAGGAGAGAGGCAATAAGATTGGGTATAAAAGAAAAGCAAGAGATGAAGAGAGGGAGTAGTTTTAGTTTTATAAAATTTAGTTAAATGTCATTTGTAGTTTAAAAGTTTTATTTAAGTTGTAACATTGTTATCTTTTGTTAAAGCGTACTTTATTAAGTTGCTTTATCAATATTAATCAATTTCAAGTTCTAATTTTCAGTTATAATATCATTTCATTTTGTTAGTCCAATGTTACAAATTTTATTCTCAAAGTCTTGTATCCAAGCTTCATAAAGCTTCTTTTCAAGTTTAAATAAGCTTATACAAGCTCCTTATAGCTTGCTATAAGCTCAAGTTTAAGTTTTAGACACTTTTGAAATTTGGTCAACCAAAGTCAACTGGAGAGCTAAAATTGGAAATGGAGCTAGAAATGGGTTGATGCAGTGGAAATGGGTTGGATTTAGTGCCTGTGGGTTGAAACTTAGGGTAGTGGTTCATGGTTCTTGGTTGCAAGCTATAGTAGCTTTGGATTTTTGTAAGTGTTTTTCAAGTTTTTTATGCATATTCAGTGATTGTAGTTAAAACTGGTTCCTATCTGTTCTAATAGTTGTATTTAGATTACATTAGCTTAGTTTGATCATTGTTGTTAGTTGGATCATTGTTTGGATCAAGTTGAGTCATAAACAGTCTTTATAGTGGTGTTTGGATAAACACATTCAACTGTCATTTAGGCTAGTTCAGTGATAGCTTTTTGTTGTTTCATGCTTGTTTGACTATAAGTAACTGAATTCAAGTCTTGGTTTGGTCTGCAACACCACAAAAGTCAAAATCTAACTTAAATAATCTCAACAGTTCACTGTTGAGATTTTTGGAAATCCAAACCATTGTTTTGTGTTTAGAATCATTAAATGTTGCTTGCATTAGGTTTATAACATCATATAACACCTAGATCAGTGATAAAATTGGATCCAAAGTTCACCAAAGTCAAACTTGCTCATTTGCTTTAAAAGTCAAAAACAGAAAATCAGGTTTTGAGCCAAAATAAAAGATTTTTCTTGGATTCAATTTTAAGCCTCAATCAGTGAAACTTGTTGATTTGAAAACTTCAACTGGTCCTCTTTCTTATGATCATTTTTGTATAATTTTACCAAATCTTTAAAAGCTTCAAACAAGCTTGTGAACTTAGGCCTAGTTGCCTGCTCCCTGAGCTCAGGTATCTGAGTTTTTCTCAGTTTGTGCAGCTGTGCCAGGGCTCAAAAGAGCTTTTCATGGTTTGTTTTTTGGTACAATTAATCTCAGCCAGGTCTACTTTAGGTTGCAAGTGGTAGTTTTCATTTTGAGCTTAATTTGAAGCTTGTGCTTGTATCAACAGTTGGTACCAAACCGTGTTTTAAGCAAAATACTCAAAACATCAAATCTGATCTAGCTTGTGATTCAGAGGGTTTAGCTTGTTGAAACTCATTGCATTTTAGTTAAATTAGCTTATTTAGGCTTGTGTATCAGTTTGGTAGCTTTTGGTGAGCTTTTGGCTTATCAAGTGCTTATTTCAATAAGCACTTCATTAGCGATTTCATATTTCTCCATATAAGGACCTGTTTTTCCATTTTTCTCATATTCCTAATATTATTTTAAAGTTTTCCTGAATTTTTCAGATTTTTCCTAGCTTGTTTGGTATTTTTCTTGATTTAAAATAGTTTTTAAGCATTTTTAATTAGTATTTAATACAAATAATTAAGAAAAGCTTCAAAAATAATTTTCATTTTTCTTAGGTTAAGATAAATGTAAAAGTCATAAAAAGTATTTTTCCATAATTTTCTTAGTTTAAAAGTATTTTTAGCATTTTAATTAGTTTTAAATAGTTTTAAATTAATAATAAATATATAAAAGTCTAAAAAATATATTTTCAGTTTTAAAATAAGTTTTATAATATTTTAGATTTTCTAGGTCTTTATTTTATTTTTCTAATCTTATTTCATATTTTCTTTTATTTTAGAGTATTATTAAATAGTTTAAATTAGTTTTTAATTAATAATAATTACATAAATAGTTGTAAAAATAATTTTTCTTTTCTAATAATTTTCTAATATTATTAGGATTGTAAAAACGTTTATTTAATAGATTTTATCTTTCTGATTTCCTTTAATTTGCATTTAAGCCGTTGTAATTTGTTGGCTTTTCCTTAGTTATAATCATAATTCAAATCCCTTTTCTGTTCAAACTCCTCGATCACTAAACGTTTGATAATTCATCGCATAGCTCGCTGGGACATAACGACCTGGGGAGACCCTATACTCCTCAGATCTTCATTGATTTGTTCTGAGCGTTTTAAGCTTGTTACGGTTCGCCATTCACAAGTGGCGGGCTTGTGTGATAAAGCTTGACTGTTCTGGAGCGCATCAGGCACCGTCGGCTCAATAACTTGAACTTCGGCACCATCAATGATCTTTCTAGAAAGGACCTTGTAAGAGGCTTACCCCGGTTGAAATATGAAAAAGATCATCTTTGTTCAGCATGCCAATTGGCCAAAAGCAAGAAGTATGCCCACAAACCCAAACCTGCCAATACCATTATGGAAGTTCTTCATACCCTTCACATGAATCTATGCGGACCCATGAGAGTTCAAAGTATAAATGGGAAGAAGTATGTGCTAGTTGTTGTTGATGACTACTCTCGGTTTACTTGGGTTAAGTTTTTGAGAACAAAGGATGAAACTCCCGAAGTTATCATTAAACTTATTAAACAATTGCAGGTTAGGCTTAACAAAATAGTTAGAATCAACCGAACAGATAATGGAACTGAATTAGTGAACAAGGAACTTAGTCAGTTTTATGAAAGCATTGGAATCAGTCATCATAAAAGTGTTCCACGCACTCCTCAACAGAACAATGTAGTTGAAAGGTGAAATCAGACTTTTGTAGAAGCAACAAGGACTATGCTAATATTTTCAAAGGCTCCAGTGTTTCTCTGGGCGGAAGCCATTGCCACTACTTGTTACACTCAAAACCGTTCCCTAATACATACTCTTCATGGAAAAACTCCATATGAATTAGTTCACAACAGAAAACCGAATCTCTCATTTCTTCGTGTGTTTGGAGCTTTGTGATATCCAAAAAATGATGTTCAAGATCTAGGAAAGTTGAAAGCTAAGGCATACATTGGATTTTTCGTTTGTTATGCACCTAATCAGAAGGGTTACCAAATCTACAACAAAAGGACCCGAGATATTATGGAAACTATTCATGTTACGTTCGATGAGCTGACTGAGCAAATGGCTCTTGGACAATCCAGTTCTGGACCCACACCTCAACTCTTGACACCTGGACCCATTAGTTCGGGTCTTGTATAGTATCTCACTCCTGCAGTTCCTTATGTACCTCCCTCAGAAGAAGATTTGAAGAAATTATTTAATCCAATGTAAGATAGATACTATGAGCCTTCAGCTGATGATAATCCTGCACCACCAGCTACTGCTGCTCCTACTCTAACCAACACAAATGGTCCATCGGTCTCAATGTATTTATCTAAAGAAGCGCCATTTGCTTATCATTCATCATCATCTTTGAATCCTCAATCATCTTCTGTGCATCAAGTAAATGCAGTTGATAATTCTTTTGGAGATAACCCCTTTGCTACTCCCAAAGATGCTCCGTTTGAAAATATATTTGCCCCTGAACCCACTCATGAAACATCTTCACCAGGGGATCCTAACTCTGCTACATCAGTAGCTTATCAACAGCCACATGAACATCTCAGAAAAAGGACACATGATCATCCATTAGACAATAACATTGGGAATCCGTCTTGTCCGGTATCTACTAGAAAGCAACTTGCCACTAATGCCTTATGGTGCTTCTTCAACTTTGTATTATCAAAGATCGAACCAAAAGAAGTCAAAACAGCAATGTCTGAGGATAGCTGGTTTGGTGCTATGCAAGATGAAATCCATGAGTTCGATCGTCTTGATGTATGGGAATTAGTACCTCCTCGAGATTGTGCTATGATTATCGCTCTCAAATGGATCTTCAAAGTTAAGCTTGATGAGCATGGTGACGTTTTGAAGAATAAAGGAAGACTCGTTGGTAAAGGGTATCGACAAGATAAGGGTATTGACTTTGAGGAATCATTTGCTCCGGTTGCACAAATTGAGGCTATGAGAATCTTCCTGGCTAATGCTGCTAGCAAGAATATGGTGGTTTATTAGATGGATGTAAAGAGTGCATTTCTTAATGGAGATCTCAAAGAAGTGGTATACATCAGTCAACCTGAAGACTTTGTGGATCCTGAGCGTCCTAACTATGTCTACCATCTAAAAAAAGCTCTCTATGGCTTGAAGCAGGCTCCAAGGGCATGGTATGACACTTTGTCAAAGTTTCTTCTGGCTAAAGGATTCTACAAAGGCGCTATTGATCCCACCCTATTCCCTCGAAAGTCAGGAAAACACTTAATTCATGTTCAAATATATATTGATGATATTATTTTTGCCTCGACCGACCCAAATGAATGTGATTGTTTTTCTAAAGAGATGGGCTCTAAATTTCAAATGTCAATGATGGGACAAATGTCATTTTTCTTAGGATTACAAATTTCTCAAAATCCCGGAGGCATTTTTATTAATCAATCTAAATATGCTAATGAAATATTAAAGAAATTTGGATTTGACTCTAGTGACCTTTTTGACACTCCCATGGTGGAACATACAAAACTAGATGAGGATCACTCAGGGATCCCGGTTGATCAAACTAAATATCATAGTATGATTGGATCCTTGATGTATCTCACTGCTAGTAGACCTGACATTCTGTTCGCTGTATGCATGTGTGCTCGCTACCAGGCTAAGCCTACTAAAAAGCACCTTGAAGCGGTTAAACGGGTCTTTCGGTATCTCTAAAGAACCATTAACATGGGAGTTTGGTATCAGAAGGACACCGCCATGTCACTAACAGCCTATGCAGATGTTGACCATGCAAGGTGTCAAGATACTCGTCGAAGTACGTCAGGAGGTGCTCAGTTTTTGGGTGATAAATTAGTGAGTTGGTCGTCAAAGAAGCAAATGGGTAATTCTATATCCTCTACAGAGGTTGAATACATTGACATGTCATCATGTTGTGCTCAAATCTTATGGATGAGATCCCAACAAACTGACTATGGCTTTGCATTCAACAAAATTCCTCTGTACTGTGATAACAAAAGTGCCATCGCTCTCTCCTGCAACAATGTCCAACACTCAAGATCAAAGCACATTTACATTCGACATCATTTCGTCAGGGAACAAGTAGATAAAGGTGTGGTTAATCTCTACTTTGTAAGGACTGAGTATCAGTTAGCAGACATCTTCACAAAAGCTCTTCTAAGAGAACGTTTTGAGTTTATCCTACCGCGACTCGACATGAAAAGTCTGCAGCCGGAAATGCTTAAACGTCTTCAGGAAGAGAATGAGGAGTAAAAGGATTTCTTCACCTACTCTTTGTATATATTCTTTCAAAAAGAAAAATACAAAATTATAAAACCAACAAAAAGAAAATAGAAAAATATAAAATCAACAAAAACCCATAAAAATCAGAAAATTTGAAAACTCCAAAAAAAAATTTTCTCAAGGCATGTCTTCTGGTATTGATAACATCTACGGTCTTAGAAATGTCATTCAATACTGACATGGGAATTTAGATGAAGTTTGAGCAGGAGGTGTAAATATTTTTTCAAAACATGTCTCATAACAATGGTTTACAATTACTTCTGATTGTAACCAGCGCTTAATTTCATGGTTTACTGTCATTTCAGGAAAGTAACCCGGGCTTAAAATCATGGCTTGCAGTTATTTCAGACTGTAACCCGTTTTTAAGGAAAGGACAGTCTTTGTGCTAAATCAAATTTTTTTCAAATATCGAGCTCTGATCCTTAAAAACAAATATAATCAGGAAAATTTGTCACCTAAAAGATGAATGTTTCAATTTAAATTTTTTTTTCATTCTAAAGATTCTTCTGAGAAATATTTGTTTTTCATATCATGGTGATAACATTGTTTGAAAATAACTCGGACTTAATTTTTGAAAATCATATGGACTTAATTTTTTTCAAAACATTCGTCACTCAATCAACAACTAAGGTCATTGATTAAGGGGGATAGTGATTTCAAACATTTAAAAAAAGATATTTTTCAAACAATTGGTACCAACAAGAACATGTTAACTTTTGGTTGGAAATATTTGATACAAGAGCATGTTACTTTGTTTTTTTTTAAATATTTGGTACATGAGCATGTTAAGTTGTACTTTGTAAAGTGGTGATTAAATGGTTTTAGTGTTAAGTGTCAAGGTATAATCTTAAAACGGAGTTACGGTTCAAAAGTTATGATTTTTCAAGACTCCAAAAATCTTTTCGATACCTGACACTAACAATCTTAAAATTCCAAAAATCGGATCCTTATCAGTTAAGTGTTTTAAAACAAAGTCACATTTCTCCTCAAAAAGTTTTCTAAATGATTTAAATCACATGGGATCCCAAATCTCAAACGGTTTGAAAATTTTGATCGGGGGAGAGTTTATGATTTAAATCTGAAATACTCTGATAGATATTCGTGAGTGTTTTAGAATATAAATAAAAGGCACTCCTTCCTACATGTGCCAAACGATTTCAAATTTTCTATGCAAATGTTAAGGGGGAGTATTTATCAAAAACCAAAGAAGAAGACTTAAGCCCGATCACGTGAACACGTTGTGCGTTTTTCTGAACTTGTTCTTTAATGCAACAATTAAGGTACAAAATACTTTGATTCTATATCAGAAGTACTTTGATTGATTTTCAAATGGTTTTTCATTTGGTTTCAAGGCGGAAAGAACTGTACCACAAGACCGTCCATTTTACTTTACGCATTGGAGTTATAAGGATGGTAAGGTTAGGTATAAGTTCCCATGATCCCGCCAGAGCTGGAGGGATCTCCCCAGGGACAATCCACTAGATAGTTTCGAAGTCCTTAGGCAAGATGAAAAAAAGGAGTGATGATGGAGAAAATATACCAAATATACGTGATACGCGAGAATCGACAAATCAACCTTTTAGAAAAAGGGTTAACGTGCCAAAACTCATGAATGTGATATAAGTGATACCGGTCAAGTGATTACCCGGGTCGTTTCCCAACGAGGTGTGAATTGACGGTGACGTTTGAGGTTTGGAAATAAAGTGCTTGAATGGATCGGGAATTTATTTTTGTTTTTGATTACGATATTCTACAAATTAAAGAACGGGAATGAAAATAAAGCACGTAAACGAAGCAAATGACTAAACTAACTACTACTAAGCATAAGAAACAATAAAACTAAATTAAACTACATCCTAGGGTGCTAAAACTAAAAAACGGTAAAAACCAGGAACACACCGAGCCTTAAAAGTGAAAACTTTGTAATTTAAAGCCTACGGGTGCAAAACCAATTTTCCTACATTCTAAATGACTAAAAATAATTTTAGGAAAAAGCCGGGTATTTTTTCGAATTTTATTTTATTTATTACGAATTAAAAACAAAATAATACTAATTAAATTATAAAAAAATATTAAATGTAATTGGAAAAATCTAAAAAATTGCAGAAAACTACTTTGAACTAAGCTTAAGGTAAAGAAAATAAAAAAGGTGGAACTTGCTTTTTGAAATAAGCTATAAAAAATCACAAAAGCTTAATAAGCTTAAACTTCCATATGTATTTAAATAACTAATAAAGCAAATTATGACAATAAAGACTTGATAGTGCAGATGGTTATGAGGTGGGAGCGTGGTGTATGGACCAGGAGGTCTCATGTTCGAATCAAGCTCCTGTCCTTCTTTGTCACTTATTATTTTTTGTTTTGATTTTTTTGAGCTTTTCTTTTAACAAACTAATACTAGAACAAATTAAGCATATTTTTACAAAAACCAAACTTGGAAAAGCTATAATAAGCTGTAAACAGCTTATGTACAGCAGCAGCAATATAAGGGTTGTTTGGCTTAACGGCATATCAAAGGGACTACAAAAAGCTACACAAGCTTACATAAGTTAACAAAATTATAAATTAAGCTAAACAAGATATGAATTACATCTAATGTAAGCTAAAAATAAAAAGGGGTGAACTAACTAAAAGGGGGAAATAAGCAGTTGGATAAAAGCTAGACTAGGATGGACTTAAGTGCTAAAAGTTAACTAAATAGCTATCAATAAGAACTATTAAAGCAAGATAATAAACAAACCTAGTCTAATCTATCTAAAAGCCTATAAGAAAACCTGAAGAAGCTAAAAATAAAGCTAATAAGCTACAATGAAATGGACTGGTCTGCTGCTGCACTTGCAGATCAGAAAGTAAAAGTGCTAGATGGGGTCTTAGAGCTTATAAAGAAGCTCTTAATAGAACTCCAAAAACAGCAACAAGCTAAACTAGGTAATCTCCAAACTATAGTGATTCTAAAAAAAACTAATCTATAGCTAAAATAAATCTATTTAAGGACTAAAAAAAACTGTTAAAAGGGGCTGCAACATAAGGGTGTACAGGACAGATTGGGACAATAGACAAGTGCAAAAAATACTTTTCATTACCTAATCTAAAAGCTCTTTTGAAACTGAAAACCATATGAAATGACTATGAAACTAATCAACCAAACTACATTAAGACCAATCAAAACTGTTTTGACACCAAAGTGGTTCAGAACTGAATCTTTAACCAGATTCAATCTTTGTTCCAAACACCCCTTCACAGGGCAGAAAATCAATTTTTTGAAACTGTAAAGGTGTGAAAATTTTTAAAAACTGATTTGTATTAATCACTTAAACTCAAAATGAGTTTAAACAACCTTTTCACACACTGTAAAAGCTCAAATGACAGATTCCAGAATAATAAGGAAAATTAAAATTGCAATGGAATTTAAAAGACTGAAATTTAAAGTGCATTGAAAATTAAAATTACAAGAAATTTAAATGACAATAAAATTAAAAAATGGTACTAGAACCAGAAATTCTAGACAAATTTTTTACATTTATCCTAACATCTATTTATACTAAAAAAAAACTACTAAGGTCATGTGTCTTGTTGTCTTGTGTTTGTTGTGTGAGATAAAATGAGCTGTGACATCTTTGCAACAAATCAGAGCCCTTGATTTTGATTGGGGACCAAGTATAACATCACAGCCGTCACATCTTGTCCAATGAGGATGTTGAGGATTGCCACAGTGGCAAGGTGTCTTGTGGGAGCATGTGACTTAGCCTTGGACTCTTCTGGGGATGAGAATGACAGGAAGTGAGAGAGGAGGGAAAGTGTTTCTTGGCTCCAAGATGGTGTTTGATTTTGGTTTTGTGTTTAAGGGCGGAATGGGTAAGAAACAGATAATGGGGAAAGTTATTTAAGTGGGTTTTGGGTTGGGTGGTTAAGGATTAGACGATGGTAGTAAAAAAAAGGGTTTAAAGTAAAATGAAATTTGTGTTTTTGTTTTAAAACTTTTTTTTTTTTTACTTAAATAAAAATAATTGTTTTAAAAAAAATAAAAATTGGTTTTAAATAAAAATAATTGTTTTTAATGGAAAATGTTTTAAGTGTAAAAGTGGTAAATTGGGTTCGGGTACAGGGAAGAAAGGTAATTATGGGTTTAGGGTTCGGTTTTGATTTTGTTTTCCCCACTCTCACTCCAAATATGCGTTTTGGGATCCAAAAATGTAGAAAATCCAATCCTGGCTCCGTCCGCAAAGCACGTTTTTCATTCCAAGCTCATTTCTGTCCGTTTTTTCCCTGTTTTCGATCCTTTGTACCTGAAACACATAAAAACACACTCCAAGGATATCTGTAGAATAATTGGTAATATTTCCGGCTTTTTAGACGTTTTTGTGGTCTTAGATGGGTAAAAATGATGAGTGAATAAGCACTCATCAAATCCCCCACACTATCAATTGCTAGTCCCTAGCAATCCGATCATATGAAGTAATGAAAGGATCAAAAATACCAAGAATACCCCGTTTCGACTTTTTATTCAACTATGAGAAATTTAAACTTGAACGTAAATAAATAAAATGCTTGATTATCAAAACATGGCATCATAGAACGGGATTCACGCAAAATGGGTGTCTCCAGGGAATTGTAATCGTCATCCTCTTTTTTATACTCTCAAACCAAGCTTAAACTTATTGTGCAAACGTTTTTGTAAAATGCTAACACTACTTATATCAATAATCTATGTAAGTCGAGACTTAACTTTTTACTCCCGCAATTTATACAATTTAAGTGTGTGTGTGCTCATTTTCAAAAGTTTGACCATTGAAATCGACATTTGTTATGGTTGTTATCCACTTAACTAAAGTACTAACTCACCGGAAACGATGAAAGTCTAAGGATCGAAAGGGCCTTTTCCATGTTGCGGCTTTCTTCTCGGCACATCCCAAAACATAAGTTTTAAGTGACCAGGCTTTTGACACCTCACAGAGAATAGTACCAGAATCAGCGGGAATTCGATTCCAAAGATTTACGAAGCTACCGTTAAGTTAAAACTAAACCTAAATGGATTACAACCGACGATAATTTAAAAATTCGAGATTCAAAGGTGAGATCACTCCATGTGGCGACTTTCTTCTCAGCTTGTCCTTTTAAGGAGGCTAGGTTTTCACCCTCGAGAATAGTATCGAAGCTTTCGGGATCTTTGAAATCAAGGATTTCAAATTACCGTCAAACTTTTAGACAACTTTGACGAATACGAGTTCAACTTCCGATTTAAATTTAAGAAAAAGCAAGTTTCGCACATTTATTCATAAGCAACATAATGCTTTTATTCATGCAACTCATATTTTTCTTTTCTTTTTTTTTCATTTTTCATTTTTCAACTTTTTTCACTTTTTTTCTTTTTCATTTTTTTTCCACTTTTGACTTTAAACTTTAAACTTGCAACTTTTTGCATCATTCAAGCAACTTTCGATACTTTCATTTTGCAACATTATTCAGATTTAAAGAAAGTATGCTTTCTCGGAAATTTAAATAAAAAGTTGAACTCGGACTCTAAATCAATTTTGCTTAAAAACTTTTTATTGTAACAAGACGATTTTGAATGTTCAAAAGTTTGACAACGAGCACGTATTTAGGTCCAATTAGTTAGCTTATGGGAGAAAAAGCCATAGATTACTTATATAAGCTCTAAAGAGAACCAACTACTCCACGCTTAGCATTTTCATTTGCACAACGCGTAAAACCTTAGCCTAAATGTTAAGAGAGCAGCTAGATCAACACTCTAGCAGAGTCGGGATTCCCCTTGTTCTAGCCGAATCAAGACTAAACTACCATTAATACCGAAGCATCAACGCTTTGTTTTTGTGCAAAGCACTTCTTGAAAATGTAAATATTTGACTTAAAACGATAAAATTTTTAAAATTTTTGGTCAAAACGGGGGTGCTAGGGTACTAGAAGGTACATATGTGATCAAAATTCGCTAGAATTCCCCCCCACACTTAGAATTGAATATTGCCCTCAATATTCAAAGTACCGGCTGTAGCCGAAACTATAGAACGGAAAAAGGTAATACTACTAGCCAAGTGTGGAAACGAAATCTTTTTTCACAAAAAGGATTTTATAAAGATATCCCTAGATAATCGTTAGCAAAAAGATCGGATATTGGGCGGCTGGATTGAAAACAGGCGCATCAATCATCACGATCTACGGGAATCCTGAAAACATAGAGCAAACACATAACAAGCAAACAACAGTGGGGGAATTCCCCCCACACTTAGTGTTAGAAAATAGAAAGAAGATAGAAACATGGGTGGACACCCATGAAATGCTACTGTTTTTGTTAACCGAGTCGCTAGCTTGACTCGACCCCGAATTCATTGGTCCATGGGGGAGCAAGTGGAAGAGAAAATCTCCATCGGACTTTCATTCAAATGGTTTGGATAAACATTGAATGTGCTGAAAGTTCCACTCCGATGAGATACATCCGGCTTAAGAGAATGAGAAATGCCGGGATCAAAGATGGTATCTTCATTCCCGTAAGAGTTAAGATATGGAGAAGTAATGGGATAAGAAAGGAGAGTGTCAATGAGTTGACAACGGGTGGGACGGGTGGGCAAAAGATTAGATTGAGGAACATTAAGCGAATGTTCGACAATCTTATCCACCACTGAAGCAATGAAAACATCCGTATCGGGCTTAGAAGAGGTTCCATCATCCGGCGGTTTAGCAGGCGGACGGGTGGATGATGGATCTAAGCCATACTCATCACTCTCAAAACTCGGAGGCATCGAGTCATCCGGAGAAAGAAATGAGTCGACCTCTTCCATAAGAGTGTCACTCGACGAATCAAAAGGTGAATTGTATAAAAGATTTTCCAATTCAGTGAGGTCGGCTTCAAAGTCGAAGTGCACATTATCATCTCCCGGTGGAGAATGATCAATAAGAGCGAGTTCATCGGCGAACTCCTCGAGAAGGTCTAAAGTCGAAGTGGGATTGCCACTATTCTTTTCTTTAGAAGTAGAATCCTCGAGCTCGGGTAAAGAGGTAATGGGGTTTTCCAAGTAAAGGTCACTATCCTCATTCTGAATGTCAAAGATTGGGTTATCTAAACTAGGGTAAATTCAGAATCTAAGTCAAACAGAGGATTAGTGAATGCCATAGTGAGAGGTTCCTCGGACACAACAAGAATATCTTCATCGTCCGTATCAAAATCAGTGTCAATTTCTCGATCTTCGGGCTCAAAATCTCTCACTTCTTCTAAGGTGACGAGCTCGTGAAGGATTTTCCTCAACATACTCGATGTCTCCACACGATAAAGAATCATCAAACGACGTATAATCATTTTCAGATTCGGAGATCATCTCAACAGAATCATTAGGGGTGGGAGGAGAAGAATCATCATCAATAGGCTCATCACACATCATATCGGAAACACCCTCGCACTCACTTGGGGTTGGGACAAGGTTCTCAACACAAGACGGTTCCGTTTCCAGAATAGTGCTAAGATTCTCATCCCCCATACTTAGAGAGTTAACGGGCTCTTCGGGTGTGATTTCGGCAGATAAGCTCTCATAATATTCTTTCATTTGAATGGAATCCTCATCATCGTCAATGTAAGTCGTGAGCCATCGAGCATGTCTTGCAAATGCCATTTCTTCGATTCGTATTTCTTCAATACATTTCTCAATCTGAGCGGCTCGTTCCTCTTCTTCAAGTAATTCTAGCATAGATTTTTCGTTGCGAGACGTTTGGTCTTCGGCAAGTTCTTCTAGCATACTTTTCTCACGAGGATGTTGATTAATGACGGGAAATTGTTCAATGACGGGAAATTGTGGAGGTTGAAAATTGTCAAAACAAGGAGTGTTATAACAAGGATCAGGTCCATGGTAATTTTGATTCCTTGATTGACATTGGTAATCATAATGAGGACCCCACAATTTGCACAATAAGGAATTTGAGGAGAGAAATTCTGAAATGAAGGATCATTGAAATCTTGATAGTACGGTTGTGGTTCATATGAATTCTGTGGAGGGTAGTTGAAATCGTTTTGAGGAAAATTGAGGGAATTTGGATTAGAATCATAAGCGAATGAATTCTCGGCACAAATCGAACAAAATCCATCAGTAAGATAGTTTCCACACCACTCGCACATACATTTGTAGCAACGAAATCCTTTTGGTAACACGTCTCCACAACCGTAGCAATACTCTTGATCGAACGAAGACATCTCGGGTTCGAGAGTAGGAAACGAGGATTCACATTTGGTAATTTCCGAATTTAAACCTTGACGAAGTTCATTAAAGTAGTTTTCAATCATGTTCATTCCGGCCCTAAGGAAATCATCCTCGTTTGAGAAACGTCTTGAAGATTCCGGAGGTGGGACAAGTGGTGTGCTCTTAGAGCTAGTAATTTCCACCACTTCCGTGATGGTCTCCGGTTCCATTTCCCTCGCCGAAGAGGGAGTAGGAATCGAGGGTTCAAAATGATCAACTCTAATTCTCGACCTTTTCTCCATGGCTTGAAGTTTTTCAATTTTGTGATTAAAAGCACGAAGTTTAAAAGATCGTCCCGTAACCCTCGGTGGGTGCTTGGGGAAACTCCGACGTTTGAACGGTTCGCCAACATTAGAGCGTATTCGGGTTGAGGTGGGTGGTCAGAAAAACTTGGAGAATTATCAAGAGAGTTTTTATTGGATAATTCGCACCAATAGCAATATTTCCTAGCGCCAGCTCTTCCACACCTCTCACATATACAATCGTGATTGAGACAGTAAAGTTGATCCTCTTCCATACGGCCTTTACAGTGAAAACAACGACGATAATCGATCGTCGCCATGAGAATTAAACTTGTAGAGGGTTAAAGAAATAGAATTAAGTGATCGAGAGGATACGAAGAATAGAATAAAACGGTGAAAGAGGGTAAGAGAAATAGAATCAACGAATAAGAGGAATGAGAAGAATATTTTTGGGGTTTTGATAAATAGAAAATATAAAAGGGAAAATAAATTTTGAAAAAGGAAAATATTTTTGGGTTTTTGGGTTTTTTGAAAGCAAATAACTTCACGAGGAAGGTTCTTCAAGTCACTAATCGTCAAACCTTAACGATATAGTCGCAACACAACCTCCCCGGCAGCGGCGCCAAAAATTGATTGTGATGGAGAAAATATACCAAATATACGTGATACGCGAGAATCGACAAATCAACCTTTTAGAAAAAGGGTTAACGTGCCAAAACTCATGAATGTGATATAAGTGATACCGGGCAAGTGATTACCCGGGTCGTTTCCCAACGAGGTGTGAATTGACGGTGACGTTTGAGGTTTGGAAATAAAGTGCTTGAATGGATCGGGAATTTATTTTTGTTTTTGATTACGATATTCTACAAATTAAAGAACGGGAATGAAAATAAAGCACGTAAACGAAGCAAATGACTAAACTAACTACTACTAAGCATAAGAAACAATAAAACTAAATTAAACTACATCCTAGGGTGCTAAAACTAAAAAACGGTAAAAACCAGGAACACACCGAGCCTTAAAAGTGAAAACTTTGTAATTTAAAGCCTACGGGTGCAAAACCAATTTTCCTACATTCTAAATGACTAAAAATAATTTTAGGAAAAAGCCGGGTATTTTTTCGACTTTTATTTTATTTATTACGAATTAAAAACAAAATAATACTAATTAAATTATAAAAAAATATTAAATGTAATTGGAAAAAATCTAAAAAATTGCAGAAAACTACTTTGAACTAAGCTTAAGGTAAAGAAAATAAAAAAGGTGGAACTTGCTTTTTGAAATAAGCTATAAAAAATCACAAAAGCTTAATAAGCTTAAACTGCCATATGTATTTAAATAACTAATAAAGCAAATTATGACAATAAAGACTTGATAGTGCAGATGGTTATGAGGTGGGAGCGTGGTGTATGGACCAGGAGGTCACATGTTCGAATCAAGCTCCTGTCCTTCTTTGTCACTTATTATTTTTTGTTTTGATTTTTTGAGCTTTTCTTTTAACAAACTAATACTAGAACAAATTAAGCATATTTTTACAAAAACCAAACTTGGAAAAGCTATAATAAGCTGTAAACAGCTTATGTACAGCAGCAGCAATATAAGGGCTGTTTGGCTTAACCGCATATCAAAGGGACTACAAAAAGCTACACAAGCTTACATAAGTTAACAAAATTATAAATTAAGCTAAACAAGATATGAATTACATCTAATGTAAGCTAAAAATAAAAAGGGTGAACTAACTAAAAGGGGAAAATAAGCAGTTGGATAAAAGCTAGACTAGGATGGACTTAAGTGCTAAAAGTTAACTAAATAGCTATCAATAAGCACTATTAAAGCAAGATAATAAACAAACCTAGTCTAATCTATCTAAAAGCCTATAAGAAAACCTGAAGAAGCTAAAAATAAAGCTAATAAGCTACAATGAAATGGACTGGTCTGCTGCTGCACTTGCAGATCAGAAAGTAAAAGTGCTAGATGGGGTCTTAGAGCTTATAAAGAAGCTCTTAATAGAACTCCAAAAACAGCAACAAGCTAAACTAGGTAATCTCCAAACTATAGTGATTCTAAAAAAAACTAATCTATAGCTAAAATAAATCTATTTAAGACTAAAAAAAACTGTTAAAAGGGGCTGCAACATAAGGGTGTACAGGACAGATTGGGACAATAGACAAGTGCAAAAAATACTTTTCATTACCAAATCTAAAAGCTCTTTTGAAACTGAAAACCATATGAAATGACTGTGAAACTAATCAACCAAACTACATTAAGACCAATCAAAACTGTTTTGACACGAAAGTGGTTCAGAACTGAATCTTTAACCCAGATTCAATGCTGTTCCAAACACCCCTTCACTGGGCAGAAAATCAATTTTTTGAAACTGTAAAGGTGTGAAAATTTTTAAAAACTGATTTGTATTAATCACTTAAACTCAAAATGAGTTTAAACAACCTTTCAAACACTGTAAAAGCTCAAATGATAGATTCCAGAATAATAAGGAAAATTAAAATTGCAATGGAATTTAAAAGACTGAAATTTAAAGTGCATTGAAAATTAAAATTACAAGAAATTTAAATGACAATAAAATTAAAAATGGTACTAGAACCAGAAATTCTAGACAAATTTTTACATTTATCCTAACATCTATTTATACTAAAAAAAACTACTAAGGTCTTGTGCCTTGTTGTCTTGTGTTTGTTGTGTGAGATAAAATGAGCTGTGACATCTTTGCAACAAATCAGAGCCCTTGATTTTGATTGGGGACCAAGTATAACATCACAGCCGTCCACACTCTTGTCCAATGAGGATGTTGAGGATTGCCACAAAGGTGTCTTGTGGGAGCATGTGACTTAGCCTTGGACTCTTCTGGGGATGAGAATGACAGGAAGTGAGAGAGGAGGAAAGTGTTTCTTGGCCAAGATGGTGTTTGTTTCTGGTTTTGTGTTTGGCAGGGAATGGGTAAGAAACAGATAATGGGGAAAGTTATTTAAGTGGGTTTTGGGTTGGGTGGTTAAGGATTAGACGATGGTAGTAAAAAAAAAAGGGTTTAAAGTAAAATGAAATTTGTGTTTTTGTTTTAAAACTTTTTTTTTTTTTACTTAAATAAAAATAATTGTTTTAAAAAATAAAAATTGTTTTAAAAAAATAAAAATTGGTTTTAAATAAAAATAATTGTTTTTAATGGAAAATGTTTTAAGTGTAAAAGTGGTAAATTGGGTTCGGGTACAGGGAAGAAAGGTAATTATGGGTTTAGGGTTCGGTTTTGATTTTGTTTTCCCCACTCTCACTCCAAATATGCGTTTCGGGATCCAAAAATGTAGAAAATCCAATCCTGGCTCCGTCGCAAACGTTTTTCATTCAAGCTCATTTCTGTCCGTTTTTACCCTGTTTTCGATCCTTTGTACCTGAAACACATAAAAACACACCTCAGGATATCTGTAGAATAATTGGTAATATTTCCGGCTTTTTAGACGTTTTTGTGGTCTTAGATGGGTAAAAATGATGAGTGAATAAGCACTCATCAAGGAGAAAAGTGAGAATAAGGGAAGTGTGCCGACTGAGATAGAGCTAGAACTGGAATAAACCCAACAAGGTTCTAGTAATGAAGTCTTGGTAAGCACGGGGGTTGACGAATGAAAAAGAAATGAAAAGTGAAAAGGGTGAAAAGAAATAGCCCTCCAATAATTCAACCTTAGGGCAGAAACCGGGTTCAATACATATGCTACTGGTGGTTACTAAGATAACGCCAGTATTGTAGACAAGACGTCATGGACCCAGTGACGCACTGCACTAAACTTCCCAAGCCACTCAAGTTCTCTTAAAAGGACATGTTTCATTCTCACGGGGAACCTAAATAATCTATCGACTTTATCTTTGAGATAGTTGATATTGAAGAAAGAGACCTTCTCCCTAGTCTCTGAATAGGAAACCAAAATGCACTATTGAGTCTAGAGCCAAGAGATCATTCAATAAATCTCATTAGGGCACACAATTTATGGAGACTTGTTGTTTAACACAATGTGGAAAGTAAGAATATATATATTGAGAGTCCTGCGCATTATCCTTGTGGTATTTGCTAGAACATCCAAGTGATACTTAAAGTATTCACGATGAAGATGGAAATCCTTCTAGAGCCAACATCAAATAAGCTCTTGGTGGGTGACATGTGAGATCCATCATGGATCAAGCTTGTGACAACTGGATATAAACAATGGGGAGATTCACTCTTGAATCAACCTTGGTCCAGGAAATTAATTGACGAATACTTTTGAAAAACCTTTCGATGTGCTCTATAATTCTTTTATCGTGGCACATCGACTAAGTGTTATTTTCTCTAACAAAAGTATTTATGATTGAGAATTGATCTT
The DNA here is from genome assembly GCA_910596185.1 of Chrysanthemum makinoi. Taxonomy (NCBI): domain Eukaryota; kingdom Viridiplantae; phylum Streptophyta; class Magnoliopsida; order Asterales; family Asteraceae; genus Chrysanthemum; species Chrysanthemum makinoi. Next base: position 147,702,753 of record OU343217.1, on the reverse strand, counting down.
TCTCATAAAACCTTCGTCGTATTGCAACACTCTTTCTCTTAAGCAATACGCGATTGTTTTTCAAATCAATTTTTCATCAATTAGTGAATCTCAATTCGCTGGTTCACTCACTCCGTGTTGTCTACTTTGGGACGCTCCAGTTTGAGAACGACTAGATCAAGCAGCGGAACCCTGTCAAGGAGATTCTTAGGAATTCTACCTAATAACATGCGGTATTTATACTTATCAATGGGGAATCGTGGTTCTTGCAACCGTATTCAACGAAAGTGAACAAAGACACTTTCATGTGTTTTATTGCTAACTGTTGTTTGCAGGAACATCGGACGGTTGCAGTTGATCGCAATTAAGAAGTCAATCCATAACCACATGCTCACACATCACACTCACATGTAAAGAAATCATGATAAGTGCACATCTACACTTTGTTGCTCAGATATCACCAAGCTATGCTTCCACTACGCTGATGCAAATATCATGATCCAACAAAGCTTCCGCAACTCTGATGAAAAGATATCATGATCCACTACTGTAAGCATGTCGGTCCAAAAGTCACAAACATCACATGAAGGCAACACAACAAAGGATGAGTCAAGAGATTTACTATGGCTGATGATCTCTAAGAAGGCTCAAAGAATCACCAAGTTGTGGATCAGTTAAAGCCCTCCACTTAAAGTACAAAGCATGCGGACTTTGAAGAATTAAAGATTACGAGCTACAAAGTAAAGAGCGTGTCATATAATGCTAGAACTCAAATTGTAATATCCATTTGTAATTGAGGTGACCTCCTTAGGGGGAGATTGTTAGGATTTAGAAAATACGTAAGTTAAAGACTCGGTCACCTCAAGTATGTGTAAGCATTAGAAAGCTCGTAGTCTTAGTCATTTAGTAATGTTTAGTAGTTACTTAACTAATATCGTGGAGGATGGACGGGGTCTTTAACCACTGTATACCTGATCCATAGCCCGTAGGTGGCGTATTTGTAAGATACTATAAATACCCTTTTCCTACCAAGGCAAAGGGTGGAGCTTCATAATATTACATTACTTTCTCTCACTAGAAGATCCCATCCTCTCTACTTTCTCTTTCTAAACTCTCTCTAGATTCGAACCAAGCTTGGTGTGTTTGTGTGTTTATGATAACCAATATGTTACACTTTACAATAATATTTATGGCTTAACCTTAAGATAAGGTTACGTCGTATCCTTCATTGCTCATATTTACGCCGTAACACAATTAAGCAGTTGCGGCGTAACCTTCACAAATAATTCTCAGGCCCTCGTAGTGTGGGTTACGGTGTAGTTAAAAGTGCCACTTATGCTGCAACTTGTCTTCAAAATATATTTCTTGGCCTTATATCACACCTTTTCTGCTCCAACGCCTCATTTATCCTGAAATGCAAATATGAACGAATTAAGTACCATATTAATACAAATGAGGCTATAAACATGAGACATTGATATATAAAATATCAGGTTAATTTGATGTTATCATTTTCGTAAATGGATCAGATAGGTTGTCATCTATGTGAACCTTTGATATCTTCACGTCACCCATCTCAATGGTCTCTTGAAGAAATGAACTTTTGCGCGATAATGTCTAGAACCTTTGGTGATTCTGCTTTCATTAGCTATAGTAATGGCTCCAGTATTATCACAATACATATTTATAGGTTCTTCAATTGTGGGAACAATGCCAAGCCCATAAATGAATTTTCGAACCCATACAGCCTCTTTAGATTCATCACAAGCAGCTATATACTCAGCTTCTGTAGATGAAGTAGCAAAAATACTTTTCTTTGTGCTTTTCCAATCAACATCACCTCCATTTAGAACGAACACATGAGAAGATCGTTTATGAGCTCATCTAGGGATAATAATACCAAAGACAAACATGAATGCACAGCGAAATAATAAGAACATCAATGTTATTGCTAAAGGTTTCTTGTCATCATCTCTAACTAAACACTCTAATACTAATCGACTACTAAATAATATTCGACTAAATACTATTCTAGTCGACTAAATACTAACTAACTATCATATGCGTTTATACTTTACGACTAGGCTAAACACACACACCCTTCGTGTTCACATCTTGACACTCTAAAACCTAATTCCCTGCCTCTCTTTATATACTAGAGAGTCTAGGGTTACAATTGACTACTAGGGACTAAATATTAAAGTCTTCTTTAACAAGTAAGTCCCTTGTCTTTCTTTGTCTTCATAAGTCCTTCATCTTTCATATTTTGTCTTTTATAGCTGTTAGGAGTTGGAAATTCCATGTTAAAGTGTCGGTCACCCCAATTATGGTCTAGCATATGTTAGATCGTAGACATGTTGTTATTTACGTTATTTAGTAGTTTATTAGTTAGTTTGTAGCATAGATTAGTTTAGTGTAACACCGTGAAGGAAGGACGAGTCTTTATCCCACTGTATGCCTAATCCACAGTCCGATATGAGGACGTAGTATTTGTAACTATAAATACCCCTTCCATCCTTGGAAGGGGTGGTGCTTCTCAGAATCTAACCTTTCACTTTTTGTAAAGCAACTCTCTTTCAAGAAACATCCTCTCTACTCTCTTCATCTCTCTAATGGCTTTCTTATATCATCATAATCCTAGACCACTCGAATCATCAAACAACATAATATTCATGATCCTACATTTGGTACCAGAGCCAAGGTTGTGTTGTTTTGTTGATTCGTATGGCTTTTAATGCGGTTTGTTCGATTTTTGGATGCGATTTGGTTTTGATTGATGTGGTCATGATGCAGTTTACTGTTTTGTCATGATAATATGTGATTGTGATATTGTTTAAAACTATTTTTGACTTGGTTTTTACAAGCTTGTGCTTACTAATTTCTATGTTTATGGTAAAAATCGTTTTCACCAATCTTTATCAATATATGTCAAAACGTTTTGAAGATAGTTACTGTTTTTATAATTCTTTTGGATTAAGCATTTGCGGTCAAAACATGCTGTCAATAGCATTATCTTCTTTGTATCAGTTCTGGTTCTGTTTCATTTGGTCAGAAATGAAGATATTCTTGGATGCGAGTTGTGTTTCTGGTCCAGATTTATGCGAGTTACTCAACTTGCATATGGTATGGTTGCAACTTGATTTTGAGCGAGTTGGTCTTTCTTGGATGCGAGTTGGAGCATTGTTGAATGCGACTTGTCATATCATGTCCAGATTCGGTGAACCAGGAAGCAAGTTGGGTACTAGCATAAAGGATGCGGGTTGACTATTTAGTCAACTGAGAGTTGCTTACTATTGTCAGTATGCGAGTTGTGTGATCATGAAAAGATAATGCGAGTTGTGTAATATAAACTTGAAGCGAGTTGTGTTTAAGAATATGAAGCGACTTGTGGACTTTTCATCAACCAAATACCAACTCAATCACGACCTCAGCTGCTACTACAACATCATCAGTCCAATGTCCCAACCCTCGACAACAAATAACAACCAATCACCATCACGACTTCTACTACGACTCATTCTAAAATGAACTACAACCCTAAGGCTTCATGATATCCCAACATCTTGATCAAAGGGCAAAATCATGAAAAATTTCATTCTCAAATCTTGTTCGGTTATAAGTAATATCAAACGGTTAAAGCTAGATCTCAGCAATTACTTTTCGTTATATTATTAAGAACATCAGGACTTGGTGGTCCATAAAACGAAAGTAAAAATCTTCATCGATCTATAATTGTTTTAATATCCGAATCTAATTGAAAAAATTCAAAACCATTTAGGGTTTCAAACCTCTTTCATGATTCGTGTATAAGTTAATTAAAATATCAAAGACATGTCAATGGCTTAAGGAAAATGAATATTACTTTAATCGAGATCTCAGCCTTGTTCCTTGTGAGTGGTTCTTCAAACTCATAGATATCAATCAATCTATTCTCACATGAACATCACCTCATTGATCTTATCAGGAGTCTAATCCTTTGAATATCCGAAATAATTGAAAGAAAAGACAATAACAATTTTGTTATCATCCTACTCTCTATTCGGTTTATACAAACTCTAAATAAAATCGGAAACACAAAGGGAAAATGTATAACCTACCTTGAAGCTTTTGTTTGTTCTCATGGCCATCTCTATAATAAAGCCATCCTTGTGGTGAATCAAGGACCTTGGTGCCATCTCTGTGGCTAGGTCACCGTTCTTACTACTGTATTTAATTCATACACTTGATTAGTTTATGATGATGAAAGGAGTTATGTCCAGTTGGAAACAAGGATGAGGCATTTTTGATATGAGAAAAAGAAAGAGGCGGACTAATTTTTATCAGATAAATTAGGGTTTGAGATTATTGTGTTTGTATTATCTGTTAAGTGGGGGGCGGATGTTTTTTGAGAATTTGGTTAAAGATTTTGAGATGGGGGCGTATTTAGGGGTGCCTTATTTTTAGGGTATGTGTGTTATGCCAGCGTTTTATACCTCGAAATCTTTAGGGTTTGCATTTGTTTTGATGGGCCGAGACTGTCTCCATGGTTCAGAATTTTGCTTTGGGCCGACACATGTTACATGTTACATGATATATGGTTCTCTCCTTGGATGGGGTATTACGTTTTTCTCATGGGCTGTGTTAATTTGTTTTTGATTGGGCCATATACTATGTTTCGGGCTGGGACACTTTGTTAGATCACGTAAATTGCAAGAGATGGGCTTTAATAATTGCACGAGCTGTATGAGCAAGTTTCTTCTATGTGACTTGATATATGGAACCGTGAATTATTAAGAAATGAGCTGACTTATTTGGATAAATATAATTGAGCCGTCTATTTTATCGGGATTTGGATGAATATAATCATTAGTATAAGATGAAATGGATTGGGTGTTATTATTTGTATCAGTTAGACCGGTTGTGATCCCCATTCGACTTATGCTAATATTTTGGATCAGATGATTAGTCTGGGCTGCTGAGATTTAATAATATGAAGTTTCATGATATTTGAAGTGATGAGATCTGACAACAAGATTTGTCGAGGTATGAGATTTGATGATGAGACTTGTTGTGATGAGGTTTGATAATTTGGTTTCTACATTTTCACGAATGATATTATGTTGCGGCTTGAATTGATGGTTGAACAAAGTTGACTTCGAGGTTGCTTGTATTTCTTATTTGGAATTGATATGAAGTTCTCCGGGCGCGTTTACTTATTTCGTCTTCTTTCTTTCTACCCTTCCGCGAAGATGACTTGTTTGGGCGTTTATTGAGTGTGATAAAGACTTGGCTATTCAGTTACGTTTGTGATTCTTTCTCGCTTAACCCACAACGTAGCTATCACTTCGGTTTCTCACGCAGTTGAGGATATGTCAAGAGGTTTTGTACATTGGGTACACCGTTTCTTTTTCACAAGGATTTATACAAGCTTAAGTAACAAATCTGGGGAATTCTACTTCATGTTCAAGTTTGGTATATCGGATTTACTTCAGCAAATGGTCACTGCAATAGCCGACAGAATGCGTGAATGATGTATTTACCAAAATGTTTATTGGATGGTTGATGATAATGTTGATGTTGGATAATGAACCGCTGCATGTTCCTCTAAAACAGATATTCACCGAAACCAAAGTTGTCATAACACATTCAAGCTGACATTGTTTACGGTTTTGTCTTGATTTTGTAAAATCCCGCGAAAGAATCTATTTCTCGGTTTAAATCATAGACTTATAAAATCCCGTGACAATGGAAACATCCTGGTAATTGTAAAGTGCGTTTCCTGATCTATCTTACGGTTTATTCTTGGTTTTGTAAAATCCTGCGAAAGAAACTATTTCTCGGTTTAAACCAAAGAATTGTAAAATCCCGTATTGATGGAACCATCTTGGAGAAAGGAAAGTGTATTTCGAGGTCGTATCTGATGCTGGTGCTACAGTTTCTACTTTGAAGAAGGAATAAAAGGGTGTACTTCATGAATTGGATGTGTGTTTGGATATTCGTCATGACAGTTTGGTTATTACATGATTTTACGGGGTTATGTGCTTTTTACCATGGTCAGGATGAAAACCATTATCATAGTTCACTTAAAATGTCAAAGGAGGCTAAATTTGACCTTTTAACCAGAAGATGTGACAACGGGGTTAATTCACTATTATTTATTTGAGGTTGAAGTGAAATATCACGGCAAGTGTACTTAGTATCTGAAGGTATCGGGGATGGTTGGATGAAGATTCTTCAAGATCATTGTTCGAGCTTGTTATAAAAAATGAAGACTTGGAAATCTAGTTATTGTTGGGTGACTTTTTCCTTTTCTTTTACCACTTGGGGGAATTGGGCTCTTACCACGACAAAATAACTATCACTTTAAGGAGTTACATTGTAGTGCTCAGTGTCACATTCAATTGTAGATTTTCAAGAGGTGATGTACGTCTTGTACTTGATGGTTGGTTGGAGGAAGAGTATAGAGTACTTACAGATTCAATAGAGGATGAAGTCTCGGCACCGCTCTTTGTTACATATGTGCAAGTTTAAGTCATGAGTTCGGGATAGTTTACTTCAGGGTCAAATTCATCATATTGGGTTTTTTCCATCAGTTGTCACAACAAAGAGCCTACTGAATGATAATGGGGTGATTACATGTTTTGGCAAGAGATGATGAAAAGAGAGAGATTGATGACGTTTGAACACAACAGTTCAAGCCTCGTACTCTAAAGAAAAGAAAAGTGTACGTCTCAGTGTGCTTTATCTTCTGAAGAAGAGAAATATTCTCACTAATGACCATTCTCATCAACATGCTTCATGCTTTTTCCATGCGCTTTCAAACATCAAGTGAACCGGACTACCGTTGATTGTTTTTCTTATTCCACTTGCTCAACTTTAATGACGATGGCGACATCATGTGCTAATTTTGCGGGGGAGAAGTGTGAATAGACTACATTTGTTGAAGATATTCACTTATTCAATCAACAATGGCAACTTCGTATGCAATTCTTGAGGGGGAGATGAAGTGTGAATTTACTGCATGGTTGATTGATTTCTAAGAATAAATTGTCAAACGGCTCCAAACTCATGTAAAAATCGAGCTTATTCTTATCGGGTCATCTTCACATGGAGTTTTCTAGTAAGAGTCGTTGGTTAACATCTTCACACGGGCAGATTTGATTAATGACAAAGTGCTTCCAGTTGTGAGGCGGATTTCCTTAATGAACATCTTTCTGTTCTTGTTTGATTGGGATGGATTTGAGTTAAGGGGATTTGCTATTTGTATGTTAACGGGAATGCATTTGGTGGGTTGAAGATGTTGACTTTCTAGTCCCCAATTGGAAAATCTTGAAGAAGGTCGAGTCTACAGTCGGTTCTACATTTTCTGCTATATGTTAGAAGACTAAAAGACGAGTTACATTTGATTATCAAAAGACTTCTTCTTATTTTGGGCATTTATTAAAAGATTGTCGGTTTAGGGGAGAGCACTAATTGGGGGAGAGTGAAATGCCAGATTTAATCCCCAATTAGACTTTCTCACATTCTTCAGCAAGTTGATTCTCACAGATACATCTGAGCTAATGATGTTCTTCTCAAATGATTTCTAGTATACGGGCGTACAATGAGTTGCCGATTCTGAAGTATCAAAACCAGCAAGGGGGAAGGAGACACGGATCTAAACCCGAGTAAACTTGATAAGCTTAATACTTCTAAGTGATTGAAGATATCCTGGGAAGACATATGTCATTACCGCAGAGAAACTCAAGATTTGACTCATGGCGTCTAGTGTTCTTATTCCAATGATGTGGGGGAAGCGATGTAATAGAAAGTTTCTGAATATATAAGAGGTACACAAGTGTGCGATGATCTCGATGTTATCGCAATCATCAGGGGAGAGAGAATTGTGTACATTGGGGGGCGCTCAGCTGTCTCACTTGAGGGCTTAATCAGTGATTCAGAGATATAATCACTTATTCCGGAGTTGACATCCGCAGAGATAATCAGCGATTCGTCCTGCTTCTTCAATGTTATCGGTTGTTCTCTCTTTGGGCATTCGGGTACTTCGGGTTCTTGAGCTTAATACACTTTTTTTAGGGGGAGAGAAAAGTATACATTGGGGTTATTCTTTGTGCCTTGGACTTAATCTGCTACTTCGATGGTATAAGTTTCTTCGTCTTCAGGTATATGTGTATTCGGGTTCGTGAGCTCTAGTCTAAGAGATTGACTGCATCAATTCAACTACTTGGGGGAAGTGGTTTCTTGACACCTTTTGGAATGGATCGATTCAGACTTCAGTTGAAAGGAAATTTGAGAAGATTAGTTAAATGTGGGATGATACGTTGTTGTTGTTCTATTGGATGATATAGCCTCGAACGAAGAATCACGGTGATTATCCTTAAAAGGAGCAACATGATCAATGATAATAGTGTGCTTCTTGGTGCACCTGGCTAAGGGAAGCTTGAATGAAATCTTTGAATCTGCTCAGCTAAAGGATTTTCAGTTTGGGGAGAAGCTACCAAAGTCTCACTTTCATATGGTTCAATTTATTTCTTCTGTTCAAGTGCCTTGGAAGCTTTGGTGGTGAATGTTTAAGAGATGATGACTTTTATCTTCTACAACGAGGCTGCTCGATATCCTTATCTCGGTACTCGTATCATCATCTTCTTAAACTATATCATCTAATCTATCTTTGTAAATACTTATCTAAAAGCAAAATAAAAAAATATAAAACCAGCAAAACAAAATAGAAAAATATAAAATCAACAAAAATCCATAAAAATTTGGAAAATCAGAAAATACCAAAAATATATTTTCTCAAGACATGTCTTCTGGTATAGATAACATCTACGGTCTTAGAAATGGCATTCAATAATGGCACGGGACTTTAGATGAAGTTCGAGCAGGAGGTGTAAATATTATTTTCTAAACATGTCTCAAAATATGGCTTGCAGTTATTTCAGACTGTAACCTATGCTTAAAACTATGGCTTGTTATTATTTCCGATAGCAACCCGATCTTCAAGGAAGGAAAGTGCTGAGCTAAAACAATTTTTCAAAAATTTTGTGCACTTATCCTAAAACAAATATGAAGAAAGTATGTCGAAGGACTGCTGTTCCTACTCAAATATTTTTCCTTCTAAAATTCTTCAGAAAAATATTTGTTTGAACAAAATGGTCGAAAATGAGTTGCTTGTAAATCAATTAGATTCATAGTTTTTCGTAAAAATTGAAAACTCAATCAATGACTTCAGCGCTTTTAAACTTTTCAAAAAATGGGTCATTAATTGAGGGGGAGAATGTTTTCAAATTTATATCATCTAACGGACTTATCTAATTATCTTATATACTTAAATGTTAAACATGTTAACCTACGTTGAAGGACTAGGTGCCTAGGATAAGATTGTTAGGATTAGATGATTAGAGTTTGAGGATGTTAGGAATTGGAAATTCCATGTTAAAGTGTCGGTCACCCCAATTATGGTCTAGCATAAGTTAGCTCGTAGACATATCGTTATTTACGTTATTTAGTAGTTTATTAGTTAGTTTGTAGCGTAGTTTAGTTTAGAGTAACACCGTGGAGGAAGGACGGGTCTTTACCCACTGTATACCTGATCCACAGGCCGTTAGGAGGTCGTTATGTCTGTAACTATAAATACCCCTTCCATCCTTGGAAGGGGTGGTGATTTCTAATCTAACCTTTCATAATTTACAAAGCAAGTCTCTAGCAAGAAACACCCTCTCTTATCTTTCTCTCTCTAAATGGCTAACATGTATTTCCATCATACAAGACCACCCGAATCATCAAACACAATAAATATTACGATCCTACAAATGGTACCAGAGCCATGGTTATTGTGTTGTGTTGATTCATTGTGGTTTTGATTCTTGTAAAAGCTGGTTTTTGTACTTATTGGTTGGTTAGAATTTTTTTCCTTTTACTATTGAATAAACAGTTTTTCAACAAATGTTTTATGTATCTGTTTTGATCAAGATGTCATATGGTCAAGATATGAGAACATATTGTTTGTGTCAAGGATATGTCTTGTGTTTTTGTTACCAGTTTATCTATGAACATTTGTGGTCAATATTGGTCAACTACAGGTCTAACATGAGTCCTTTTGATGCATTTTCTGGGTTTATAAGAAGCTGGTCGGAATACTTGGTCGGAAACATCACCGGAAAAAATTTAAATGTCAAATCTTGTTGTTTTTCTTATAGGCGACTTGTCTTTTTTTTGTGTCCAGATTCAGTGTACTAAAAGCGAGTTGTCTATATTGTTGTTAACTGATGAAGTCAGCGACTTGTCCATGTTTTTCTTACTAGCGAATTGTTATACAAAAAAACCATTGGGTAGCGAGTTGAGTATGTAATCTGTGTAGCGACTTGTATTTACAAGTCGTAGCGATTTGACCATCATATAGCGACTTGCTTCAAGTTAGCAACTTGGGAAGTAATGAAAAACAGGTAGCGAGTTGTGCATATACAGCTTTGTGACTATTGAGTCAAAAGCGAGTTGGGTTTATAATAGCGACTTGACTCAAAATGGTTAGCGACTTGACTCAAAAAGGTTAGCAACTTGTGTGTTTTGACATACAATTAATCTAGCGACTTGACATGAACATAAATGGTGAAGAAGAATTGACTGCCAAGATCTTGACCCATAATAACAAATACTACATGACCCTTAAACGACATCAAGACCACAACCACAATATCAAATAAACCACAAATACCTCAAACTCTCAATGACCTCAAGACTAAACCATCATCAAACTCGTGCATCAACAAAACTCATAGAAAAGTAAATCTCAGATTTAGTTTCGAGGTCTTAACAAGTTATATCAAACCTCTAAGGGTCTATATCTTGAAACAAACTCATCATTGAACCCTCTTGACTCGACTCTAAGATTAACGAGAATGGAATAATACATTAAGTGGATCTCAGTTTGTTCGTGTCTATTATAAGGGGCATATCAAGACCATCAAGGGTCCATTTACACGACATTCATCACAGATCCATGGTTTTTCTTTTTACGAGATACTGAAATGACTCCAACAAAATACTACACGAGATCTCAGGTTCTACTCTCTTAAGTATATCAATGAGACATCAAGACTTATAAAAGTCTATAATCGAGAGCAGTTCTCATCATCGATCTCATTTTTGGAAGCTAAGCTTCACTCTATATCCGAATATAAAAAGGAGTAAGGTTAACAAAACTGTCAACTCATTTCTTTCATTCATTAATTACGAAAAAGAAAAACTCATTAAAGATAATGAAGATGTAAAACCTACCCGTTACATTTGATTTGTACTGAAACATCTTGCCATCCCTGTGGCTTAACTCGTTGATTCCATACCCTCGTAGCCATCCCTGTGGCGAGGCTATCCATTCTAGGATTGGTGAGATCAATATAGAATGATATACGACGGATGGGGATGATTCGTTTGAAAGGATGAATAGGGTTTCGAATCTTTGTATATCTATGGGTTTATTTGTGATATTCAGATCATGAACAGATGTGAAAGTGGCAGATTATTGTAAGTGTTTAGGGTTTGGTGAAGTATTGTTTGACTGCACTTGTAAAAGAAAGTTTAGGCTAAATGAGAGGGGGGGGGGGCATATTTGAGAAAGTGTTTTAGTGTTATGTAATGACCTAATGTTTAGGGTGTTACGTTTTATAATCCTGATGGAAGTATTCTGACTTGGATGTTGGATTGGGTTGTGATTTGGTTCGTGGGCTTCAATAATAAAAACGGGCTGCTATTGTAAGAAATTGAAGTTGGGCTGTGATATCGTATGGAATGAGGGACAATGATAGATGGGTCATGGATTGGCATTCTTTGTCTAATATCGTTGGAGTTAAGCTAAAATGTCTTAATTGAATAAATTGATATTCGATTTTTTTTATATCTTCAATCTTTTCCAATGTTTTATCACTTGGTATATGAGTGATATATGACTTTCTCTGGAATACTTGTTCATGGCTTGTGTTACTGATTGAACTCGAGGTTCTTGCCTGGTATTATTAATTTGGTCGGATGGGCTTCTCACGAGTTTTGATATCATGATGTTTTATGAGACTTGGATAATATGAGATATGCTGAAGAGATTTGACGATGAGATTTGATGATGCAATTTATTATGCTATGAGGTTGGGTACTTTGGTGTATACATTTTCACGGAGAATAAAATGTCACGGCTTAAAATGTTATTGAAACTTGGCTGACTACGGGGTTGATTGTATTTGGTATTTCTTATTTGGATTTGTCGTGAGGTTTTCCGGGCACAGTTACTTATTTTATCTTCGTTCTTTCTACCCTTCTGAGAAGATGATTTGTTTGGGCATTTACAGTGTGTTTGATAAAGGCTTGGCTACTTAGTTGCGTTTGTGATTCTTTCTCACTTAACCCACAACGAAGCTATCACTTCGGTGTCTCACTCAGTTAAGAATGTCAAAAGGTTTTGTACATTGGGTACACCGTTTCTTTCCCAGGAGGATTAGTACAAGTTTAAGTAACAAATCTGGGGAATTGTACTTCATGCTCAAGTTTGGCCTATCGGGTCTATTTCTCCATGTGGTCACTACAATAGCCAACATAATGCGTGTTGATGTATTTATCATAGTGTTTATTGGATGGTTGGTGATATTGTTGATGTTGGATAATGAACCACGGCGTGTTCCCCTAAAACAGATATTCACTGAAACCAAAGTTGTCATAACACGTTCGAAATACCATTGTTTACGGTTTAGTCTTGATTTTGTAAAATCCCGCGAAAGAACCTATTTCTCGGTTTAAATCATAGACTTGTAAAATCCCGTGACAACGGAAACATCCTGGTAATAGTATAGTGCGTTTCCGGATATATCTTATGGTTTATTCTTGGTTTTGTAAAATCCCGCGAAAGAATCTATTTCTTGGTTTAAACCATGGAATTGTAAAATCCCGTAATGATGGAACCATCCTGGAGAAAAGGAAAGTGTATTTTGGGATCTTTTCTGATGCTGGTGCTACGGCTTCTGCTTCGAAGAAGCGATAAAAGGGTGTACTTCATGAATTGGATGTGTGTTTGGATATTCGTCATAGCAGGTTGGTTATTACTTGGTTTTACCGGGTTATGTGCTTTTAACCATGGTCGGGATGAAAACCATTATCATAGTTCACTTTAAACGTCAAATGAGGCTAGATTTGAGCTTTTAACAAGAAGATGTGAGAACGGCGTCAATTCAGTATTATTTATTTGAGATTGAAGTGAAATATCACGGGCGAGTGTACTTAGTATCTGAAGGTATCGGGGATGGTTGGATGAAGATTCTTCAAGATCCTTGTTCGAGCTTATTATCAAAAATGAAGACTTGGAAATCTAGTTATTGTTGGGTGACTTTTACCTTTTCTTTTACCACTTGGGGGAATTGGGCTCTTATCACCACAAAATAACTATCACTTTAAGGAGTTACGTTGTAGTGCTCAGTGTCACATTCAATTGTGGATTTTCAAGAGGTGATGTACGTCTTATACTTGTGGTTGGTTGGATGAAGAGTATAGAGTACTTAGACATTCAATGGAGGATGAAGTCTCAGCACCGCTCTTTGTTACATATGTGCAAGTTTAAGTCACGAGTTCGGGATAGTTTACTTCAGGGTCAAATTCATCATATTGGGTTTTTCTCCATCAGCTGTTACGATAAAGAGCATACTGAATGATAATGGGGGGATTACAAGTTTTGCTAAGAGATGATGAAAAGAGAGAGATTATGAAGTCTGTTCACATCAGTTCAGGCCTCGTACTTCAACATTATGACGTATGAACACAACAGTTCATGCCTCATACTCTAAAGAAAAGAAAAGTGTACGTTTCAGTGCGCTTTATCTTCCAAAGAAGAGAAATCTTCTTATGACATTTGAACACAACAGTTCAAGCCTCGTTCCTCAAAGAAAAGACATGTGTACGCTCCAGTGCGCATTATCTTCTGAAGAAGAGAAATCGTCTTATTATGACCATTCTCATCAACATGCTTCATAGTTTTTCCATGCGCTTCAGTCATCAAGTGAACCGGGCTACTGTTGATTGTTTTCTTATTCCACTTGCTCAACTATAATGACGATGGCGACATCATGTGCTAATCTTGCGGGGGAGAAGTGTGAATAGAATACATTTGGATGATAATCACTTGTTTAATCAAGAATGGCATCTTCGTATGCAATTCTTGAGGGGGAGAAGAAGTGTGAATTTTCTGCATGGTTGATTGATATTTGAGAATATATGGTCAAACGGCTCCTAACTCATGTAAGAACCGAGCTTCTTCTTATCGGATCATCTTCACATGTAGTTTCTTCTAAGAGCCGTTGGTTGACATCTTCACATGGGCTGATATGAAAGTGTAAATGACAAAGTGCTTCTAGTTGCTGGGCTGATTTCTTTGATGAACATCTTTCTGTTCTTGTTTGATTGGGAGGGATTTTAGTTAAGGAGATTTGCTACATATAAGGTAATTGGAACGCATTTGGTGAGATGAAGATGTTAACTATCTAATTCCCCAACCGACAATCTTGAAGAAGGTCGAGTCTACAATGGTTCTACATTTTCTGCTAAATGTTAGAAGACTAAAGACGAGTTGCATTTGATTATCTAAAGACTTCTTCCAATTCTCGGCATTTATTAAAAAGATTGTCGGTTTTGGGGAGAGCACTAATTAGGGGAGACTGAAATGCCATATTTAATCCCCAATTAGACTTGCTCATTCTTCTTCAAAGAAGTTGATTCTCATAAAGACTTCAAGCGTTCTTCTCATAAGATTTCAAGTATCTGCTTATGAGTTGCCGATTTTGAAGTGTCAAAACCAGCAAGGGGTAAGGAGACAAGCATCTAAACGCGAGTAAACTTGATGAACTTAATTCTTCTAAGTGATTGAAGATATCCCGAAAAGACAAATGTCATGACCGCAGAGAAACTCAAGGTTTGACTCATTAGTGTTCTTATTCCAACTATGTGGGGAAGAGATGGAAGAGTTAGTTTCTAAGATAAAAGAGGTACACAAGTGTGTGATGATTTGATGTTATCGCAATCATCATGGGAGAGAATTGTGTACATTGGGGCTCAAGTGTTTCACTTGAGTGCTTAATCGTGATTCGAGATATAATCACTTATTCCGAGTTGACATCCGAGAGATAGTCATCCGCAGAGATAATCACTGATTCGGCCTGCTTCTTCAATGTTATCGGTTATTCTCTCTTTGGGCATTCGGGTACTTCGGTTCTTGAGCTTCATACACTTTCTTCGTGGGAGAGAAAAGTATACATCGGGGTTATCCTTTGGCTATTGGACTTAATCTGCTACTTTGATGGTATAAGTTTCTCTGTCTTCGGTATATGTGTATTCGGTTCTGAGCTCTAGTCTAAGAGACGACCTGCATCAATTCATCTACTTGGGGAAGTGTTCTCTTGACAACTTTTGGAATGGATCGCCTGACTTCTGGTTATGAAATTTGAGAAGATTATTTAAGAGTGGGATGATACGTTGCTATTCTTGTTGATGATATAACCCCGAATGGAGAACCTCGATTATCGTTCTTAAAAGGAGCAAATGATTTATGATAATGGTGTGCTTCTTTGTGCACTGGCTAAGGAAGCTTGAAAGAAAGCTTGAATCTGCTCATCTAAAGGATTTTTGGTTTGAGGGGAAGCTGCCAAAGTCTCACTTTCAGATGGTTCAATTTCTTTCTTCAATTCAAGAGCCTCGAAAGCTTTGGTGGTGAAAGTTTTAGGGATGATGACTTCTATCTTCTACAACGGGTCTGCTCGATATCCTTATCTCGGTACTCGTATCATCATCTTCTTAAACTATATCATCTACTCTATCTTTGTATATATTTATTAAAAACCAAATACAAAAATATAAAACCAACAAAAAGAAAATAGAAAAATATAAAACCTTCAAAAACCCATAAAAATCAAAATTTGAAAAATACCAAAAATATGTTTTCTCAAGACATGTCTTCAGGTATCGATAACATCTACGGTCTTAGAAATGTCATTCAATAATGGCACGGACCATAGATGAAGTTCGAGCAGGAGGTGTAAATATTCTTTTCCAAAACATGTCATAAATCAAATGGCTTACGCTTATTTCAGCATCAGAACCCGGCTTAAAACCATGGCTTGCTATTATTTCAGATAGCAACCTGCTCTTTTAAAGAAAGGAAAGTGTTGCGCTAAACCATTTTTCAAATATTTCGTGCACTTATCCTAAAAACAATTTGAGGAAAGTATGTCAAGGATCTGTTCCTACACAAAAATGTTTTTCCGTCTAAAATTCTTCAGAAAAATATTTGTTGTTTTCAAAATGGTGGTAAATGAGTTGCTTGAAAAACAATCAGATTTTTTCATAAATTTGAAAACTCAATCAATGACTTCGCTTTTAAACTTTTCATAAAATGAGTCATTGATTGAAGGGGAGAATGTTTTCAAATCTATATCATCTAACGAGCTTTCTTAATTATCCCAAATGCTTAATTAAAAAAATGATGTTAACCTATGTTGAAGGACTAGGTGCCTAGGATATGATTGTTAGGTTTAGATGATTATAGTTTGATGAACACATTATTCCCATGCCTTATATGAACTGATTGATATGTTGAATTGACTTTTATTAGTCGATTGCTGTTTGGGTGATGTCGACCACCATATATCTGTATGTGTGTTCACTAACGTATGCAGGTATATTGGTATATAAGAATGTTCCCGATCCGGATCCCACAAATGAAGATGATTGGATGCCGAAAGGAAAGGGTAACTATATCTTGGGTTGACAAATGAAGAAACGGAGCTTAATTGGACTTCTATGGAGAGTTGGCATAAATGCAACGTAAGAGGTCTCCTTTGCATCAGCAGTAAGAAGTCTCATCATCAGATGGTTTTCTTCAAAGCAAATGAAGAAACGGAGCTTAATTAGACCTCAATTGGCATTAAAATGCAACGTAAGAAGTCTCACGCATCACAGACGGTTTTTCTTCCAAGCCCTACAAAGAACAACATAAGCTTCTCAACCACCTAATGTATCTTTGTGCATGATACCATTTTTAAACAATTTTGAAAAATTTGATTAAATTGTTTTGAAAATGGAAAATATTGTTTTGAAAATTAATTGGACTAAATTTTGAAAATCACCGAACTTCAATTTATCAAAACTTAAGTCACTCAATCATCGACTACGGTCATCGATTGAGAGGGAGAGTGATTTAAAATAAAATATTTTCAAACAATATTTCTTCATAAAAGTCCGGATTGTACAAAAAAAATGGTGATCTAAAGATTTAATGTTATGTCATGGTATGATTTTTTTTAAACTCAAAGATCTTTCAAAATGAAATTTTTTTCGTTCTTGTTTGATTGTGAAATTGTTTTATTTTACTTAAAGATCTCTTAAAACTATCATACCTGACACTAACAATCTTTAATGTTTTAAATTGGTCCTTATCATATTTTCAAAATTAAATCAAGCCACGTCTTTCCCCAAACTTTTCTAAATGATTTAAATCAATTGGGATCACAAATCTCAAATGGTTTGATATTTTTGATCGGGGAAGAGATCGTGATTTAAATCTCAAATCTGTTTTAGTCCTTTAAAGGCACTCCTGCCTCCATGTGCCAAACGATTTCATATACATAATGCACATGTTGAGGAGGAGGATTTATCCAAAAACAAGATGAGTTTTAAATCAGGCACATTTTCTCCCATGTTTTCTAAACCTTATTAAATCACTTGGGATCCAAAATCTCAAAGGGTTTGATATTTTTGATCGGGGAGAATTTGTGATTTAATAATGAAATTTGATAAATGATGATCGATTTGATTCAAAAGTGCATGCTGCTCTCCCATATGTGCTAAACACTTTCGAATCTCGAAGCATATATTGAGGGGAGCATTTCAAAAGAAAATAAACTATCAAGGTACAAAGATTTCTATGTTTCATCATAAAGTACCTTGATTGATTTTCTAATGGTTTTCAATGGCAATTCAATCGTGGAAGTACTTTAAAAACCTCTTGCCTCTATGTGATAAAATGATTTCAAATATCCTATGCACATATTGAGGGGAGAATTTACCAAGAAAATCAAATGGCTTTTTCTATGAAAATTGTGATCAAAGAAAATATTTCAAAGTCCTCTTGCCTCCATGTGCTAAACAATTTCTAAATCATATGCACATGTTGAGGGGGAGGTTTTCTAAATGATCAAAACAATTAAGGTACAAAATGCTTTGATTTTATATCACAAGTACCTTGATTGATTTTTCCAAATGATTTTTCAATTGGTTTCAAAAAGGAATGAACTGTACCAAAAGACCGACCATTTTACTTTATGTATGGAGTTATAAGGATGGTGAGGTTAGGTATTAGTTCCCACGATCCGCCAGAACCGGAGGGATCTACCAGGGACAATCCACTAGATAGTGTAGAGTCCTTAGGTATGATGAAAAAGGAGAAAATGAGAATATGGGAAGAGTGCGGATCGAGATGAGCTAGTAATCGAATAAACCCAACAAGGTTCTAGTTATGAAGTCTCTAAGCACATGAAGGGGTTGAAGAAAGAAAAAGAAATGAATATGAAAAGGGTGAAAAGAAATAGCCCTCCAATAATTCAACCTTAGGCGTAAACCGGTTCAATACATATGCTACTAGTGTTTACCAAGGTAACACTGGTATTGAAGACAAGACGTCATGGACCCAAAGGACGACCGCACTAACTTCCCAAACCACTCAAGTTCCTCTTAAAAGGGCTTGTTTCATTCTCACGGGAACCTACATAATCTATCGACTTTCTCTTAGAGATTGTTGATATTGAAGAAGGAGACCCTCTCCCTAGTCTCCGGCATAGGAACCAAATGTGCACAATTGAGTCTAGAGCCAAGAGATCATCCACAATATCTCATTAGGACACAAAATTAATGAAGACTTGATGTTTCACACAATGTGGAAAGTGAGTATATATTAAGAGTCCTACGCATTATCCTTGTGGTATTGCCGAACATCCGAAAGTGATATATTAAAATATTCACGATGAAGATGGAAATACTTCTAGAGCCAACATCAAACAAGCTCTTGGTGGGTGACATGTGAGATCTTCTCTAAAGATCAAACTTTTGACAACTGGATAGAAATAATGGGGCGATTCAATCTTGAATCAACCTTGGTCCAGGATAAGGATTGACGGATACCTTTGAAAAATCCGGTCGCTGCAAAAACTCTTTTCTCTAGCACTTCGACCGTGTATTATGTTTTCAAATTAAAAGGGTATTTATGATTGAAAATTGATTTCTTCTTCTAAACCTTCATCGTATTGAAAAACTCTTTATCTTAAGCAATACGCGATTGTTTTCAAATCATTTTTTTTATCAATCATTAAATCTTAATTTGCTGGTTCACTCACTCCGTGTTGTCTTCTTTGAGACGCTCCGGTTTGAGAACGGCTAGAACAAGCAAACCTGTCAAGGAGATTCTTCGAATTATACCGATCACAGTACTTGTATCGACAACGGGAACCGTGGGTCGTGTACCTCAATTCAACGAAAGTGATCAAAGACACTTTCTTGTGTTTTATTGCTAACTGTTGTTTGCAGGTACATTTGGACGGTTGCGGTACCATCGTAATTGAGGAGTCAATCCCAAGCCGCATGCTCACATCATCCACACTTAATTGAAGAAATCATGACTGGTGCATATCTACATAACCCGGCTCGATATTTTTATACTATGCTTTTGCTACGCTGCCGCAAATATCATGAACCAAAGAAGCTTCCGCTACTCTGATGGAAAGATGTCATGATCCAAAAGTGTGAGCATGTCGGTCCTAAAGTCACAACTTCACATGATGGCAACACAATAAAGGGTGATCCGAGATTTATCGTATGATGATCTCAAAGAAAGCTCGAAGATCATCAAAGATGTGGATCAGATCAAAGACCTCCACTTAAAGTACAAAGCAGTCGGACTTTGAAGAATCACTGATTAAGCACAAAGATTGCGGAATTGAAGAATTGTAGTCTACGAGCTCAAGAACAAAGTCAAGAATAGAATGCTAGGATGAAAAATGTATTTCATGGGGTTACCTCCCTTAGGGGGAGATTGTTAGGAATTGGAAATTCCATGTCAAAGTGTCGGTCACCCCAATTATGTTCTAGCATAAGTTAGCTCGTAGACATATCGTTATTTACGTTATTTAGTAGTTTATTAGTTAGTTTGTGGTGTAGTTTAGTTTAGTGTAACACCGTGGAGGAAGGACGGGTCTTTACCCACTGTATACCTGATCCACAGGCCGTTAGGAGGTCGTTATGTCTGTAACTATAAATACCCCTTCCATCCTTGGAAGGGGTGGTGCTTTCTAATCTAACCTTTCATAATTTACAAAGCAAGTCTCTAGCAAGAAACACCCTCTCTTATCTTTCTCTCTCAAAATGGCTAACATGTATTTCCATCATACAAGACCACCTGAATCATCAAACATAATAGATATTATGATCCTACAGAGGAACACATTATTCCCATGCCATTTATGATCTGATTGATATGTTGTATTGACTTTGATTAGTCGATTACTGTTTGGGTGATGTCGACCACCATATATTTGTATGTGTGTTCACTAACGTATGCAGGTATATTGGTATATAAGAATGTTCCCAATCCGGATCCCACAATATAAGATGATTGGATGCCTATCTTGGGTTGACAAATGAAGAAATAGAGCTTAATTTGACTTCCATGGAGAGTTAGCATGAAAAAATGCAACGTAAGAGGTATCACTGCATCAGCAGACGGTTTTCTTCCAACCCTCAACAACAACTACAAAAGCTGCTCAACCACCTAACTTATCTTTAGCAGTGATAATACCATTTTCAAAATATTTGATAAAATTGTTTTGAAAATGGAAAAAATATTGTTTTGAAAATAAATTGGACTAAATTTGAAAAATCACCTAACTTTATTTTTATCAAAACCTAAGTTACCTAATCAACGACTACGTAAGTTATCGCTTGAGGGGGGAGGGAAAAAAAGTATTAAACCATATTTCTTCATAAAATTCCGCTTGTAACAATAAAAAGTGGTGATCTAAAGATTCATGTTATATCATGGTATGATTTTCTTTAAAATCAAAGATATTTCAAAATGAAATTTTTTCTGTTCTTGTTTGATTGTGAAATTGTTTTATTTTACTTAAAGATCTCTTAAAACAAATCAAACCTGACACTAACAATCTTTAATGTAAAAAATTAATCCGTATAAATCATATTTCAAAAATTAAATCTAGCCATGTCTTTCCCCAAAAATTTTCCAAATGATTTAAATCAATCGGGATCCAAAATCTCAATTGGCTTGAGATTTTTGATCGGGGGAGAGATCGTGATTTAAATCTCAAATTTGTTTAAATGGAATTGGTTTTAGTCATTTAAAGGCACTCCTGCCTCCATGTGCCAAATGATTTCTAATACATAATGCACATGTTGAGGGGGAGCATTTATCCAAAAACCAGAAGAGTATTTAAACAAGGCCACATATTCTCCCATATCTTCTAAACCTTATTAAATCACTTGGGATCCAAAATCTCAAAGGGTTTGATATTTTTGATCGGGGGAGAATTTTTGATTTAATAATGAAATTTGATAAATGATGATCGACTGATTCAAAGGTGTGTTGCTCTCCCATATGTGCTAAACGCCAACCTCGGCATATTGAGGGGAGCATTTCAAAAGAAAATAAACTTTCAAGGTATAATGATTTCTATGTTTTAACATAAGTACCTTGATTGATTTTCTAAATGGTGTCTTAATGGCTTTTGTGATCGTGAATGTACTTCAAAAGAACTCTTTCCTCTATGTGATAAAATTTTTCAAATATCCTACACACATATTGAGGGGGAGAATTTACCAAGAAAATCAAATGGCTTTTCCTAGAGAAATTGTGATCAAGAATTCAAAGAACTCTTGCCTCCATGTGCTAAACAATTTACAAATCATATGCACATGTTGAGGAGCATTTAAATGATCAAAAATATTAAGGTACAAAATGCTTTGATATTATATCACAAGTACCTTGATTGATTTTCCAAATGATTTTTCAATTGGTTTTATGGAAGAATGAACTGTACCAAAAGACCGAATTTTATTTATGCATGGAGTCATAAGGATGGTGAGGTTAGGTATTAGTTCCCATTATTCGCCAGAACCGGAGGGATCTACCTAGGGACAATCCACTAGATAGTGTAGAGTCTTTAGGTATATTGAAAGAAGGAGAAAAGTGAGAAATGGGAAGTGTGCGGACTGAGATAGAGCTAGAACTAGAATAAACCCAACAAGGTTCTAGTAATGAAGTCTCGTATAATCGAAGGGGTTAGAATGAAAAGAATTGAATATGAAAAAGGTGAAAAGAAAGCCCTCCAATAATTCAACCTTAGGGCGGTAACTGGTTCAATACATATGCTACCGTGGTTGCCAAGGTAACGCCGTATTGAAGACAAGACATCATGGACCCAAAGGACGCACCCACTATAACTTCCCAAGCTACTCAAGTTCCTCTTAAAAGGGCTTGTTTCATTCTCACGAGAACCGCATAATCTATCGACTATCTCCTAGAGATTGTTGATATTGAAGAAGGAGACCCTTCTCTAGTTTCGCATAGGAACCAAAAAATGCACAATTGAGTCTAGAGCCAAGAGATCATCCACAATATCTCATTAGTACACAATTTTGAAGACTTGCTGTTTTCACACAATGTGAAAGTAATATATATTTTAAGAGCCCTACGCATTATCCTTGTGGTATTGCCAGAACATCCGAGTGATATATTAAATATTCACGATGAAGATGGAAAGCCTTCAAGAGCCAACATCAAATAAGCTCTTGGTGGGTGACATGTGAGATCTTTCCAAAAGATCAAGATTGTGACAATTGGATAGAAACAATGGGGCGATTCAGTCTTGAATCAACCTTGGTCCAGGAAATGAATTGACGAATACTTTTCAAAAACCGTTCGACGTAAATCTTTTCTAGCGATCGAATGTGTATTCATTTTCAAATTCAAATAATATCTCTGATTGAAAAAATACTTTAGAAAACCACCATGTGCGAATCTTCTTTTCTAGCACATCAATGTGTACTCATTTCAAATACAAAAGTATTTTGATTGAAAGTTGATATTTCTCCATAAAACCTCAGATTGCAAAAACTCTCTTTCTTCAAGCAATACGCCATTGTTTTTCAAATCAATTTTTCATCAATCAGCTAATCTCAATTCGGGTTCACTCACCGCGGTTTTCTTCTTTGAGACATTCCCGTTTGAGAACGTAGAATGTACCGTGAAACCCTATCAAGGAGATTCTTCGACCACCCTGATCACGTGCAGTACTTGTAATGACACGGGGAATCGTAGCCGTGGTAATTAATTCAACGAAAGTGATCAAAGACACTTTCATGAGCTTTATTGCTAACCGTTGTTTGCGGTGTACATTTGGATGGGGCTTGTACCGACGTAATTGAGGAGTCAATCCATACCACATGCTCACCCATCCACACCTAATTGAAGAAATCATGACTTGTGCATATCTATAAGAACCTGGCTCTAATATTTATACTGCGGTTTCGCTTACGCCGCAAATATCATGAGCCAAGAAAGCCTTCCATACTCGATGAAAAGATGTCATGATCCGTAAAGTGAGCATGTCGGTCCAAAGTCACAACAACACATGATGGCAACACAAAAAAGGGTGATCCGTGAGATTTATGTGGCTGATGATCTCAAAGTAAAACTCAAAGATCATCAAAGATGGATCGCCAAAATTCCAACTAAAAGTACAAATCAATGCAGACTTTAAAGAATCGCTACTAAAGCACAAAGACTGCTGAAATTGAAGAATAGAAGTCTACGAGCTCAGAACTTAAGACAAAGATAGAATGCTAGTGTTAGGTCAACATGTTTGTAACACAAGCATCAATAAAAGAAGTAGAGATGACGAAGGATCGGATGAACACTAAAAAACACACACGGATAAATATGGAAAAGGTTATATGAGGAGTAATATTGTAGTGAACAACCAACCCTCAAGTGAGGGTTTACAAGAGGGCTTATAGGGCATGAGCTAGTAACACTACTATCATCCTTCCCTTCTTATGGGCTTGGGCCAAGGCCAGGGGCTTTTCTACATAAGCCTTGCATGATAATCCAATATAAATCCATAAATGCTTTAATATTACATATTAATTACTAACACTTCCTGAATTCTGTGTTTAGAGGATTCCAACAATCTCCCACTAAGTGTTAGTGATTGATAATATAAACGTTGTAGGTGCTGATGTAATATTAGCTTTGACGTCTTCTCGACATTCTTCTTTGTGAGAGGAATCTTGATTCAACAATTTCCCCAAAGGTAGAGAAATTGTTTCCCTTTTGAAGTATTCTGCTTGAAGTCATCATTTAATTTTGTTCTTGATATTTGTTCTTTGTGATGGTAGTGATAGTATGTTGTGGTTGTTCAGATCGTGTCTCATGTTCCGTTGTCTCCACGTTTTTCTCCAACATGCTCACACGCTCTTCAACATTGGATTTCAGTGTTGATGTAGTTCTCTAAGTCTTTAAACTTTGTAGATTCTTTGATGATGCAATCATTCTGACTTTTGTGTTGCCTTTGATCAGAGAACTTCATATATGATGTGGTTAGTATGAGCATGTGGAGAATCAACACGATCTTTTCTACCCGCAAGCATCCATAAGAAGAAAACATAAAACATGAGTTAGAAATAACCAACGCTTACAGTTTGAACTTCTGAGAAAGTTAATAAAGATAGTGTGAAAAACACAACTTATTCTCATGTTAGGAATTGGAAATTCCATGTTAAAGTGTCGGTCACCCCAATTATGGTCTAGCATGTTAGCTCAGAGACGTGTAGTTTATGTTATTCAAAGAGTAATTAGTTATTTTGTAGCGTAGTTTGTTTTTTCTAGGTAACACCGTGGAGGAAGGACGGGTCTTTACCCACGGTATGCCTGATCCGTGCCCATAGAGGTCGTGGTATTCTCGTAACTATAAATACCCTTCCATCTATAAGGGTGGTGCTTCTCATAATCTAACCTTTCCTTTGTGTAAACCAAGTCTCTAGCAAGAACACCCTCTCTATCTTTCTCTCTCTAAATATGGCAAACATGTATTTTGATCATCCAAGACCACCTGAATCATTAACACAATAAATATATCGATCCTACAAATGGTACTAGAGCTGGTTTTGTGTGTTGATGATTGTTTTTGTCTTGTTACATTGTTTTTAACTGGTTCGTGTAGTTTGGTGGTCGGATTATTTGTTTTCCGTTTACAATTATGGGTAAACTGGTTTTAACATGTTGTGGTATATTTTGATAAAATATGACTTATGATTCTTTCATTATCACATATGTCTTGTGTCTTTTTTTTGGTCCAAGTCAGTTATATTATGTGGTCAAAGTTTACATCAATGTTCACATCAATGTTATCAAAGTTATGCAGTCAAATGGTTTCGTCTTGTGGTCAAAATGGGCATAAAACATGAATATTCATAGCAGTTTTCTGGGTAAGCTTGAAGGTGGTCGGAACTTGGTCGGAATAACTCACTGGAAAAATTATAATGGTCATTCTTCATAGCGAGTTGCTATGTATTCTTCATAGCGAGTGGCTGTAAAAAGCTTTTGAGCTTTTTGTCTTTACAAAGAGTTTACTTGTGTATTACTTTAGCGACTTGATTATTTGACTATTGAGTCAAATAAATATGCTAGCGACTTGTTGTTTAGCAGTTATACTAGCGACTTGTTGGTTAATATGCTAGCGACTTGTGTAGAAAAACATAGCGACTTGAGACCTTAATCTACTTGACTGAAAGGATGAAAAAGAAACGACCACTTGACCTAGACCAGCATATTACCAAATACCACTTCATAACAATATTCTCGACCTACCATCATCACCTATAAACGATATCAACAATACCAAATATCAACATCAGGCTCAACAAAACCATCATCTGTCAAAATACCATCATCGTAAAACAATACCACATATCCGTTCTAACATAACAACATCGAAAAATTTTATGAACAATCTCGATTGGGTCCAAAGTGTCATCATTACATGATATTTGCTCAAGAACCGCCATATCACAGATTATGTTTTTGAAGTTTTACTTCATTTAAATGTTCGACCAAGTGAAATGTAATTAACAAGTGATGTTAATTATTTTTCATTCGACGGTCATACTAAACTAAAAGCTTTGTAAAATTTAAATATGAAATGTTTTAACTATTGCTAAATCGCTTATTTATTCATGCTAGTTCAATTAAAAACCTTTTCGTATGAATCTAATTACCTACCTGAGACCTACAAAAGATCTTGAAGCCGTGTCCTACATCTCAACGCCATCCCTGTGGCTGTGAAACCATCATACCAACCTTGTGGCTTTGATGTCCTCGTAACCATCCCTGTGGCTAGACGAGAGGATTCAGATGAAGATGTGTTATTTGAGAAGGGAGGTGACTGATTTTGTGGGAAGAATAAGGGTTTGATGATGAGTAGGCGTGATAGGTGAGAGCATATTTTGGGAGAGAGGCTTTTATCATAAGTGTATTTAGGTTATGTCATAGAGAGTTTTAGGGTATAAATGCTTAACCATTTTGATTTGGATATGTAATTTCCCAAACGGCATCTCTATCGGGGTTTAGTAATAACTCACTTACGGGCCTTTTTATTTGACTAGTATTTAGGCCTTGTGATATAATCAAGTGTGATTAATCTGGACATGCACTGGGTCTACGTTTGATAATTAAAGGCTATTGGACATGATGGATCGAGAGCATTGACGATAATTGTATCCAAATTTGTTAAAATCTTGGATACAATCTTTGACAATATTTGATGAGTATGGTATTTTTGGTATGGCATATTTTCCCGAAAGATACCCGGATCACTTTGCGCTATTTGAGATAAAGATGGCGCCGGATTTTTGCACGGATATTGATTACGGACTTGTGTTTATATTTACTTGGCCTAAAATTAATTTATCTAGACTGAATATAAATCAAGTGGGCCGATGTTAGATTTGGATTGACTGGCTTAATGGATTTTTGATTGGATGATTATTGGTGATACGAGGATTTGATGATGAGATTGGGTATGATGATGAGATTTGATGTGTTATAGGGTTTGATACTTTGGCTTATGCATTTTCACGAAAGATATTATGTCTCGGCTTGAAGAACTAGGGTGACTACGGGATTGTTTGAGTTCGATATTTCTTATTTGAAATTGAAGTGAGCTTTTTCCGGGCGTGTTTACTTATTTCATCTTCTTTGTTTCTACCCTTCAGCGAAGATGACTTGTTTGGGCATTTATTAAGAGTGAAAAAGGCTTGACTATTTAGTTACGGTTGTGATTCTTTCTCGCTTAACTCACAACGTAGCTATCACTTCGGTGTCTCACTCAGCTGAGAATGTCAAGAGGTTCTGTACATTGGGTACACCGTCTCTTGTTCACGAGGATTAGTACAAGTTTAAGTAATAAATCTGAGGAATTTTACATCATGTTCGAGTTTGATATATCGGGTTTACTTCTCCATGTGGTCACAGCATCAGCCGACAGAATGTGTGTATAATGTGTTTACCAAAGTGTTCACTGGATAATTGATGATATTGTTGATGTTGGATAATGAACCACTTCATGTTCCCCTAAAACAGATATTCACCGAAACCATAGTTGTCATTTCGCATTCAAACTGACATTGTTTACAGTTTTGTCATGATTTTGTAAAACCAAAGAATCTATTTCTTAAATCATAAACTTGTAAAATCCCGTGACAATGGAAACATCCGGTAATAGTGTCATTTCCGGAGCTATCTTGCGGTTTATTCTTGGTTTTGTAAAATCCCGCGAAAGAATCTATTTCTTGGTTTAAACCATGGAATTGTAAAATCCCGTAATGATGGAACCATCTTGGAGAAGAGAAAGTGTAATTCTGGATCTTCTTGATGCTGGTACTACGGTTTCTGCTTCGAAGAAGGGATAAAAGGGTGTAGTTCATGAATTGGATGTGTGTTTGGATATTCGTCATGGCAGTATGGCTATTATATGGTTTTAGGGGGTTACGTGCTTCTAACCATGGTCGATGAACCATTATCAAAGTTCATTTAAATGTCAAAAAGGCTAGATTGAGCTTTTAACAAGAAGATGTGACAACAGGTTAATTCAAGATATTTATTTGAGGTTGAAGTGAAATATCACGGGCGAAGTGTACTTAGTATCCAAGGTATCGATGATGGTTGGATGAAGATTCTTCATGATCCTTGTTCGAGCTTATTATCAAAACGAAGACTTGGAAATCTAGTTATTGTTGGGTGTCTTTTTACCTTTCTTTTACTACTTGGGGGAATTGGGCTCATACCACCAAAAAATAACTATCACTTTAAGGAGTTACGTTGTAGTGCTCAGTGTCACATTTAATTGTGGATTTTCAAGAGGTAATGTACGTCTTATACTTGATGGTTGGTTGGTTGAAGAGTATAGAGTACTAGAGAGTACTTTAGAGATGCTAATGGAAATCGGCACCGCTCTTTGTTACATATGTGCAAGTTTAAGTCACGAATCAAGGTTAGTTTACTTCAGTGTCAAATTCATCATATTGGGTTATCTCCATCAGCTGTCACGACAAAGAGCATACTGAATGATAATGGGGATGATTACATATCTTGCATAGAGAGCTGAAAAGAGAGAGATTATGACGTATGAACAAATCAGTTCATGCCTCGTACTCTAAAGAAAAGAAAAGTGTACGCTTCCGTGTGCTTTATCTTCTGAAGAAGAGAAATCTTCTCACTAATGACCATTCTCATCAACATGCTTCATACTTTTTCCATGCGTCAAATCATCAGTGAACCGGCTACCATTGATTGTTTTCTTATTCCACTTGCTCAACTATAACGATATGCACATCATGTGCTAATTTTGAGGGGGAGAAGTGTGAATAGAATACTTTTGGATGATTTCACTTATTTAGTCAAGAATGGCATCTTCGTATGCAATTCTTGAGGAGGAGAAGAAGTGTGAATTTTTTGCATTGTTGATGGATATTTGAGAATATAAATGGTCATATGGCTCTAAACTCATGTAAGAACCGAGCTTCTTCTTATCGGTACATCTTCACATGGAGTTTTTCTTCTAAGAGCCGTTGGTTGACATCTTCACCGGATTGATGATTTATCGACAAAGTGCTTCGTTATGCTTCACGACATCAACATGATGATTCTAAACAACTCTCTGTTCTTGTTTGATGTGATTGGTAGTTTGGTGTTACCATCTTGTGTGTTCGTTGCGGCCTGATTGCTGATTTCCTTGATGAATATCTTTGTTCGTTTGTTTGATGGGAGGGATTTTATTAAAGGGATTTGCAAGATGTAAGTTAATTGGGATGCTTTTTGTTGATGTTTTTGGTGTGAGTTGAAGATGCTAACACTCTATTCCCCATTCGGACAATCTTGAAGAAGGTCGAGTCTACAGTCTATTCTACATTTCTTGCTATATGTTAGAAGACCAAAGACGAGTTGCATTTAATGATCTAAAGACTTCTTCTTAATCTGAATTATCAACAGATTGGGTTTAGGGGAGAGCACTAATGGGGGAGAGTGAAATGTTGAATTTAACCCCAATTAGACTTGCTCATACTCTTCAAAAGTTGATTCCCACAAAGTGTTCAAGTGTTCTCTCTGATTTCTAGTATTTGGCTATTAAAGAATTGCTGACTGAAGTGTCAAACCAAGTAGGTGGAAGGAGACACACATCTAAAACACAAAGCGCGAGTAAACTCTGGAGAGCTTAATACTTCTTAGTAATTGAAGATATCCCGGGAAGACAAATGTTATTACCGCAGAGAAACTCAAGGTTTGACTCATGGCGAGTACATACACATTCATCAGGGACGAAAGATGTGAACATAGGGGAGGTGTTCTTCATTACCTTCATGATGTGTATTTGGGAGAGTTCTTGAGCATTATACAAAGAGACTGACTGCATCAATTCAACTACTTGGGGGAACTGTTCTCTTGACACATTTTGGAATGGATCGCTTCAGACGTTAGTTGAAAAGGATATTTGAGAAGATTGTTTTATGTGTGGGATGATACGATGATGTTCTTCTATTGGATGATATAACCTCGAACAAAGAATCACGGTGATTATTCT
This sequence comes from Chrysanthemum makinoi, assembly GCA_910596185.1. Lineage (NCBI taxonomy): Eukaryota > Viridiplantae > Streptophyta > Magnoliopsida > Asterales > Asteraceae > Chrysanthemum > Chrysanthemum makinoi. Next base: position 147,672,574 of record OU343217.1, on the reverse strand, counting down.
AAAAGGAGCAGAAGATCTATGATAATGGTGTGCTTCTATGTGCACTGGCTAAAGCAAGCTTGAAATAGACCTTGAATCTCTCAAAGGATTTTGGGTTTGGGGAAAGCTGCCAAAGTCTCACTTTCAGATGGTTCATTTCTTTCTTCAATAAGAGCCCTAAGCTTTGGTGGTGAAAGTTTTAGGGATGATGACTTCTATCTTCTACAACGAGGTTGTTCGATATCCTTATCTCGGTACTCGTATCATCATCTTCTTAAAATATATCATCTACTCTATCTGTGTATACATTTTTCAAAAAACCAAAATAAAAAAATATAAAACCAGAAAAAGAAAATAGAAAATTATAAAACCAACAAAAATTCCATAAAAAATCAAAAAATTTGAGAAAGACCAAAAATATGTTTTCTCAAGACATGTCTTCTGGTATCGATAACATCTGCGGTCTTAGAAATGTCATTCAATAATGGCACGGGACCATAGATGAATTTCGAGCAGGAGGTGTAAATATTCTTTTTCCAAAAACATGTCTCAAAAATATGGCAACTGCTAGCCTTGGGACTGTAACCCGTGCTTAACCATGGCTTGCTATTATTTATAGCAACCCGCTCTTTTAAAGGAAGAAAAGTGCTACGCTAAACCAATTTTCAAATATTTCGTGCACTTATCCTAAAACAATTTGTCATGTCATAGATTGTTGTTCCTACACAAATGTTTTTCCGTCTAAAATTCTTGAGAAAAAATTTCAGTATTTCAAAATGGTGAAAATGAGTTGCTTAAAAACAATCGATTCGAGTTTTTAATAAAATTTGCAAACTCAATCAATGACTTCAAAGCCTTTTAAACTTTTCAAAAATTGAGTCATTAATTGAAGGGGATAATGTTTTCAAATCTATATCATCTAACGAGCTTTCTTAATTATCCTAATATGCTTAATTAAAATGATGTTAACCTATGTTGAAGGACTAGGTGCCTAGGATATGATTGCTTGGATTAGATGATTAGAGTTTGATGTACACATTATTCCCATTACTTATAGGATCTAATTGATATGTTACATTGCCTTTATTAGTCGATTGTTGTTTGGGTGATGTCGACCACCATATATCTGTATGTGTGTTCACTAACGTATGCAGTATATTGGTATATAAGAATGTTCCCGATCCTACAAGTGAAGATGATTGGATGCCGAAGGAAAAGGGTAAACTATTTCTTGGGTTGACAAATGAAGAAACAGAGCTTAATTGGACTTCAATGGAGAGTTGGCATAAATGCAACGAAGAGGTCTCACCATCAGCAGA
>OU343217.1:147547052-147671176 GCA_910596185.1 Chrysanthemum makinoi | reverse complement strand
TTATATCATTCAAGTCACCATCTTTCTCATCTTATTTCTAAGCTTTGTTTGTGTTTGTGTTTCACGTTTTATACGCGTAACTTGGGTTACGTGTGTTGGGTTTGCTTGGTAAAGTGATAAGGTTGATATATCTTAGGTCCTACACGAGTGTATATTCTATTTATCCTAAATGACTAATTGTTAAAAGTATATATATTAGATTTTATTGAGTTTCTACTATCCAGTTTAGAAATTGAAGATGTACATTTTCATGTTTATAGTTTGACATTGTTAGAAGTGTGACAACTTCCTAGTTAATTTGTAAATAGTAAAAGTGATCTCATTCTAGTAATTTGTATTCAAACCTGCTTATTTTTAAAATTTGTTCCATGTTTCTTTTAATATTTTACCATACTTTGTGTTTTACGTTAGAATTGGATGAGTCGAGGGTTAACTTGAGTCGGTATATACCCATAGTGGGCGTCGTGGAACGTACATGCCCGATGGCTATTACATAACCGACCCTAAAACACTAGGCTTTGCAGCCCAATAAAAATTTAACAAGCACACTCTCAGAAATCACTTTTTTAAGGCTCAGTGAGTTTTTACAAAACCTGGTTTGGGACACATTTGCCTACCAGATTGTACACAAGAGGAGTTGAATACCAAGTAATGCAAGAACCAACATGACCCGAATACGTTTTAACGCAAGAACATTAATACTCCTTTTGGTTTAGTAACCACACTCGAGACTAACACCCCTGTTGAGGCTGCTAAACGCAGAACCAAACGCACCCGTTGGTGCAGAATTTCAGCCAACCAAACGCACCAGTTGGTGCAGAAAATCAGCAACAGACGTGCCCTTTTAGGGGCTAAAAACTTAGCCATTTAGGGGCTGAAGATTAGTTGACAACGCACCCACTTCGGGGATGGAAATCAGCATACAAAGCACCCTATTTGGGGCTGGAAATCAGCATACAAAGCACCCTATTTGGGGCTGGAAATCAGTGGACAAACGCACCCTTTTGGAGCTGAAAATCAGCAGGCAAGCGCACCTCTTTGCCCTGAAAATTCAGCAAGCAAACGACCCTTTTATGATCTGAAAATTAGTGGCCAAACGGACCCTTTAGGGGTTGAATTCAGCAGCTACTAATGCACTCTTGGTGCAGAAAATAAACAAACAAAACGCACCCCTTTAGGGGCTGTATAACATAACACCAAATCACTCTTGTGCGGTTTAATAAGCAAACTCAAACAGCCCTTGGCTGTTGTCAGTGGGTAAAACAAACACACCCTTTTGAAATATGGGCTTGAGGCCCAAATACCTTTTAGCACACAACCAGTTTAGACAAGATTAGTGTTTTTGTGCAGTTTGGACACAAAGGAAATAACCAAAATGCAAGTGTTAAACTGAAACCGAACACCACTCATAACGAGACCCTTACAAACCTTTCTCGTGGTCTAGTGGTAAACCGGGTAGGAACACCCTCTGGGTGTCCTCCTTGACCCAGCAAACACAAAACTCAAGCATTTGTGGTGACTCGAAACCAACATAAACTACTACATCTGTTGGGGCTTCTTGTATACCGAAAAACAAACTAACAATAACCATTGTCATATAAACAATTATTGACCATAGCACTCAGGTACAACCCGAATGGTGAGTACGACTCGTCATCTCTCGTGGGTACGGGGTTATACTCACGGTCGAGACAACAACATGAATGAGCCAAAGCAATAAGCTAGAATATTAGCCGAAAGGAGGTCAAATAAGCTAGAAATTTAGCCTAAACAAAACTATAATTAAGCCGAAAACCAACCATGAGCTGAAAATAGTTTTAAGCTAAATCCCAAGTTTATGTTTATAATTCATTATATGCCACACAAGAGCAATAACAATAACAATAGAATTTATCAATCAACCGGTATTCATAATTAAAATTAGTCCACTTAAAATTAAAACAATGATATACAAAAGAGATCAAAGAAACCTTTACAAGGATGGAGTGTGTGATGTCGATGAGTTTGAAGGCCGTCTCGAGAATCCAACACAACCAATATCCCAACCGAATAAAAGGAACGTTATGATGGATGTGAAGAGTGGATGTGAAGAAAACTTCTGTGACCCGTGGCTTAAATAGAAGTAAAGATGGAAGTCTTTGCCTTGACCATCTAAGTGGGGATGGAGTAAGAGCCTTCTTTGGGTAATGTTACCAGGCCTTCACGTGGCTCTCCTGGCTTCTGTCTTCAACCGCGACCTTAGAGACAAGAAACATGGACGGGGACCTCTGATTTTTGTCGATTCCCTTCCAAATTATAGGGGAGCGTGGTGTGGTCAAGGTGGTGAAGCGTTTTTGTTGCTTGACCTCCTGAGGGTGTCAGCCAAGTCTTATCCGAAAATGGTTAATTGGTTTTTGGAGATGAGGGAGTTTGGTGTACTATATTTCTTGAAGAAGAAGATGAGGTGAGAGAGAGAGGAGATCCGGTGGGCACAGGGGTTGTTGGGGATAATGTAGGATTTTTAGTTTTATTTTTGTTTTAATTAGTTAATAAATGTTGTGAGGTATTTATTTTGTGTATAGATTTGGTACATAATGTATTTCGTACTCCGCTGTTTTGTTTGTAAAAGTATACTGTTTAATGTGAAAAAATACAATACTTATACTTCCGGACATGTTTTAAATAAACTGTCACGATGATGTAATTTTTAATTTTTATTAGTTCGTTTTTTTTTTTCGAGTTTTCATTTATTATATTGGTACGCGTGCGGACTCGTAAGACAATGAAGTTTTCTTGTGAGATTGATTGTGTTATCAGTAATTACTAGGCATAGTTAAATAAAACTACTCGGATATGCATAAATTTTTATGCAAGAAAATGAAATGTACATGCTAAATGCTCAACTTAGAACAAATAAATTTTTGATAAGCATTCTAGTTTATTGATACGAAAGTTTATGATAGTGAAATTTTACAGGTGGCTACACATGGCATTTAATAAGAAGTTTTTAATCATACTTAAGTAATTAACTATGATTAGATTTTCTTATATATACAAGCATTAATTATATAAAGATATTGAATTGTCATACATGTTCCTTGTATGTTGAATATGGTAATTAGATTTTATAACTCTTTCTTTATGATTACTTTTTGCGAGGACAGTGTGTAATCAAAAGGGTTATGAATCTATATTATCTTTATGTAGTATACAAAGTTTATGCAATCCATGTTTTGGATTGAATCATGCATCTAGGAGCTGAGATCTTGAATTTAATTATAATATGATTCTAATTAAATTAAGATAACTCTAGAGTACATCTGACATTGAGTGGGAGCAATGTGCTTTTCCTTTAAATTTATAAGTTGAAGATATCATTCCATTTAAGTTAGATATTAATCCTTAAGTTTGGAATGAAACTTCATTTGGAATTTAGGGAATAAAACAAACAACCTTGGAATAAATGTTTATCCAGAATAAACAAATGCGGAAAATTAAGTCTAACACAAATGCAATATATTATTCAAGCAAGTCTTCAATGGTATATTTCACTTGGAATAATTTATTACATGGATGGAAACCTTATGTTGTTTTAACTAAGGATTTATCATGTATATATTATATTGTGTATAAGACTAGTTGTTGCTTTTTTACAAGAACAAGATTAGCTGACAACAACAATATCTAATTGAGAGTGTTTAGATTATTGATGTTTACGAATTATAAAGCATAGTGTTGTATAAGTACAAATGATGCTAGAGGATTATTTATACTAGTTGTAGTAGGATTTTATCATTTATGATAAATCTGCTAACTAGTTATGCTCAACATAGAGCATTGTTGCATTACACATTAAGAAATATGAATACTTTACACTTTAGAAAATGTAAAGATGACTGTCAGTATGTCGTTGATTTCTAATACCTCATGCAAGGTAGGGCGACATCTCCATATTATAACTCTTGCAATAGTATGAGCATATGAGATAAGACACTTATCTTATATTTCAAATCACTCACTATATGTGAAATTTGAAATTTGAAACAAGTATTAGGAAATTTTACTCAGATGACTATTTAGTTTTTCTTTTAAAGAAAGGTTGAGAATGTTGGAAACATTAGGCTTCAACTTACTAAATTAGTTTCATGCAAATCTGTTTTAGTATTTGGATAATTAGGATTGAAAGACAATTTTTACTTTATGATGAATAAAGATACTTGGTATTTGTTATTCATTCATATAATAATTGTTATCCTGTATTTGCATGTTTAATCCTTGAATGATTTTATTATTCTAAATATATCCATTGTCGGTTAACAATATGGGAATATTATTATGTAAGGCAAAAGTGAGTGTTGGTTATATTCTAACGAGAATGTGGATTGTTCCCGCCAAACTTATATGTATTCACTAGAGATGCATATTGGATACCCCAACTTTCAAATATTTACTTTTGAATCCTTGTCATAAGTAAAATATTAAAAATGGTTTGTTAAAGTCGTCCTTAGATTTGAGATGCAAGCAAGTTCTGTTATGTGTGGATATCACTTTTTGTAAGTATACGCAAAATGCTATCTGAATAAGGTAGTTATAAAGGCTATATTTCGGAGTGATGTGAAGCAGCATCCACAACACTTGTAGTCAATAAAGGATTTGTTACTCCACTTGATATGTGCAGAAAGATACCATGGCGCCTCTCCAGAATTAATAGGATAATTGTTCGGCCGAACCCAAAGGGTAGTGCAAGATGATACTTGATTACATTTGGTATATCTAATTAAATTCTATAACGAGATTCTAAATGGTTTTAAACTATATGGAATGATTTAAGATCCATATCCATGGTTTAACGGTATCTATAACAAAGGATTACTAAAGCAAGACATTGAATGACCATGCTACTGAAAAACTTTTATGAAACTATTTTTTCAGACACTTTTAGTTAAAAAGCGAGTGAGAGCGTTTGCTAGGCGTTTCCGTCGTTAGTTTTTTGTGCCATTCGACACACCAACTCCCAAGTGGGAGCTGTTGGTTTGTGGGAGTTGTAAACACGACAAAACACTAAAAGTATGTGAGCCTATGGGGGCACACATGATAAACACGAGTATACGTGTTGAACGTATTTAATACTTGAATTGATATACCCGTATTATGCATGCTACTTGACCCGATCCACTAATTGATCCATAGGCTGTTCTTGGATAGCTAAATGGGTCGAATTGTGACTGCCTTGGGCCTTGGGTTCACTGATCAGGCAAGGCAGAAAAGAGGCAAAGTGTTTGGCTTGGGCTTGGTTGCTTGTCGACCATGACATGGCTAAAAACAAAGGGCGGTTTGGTTTTGCTATAAAAGCAAACACCCTACACCTCAACATGTATGATATACTATCCCTAAAACTACCTAAAACGATCCAAAGTTCCTGTTGAAATTCCCAGTCGATTTGCTCACATGTCGAGCTAGGGTTTTGGTTTATTGTTTGATTTCTAAACTTGCATCAATCTTGATCTAAGCGTTTTAGAGTTTCATTGGTGGTTACTTTGCTGATTCCAAGTCATCGAATAGCAGCAAAGGTTGGTTTATGTTTTCTGGTTGTGTATTCTTCCGGACAGTAAACAAAATATATCGGACACCATTGTCCGATATCGGGTAAAGAGAAACAGCTTCTTTGGCTGTTTGTGGTGATCTCGGACTGAATACAAGAGTAGTTCTTGGAGGTTTTCTTGTTTGTGTTATATTCAAGTGTGTCAAAGGTTGATTTGTTTTAATACGTTCTCGACTAGCTCTTTATCGAAGGTACGGTTATCGTGTTTGTGTGTGATACTCGTGGTGTCTAATTTAGATACTTGGGTTTCGTATTGGTTTTCTTGTTCGTTACACTTGCGTTCACTTGCCACGAAATTTTAGCTTCCTATTTTACCTTTTATTCAATTATTGTTTATTAATACGTGTTAACCTAATTGCGATAACTAGATCCATATTCGCTGCATAATCGTATGCGTTAATTGGTTAACGTAGTTCTAAACTCCCAACATAAACAACACCATATTACATCCTAAAAGTCGACCTCAAACACCTCTACAACCCACCAATTTACTACTCCACATTGGCGCCATGTTAACCATAGTTGACTATACCCGAAACTACACCTCCACCACCTCACGCCCCGTCCAATGCAACTCACCCCTTCATCGCTCCTTCCAATCCAATCAATCATGCACAACCAACTGTGATATCCCTACTAGGAACGCAGTTGTTGTTCCTGCTGGCGATTCTGGTGCTGGATGTGTAGTTTTACCTAAATCGAGTTAGCTCTGTTTGACTCACTCACGTTACATACCACAAAAGGAAGTAACGCAGGTCAACTCATTGTGTTCCCAGAGTTTGTTTTAACTTGTTCTGATAAGTCATCAAGGTTATTACAAGGCCATGCTAAGAAAGAAGTTACCAGTTTAGCCGGTTTAGGGTTCTCTAAATTATTACTTCCGGGTCAAGTTAGCACTAGCTCATCAGTTTTTGTTGTTTTCCTTTCGGGCTCACCTTCAGCTCCCGTTGTCGCGTTTTTTGACCTAGTAAAACCTAGGAATCACGGACACGGCTAAAGGTAAGGCGTGGCAGTGTCGGACACGGACACGCCTCGGACACGGCTCGGACACGTGTCCGAACGCGCATCGTGCGGTCCCCACGTGATGTTTGGGTCGGACACGGATTTGGACACGGCATGGACACGGATTTGGATTTTTTTTTGAAAAAAAAATGAAGAAAAAGGTTTTTCTAGAAGAACATGAAGAAAACAGGAAGAAGGAACTCACAGGGAAACTATATTGATTGGGAACAAGGAAGTATAAGAAATAAAGAAGGTATACATTGTGAAAAGATAATGCTTTACTACAAACTGATGGATACATATATATATAAGCACAAGACCACACACATGGGCAACACATGGGACTGTCTACTACGCATGGGGACAACACGGAATCTTCTGGTTATGGGCTCGAGGTACACAGAGATGTTGAGAGAGAGGGATATATTGTAACACCCCCAAAATTTCACAGCGGAAGCGTTCGGGTCATGGGGTGCTACTAAATCAATATACACTACACAAGGTAATAAAGAATGGAAATTCTATTCCATTTTCAAAATATGAATTTATTTAAGAAATAGTGTTACATCATTGTTTCAAAGTGCGAAAGTAAAGCCCATAAAAATATATGTATGTGTATTTGTCCCATTAAAAGTTGTATTAAAATGTTTGGAAAACTTCGGATGCGGTCTTCAAGAATGCCTTTGCCATTGCCCACGCCAATAAGTAAACCTGAAAAACATGCTAAAATGTCAACACAAAGGTTGGTGAGTTCATAGGTTTAAGTTTAAAGAAATCAAGTTGGACCACAGTTGCACATATAGCATCTCCGTGAATGACACTATATGCAAAAGGCTATTACGCTAGTACCAAGTTTATGCGACCGAAACTACGACAGTGTGCATGCATCTAGAAGCATGATAAATAAAAAGCCCAGCAAGTGTATTTCCAGTACACTCAATCAATACGATATGGTATACGTTCGATGTTTGCCTATCGGTCAAACTCAAGCGGGGTGTCATCCCAAATAAATCTATTCATAACAATCGCGCCTCCCCAAAGGGAACTAACGGTAGCATAGTTGGGATTCAAGGTTGTTTCAACGTAATAGTGTTTTTCCTTCAGGTCGAAAAAGAGTCTTGCATGTTTCTCACCCATAGTTTTATAAAGCAAGTAATAAGAGTAAAGTGGGGCTATAAACTCACGTAATAGTGTAATCAGTTTTAAGTCCGAAAAGAGTTTTGCATGTTTCTCACCCCATAGTTTTATAAAGCAAGTAAATAAGAGTAAAAGTGGGGCTATTGATGAGTGTCTAAATACTCATCATTTTTGTACCATTTAAACTGCAAAAACATCTGAAAACACTCAGAAATACATCAAAATGATGAAAATATCACAAATAAGTGTTTTATGTGTTTCAAATGCAAAAGTACCAAAATCAGATGAAAAACGTATTAAGTTTGCATATTTGGCAGTTTTAGTCCCCCAAGTTTCAAAAGTTGTCAAAAGCAGTCCCTGGTAAATCAAAATTAAGCAAAAATATCATTTAAGGTCCATGGGATTCAAAAGTTGTCAAAACAAACCCTTCAAAGTTTAAAAATCACAATTTACAACTTTGGTCCCTCAACTTTACAAAAATGTCAAAATCAGTCCATGGTTGTTTAAAAATGGAAATTATTCAAACTACACCCTTGTACTATTCATAAATGGCAAAATTGGTCCTTATGATAAGTTTTGAGAAATTACAAGTTTGGTCCCCTAGAGTTATAAATGTGGCAGTTTTGGTCCTTGGAATTATAAAAATGGGATTTCATCAAATATGGTCCTTGTACTATTAAGAGATGGCAAGATAGGTCCTTGTGATAACTTTGGATTGTTGACAGGATCAGCCCTCAAAAATGAAATTACATGAATGGTCCTTGTGTTATTCAAGCTAACATACCAAGCGGACCCACTGTGTTATTAAAACAAAGCCCAAATCCACACAAGCCCAAACCACGTTTTAAATATAAAACCACTTTGTACTGTTCCTCTTCCTCACACGCCTGCAATTCCAAAACCACCCTGGTTTCTTCCACACTGCTGTTTCCACCTTTCCACCTCACCTCCCAGTGTATATCAACCCACCTCCACATCCAACCAAAATGCATTAATTAAAATAAACCTGCTTTAAGACTTTTCCCGCCAAAAAACTCCACTTGTACGATTATGATGAATTGTGAAGATCCAATGGCTGGAAATGAGTGGGAAAGACTCAGAGGTGTCGACAGAGATGAAAAAGATCAATAAAAAGAAAGAGGGAGCAATGTAGAGAGCGATGAGTGTAATTTAGATTAGGTAATGTCGTTTTAGTTAAATTTCAATTTCCAGTGTTTATTTAAGCTTCCAAGTACTTTTTATATAATTTCAGTGTATTATAAACCCTTTTTCATTATTCAATTTCAAGTACGAATTTATCTTATGCAATTTGCAATTTCAAAATATCAAGTTCATGTGAATGTTGTTTGTAGTTGATGTTATGCAATTATAAGCTCATATAAGCTTTATAAGCTTACTTGAGCTTATTATTTACTCGAAACTTCTATTCAGTTCTACTCTAAAATCAATTCAGTCAACAAAGTCAACCACGAGAAGCTAATTTTGGTTTGAACATGAAATTGGGTGATGCGAGCTGGAACTGTTATATTTGGGTTAAGCTTAGCATGTAATTTGGGGTTGAGAACAGTTTAGACTAGTGGTTGGTGGTTTTAGTGGCAAGTCATTAAAGCTAGACCTCTTGTAAGCTCTTATTTTAATCTCAAGTTCATACAGTAGTATAGATCAGCTATCTGTGTTTCAATTTTGATTTTATTATCTTAATGTTGCTAGTTTGATTAGTATTTGATTTGTTTAAACTTGTTTATATCTTCTACACACATTTCTATCTTAACCTGATTTGATAATCTCATTTTAAGGATTCATGGTTTGAGACTGTTTTGTGGTTTCACTTTGCACTAAATAGATCTAAGTTGATTATAATAAGTAGTATTAAGGTTATTCATGGTTTAGAATTAAGTCTTGATTAGTAATATAACCAAATCAGTATCATAACTAGTGTTTGGATAAGGTCTTATTTCTGTGTTAGAAGTCAAATCAGAGGTTAGGTTTGATTGATATAGCTCTATTTAGGTAAAAGAAAGTCATTCTAGGTTGTATTTTGCATCTAATATTCTTAAAAGTCAAAATCATTGTGAATCTGCTCTTGTGTTCAAATCAGTTAGCATAAGTTAGTATAATTTTGGATTTAGGTAGAGGAAGTAGTGATAAAGCCTGCATCAGTTCTATTTTACCTCTAAACATCATAATCAGTCAGCCATCTTGATTCAAATCTCATTAAAGTCAACTTTTCATTTCTGTCAAAAAGTCAAAAAAGTGAAAACCAGTTTTTACCCAACCTTTGTTGAATTTTCATGGATTCGTTTCTGGTTCAAAATCATTAAAACTTTGGGCTTAACAACTTCAATTGGTCAAGAGTTGAAATATGATTTTTGTAGAATTTTTGAAATTTTTTATAAGCTTCAAATCAGCTGCTCAATAAGTTGAAAAGTGCCTAATGCACTCATCATACACTGAGTTGTGCACAGGCAACTTCGAACAACTCTTGCAGTCTTGTTTTAATCACTTGGGTCTGAAACTTGGTCTTGAGATAGCTAAGCTGATGGTCTTTAGGTCTCCGGTTTTGGTTTTCACATTGGCTTATTGAATAAGCTTGTGCTTAAGCTAGAAGTTAAGAGAAAAACTGTTTTGGCACTTGAGCTTTTAAATCACCAAATCATTGTAGTTTGCAATTCAGAGGTTAAGCTTAGTTACTTTAGGTGCACTTAAGATGATTTTTAGCTTAATCTAGCCGCTTTCATTTGGTGGTCTTTTGTGCTTATTTGCTTAATTTGAGTGCTTATTTTTAAGCACATTCCACTGCAGCTTCATAATCTTGCACACTAGTATATGTTTTTATATTTTTCTTAGACTTAGAATATTAATTTAGACTTTTCCTGAATTTTTCATAATTTTTAATCACTGTTTGCTATTTTTCTTATTTTAAATCCGTTTTTAAGACTTTTTAATTAGCTTTTATTGCAAATAAATCAGAAAAAGTTAAAAAAAAATAATTTTTCAATTTTAATAGCTTAATATAAATATAAAAAGCAAAAAAAAAATTAATTTTCCAGAATTTTCTTAACTTAAATAGTATTTTCTAGCATTTTAATTAGTTCTAAATAGTTTTAAATTTATAATAAATACATAAAAAAAACATAAAAAATATCTTTTCAGTTTTAAAATTAGTTTTATAATATTTTAGATTTTTATAAGTTACAATTTCATTTTTCTAGGTTAATTTTATATTTTCTTGTATTTTAGTGCATTTTAAATAATTAACAAATAGTTTTAATTAATAATAATTAGATAAATAGTTTTAAAATAATTTTCTTTTTCCAATAATTTTCTAGTATAATTAGGATTGTAAAATTGTATTTTTCATATCCGTAGGTATTTTCCTTCTTTATTTTCACGTTTTATTTAGATGCGTTCGTAGTTTTAATTTAAGCGTAAGTTTTAGATTATAAAAGTTAATCAATTTTAAAAATAGTGATAGCGTTTATTTAATATAATTTATCATTTAATTTTCTTTAATTTGCATTTAAGCCCCTGTAATTACAAACTTTTTCTTTAGGTATAAATATTCCAAATCTTCAAACCCTTTTCCCATTCAATATCACTCACGATCCATGATTAGTCTTATTACAGTGTTCACACCTCGTTGGGACTTAACGACCTGGGGATACACTATACTCTCCTGGATCTAATTGCATTTCGTTTTCAGACTGTTTGGACTTTTTATTACGGTTGACCATTTTCAAGTGGTTAGCTTGTGTGATAAAACCTGACTGTCTGGAGCGAATCAGCTATAAACTCACCTTAGCAGCTCGGTGAATAAAGCACAAAAATATCGAGTGTGATATAGCAGTGGCTCCGACCCGGAACCTAAGAACGAGATGGCAAGTCTCAGAATAGTGATAAACGTTTGGTTTACGACCAAAAAGATAGAGCATTGAGTATATAATTCAATAGAGCGTTATTAACGTTGATTTATAAATATGACGATGTTACCAAGAGTTTTTTTTTGTTTACTTTAAGATGTGTCGATAATTTATAACGGCTTCATATATTTATATACTTATAAATATATATAGGTTTAATTAGTTATCAACTTAATAATTTTCATATATGAACACTAGGTTGTCAAAATACTCATTTTTATAAAGTTGTTATAAGTTTACAAGTTTTCTAAACATTTTTCCAAATTTACTCCTTTTACCCTCAAGTTTGAAAATATACGAGTTTGGCCCTTATACTTTGGAAAAATGACAATTTATACCCAATTATATTTCTCATTCAGAATTTACAGTTTTGGTCCTTCGAAAATCTGTTTTTACAAAGTTTATCCAAAAAGTTATATTTTCACTTTTAGTCCCCAAGTTTCAAAGTTTACACTTTTTACCAAAACTTTTAATTACCCTTTTAAAATAAGTTTTCCATAATTACCATCTCTACCCTAGGCTTTTACATGCATGCATACAATGTACAAAACAACCCTTAATTTTCCATAATGTTCACTTTCTACCCAAAACCAAATATTTTTGCAAGTTTAGTCCCGAAAATATATTTTGACTTGGTTAGCTTATTCAACTTTTATGAAAGCTTATGACTAGCTTATTATTAGCTTATAAATTTGGTATAATGTGTCATTATGGGTTCGACTCTCAAAACAAGTTTCGGGTGAGGTTTTAAAAATCATTAAACGCGTTATGAATTTTTAACGAGACATAAAAATTAGTTCAAGATGGGTTTAAATTATTACAGTTCATCGTGCGTTTTAATAACATAACGAGGGGGATGAAATATTAGAAGAGTCGAAGCGGACTTACAACACCCTAGAGGTGGCGACGAGATTGAAAGAAAACGAATGAACGTGACCGAAAGGACCTTTGAATGTGACCAAGATAACTCCTCGTTTCCTTATATCAAGCTAGACGACTAAGCTCCTTGCGTTTTCGTTTTCCTTGCTTACTCCCACAGTGGACGAAGGTGTTGAGGGTGAGTGATGAGTGCTTATTCACTCATCGTTTTTACCCACCTAAGACCACAAAAATGACCAAAAACACCCAAATATGATCAAAATATGTTAAAAATATCCTCGGAGTGTGTTTTGTGTCTTGTAGGTACAAAAGGATGGAAAACAGAGCGAAAACGAGAAAAATCGAGCCAAAAACAGAAAAGTGCTGAGAAGCCGGTGCCGGGATGTGATTTTCTACGATCATTGATCAATTAAAGACCCGGACGCGTTTTTGGAGTGAGAGTGGGAAAACAAACATTAAAACCTAACCCGAAACCAAAATCACCATTTTACCCGTCACCGATACCCAAAATAACCAAATGGCCTTTTAAACACAAAAATCCAAAAATCTTGTTTTAAGCCTAAAAAAACCACTTTTGTAAAAACTCATATTTTTCTTAAAACCAATTTTTACCTTTCAAAAAAAAAAAATGTTTTAAAACAAAATCAGAAAATACGAATATAACTTATCACTTTTAAAAGCCTTTTAAACCTTTTTCAAATAAACCCCCATCCACTCTTTTAACCCTTTCTGTTTTCTTCTTCTTTCTTAAATCCCAGAAACCAAACAAAAAAATAAAAAAACCCAAAACCATCTCTTTTACCCGCCAAACCCTTCCCCCTCCTCCTGTCACTCTCAGTCCCACATCCCAATCCCACTCATCTCCTTCACCCAAGGCACAGTCACGAGAACCCCGTGCCACCTTGGAAATCTTTGGCACAAGACATCCCATGGACGGCTCTGAATTACTCTTGGGATGTACCTAACCCTTGGATGGCTTGGATCAACTCAAAGAAACACATGTTGGTTTTGGTCTGTTTGCACTCACACAAGAAACACAATCACAGAAGAAAGAAGCCAAGAGAAAGGAAGACAACTTTTTTATCTTATTAGTATAAATATGTATTAGGTGAAAAAATAAAAAATTTGTCTAGAATTCTTGTTCTAGTCCCAATTTATGTTTACTGTCATTTACTTTTCTTGAAATCGTTTAATTTTGAATGCAATTTATTTTCGAGTCTTCATTTCAATTTGGTAGTTTATTCAGTTTTAGTTTATTCAAGTTCTTGAATCTTGCCAAGTAGTTTAAGTATTTGTTAAGTTGCATAAGCTAATTTGAAACTTAGTTTAAAGTTCACAAACCAGCAGTTTCAAAAAAGAGAAGAAGAATTTCAATTCACGCCCAAATAGGTACGTTTTGGAGCACCTTGATTCTGGGTCGACAAACCATTTTGACCCACTTTGGGTCTTGCACTAGTCAAGGTAGAAGTATTCTAAGTTTGCTCATTGATTTTTTTTTGCAAAACAAGATTTGAAAAGAAGTCATACGTTTACGGTTTCTTGTCAAATCTGTCCATACTGCTGACCAATTCCCTTTCTTTTTTAGCTTAATTTTAGGTAGTATAAAGTTAGAATTAGGACTAGATTTTTAATGCACAAGTAGTTAGTAGTACTAGGTTAATATGTTTTAGCTTATCTTGGTCTATAGCTCTTATTAGCAAGCTTTTATTTGCCCCCTAAGTAACCCCATTGTCCTATTTTATCGTCCCTTTGTCCCCAGTGTTGTCCTTTTGCAGCCCCTAATAAGCTTATAAAGCCCCACTAGTTGAAATTTAGTTTTTAATAGCTCATAGTTTCATGTTTATATTTTTTTTTTTTATGGTTGAGTAGAGTAGACTAGGAGCTTAATTTTAAGGTCTTACAAGCCCATTGTGGGCTGTTTTCCTCTGACTAAGCGATGGAAGTGCAGCAGCCACATGTGATTTTTTTTAGCTTATTCTCCTTTTCAAATGCTTATTTCAGTCTCCCTTATAGCTTCTAGATAATTTAGACTAAGTGCTTATTAGGGTGTTAGCTTATTGGAAGCTTTTGCAAGCTTATTTGTAGCTTTTTGTATTCCCTAAACCAAGCATCCCTTGCATTCAGGTCTGCTGCCCCAAGAAGCTGTTCTCGCAGCTTGTCTTTAGCTTATTTTCAAGATTAGTTTTTGTTAAAGCTTAGCTTTTCTATTTTTTGATTTCCAAAGAGAAAAATCAAAAATAAAAGTAGCAAAGTGCACGACCAGGTTCGAACATGGGTCAGTGCAACACGAGCATAGAATTAGCAACTCATTACCATCTTTTCAAGGCTGTTGCTAATGTTGCATTATTAATTCATTTAATGTCATTTTCCATTTTGAAGCTTATTTCTTAGATTGCTTAATTTCTGCTTATTCTGTAAGTTTTTTTTTAGCTTTTACATGTTTTCTAGTTTAGTATTTATACAAAGTATTATACATAAAATTTGCATAATTTTCCAAATAGTTTTAGTATTTTAAATAATTAGTTTTTACATATTTAGTTTTAATACGTAATAAATAATTTAAAAGTCAAAAAAATTCTCAGCTTTTTTCTAAAATTATTTTTAGTCATGTAGAATGTAGGAAAATGTTTTTTTAAACCCGTACCCTTAAATTGCATCTTTTCATTTTCGGGGCTCGGGATTAGCTCGGGTTTCGCGTTTTTGCATTTTAGCACCCTAGGATGTAGTTTAGCTTCATTTTATTGTCTCTTAGGCTTAGTCGTAGTTTATTTAGTATTTTTTTGTTTTACTTGCTTTATTTTCATTTCCGTTCTTTAATTTGTAGAATAACGAAATCAAAATCCAAAGCCGTTAAACCAATTCAAGTCCTAATCACGAAACTCAACGACACCGTCAATTTCACACCTCGTTGGGACACGACCCGGGGAAACCACTTCCCGGTATCACTTTTATCACACCCGTGAGATTTGGCACGTTAACCCTTTCCTAAAAAGGTTAATTTGTAATTTCCGCGTTAATTTGATATATTGATATTGTGTTTGTTTTCACCACTCACAACGAACGAGATCAAATTTTGGCGCCGCTGCCGGGGAGGTTGTGTTGCGACAATATCGTTACGGTTTGACGATTAGTGACTTGAAGATCCTTCCTCGTGAAGTTATTTTCTTTCTTTTGTATATATATAAAAGCCCAAAAACCCAAAAATATTTTTCTTTTCAAAAATTTATTTTCCCTTTTATGTTTTTTATTTATCAAAACCAAAAAATATTCTTCTTTATTCCTCTTATCCGTTTAATTCTATTTCTCTTACCCTCTTTTACCGTTTAATTCTATTCTTCGTTATCCTCTCGATCGCATAATTCTATTTCTTTCACCCTCTATCCATTTAATTCTTCATTATGTCTTCGTCTTTACAATATGGTTGTCAATGGTGCGTGGACCTCAAGATGGTGGAAATTGCCCCGGTTGTAGCATTGTGAATTCAGGAAACGGGTTTGTCTATGACCAAAATCCCTACAATGAAACAACCAATATCTTTAACCAACCCCCGTACCATGAGATGGAGACATATTCTTGCGAATATTGTGGAGGTCAGCACCAAGGTTTTGAGTGTCAGCGGGAACCGCTTATCTATGAGCAAGGTCCTTGTAACAATCAAGACTTTTGTTTTGACCAAAATCCATATAATTCACAAATTCAACAATCGAAATGCGGTTGTGAGTCTGTGGAGGTCCGCACTATAACGCTGATTGTCCAAGCGAGGAATCCGCTTGTCTATGAGCATAATCCTTGTAACAATTATGATTATTCTTATCATGACCAACCTCCACAGCACCAAATGATTCAAACACAACCTCCGCAAATTCCTCAAGAACTTCTCCTAGGTCTTCTAGATGTATTGAAGTATTTAAAAGAATTGGTTAAAGAAGAGTCTCGTCAGAAAACGTATGGAGAACTTCTAGCTGAAGAACAAGCAGCTAGAGTAAGTTCCCAATATTGGAAACCTCTCGTGTACGATTATGATGATGATTGGCGATGATGAAACCATTCCAATTGGGGAGTTCTATAATTCATCTGCTGCTATCACACCCATTCTCGAAGCGCCGGATAATAGAAGCATGGAAGAATTATTAACTGAGAGCGAATCGTCATATCGAGCTTTATATGCTAAAGATAAGGTTGACGCCGATTATGATTATGACAAGGAGAGTGATATTCCATGGAACGATGTTATCTCTCAACTCCCAGGTCTATTGCTATCACACCTATCTTACCTACTATATGCTTCCAGGACTCTCTCACCATGGGGGATGAGCATCTTAGCACAATTCTGGAAACGGAATCGTCTAGTGTTGAGAACTTCATCCCAATCCCAAGTGAGTCTGAGGATATATCCGATAGTGATTGTGATTTGCCTTTTTGTGATTCTCGACATTTAGAGGTTACTTCCGGGATTTTCTCTAATCCTCTTTTTGAATTTAATAATGACTACACTTTTGGGAAAGTAAATCCTCTTTTCGATGAAATGTGCGAGTCCGATATAGAGACCATCACGGAAGTGGTGGAAATTGCTAGCTCTCAGAGCACACCACTTGTCCCACCTCTGTATTACGACTCATCTCTTCCGTCATGTGATGACGATTCTATCCTCACTGATGAGGTGTCTTTCGAGTATCCCGTTGCGCCATCTAGGGAAGACAAAATTTTTAATCCAGGGATACTCGTTGGAAGAAAAATGCACATGGATGAAAATTTTAATGAGATATTTGAGCTTGAAACGTACATCATCCAAACCTTTCTTCCTTTCATCACATATGGTGTGACTTCTCCTATCCTTCACTCCTTTAGGAATGAGGATACAATCTTTGATCCCGGAATTCTTATGATTGATGAATTCCACATTTGCTCCCCCATGGAAAAATGAATTCGGGGTCGAGTCAAGCTAGCGACTCGGTTAACAAAAACAGTAGCATTTCATGGGTGTCCACCCATGTTTCTGACTTCTTTCTATTTTCTAACAACTAAGTGTGGGGGGAAACCTCCACAGTGTTTCCTTCTTGTGTGTTTGCTCATGTTTTTAGGAATCCCTTTGATCGTGATAATTGATGCGCCTGTTTTCAATCCAGCCGCCCAATATCCGATCAATTTTACTAACGTTTATCTGGGGATATGTTTTCAAAATCCTTTTGTGTAAAATGATAGATTTCGTCCACACACTTGGTTAGTGGTATTACCTTTTTCCGTTCGATAGTATCGGCTTCGGCCGGGACTTTGAATATTGAGGGCAATATTCAATTCTAAGTGTGGGGAGAATTCTGTCGAATTTTGTCACATTTGTACCCTTTAGTCCCTAGTACCCCTGTTTTGACCCAAAATTTAAAAATTTTGCATAAAAAAGAAGTGCTTTGCACAAAAATAAAGTGTTAATGCTTCGGTGTTAATGGTAGTTTAGTCTTGATTAGGTTAGAACAAAGGGAATCCCGACTCTGCTAGAGTGTTGATCTAGCTGCTCTCTTAACAATTAGGCTAAGTTTTTACGAGTTGTGCAAATGAAAATGCTAAGCGTGGAGTAGTTGGTTCTCTTTAGAGCTTATATAAGTAATCTATGGCTTTTTCTCCCAGAAGCTAACTAATTGAACCTAAAATACGTGCTCGTTGTCAAACTTTTGAACATTCAAATCGTCTTGTTACAATAAAAAGTTTTTAAGCAAAATTGATTTAGAGCTCAAGTTCAACTTTTTATTTTAAATTTTTGGAAAAGCATACTTTCTTAAAATCGAAATAATGTTGCAAAATGAAAGTATCGTAAAAGTGCTTGAATGATGCAAAAATAAATCGCAAGTTAAAGTTAAAAAAAAAAAAAAATGAAAAATGAAAAAAAAAAGAAAATTGAATAAAAAGTACCAAGTTGCTAATGAATAAATGTGCGAAACTTGCTTTTTCTTAAATTTAAATCGGAAGTTGAACTAGGATTCGTCAAAGTTGTTTAAAAATTTGACGGTGATTTAGAAATTCTTGAAGTCAAAGACCGAAAGCTCGATACTATTCTCGATGGTGAAAACCTAGCCTCCTTAAATGGACAAGCTGAGAAGAAAGTCGCTACATGGAGTGATCTCACCTTTGAATCTCGAACTTCTAAATTATCGTCGGTTGTTGTCCATTTAGGTTTAGTTTTAACTTAATGGTAGCCTCGTAAATCTTTGGAATCGAATTCCGCTAATTCCGGTACTATTCTCCGTGAGGTGTCAAAAGCCCGGTCACCTAAAACCAACTGGTTTGGGATGTGCCGAGAAGAAAGCCGCTACATGGAAGAGGCCCTTTTCGATCCTTAGACTTTCATCGTTTCCGGTGGGTTAAAATTTTAGTTAAGTGGATATCAACCATAACAAGGTCGGTTTTAACGATCAAACTTTTGAAAATGAGCACACGAACTTAAACTGTATAAATTGTGGGAGTAAAAAAGTTAAGTCTCGACTTACATAGATTATGTGTATAAGTAGTGTTAGCATTTTACCAAAACGTTTGCACAATGAGTTTAGACTTAGTTTGAGAGTATAAAAAAGAGGATGACGATTCAAATTCCCTGGAGACACCCATTTTGTGTGAATCCCGTTCCATGATACCACTTTTTGTTAATCAAGCATGTTGTTTACTTTCAGTCTAGTTTAAATTTATCGCATCAAATAAAAAGGTCGAAACGGGGTATTCTTGGTAATCTTGATTTCAGTCATTACTTTACATGATTGATTGCTAGGGACTAGCAATTGCCTAGTGTGGGGGGATTTGATGAGTGCTTATTCACTCATCGTTTTTACCCACCTAAGACCACAAAAATGACCAAAAACACCTAAATATGATCAAAATATGTTACAAATATCCTCGGAGTGTGTTTTGTGTCTTGTAGGTACAAAAGGATGGAAAACAGAGCGAAAACGAGAAAAATCAAGCCAAAATCGGAAAGTCTTTGAGAAGGTGTCGGGATGTGATTTTCTACGATCATTGATCAATTGAAGACCGGACGCGTTTTGGAGTGAGAGGAAAACAAACCTTAAAACCTTGAAACCAAAATCACCATTTTACCCGTCCCCGATACCCAAAATAACCAAATGGCCTTTTAAACACAAAAATCCAAAAATCTTGTTTTAAGCCTAAAAAAAACGACTTTTGTAAAACTCATATTTTTCTTAAAACCAATTTTACCTTTCAAAAAAAAAATGACTTTTAAAACAAAATCAGAAAATACGAATATAACTTATCACTTTTAAAAGCCTTTTAAACCTTTTTCAAATAAACCCCCATCCACTCTTTTAACCCTTTCTGTTTTCTTCTTCTTTCTTAAATCCCAGAAACCAAACAAAAAAATAAAAAAACCCAAAACCATCTCTTTTACCCGCCAAACCCTTCCCCCTCCTCCTGTCACTCTCAGTCCACATCCCAATCCTCATCTCCTTCACCCAGAAACACTGATCACGAGAATTGCCACCTTGGAAATCTTTGGCACAAGACATCCCATGGACGGCTCTGAATTACTCTTGGGATGTACCTAACCCTTGGATGGCTTGGATCAACTCAAAGAAACACAAGTTGGTTTTGGTCTGTTTGCACTCACACAAGAAACACAATCACAGAAGAAAGAAGCCAAGAGAAAGGAAGACAACTTTTTTATCTTATTAGAATAAATATGTATTAGGTGAAAAAATAAAAAAATTTGTCTAGAATTCTTGTTCTAGTCCCAATTTATGTTTACTGTCATTTACTTTTCTTGAAATCATTTAATTTTGAATGCAATTTATTTTCAGTCTTCAATTCCAATTTGGTAGTTTATTCAGTTTTAGTTTATTCAAGTTCTTGAATCTTGCCAAGTAGTTTAAGTATTTGTTAAGTTGCATAAGCTAATTTGAAACTTAGTTTAAAGTTCACAAACCAGCAGTTTCAAAAAAGAGAAGAAGAATTTCAATTCCTGTCCAAATAGGGCTGTTTGGAACAGCTTGATTCTGGGTCGACAAACCATTTTGACCCACTTTGGGTCTTGCACTAGTCAAGGTAGAAGTATTCTAAGTTTGCTCATTGATTTTTTTTTGCAAAACAAGATTTGAAAAAGAAGTCATACGTTTCTGGTTTACTGTCAAATCTGTCCATACAGCAGCCAATTCCCTTTCTTTTTTAGCTTAATTTTAGGTAGTATAAAGTTAGAATTAGGACTAGATTTTTAATGCACAAGTAGTTAGTAGTACTAGGTTAATATGTTTTAGCTTATCTTGGTCTATAGCTCTTATTAGCAAGCTTTTATTTGCCCCCTAAGTAACCCCATTGTCCTATTTTATCTGTCCACTGTCCCCACAGCTGTCCCTTTTGCAGCCCCTAATAAGCTTATAAAAGCCCCCACTAGTTGAAATTTAGTTTTTTTTCAATAGCTCATAGTTTCATGTTTATATTTTTTGGCTTATGGTTGAAGTAGGAGTAGACTAGGAGCTTAATTTTAAGGTCTTACAAGCCCATTGTGGGCTGTTTTTTCCTGCAGCTAAACAGTGGAAGTGCAGCAGCCACATGTGATTTTTTTTAGCTTATTCTCCTTTTCAAATGCTTATTTCAGTCTCCCTTATAGCTTCTAGATAATTTAGACTAAGTGCTTATTAGGGTGTTAGCTTATTGGAAGCTTTTGCAAGCTTATTTGTAGCTTTTTGTATTCCCTAAACCAAGCATCCCTTGCATTCAGGTCTGCTGCCCCAAGAAGCTGTTCTCGCAGCTTGTCTTTAGCTTATTTTCAAGATTAGTTTTTGTTAAATAGCTTAGCTTGTTCTATTTTTCAGTTTCCAAAAGAGAAAAATCAAAAAATAAAAAAGTAGCAAAAGTGCACCTGACCAGGTTCGAACATGGGTCAGTGCAACACGAACGCCCCAGAATTCGCAACTCATTACCATCTGTACTCCAAGGCTGTTGCGTATTAATGTTGCATTATTAATTCATTTAATGTCATTTTCCATTTTGAAGCTTATTTCTTAGATTGCTTAATTTCTGCTTATTCTGTAAGTTTTTTTTTTAGCTTTTACATTTTTTCTAGTTTAGTATTTATACAAAGTATTATACATAAAATTTGCATAATTTTCCAAATAGTTTTAGTATTTTAAATAATTAGTTTTTACATATTTAGTTTTAATTCGTAATAAATAATTTAAAAGTCAAAAAAATACTCAGCTTTTTTCTAAAATTATTTTTAGTCATGTAGAATGTAGGAAAATGTTTTTTTAAACCCGTACCCTTAAATTGCATCTTTTCATTTTCGGGGCTCGGGATTAGCTCGGGTTTCGCGTTTTTGCATTTTAGCACCCTAGGATGTAGTTTAGCTTCATTTTATTGTCTCTTAGGCTTAGTCGTAGTTTATTTAGTATTTTTTTGTTTTACTTGCTTTATTTTCATTTCCGTTCTTTAATTTGTAGAATAACGAAATCAAAATCTAAAGCCGTTAAACCAATTCAAGTCCTAATCACGAAACTTAACGACACCGTCAATTTCACACCTCGTTGGGACACGACCCGGGGAAACCACTTCCCGGTATCACTTTTATCACACCCGTGAGATTTGGCACGTTAACCCTTTTCCTAAAAGGTTAATTTGTCGGGTTTCACGGTTAATTTGATATATTGATATTGTGTTTGTTTTCACCACTCACAACGAACGAGATCAGTGAGAGATGATTGTGAGTGAGTTAGCTTGTGAGTGTGAATGATAGTGATTTGAGGTAGTGGCTTTTATAGACAAAGAGGGTATGGCTCCTTCAATATTTTATGTGAGTTCTTGCATGGTTCCAAGAAGAAGAATGAGATGGGCTGTATTGTCCTTAAGCGTGCATGGTAACAGTTGGGTTTTAGGGGCACATTTTCGGACAAGTCTCATCAAATGGAGCAAGGAAACATATGATCTCTTGGGTAATGAAGTCAAGTGGTCAAAATGGTGTCTTAGGCTTATTAAAATATAGTGTAGGGTGGTTTCACTTTGCTCTTTGTCTCCTCTTTTCCTACATACACACACGTACATGCTTGGATGTCACTACTACACAAACAGGTTTTTCCCACGGTAAAATCAGTGAGAAATCTCGTGGGAAAGGGCCCTTTTTCACGGATTTCACACGGAAATATTCCGTGTGTAAAAGCACGTGGGTAAATATTTTCCCACAGATTTTCCCACTGCGTTGACTACTTTTCCCACAGATATCTTTGTGTGTAATCTGTAGGTTTATTACTCACCGATTTCCTACGGATGTATTTCTCTGATTTTTCACAATTTTCATAAAACCAAGGAGGTTTTCACAATTTTTCAAAAAAGATTTCCCACGGATTTTTCTCCCACAACCTTCCCACAGATTTCTTGTGAATTTTTTTGGGTGAAACATGATTAAAATTTATATAGTTCAATAAATTTTTATTATTTTATATATTTTGTTTTTTTTACAGTTTACTAAACTAATATGTTTATTTTATTTTTTTTTAATTTTTGGCAAATATATTATACACACGAATCATGAAAGCAATTCGGAAACCATATGAATCAAATACCAAATTGTTTATTGCATTATACACTTAATACAAATTCGGAAACCATTCTAATATGTAGAAATTTAGAAACCATTCCAGTTATCCAGTAGAACAAAACACATAAGTCACTTAATACATATTACATCTAGGCAAAAAACACAAACAACTACAATTCTTTTATT
The DNA here is from genome assembly GCA_910596185.1 of Chrysanthemum makinoi. Lineage (NCBI taxonomy): Eukaryota > Viridiplantae > Streptophyta > Magnoliopsida > Asterales > Asteraceae > Chrysanthemum > Chrysanthemum makinoi. The sequence continues at coordinate 147,647,943 of OU343217.1, read as the reverse complement.
GCATTATACATCTCATCTTCCATCTTTTTCCAATCTTTTATTTGTCATTAACTCCAAAAACTCATTCCGGCAGTTGCTTCCAAAAGATTGTACATCTGCTTCCCCGGGACTGTTTCAAGTGACCCAAGTTAACAAATATTAGATCTACAATAAAAAAGACAAAGAATAAGCACACAATAACACTTGAAAAAACGTTAAATAAACTAAAATAACCAAAGTAAATAAGATATACTGTGGCTTATTCCGGCGAGTGGGCTGTTGCAATCGATCTAAAAAAACCAAAAAACTTAAAAAGAAAACTAAACTTGAAAGCTTACCTGATTCGTGACACATATCAAACAAGAAAAATATGTTCGGATATGTAAAAACCAAGAAACGAGACGTTAAAAACAAAACCAAACAAACCCAAAACTTACTTGGTTCATGTGATGAATTGAAAGAAATTTGTTTTAGTTGTGTTTTGTAATTCGAGATTCAGTAGTAAGGACAAGGGTCAATCCATGGTTAGATTATTTGATATAAAATTAAAGAATGTGACTATGGTTTTATTGATCTTTGTAGTTGCTAGTAGAGAAAGAAAGCGATGAAGATTTTTTTGGTGTGGCTGCATGTTGATGGAGGAGATAGGTCTAGGGTTATCTAAATTAAATGACAATAGTTAGTTAGTTGGACTTTTTAGCCGAATTTTGATAAGAGTAATGGGCCTATCCGGATTTTGGGCTGTCACAAGGTATACTCGGTTCGGTTATCGGGTTGTTTGATTTATTCGGTTCGATTAGTTCGGTTAAAAAAAAATTTCGCATCAAACCGAAATCCAAACTGAAGCGAACTATAATTCAACCGAACCGAACCAAAAATCAAATTTGAATTCGGTTAGGTTTTCGGGCTGACCCGAATAACCCGAATTACACCGTTATATATTTTCTTTAAATTTTATTATATAGATTTTGGCAAATAAAATTATTTCAAGCGAAAAAAGTGTTTTTTTTCTTTTTTTTATATTAGGATAAAATTTAATGGTCTTTTTGCATATATAAATATATAAAAAGTACATATAATTTATGGAAATTCGGTTTTCGGTTCAGATAACCAAAACCATACTCAAACCGAAAAATGAATTTTTAGTTTTGTTCGGTTCGGTTATAACTGAATTTTGGTGCCCATATGGTTAATTTTTTATATAACTTTAGTTAAAGGTTGATAGAGCTTCTAATTCTTACGGGGTTAATTATATCACAAGGCTAGATTTAGTATTTTAGCGACAAAGTGACTACGGTTTTTTTTTTACGGTATTATTGATGTGTTCACTATAGCTAGCCAATGATATTGATACGGGATTCGGTAAAGAGTTAGGCAAAATAAGTGGTATTGTAGAGAAGTATAGATCAACATCTACTCATGAGGTATAGATTGGTATTGATTTGTATATTGCTTTCAGTTGATATGGTATGTACACATTTATGATACGCCAATAAATAGTTACATTAATAAATAAACACATAAAATATGAAACTACAAACATAATTAAGACATAATAGGTAATGGGGGAGTGTGTAAGTATACAGAAACATAAAACAAATATTGTTTGTGGGAAATTTGTGGGTATTTACAAACATAATTTCCACTGATTCATGAGATTCGTAGGTAATTGGCGGGAAATTACCGACGACTTTCCCATAAACATAATCATTTTCTTTTACATTTTCTAATATAGTTACATGTTCATACATCCCGCATCCGTATACCTACATACAAAACATATATAGATGCAATGGAGGTCATAAACAGACATACTAGACATATAAGTGTAGATATCCACACATATACATTGGTTTGTTCCATAATAAGGTTATACCTAAACCTACACATATACTTAACACATAATATGAAACTACAAACCACATATGAAGACATACAAGATAATGGGGGAATGTGTAAGTATACAGAAACATAAAAACGATATTGTTTTTGGGAAATTCATGGGTATTTACACACATCACGGGTTAATTAGATTGGTAGGTAATCCATAGAAAATTACCAATGAATTTCCCATCTAGATAATCGTTTTCTTTTAATTTTCTAATATAGTTACACGTTCACGCATATAACATCTGTATACCAACATACAAAACATATAGAGATACAATGAAGCTCATAAACAGACATATGAAACATATACGTGTAGATATCCACACATATACAATAGTTTGTTACACACATACACTTGTGATACCAACATAATAGTTAAATTAATAAACAAACACATATAATAATGAAACTACCAAACACATATGAAGACATACTAAGTAATGTGGAAATGTGTAAATATACATAAACATAAAAACAATATTTTTTGTGGGAAATCCGTGGAAAGTACAAGCCAGTTTCCCACGTCTAAACAAACATTTTTTGTAGGAAATACGTGGCTAGTGACCCACAAATTTCCCACGGACAAGTTAAATAGTAATTTTAAATTTGCCACATAATTTTGGCCGTGACTAATATGTGTGAAATGTGCCACTAGTTTCCCACGGATGTCTAATCAACACGAATAGTGTGAATATTGTCACAAATCTGTGGGAAATTTGTGACGGATTTCACACGAAAACTTGGTCAACAATTTAGTGTGTAAATAGTGGGAAATCCGTGGGAAATTTACGACATATTTCTCACCGAAATTTGGTCAATAATTTGGTGTGTAATTTGTTGGTATTCCGTGGGAAATTTCACACAGTTTTGTTTCCGTGGGAAAAAATCTGTGGGTATTTGTGTAGTCGTGTGTCCAAGTTGTGATGTTTTTTGTTTTTGTTGGGGTCTCGCTAGGTTCTCAGAAGCAAAAGGAAAACCATTGATCATGTTTTGTCTTGTCTCTCTTTACACACACACGCACATGTAAAAAGAAAATATACCAAAGTTGATGTTGTTGCTTTTGTTTTGGTGTCTTGATGGGGTCACGCTGGAATGAGAGAAATAAAAGAGCATGGCATCAAATAACCATTTGTACCAATTACATGTTAGCCAAAGTTTGTGTTACAAAATAATAAGGGTACACTTGGGCCAAGGGTGTGATCAGTTTGGCTAGGCCCAATGGAGAGATGAAAAGATTGTAATTACATGAGCCCAATAAACAAAAAGGATGGATTGGGTTTAGGTTAAGAGGCCTAGTGAGAAATAAAATATAAAAGTTTATTATATAATTATTTTATATAATTTTTATTATCAAGGTCGAGGTGAAAAATATCCCGTGACTTGTCGTGTTTAAAGTTCAAAACGAAAAAAAATGTAGCCACGAAAATTGGTACGGAATTTTACAAGTTCTTACATATATATATAAAATTCCGTGTCCACGCCGTGTCCGTGTCCTATATTTTTAGATTTTGCCGTATCGCGGTGTCCGTGTCCGTGTCGGACACCGTGTCCGTGTCGGACACCGTGTCCGTGTCCGTGTCCTTGCAACCTAGAGTAAAACCGTGCTACTTCTTTCCTGGAATTGATGTTTCGGATCACCTTAACTACACACCACTCTTTTCACACATCGTCCCGATCACCACAAGAAAAGGAAACACCAAGCAACCTAAAGATGCATATTTCATTAAAATCAATCAATCAACATTAACTCAAAAGCGCTACATATAAACCAAAAGCTCCTTAGTATCGATAAAAATGGTTTTGGTGGGACAAGGATCAACACAACGAATCCATACACCGTTTTAGAGACATCAATCTTTAATGCCTTCTCAGAAGCATTTACAAATGAATAAAAAATCATGAACCTGAAAGTATCTACACCGGCTAAGTGATTCAGCTTATGTTATGACACTGATAAATTGTTAGAAACCGATGTCGGGCCAAAGGTGGCACAGCTTGATCTTCTGATGGATAACGATGTGATTTGGCACATTTTTTTGGAAGAATTCAATTATGAGAATTGTGGTGGAGGGTATGGATGTATGTGTTGGGAATTCATATGGATTAAAATATCAATACCACGAGTACGCAGTGACATTTGGGGAGCAATATAAATTACTAACCTCGAATCTATTAAAAAATAGATAAACACCAAATCTTGATCTTAATCATGAACACAACACGAAACACCAAATCAACTATGTTAAGTTGATCTCTATCGAATACTCACACTACACGTCCAACGAGAGTGTTGGGATGCTAGTGCTTAACCCACGATCTATGGAACAAGACACGAATGCTAGTCGTAGAGAAGAAACAAAGGCAATAGCCTTTCAATGTGCTGTTTTCTGATTGCTATAAGCAAGGGTGAAAGGAGTAAAGATATTGATTGGTGATGAGCAAAGAATGAAGATTTAAGGCCCTCCTTTTATGCTAATCACCTAATCAAGCTACTCCCTTTCTTTCCCTAGCACATATGGCCGGCCACCATAGGGTTGCCATGGGCCTCCCTTTTGCTTTTAGGTCCTTGTGAAATTAACTTGTACAATACTAGCTAACTTTGGACTTTAACAACCATTAACCGTTAAACTAATGGACTAATGACCGTTACCTTCTGTTTACGTAAGGTATGTAAATCGGATTAGAGAATGGTTTTGTGGTTTGGTTTCCCGTGTAGAACGGTAAGGTCTCGATGATATTGATGTAGATCAAGAAGCTCGGGTAACACTTAAACAAGAACCATACTTCACTTATGTGAGGTAGTATTTGCCCAAGTGTGTGAAAACTTGCATGATGTTTTGTGTTGCTCTCCGTTTGTAGAGAGGCTTTGTAGGGTTTAAAGATAAACACTTTGGGAGTGATCAAAGACCGCCAGAGTGCCAAGTGTCGACCATCCAGGAGCAGACAAAAAGGTTCAAAGTCATTCGTCCTTTAGCTCATAGTGGTGCTTGTCGTGCGTCCCACTATGGAGTGTCGGATGGTAAATCTTGACCACTAGTGATAGTTGGGGAGCAATAGCTTTGTCCTTACTCAGTCAGGCCTGAGAGTTATTTCTAGGCTCTACGTGGCCTTAGATTTAAGCTGGGCCTTTTATCAAATATTGATTGGGCCATGGTGTTGGGCTTGATATGAGTGTGTGATTAATGGGCTTGGGCCATTAATATTGATATGCTATCAAGTCCCCCCAGTCTAGTATTAGATCATGCACTATGATCTGATGATGAAGGTTATTGTACCCGAGTCCCCCTGGTCTGCGCTTGTGCTAACAGGGTTCGCCCCAGGCAGGCTGATTGTCACATTTATCTTTTGTGATGATGATTAGATGCCGGCTTTTTGCCTCGATCAGGGTTGTAAACTGAATTGGGAAATGTGTTTACTTAATGTTTTCATGGGGAAGTGTAGGAATATCCTGCCTCGGATTAATTCGCTATCTTTTGGATTTGACGCGTCTTTATTGCCTTTGAGACTTTAGACGGCATCACCCAGACATTTCTTGAGTGGTGTGTATAACGCGTCCCCTAGACTGTACTTGACGTATGTGTATACGTCAACGGTACTCGTGTCTTGCAGGGTGTTAACCACACGCTTTATTAAATGTATGGTAACCCAGTGGGTGTTTGCTAAGTGTGACTCGCCGATTCATTTCTTTTTCAATAAGTGGGGCTAGAAATATGGGGAGGTTACAACTTGCAACAATCACAGCCTCTTTTCCTCCCATTTTTCACATCATTCCCAAAACCTAAAAACTTCTTTCATGAAGGTTTTTTCGTAGGCTTTTATTTACGAAGGGCATTTTGTGTTCCTTCGGTTTTTTTGGTGTGAGATGAAGAGTATTCATTTCGAAGGCGAAGGCATTTGTGGTCTGGGATCCTTTACCCATGTATGAGGGTTGGATATGGAGTTACTTACTCCTCTTCTACCATTGTCCAACGTTGCTATCTCCTGGATGTATGTGTATCCCCGTGGAGTTTCGCAAGTGATTTTTAGGATAGAAGGCGTGGAGGGTCTTGCATCAGACTTACTCTCTCGCTTTAACTCCTATCAGGGTGATTTGGTCGTCCTGATGAGAAACTTAAATGTTACATCGTATACTTAAAGTGGGGTGCATCTAGGGTGGGATCTCCATGAATGACCAGTTGTTATACATATGTGTTTGCGTGGCCCTGGTAGTATCTAACGCTCGACGCAAGGTGAGTAACAACACTCACATCGAAATGATGGAGAAGTCGAGGGTTTTTTCCGAACAGGGTGTCTGGAGGTGTATTAGTCTAGTAGAACCTCCATTCCCTTCGGCAAGCATGTTTACCTCGTTCTCGTGTTTGTATTTACCGCCTTGGGCTGTTTTGAGGCTCATAAAGGAGTTGGGTTTCGTTGACGAACCTGGGTTGTGTTGTGACCCTTTCTCCTTGTTCAAGCCCTTGCCTGACTGCATATGGTTTTCTGCGAAAACCTAGTACAGGCTAGTTTGAAAGAGAAGGTGGGCGGTGTTTTTAAGGCCTAGGCCTACTATCTGTTATCCTTAAGTAGGTCGGATCCTGAAATTGTCAGGTCGCGTTTAGACTACTTAGGAATTTATGGCGGCTGTTTGTAATCCGTGATGTATCAGGATTGTTTGTAGAATGAACCAGGCATGTTAAGTCCTGGGTTTTGTAATGTGGTGGTTTACCCCAATAATGAAATTAACTGTTCGTCAATTTATTATTTTATATTAACCAAGCGCGTCTAGGCCTAGGTTTTTAGATAGGATGTTGTAATCCTGAACTCTTAGTGAAATAAGCTTATCCGGCCTATTTACTGTATGTGTGTTACAAGGCTCGTATAGGACTGGGTTTTTAATTAGGATATTGTAACCTTGAACTCTTAATGAAATTAGCTTTTAAGCCAGCTTATTGTATGTGTATATGTTACCGTGTATATGTTACCAGGCACGTGTTGGCCTGAGTTTTAGTTAGGATGCGGTAACCCTGAAATCTTAGTGAAATCAGCTTACCTGGCTAATTTACTATATGTGTGTTATTCCTATGTTTAGTGATCAATTAAACATGAAGAATATTTGTCGTCAAAAGTTTGTTCAACTTTGACACGATAACAAGTACTTGTGTTTTTCCGTGCACATATAACTAATACTTAGACTAGCTATCTTCCAGTAACTCGCTCATGGAAATTTGTGGGTATATGTGTACCTTGGAATAGGCTTGCACAATGAAGTCATATCCAATGCATTGTCGGTTGTACTCCCTGCTTTTTGACCCTATGCCCCTTTTTTTCATGAGCATGTTAATAAAGGCTAATTTACGTTCGAGTAAATATTTGCTTGTATGAATAGTCAGTTAATATGAGACACTTTGTAAGAAAAGTGTTGAATTTGTCATTGCATATTTATAGAAATAGTACAGATGAGCTATACTGGTTGTTAGAAGCCTTGATTGAAAGATAAAAAGAAATCCACCTAAGTGTAGCATTTCAATCAGACTGTATACTTGCCATTAGAGGGGGAGTATGATCCCCCTTAGGTGGTGCCTAATAGGTAGGGCTTGTTTTTTTAGCAATCCAACCTTTGATGTAACATCGTTTGAGGTTAGATGTGTGCCATGCTAGGGGAATGTTATCTCCTTAAGATGTTGTTAACAGGTAGGAACCATTGTCGTTAGCCTAATGAATGATGTATGGCCCCTCCCAGTTGGGAGCGAGCTTGCCCTGACCTGCGACCATGCTGACCTCATTTCTATGCATTACATGGTCGCTAGGTTTGAAAGACTCTGAGCGGACACTTTTATTGTAATACTTTTCCATTTTGTTTTTGGAGTGTGCTAAGCGGATGGTGGCAAGGGCGCACTTCTCTTTGACTAGCGCTAGGTCCAGCCTGAGGAAATCTTCGTTTTCGTCCTCGTTGACCATAGCAACTCTTTATGTTTGGATGAGCAATTCAAGAGGTATCACAACTTCGGTGTCATAGACCAGGCTGAAGGGTGTTTCACTTGTTCTTTCCTTTGGTGTGGTTCTATGTGTCCACAATACGCTTGAGAGCTTGTCCACCCAACAATCTTGTATTATGTCATACTTTTCTCGATACCTTTGACAATCTCTCTGTTAGCTACCTCTACCTGTTTCACTTGTTCTTTCCTTTGGTGTGGTTCTATGTGTCCACAATACGCTTGAGAGCTTGTCCACCCAACAATCTTGTATTATGTCATAATTTTCTCGATACCTTTGACAATCTCTCTGTTAGCTACCTCTACCTGTTTCACTTGTTCTTTCCTTTGGTGTGGTTCTATGTGTCCACAATACGCTTGAGAGCTTGTCCACCCAACAATCTTGTATTATGTCATACTTTTCTCGATACCTTTGACAATCTCTCTGTTAGCTACCTCTACCTAACCATTAGCCTCAGAATGGTAGGGAGACGTGGTAGCTCTAAGGATACCCTGGTTTTCGCACCATGATTTGAATGGTTCGCTGACGAATTGGGTTATATTATTAGTGAGTGTTTGTGGCATGCCGAATCGAGTGATAATATGATTGTAAACAAAGGTTAAGACTTCGCGAGTATAATTTAAAAAAACACACACTTTGTATTTTAAAAAACACACACTTTGCATCAAGGGTCGAACTAGAGTCACGATTTCGCGAGTATAATTATATGTGGCTATACACTATCACTTTGAGAGTATTCGTCTAAGTTTCAACAATTTATGCATCACTTTCAATTTAAAATGAGGATTCATTTGCACACTTTTAATTTTTATTGGCACACACCAATTTATGTATTAGTTAATTGTATTTTAACTATAACCTCCTTTAACTACTTTTACAAGAGAGTTTGTAAATCATCTCCCATTTATAATAGTTATTGTGTTAGAAAGAAAAATAAAAAGCATGAAAAAGCGATGGAAAATAAACGACAAAGAATTTGCATGGTTCACGCGATCAGAGTAAATGTTCACCGGCCGAATCCAAAATGTTTTATAATTTATGGATTTTTGAGTTACCAGCTTACATTCACATAGGGTGTATATAAATTTAGAAGTAAAACAAAATATATGAAGTATTTATGGAGAAAGCAGGGTACCCGCCGCACAATGCGGGGACGGGTATCCTGGGACTAAATATTACTGCTTTCGGCCTTATTGTTGATGTTTTAGATGTGCGTGAGAGAAATATGAAATGGTTTGTGTGTATAATGGATGCGGTTATATGTTTTTAATAATCATCATTATTAATAATAATTATTTGTAGCGATTTCACGTTTTTAATAATGGGCTATAAATGATTTGAAAACTGTATTTAATTAAGGGGGAATTGCATATATACCCACTAAAACTTTAAAACTTGCATATTTCCCCATAGTAAAAGTTTTTATTGCATGATGTACAATGCAGCATTTTAAGTATGTTTTGAGTATATATGCAAATATGCAAGTTTTAGTGGGTATATATGCAATTGCCCTTTTAATTAAATTGAAACGTCTGAATTTGAATTTTAATAATGGGATGTATTAAATTTTAAGCCCTCCTTTTATAGTAAGTGTGTAGGCTTATTTTTTTAAGATTTTGTTTTTAGAAATGGCCTAAATGCATTATAACGTAGTTAAGATAAGAGATGAGAAGAAATTTGATGATGAGTATTTTAATGGAGGGGGTAACAAAGGTCATAAACAAGTATGAAGCACCCGCGTTTGACGATCAATAGGCACAAAATGATGGGAACATGTACGTCCACGGTGAAGGAACAAAAAATTGTCAATAATCATCGATATAAAGGAAAAAACAAAAGAAATCACTAGTTTTGGCGATATTTCAACAAGGTGGGCTTCGCCCCCCACGTTGCGACGGAGCTTACCATTTCTCGTTCGAGATACTATTATGGCATTTTTTTTTGTATTTTTGGCAGTGGATTATTCACTTGCATATCGTACAAAACTCCTCAAACAATTATATGTGAACATAGAATGCAAATAATGGTTGTTTAAAATCCATCGTAACTAATTAATCACATGATGTTTTGATTATGAGTATAAACATTAGTAACATATATAATGCAAACTACAGCTTGAAGCAATCATTCATAATCTGAAAGTCTAAGACGACTACTAAAAGTACACGTACAATAAAAGAAAGGTCTGTACCTTGTCACTAAGTACCCTCAATTGTTTCTTCATTCCAATAGACAGCATTAGCAAATTATGGAGGAACTCATCGAGCTCTTCAAAAAACCCATTAGCTTCTATGATGTGTTCCTCTCCTTTGGATATGCTTCTTAGAGCTGTTTTATCAAAAATGGCCGCTGAATTCAGGTGTCTTCCGATGCAGTAAACCAAAATCTCACAGTGCCTTTCTAGCAGTAGGTACCTATAACTAATAAATAAAGAACAGTAAGTGAAAGATACTAAAGGTTCAAACAACACTGTGTCTACAAAATAATGATCCTGGATAGGCTTATTAGCAAGTCAATGTGTTTCCTTAGCTTACATTCTCTATAAAATGCTTGCAACATAGGAAAAAAATATTCGGCCGACAAATTTTTGTCGCAAAATACCCATGTGCAATTCAAGGGATCAAAATTGTGACACGTACGTACTTGGAACTGATTGTTTAGAATCAGTAAACAGACACTTAGCCAGTGCTTGTACCTGCACCCGCTGCGATCCGGCGGGGCTTCCCATTTCTAGTTTTCGAAATACTATTGACTATTTTTTGTATATTTTCGAAATACTATGACATGTTTGGATTCCCTACTGTTATCATTAGCTATTACACTTCTAATTCCAAGAAATACTATTAACATGTTTGGATTCTCTACTGTTGCTTTTTTGTTGGTTTAAATGAAGAAGTAAGGTTGTTCCAGAAAAAGCAAAAAATACAGCGGGTAATCAATTCCAAGATCTATAAAACTTTTAAACAAGTGCGATCATATTATATCCTAGATCCAACATAAAAAAAGAAACAAATTAGAGAGATGAATACCAAAAGAACATACCTTCTGGTTTAGAAGGTGTTGGATACATTTTCTTTGTTACAGAGTCCCTGTGACAGTAGTCAATAAAGACCTTTTTTATCTCGTTTATACAACTAAGTTTCATGGTGGATGATCAAATAACTCCCAGTAGTCAAAACCCGTTCCAATATTAACAAACCCAATCTTCCAATACTTAGGATCTGCAAAAGAAAAGGTGACATACAATTAGCAGCCATTATACACACAATAGCATACTAAAGTTTTAGTCCCCATTAACAAATGTTTCAAATATTTAGTCCTCACCTCAAGTTTGTCTTTGCAACCTAATAGAATCAAAAAGAAATTCCATTTAAATAACTTGGCATCTAGTTTCAGTAGTTACAATAGTTTCATTAAACTCATCGGTTTTGAAAGTGATGTCTGATGGGGTCACATAATGCTTAACTAAAAACCTTGACAATAGAATTATAATCTATGCATCAATCATCACAGTTCACGTCATCCATTTTTTTATAAAACGTAATAATAACATAACCGAATCATATAATATTTATAGAGTTGTTTAACGAATAAAATTACTCATGAGATCTCTTAAATAGTTAAACACAAAATATCGACGGTTTATATCATCTTTAATCTTTAATAACGGGGTGTTTGGTTCTGTCGCAATAAGTATTTTAAAGATGTTTGGGTATGGTTGTTGCTGTTTTTATGGCTACAAACGTCAAGCAGTAAGGGGTGTGTGGTTTTACTACAAAATTGCAGTCTGACATGGCATAGACAGAATGGAATACCTTCAAATGATCATTGGCGAACTCCACCCAGAAGTAAAAGCCATTAGCCCAATTAAGAAAAACCCCTAAATTAAAATAACTTCACCATTAATTATACAAAACTAGTTTGATACCCGCGCACAGCGGCGGCGATAAATATAGTTATATAATAAATATAGTAAATGAATTGCTAAGCAACTTCTCTTCCTTGATTCACTTGGTGAATTATTTCAATATTTCAAATGTATATGTGTTAGTTGTATGTGTTTGTTTGGGTTTTCAGTATCTTTCCGTGGCAGTCATTATTAATATAAAAAGGCGTTCACAATCTCTACCCGTTGAACAATTTCAAAAGTAAATGATTTTGATAAATAAAGTTTGTATTTATTGAAATAAAGGTTAAAAACTTAAAGTTATAAAATTTGAATCAAAATAAAATAAACTACTAAAAATGTAAAAACTAAAAACTATAAAAATATATCAAAATGGATGTTGAATTAAAGAGCACAAAATTTTTAAAAATATGGTGAAATTAGATCATAAAAATTAAGCGAACTAAAATATATTTAAATTTAAAAATAAAGGTGATTAATTAGTTAAAAATTGACATGTGTCATTCAATTGGGAACTCCATTTTGGTTTGTTAGAAACCTCCATTTTGTTATTTTTAGTTAGAGAAGTGCAGTGTCGACAATGATTGGGCTCCTATCTTAATTTTTTGTGAAGCCATTCTTTTAAATCTTTTTATAGTAGTATATAGATAGTTATAACCAAGATAAAACCCCCAAATTTAACAAAACTAAACATAACGCACCTTCAATTCATAATCTCATAACCATCTTTATTGCTCCTGAAAAAGCTGTTGCAATCTTATCCAATGTCATCAAAGCTACCAAACTAACACAACAAAGCGATGCGGACGGTGGTCCCAAAACCACATCACTTACGTTTGTTTTCTTTCGTTACACCACAAAAGCATAAAACCAACTGAAGGAAGCGAACCGAGAAGAGTGTAGACCGCCATATGTTCTTGTTTGTTTCAGAATTATCCGGAAAACAATTGGTCGCGTTGTTAATATCAAACCAAAGAAATGGGCTAACGATGCGGACGGGACTAAAGCGTTGGTTGGGCCATATATATAATGTTGGCGTGGTGGCGTGAAAATCAAGCGCTATCGGATTAGCGACGATTTATAATTACTAGTGGATCTACGCGCCGTGGCTGACGATAAATATAATTATATATAAAGAGAAAAGTACAAAATAGTAGAAATCTTTTTGAAGTCCCTGTGGTCAGTTTAAGCTCATGTCCGAAATGGTCATATATACATTCATTTCCATGTTCCACGAAAATTAAGCGTGTCCAAATGAAAGTACACTTTTTGAACTTTTTTTTTTATTATTTGTACTTTTTGTACTTTCATTTGGACGTGGCAATTTTGGGTGGAATATGGTCGAGTCGGTTGCGATCTGCCGGATTGGGTGGAGCTGCGAGTCGAGTGGTTCGCGTGACCATTTTGGACATTGAGTTAAAAAGTGACCATGAGGGGTTAAAAAGTTTTGGCTTATTTTTGTACTTTTCACCTATATAAATATTGTAAATGAATTGCTAACCACAGTAAATTCATTTCAAACCTCAAATGTATGTTAGTTGTATGTGTTTGTTTGGGTTTTCAGAGTCTTCACGTGGCATATTATTACCGCATAAAAAGCGCCCTTGATCTCTACCGTCGAACAATTTTCCAAAGTAAATGATATTGATAAATAAAGTTTGTATTGATTGAAATAAAGGTTAAAGTTATATAAATTTGAATCAAATAAAATAAGCCTCTAAAATGTAAAAACTAAATCTTCGTAAAAAATATATCAAAATGGATGTTGAATTAAATAGCACAAAATTTTAGAAAATATGGTGAAATTAAATCATAAAAAATTAAACGAATTAAAAGATATTTAAATTTAAAAATAAAGGTGATTAATTAGTTAAGTGGCGTGTGTCGATTATTGGCTCTTTTTAGTTTGTTAGAGCTCTTCACTTTTGTTATTTTTAGTTAGAGAGTAGCATGTCAATTTCCGATGATTGGACTCGCTATCTTGAATTTTTGTGGGCATGGCTTAAATCTTTTATATAGTAGTATAGAAGTATTAATAATAATATGAAATCACTATTGCTAGAAGAAACTAAAGATCGTTGAGTCGTCTCTTAAGAAAACATATAAAAACAAAAACTTACAACATTGAACTTTTTTGAAAGGGTTTATGATTTTCTCAAAGTACTACTGTATAATATTATTTTCTAAATTTTGCAGTTAATAAACTTGTTGTCGTTATTTTAAACTTTATAAAACTTTATAAATGGAGGATGCATCAGGCGAGTTGAATGCATTTTATTACAATAAAAATTTTCACAAACTTGGACTTATTTGATACTACATCCGTCCCATAATAATTGTCCACTTTGACTTTTTTAAGTCTTTTTTATACAACTTTGACAATAAATATTTTTATTTGTGTAATATAATCTTATGAAAATATATGAATTGGGTTTTAAAGGTATTTTAGATTTGTTATAAATTTAAATGAAGTATATATGTGAAAATATGAATGGTGAGATTCTTCAGGCTACAAAAGTGGATTGATATGGAGACGGAAATATAAATTACCATAAACTCTTTTTTTTTGAAAGGCAATGCTTTTATTAGAAACCCCACCAAAGGGAAAAGAGAAACATACAAAAGACGAAACAAAAAAAAACCTATACAAAAGAAGAGGGCTAGGACCCAAACAAAAGAGAGCAAAAAACCTACTCATTAAAAACAGCTACAAGAACCAAAAGACAAAACAAAAGACCTATACCACATAAGCCAGGCCCACGAGAGAAAATGGAAGTCACATAAGGGACCAAAACCACCAAAATGAAACCAATACAGACCCATAAAAAAGCTATTGGACCCAAACACAACTGCAGAACAGGAACACAAACCAAACACTAGAGAAGACCACGATCATGAGCCAAACAACACTTCTGGCGCCAACACACTACTGCCAAAACCAATTGAAGCAGCAACTTTTGAACAAAAGAGCCAATGTCAACTTGATCAGAACTTGAAGGTCTTGAAATCCATCTCTCAGCTAGCGAGCCATGAGGGGCAGAGCGAGATCGGGCCTTTGAGAGACGTTGAATCGACGGGAAAATATAATCCTGCTTTATGCTTTCTATGGAATCCGGATTGGCATTGACCAACTTGTTCCTCCATTTCCATAAAGCCCACAAAGAACACTTGAAAACCCCATGAATGATTTTGTTCTGATGAGTATACCTTAAGTTACATACATTCTCCATGGCAATATTTTCAATAGTGAAGGACGGGAACACACTAGGCATATCCAAGTTCCACCAAGCCCATACTTTTCTCCACACACATATGACACGAGGGAAAGAAATGAGGCAGTGATGCACGTCTTGAATGGGTGATTCTGAAGGGACGAAGGGTCTAGGATGGGACCATACGCGTAACAAGATTTGAGCAGTAGCGAGCCTATCAGAAACCCTCCAATCAACGTTAACTTTTCGAGGGATCCACGAGTTCCAAACATGATGTTTCCCAATAACATAATCCGAAAATAGGGAGTTTTGAATGGACTTTGATAGGGTCTTAACCTTAAAAGTGCCCGAAGATTCATAAGACCAAGTCCAATTGTCGATGCCATCAGGAGAAAGAGTTGTACTACCAATCAATTCAATAAGAGAAGATAGGTCATTTATAGCTCTTCCGAGGGAGACGCCAAACCCAAGTACTCCCCACACACCATTTCTGACCCCAACGTTAATTTTGCAATCTTTGACAGTTTCAAGCGCATAGAGTCTTGGGAATACATCCATAAGACGGGGTATACCTGCACACCATTGATCCTTCCAGAAAGATATATTAGAGCCATTAGAAATATTGAGAACAAAAGAGTTTTTGAAGGAGTCATCAATGTCTTCAATATTCGAAATAGCTTTTACAATGTCGCACCAAACCCCCCCCCCCCACTTTTAAGATTAAGCGACTCGGCCCCAAAACCTCCATCATCACCATAAAATTCTTGAATTACCGTCCTCCATGCTTAGCGTCTTTTGGTGAAGCATGTAACCCATTTCGAAGACCTAAATTTTTTGCCAGGAGGCTACCTACTCCTAACCCTCCTTTATCTAAGTCAAGGAGGATACTCTTCCATTTAACCCAACTAATACCACATTGAGAATCTTTGAAACCCCAAAAAAACCGACTCCTGATAGATTCAAGAGTGTTGATGACTTTAGTAGGAGCCTTAAAAAGTGAGAGATAATAGATAGGGAGACTCAGGGATGGATTTAATTAGAGTAAGCCTCCCACCAACCGAGAGAGTTTTAGCTTTCCACGCGGAGAGCTTACATCTAAAACGGTTAATGACCTCCACCACCGTGTCACAAATGCATCCTTTTGCCGTAGGAGAATAAGAGATAGATGAATGGGAGCACATCATAGGCACACCCAAGAGATGAAGCAACAACACTTACATCCTCAATATCCACACCAATACCAATAAGCCTACTCTTAGCAAGATTAATTTTAAGACCCGAAGCCGTTTCAAAACAACGAAGAATATGAATAAGATTTTTAGAATTTGCTCTCGACCAATCACCAAAAAAGAGAGCATCATCCGCAAATTGTATAAGAGAGATATTAACTCTACTATTTGCAAGGTGGACGCCTTTGTAAATTCCTTTATTACAAGCCTCAAGAATAGCGACTTGAAGGGCCTCGGCAACAATGAGGAATAAGAAAGGAGAGAGGGGGTCACCTTGAAGCCCCCTTTCCATCATAAATTCCTTTGAAGGCGAACCATTAATCAAAACTGAAATAGAAGCTGATGAGAGGCAAGATAGGATCCACTTTCTCCATTTATACCCGAAACCCATTTGTTCCATCACATTAAGAAGAAAATTCCAATTGACACTATCAAAAGCTTTTTCAAAATCGACTTTGAAGAGAAGAAGCTTGAGATCTTCAATAGATGCCATACGGATGACCTCATTAGCAATCAAACACCCATCAAGAATTTGCCTTCCCGCAATGAAGGCCGTTTGGTTTGGGCTGATAACGGAAGAGATAACCCTTGCAAGCCTATTAGCAAGGATTTTAGAGATCACCTTATATACACATCCATAAACTCTTAGTTGGGATTCTATTTAATTAAAAGGGTAAATTGCAAAAAATGTTCTGTGATATCTTGATTTTTCACCCTATGCCAATTTTTATTTTATTTTATTTTATTTTGTTTTTTAACTTTTTTTCAAATTATGCCACTAATGTTTACTTTTTGTAACAAGTTATATCCTTTGCCCTAAAAATCGTTATTTTTTTTGTTAGTCAAGGTCAAACGCTTTGTGAAATGATTAATTAACCCTCGTCTTCTTCCCCATTTTTATTTTCTTTTGAATATGCACCATCACCCCGTCCTGTACCAACACATAACCAGCACCACCACCCTCCACCACCACCACCCTCTACCACCATACAACCACCACCACTTTCTACCACCACCATCAAATCCTTTCTCTATTATTATTATTTTTTTCTTTCCATTTTTTCAGCCCTGAACATCCCCTGTTGACTGAACCAACTCAAAAAGCTATTGATTGGGCAATTAGTGAGAAACTTAAGTCAGGTATACTTTCACATCCCTATATTGGAGCACGAGTATTCTTGTTTATTTATGTTTCCCTCTTTCAGTTACTAAGTTCATAAGATATGGTTTTTTGGGTAAGGGGGTAATCACGCACCTGGTAAATATATTAACAAATAAGCGTTTAAATACAATGGATATGAGTGAAGTCCCATATCGACCGTTACATAGGCATAAAGCTTACATAACAAGACACTTCAATTCTCAAACAAGAAAACAAACCATTACTCAAATGAAAACATATGACACCACATAATAAAATTACTGCCTAGGACCTTGAAACTTAGTGCCATACATGGCATTAAAGGTATCAAATTCCCAGGAAGATCACGAACCATTTGCATAGTCGTCGAAATCATAGTCATCATACTCATCTTCAAACTCGTGTCCACCACCAAAAATATTAACAGACTCATCAAATGGGTTAGCAACAACCTCATCTTGAGAATCGAGACACCACAATCTCTCCTACTTTAGAAAAGGGTTGGCTCTCGTAGTAGAAGAGGTGGCCGAATAGGTTGACCATCATCATCCACGAGTAGCTTTCCCGACAATAAGTAGTTTTTCAAGTTTACCAATTTTCTCAACTATGGGAGTAGAACCAACATCCATTGTTCCCATTGAATCACTCACAAGCTGAACATGTGATGTAGAACCAGTCTTATCCACATCTGCTTCCTTAAAACAACCAGTAGAATCTCCAAACATTGCCTCCTCATTAACCTCCTCATTAATAGAAGCAACCACAGGACTTTGAATGCCCGTGTCCTCATGCACCTCAAGTGTCCCAAAAGAGTTAGAAGTAGTAACAGGAGTACCTGTAGCATTAACAGTAGCACCATCCGGCGTCTTCTTCTTTGGGATATAAACCTGCTTCCTAGGAGCAAATTTAGGAACCTTACCCATATTAATACCGGTAGACAACTTCGGACCTTGGGGTTTGGCTTTCCGATTATGCACTACCTTAAAACCATCATCATTCACATCCAAGTTCGAGGTGTGAGCATCAGCAAGATGCTCCTTAGGAGACTTAGGACAACAAGCATTATCATGCCCAAACACTTTACATTCCATGCAATGTGGAGGTTTCCATTCATATTCAACCTTGATACTAGCCGTCGTAAAACCACTATCATCCTTCTTAGGGATAGCCATAGTTACCACATGTTTAAGATCAGCTTCCGATGATAACTCCCCAAGAGCACGAGCAAAACTAATACGACCCCATGAGTCAACGCACATGGAGCTAGTGAATGCATCTAACATGATCGGCTTACCCACCTGAGTAGCAATAAGGCTCAACCCGTCTTCTGAATATGCAAGTAATGGTACATTATGCAATTTAATCCACACAGGTACTTTGGTAACCTCACTTTTGGACAATAGCACGTCAGAGTCCATTTTAGTGAGAATGATAGGAGAATTACGAATTATCCAAGGTCCTCGTTGCAGAACATTCTCAACACCCTCTTTAGAATCAAATTTAAAGAGAAATACACCATCATCATTTTTCATAAGTTTCTTTAAACCAAACTTACCCATGTATTGGACATAATTCTTGACCAACTGGAATGCAATATTCTTGCCAACAAAGAAGCCAACAAGAGTATTATCATACCGGTTAAACACACCCTCCAACCAGCCTTAGGAAGAACTGTATCATGATTATCAATTCGATTCTCATTCACCAATGAACGGAAATTAACTTTCCTAGACACACGTTCCGAGTTTAACACATTAGCAAACGACCTCACTTCATTGTGGGCATACCACACGCACATAGGACCAGAAGTAGTAGAAACATTCTACCATCCATCGAAGCATTAAGATCTGAAGTAACAGTATGATTAGTACCATACAATTGTGATTGCATAGCCACATCAAAGCTCGACAGAGGAGTATTTGCAGAATAAACTTTAGTACCATTACCACTCGAGTTGTTCACATCAGAAGATGAAGCCATCTTAGCAATATCACTGTCAATTTTATTTATTGCTGCATCAAATTTCTGATGCGATTAGCAATCAAACTGCTCCACATTAGGCTGTTTAGAGCCGAATCAGAAGCAGGTTTCTCTCCTAAATTCGACATCACACCAGCTTCCTTATTCATAGGAAAGGCTCCATCATCCCCACTTACAGTCGCCACCCTACTTGATCAGCAAACTAGGGTGCAGCAACCTTATTCCGGTCACCACCCTCGTCCAACCCATTGCCCCCATCGGTCAACGATTTGGATGCACTAGTATAATTTTAAAAACCTTTTTCCATCTCTCTAACCCCACTAACAAAACCAAGAAACACAAGAAAGACCCAGATTCAGCAAACAGCATAAAGCAATGACAATAACTAGGAAGAAAAACCCTAACGCATGTTAGGGTTTAATACGCATGAGAACCAAAACCTAACCCATCAGAATCAGGACCTAGACAGAAGATAAAGAATCAGCTTAAACAAATACCAACCACCGATTAGGATAGAACAGATACGAGGTGGTGCGATCACAAGAGCCAATTCGGTTAGAAACAAAACCCTAAAAAACGATTTCACAAAAAACTCCAAGAACCTGCGTAACAAGCACCAATCTGATCAGGATAGTAATTTACACGACCGTTAATTACTAACTATAACAAATTGATGAACGAAACACAAGGAATTTAGCAGCTTTAGTGAAGCACGATTAAAAAGTTAGGGTTTTATTTTTTCGCCAGGAGAGAGTCGCCAAGTTCATAAGATATGGTTGTGGTGTCTACATATTGCTAAATGCCCCTATATGATTATTCTTCTTGTAGCACTTTATATTTACTTTAAAACACATTGTATAACTTTGTTACAAGAAACTAGCTGAGTTTGAGAAATTATTGTCACGCCTAAACTTATGCTAATAATATACAATATCTTGTGGTATCGGGAAAGCAAACTCTTTAGTCTTTACTATGTTCTGCCATTTAGGATGATTAGGCGGTGGTGGATGCATGGCGGTGAGCCGGTGACAGCCGGTGGTGGATGCATGGTGGTGAGCCGGTGACAGCCGGTGGTGGATGCATGGTGGTGAGCCGGTGACAGCCAGTGGTGGATGCATGGCGGTGAGCCGGTGACAGTATATTGCGGCTCTGGTTGGAGTTTCTACAGGAGCCACTGTGATGTAGCACAACTTTCAAAAGTGATTGCTTCTACCTTGGACTAATTATAGACTCTTTTAGGTTGTCACGAAAAAACATTTCTATTTATAGTATTACATGAAAGCAATGCTGTATTTTCTATCTTTAGTCTAACAATACAGCAATGCTGCAGTTTTCTACCCATTTTTCCAACTCATTATCCTAATTATGCAGATAACTATTTTTTTCTGCTCTATTGATAAATGGTTTTGGTGGCCGGTGAATATAATGACTATTAAAGACTTGATCACTTAAAGATGAGTTGTTGATGAATTTGCACGTTGTTTTAATCATTAGTACGAATCAGGAACATATGTGTGACTTCTATGTTTGAGATTTTATGCATAAGCGATGCCTTAATTTTGACAGTAAATAGCTAGGCATGTTGATTTAAACTGCTGATTTCATTAATTAGAAGGCCTTAGCGAGAATCCAGGGAAAAAAAACGAGAGAATTACTTAGTATGCTTAATTACAATTTTTTTGGATTATTAAACCAATCAAGCCATATGGAATTTAGTCTCCATGTTTCAATGTGAATTCCAACAGTCAACAGCTGGAAAGTGCCTTAATATTTTTCACGAGGTGGACCAAAGCCCAACTTGTTTCAGAACCTCTATATCACCCATCCTGTAGTCTGAATGATTGCATCAAAGCAAACTTTTTGAGACTCAGAAAATTGAACCTTGTCCGCCCAATAGAATAAGTTGCTCGCATAACACAATCCACAAATAGGTAGATATGCATAACCTGCAAATAAAAATTACTCGTCTTTAATTCATGTAGGTTTTAGTTGGGAATACAATAGAACACGGTGGTCATAAATACTTAGCCTTTCTTTCAGTCACGATAAGCTAATGATATACTAAAATTAGAAGTGATCAGGAATAATTAGCATATTTTAAACAGAACAGATAATAAAATTGAGAATCTGCAAGGTTGATAAATATTGTTACTGTAAATATGATGAGTACTAAAAAATCGTTTTTAAAGGATTTTGTACATTGATTCAATCGCTGTACTCATCACAATTCACAAACGATATTAAGTACATGCAATTTGAATACGATTGTCTTAAGACCGAAAGAGACGTGTACTTAACCTCCACATTTATTCACTGCCTTGAATTCATCTTGGTTATAGTTAGGAATATGGTAATGTGTGAATCATTAATTCTAGAGTCTAGCTTGTTCGTCCCTATAAATTGGTTACCACATAAGTTCTCTAACAACAAATAAAAATGGCTCAAAACTCTCAACCCATTCTCCTCATAACACTAGCCTTCTGTGGTGCACTACTCTTCTCTGGAGCGTCTGCCACGGCCACCAGCCACAATGACGACCCATTGAATGGAGTCAGCACATGGGATGCTGAAAAGCATTACTTGCATGAGTTAGGAGAATACGCGGTGAGAGCTCACAACCTTGCTTCCCACCATGATCATGACCATCATGATCTTGACCATCATCATCATTTGACGTTTCAAAAAGTGGTCTCATGGCAACACCTTCCAGGGCTCGAGCACAGGTTGACGATTGTAGCAGCAGATCATGGCATTTCACATACTTATGAAGCAGTGGTGTGTCACAAACCGTTGATCCAGTTCAAGAAGCTTATTTCCTTCAAACTTGCTTAGAGGAAACTTTGGTTGTATGCAACCAATAAAGTTTAATGAAAAATGAACCGGAATTAATATTAAATATTTTCCTTTGATTTAAGAAAATAATTGTGCTTGGTTTTTTTTATGCTCGCTATGGAACAAATCTTAAAAAATGTCCTTCAGTTTTTGAATTATTGTGAAGACAAAATATTAATTAATCTTGATTAAAGAAAATCATCATGTACACATCAACCCAATTAAGTTTCTTTGCACACACGTACATTATTACAATCGTACTAGGGTATGCCATTGCTAAAGATAAAATCGAAGCTTATTTAACTCAAATACTTTTTGATCGATCAATGAGATATAGCAAGTTAAATTTTTGGATTTGCAAGGATAACGTAAAGTCACAACCAAAGGGCTTGTGTCCCAATGGTAACCCTTGTTGTGTGAGAACTAAGAAGCTCCCTAACTAAATAGTTGTTGGTTTAAGTTCTACTTAAGGCATTAGTCGTTTTAAAAGAAAGAAAAAAAAAAGTTACAATAATATTGAAAGTAGCTAAAAAAATGACGAAGAAACATATGCTATAACTTTTAAAATTCAAAAGAAGTATCCAATGCAAAACAATATCATAGTCAGAGACTTGGTCATGACCAGAAGCCATCAGTAAAATTAAACTCAACACAAGAAGTATTATGCTCTAAAACCAAACCAAACCCTAGTCTCTCTTTCTCCAAATCAAGTTGAACCATATTATCCTCCATTTGCTTACCACCAATCACTACAGAAGTCCTTGCATCATCACCACCATCGACAAACCCTAAACACCACAAACCTTCTCCATATTGACCTTCAACTTTCACCACTGAATTTGAACCATAAACCTTTCAAAACACATCCTCACTATGCATCACAAGATCAATAACTGGGACCTTAGATCCAAACCACGTTTCATGCATTCCACTTGCATTAAAGCACACCTCAAACGGGCTCACAGGCACTACACCAAAATCTAAAATTTGGGACGCCCATAAATTTTGGGTCGACATTGTAGTCCCAAAATGAAGCTAGGACCCACAAGTTTTCAACAAAAAGGGCGGTCAACATAAATATTTTGGCACGACACAAAATGGCACGACAATGTCGCCCCATTTTGTAATTATTTGTTTTTTTACTATTTAAAATCTTTATAAATAACTACTAACAAAAATAAATACATCCCGCCATTATTTTTTATCCTGCCAAACACTTTGGGACGACATTGTCGTCCAAATGTAAATTATATAATATATATATATATATATATATATATATATATATATATATATATATATATATAATTATATATATATATATATATATATATATATATATATATATATATATATATATATATTAAACATTAAAAACCAGTTTTTAATTAAATTATTTAATTTTAAAAAAATTATTTAATTTAAATACTTTTATTTAATATAGAATTAAAATTAAATAGTTTATATTTATAATTAAATACTTTAATTTAAAATTAAATACATTTATAGTATTAAAAAAAATATTTAATGTGGAAGAGTAAAAGATCATGATGTGGATATTTTATGTGAAAGAGTGAATGTGAAAGAGTGCTTAAACAACTCACACGAAATAACTCGCGGACAAGCAAACGAAACAACTCGACAAGAAAACGAAACAACTCGACAAGCAAACGAAACAACTCGACATAGACTATAACAAACATTGCCCATTTATAAAAACCATATTCATTAAGAACTTCATTAAAGATGAGTTCTTATAAGAACCATATTCAACAACAACAACAACAACAACACTACCACATATGAAGATTTTTCATGTCACCTAACAGCTCACGGAGTATTGCATCCGACTGACATGCGTGGTCGTGGTCGTCAGGAATCCTTGCCATTTCAAGTCTTGCCTCAAGCATCCTTACTCTTGTCTCTAACACCTGTTTTTGTGATTCCAGCATGTTTATCCTAAGATCTTTGGCTTCACAGCTTGAGCACTCTGTTAGTGCAGATCCAGAACCTTGAGATGTTGAACCAGAAGAGATTATTCTTAAGTACTCGTCAAATTCACTCTTCCACATAAAATATCCGCACCTATTATCTTCTTTTCTGGGCTGTTACGAAATAAGAAAATTATAAGAGATTACAACCCAATTATTTGTATATTTACATAAATAAGAAATGTATGATTGTTCACCTTCGACAGAGGACATGCATAATATTGCTGTCCAGATGAATTTTCTCTATGTGATGTTCTTAATCTTATATTTCCTGCTCCACAAGAACACATAAAAGGATTAAATGGCTCCATCTCAGGTTTTGAAATTTGTGTGAAGATAAGAGGTTGTGAGGTTGAGTGGTTTTGAGGATAAGATCTGGTAGCTTTTGGTGGGATAAGATCTCAAGTTTTCTTTATGTGATATATAGAGCAGATCTGGTAGCTTTTGGTGGGAAGTTTTGGCGCCAGTATTTTGGGTGGGAAGTTTTGGCGCCAGTATTTTTGGAGGGAAGTTTTGGCGCCATTATTTTGGTTGGATGTTTTGATGAGATAAAGAGTTATAGACTAACCAGTTTTGATGATATCACCTCGACTTGGGAGTTTAACATATCATGTATAGCGATATCACCTCGACTCGTTCGTTTAACATCATGTATAACGATATTATCTCGACGCGTTCGTTTAACATATCAAATAACGATATCACCTCGACTCGTTAGTGTTACATATCATGTATAACAGGAAGATCTCGACTCGTTCATCCGTTTTAACATGTCATGTATAACGATATCACCTCGACTCGTTCGTTTAACATCATGTATAACGATATTATCTCGACTCGTTCGTTTAACATATCATGTATAACGATATCACCTCGACTCGTTAGTGTTACATATCATGTATAACGGGAAGATCTCGACTCGTTCATCCGTTTTAACATGTCATGTATAACGATATCACCTCGACTCATTCGTTTAACATCATGTATAACGATATCATCTCGACTCGTTCGTTTAACATATCATGTATAACGATATCACATAGACTCGTTCGTTTAACATCATGTATAACAATATCACCTTGACTCGTTAGTTTAACATATCATATATAACGATGTCATTTAGAATCATTCGTCTAACATCTCATGTATAACGATATCATCTTGACTCGTTCGTTTAACATATCATGTATAACGGGAAGATCTCGACTCGTTCGTTTAACATTTCATGTATCAAGATACTATCTCGATTCATCCGTTTTAACATGTAATGTATAACGATATCACCTCGACTCGTTCGTTTAACATCATGTATAACAATATCATCTCGACTCGTTCGTTTAACATATCATGTATAAAGATATAACATAGACTCATTCGTTTAACGATGTCATTTAGAATCATTCGTCTAACATCTCATGCATAACGATATCATCTTGACTCGTTCGTTTAACATTTCATGTATCACGATATTATCTCGATTCATCCGTTTTAACATCTCATGTATAACGATATCACCTAGACTCGTTCGTTTAAGATCATGTATAACAATATCATCTAGACTCGTTCGTTTAACATCATTTTTAATTTATATAAACAATTTATAATTAATTTTAAATCATTTTTAATCTATTTAAATATTTTATAACTAAATTAAATAATTTTTAAATTATTTAAATTTTTTTATAACTAATTTTCAATTATTTTTAAATTATTTAAATTTTTTATAACTAATTTAATTTATTTTTAAATTATTTAAAAATTTTATAACAAATTTAATTTATTTAGTATTAATTAAATAATTTAAACACAATTTAATATACATAAGATAAAGGAAAAAAAAAAAAAAAACCACCGCCAAATATTTCACAAATATTTAATATACCTTTTATTTAACCAAAAATTTTCACGAAAAATCAAACTACCCGCCAAATATTTCGCAAAAAAAAACAAAAATGTACGACTATGTCGTCCTTTTTTGGGCATCCCTTTTTGACATCAATAATTGACACCAGCAGATCTCTATCCTCTTCTTTCATCACTTAACAAAAAAAAACCTACTCGTAAACCACTCGAAAAATCCACTCGAAACAAAAAAAAACGCTATTTTCTTCAATTCGACACCACCACAACACTACTATCACTCGTAACGATCAATTACACACGCACCACTGTGCACAATTTTTATAATTTTTGTTATTTTGTTTTGTTTAAAGGTTTTTTTTTTTTTTTTTTTTTTTTTTTTTTTGGTTTGTTAATTTATTTTCTTTAATTATGGTTTGTTTAACTATGGTTTTATGTTGTGTTTGTGTCGGTTAGATGGTCCACTGCAGCAACAGCTCACCACCGTGAACCACCGCCGCAGCAGCTCCATCACCACGAACCACTGCCGCAGCAGCAGCCCACCACCGTGTAGGTTAGTGATTTTTTTTTTTTTCTTTTTTGTTAATGTGTTTTGGGACGACAATGTCGTCGTAAAAAGTTTTTATTAATTAATTTGGTTAATGTAAGTTTGGGACGACAATGTGTTTTGGGACGACAATGGTTTGTTTAACTATAGTTTTATGTGTAGTGTTTGCGACATCCGGGACCGTTAGGGTCAACCGGGACAGCCGTGTCAGGGCGGGTCGAGCGACCACCTCTTTTTCTCTCTCTCTTTTCTTCTCTTCCTGTATTTTCAGCCGCGAAATAGGTATATACTTTAATTCAAGTGATATGTGATATCGGAAAAAATATATGTGATATGTGATATCGGAAAAAATGATATGTGACCGTGTTAAAATGATATATGATATGTTATTAATTGTTAGTTATAATACTTAAAGTGACCGTGTTAAAATGAAAATAATATGTGATATCGGAAAAAATATTGATGAATTAAAAAGTTATCAGATTTTGTATGTTTAGTATGATATTGTGAATATGCCGTTTGGTTAGTAATATTGTGATTGTTAAACTTGTGTTACTGTTTTTAGGATTTTAGTGATTAATTTTGGAAATTCCCCGTCCGAAGCTAATCATCCTATAAAAAACCCGTCCGAAATTAATTTATTAGAAATTAATTTCGGAAAGTCCTCTGTTTGGGACTGGTTTTTGAATGTTTTGTCTCATTTAGGATATAGATGCGTATAACTGTTTTACTATTTGAGAGAAATTCGACAGTATTTCCCTTTCACTCCTACGAATATGTCTTTAATGCACATATTTGGGGAGTTGAGAGGAAATGCTGCCGAATTTTTTTCAAATAGTAAATCAGTTATACGCATTCATATATGAGACGAGACATTCAAAGAGCGTGTTAGGATTGCCTTCCATAGTTGCACTAGGTAAACAGAACAGCTCATAATTACGCCTTTTCATGTTTGAATGTGTTTATTTGCATATGTATGGATATATATAAATTCATTTTTTTGAATATGTTTTTTTACACGCAGTCATGACAATTGATAAGAGTTGGACCACTGTATCCAACTGTAATTCCTCAGAATTTTTAGATGGTCTTTTTGCATTCGTCGCGCATTGTGAGCCATTGTTAAACCCCATCTCAAAAATGATTCATTGCCCATGTGTTCGTTGTGGTAACGCTCCAACTAAATTGGGTACGCTCAAAACTCTTGAGTCACACATATCTAAATAGGGTTTGACACACTTATAACCACTTGGAAATATCACGGTGAACTGCTTCCTCCACCGTAGTACAAACACCACAACCACCTTCTCCTGAACACATGGACATGGATGCATTCTTCCAAGATATTTCTGCAGATAATGTCCCAACTCCACCATCTCAAACAACAATTTCTCAACCAGATCAAACAACAGGTCCTCAACCAGCTCAAACCAATGATCCTAGCTTTACTAACAAGTACGAAGAGTTACTTGCTAGGTCCACCCAAAAGTTGTACCCAGGTTGTGATATGACTACATTGAGCTTTACGTCAGAGCTTTCGCACATCAAGATCTTACATAAAATAACTGATGTCGGGTTTAACAAGATTCTAGCTCTTTTGCAAAAGGCATGTCCCCCTAGTAAAGGATCCAATTTCCCACCGTCAAACTATGAAATCAAGAAGACATACAAAGATATCGGGTTAGGATACGAATCGATCCATGCTTGTATAAATGCTTGTTTTTTATTTTGGGGATCAGATGCGAACAAAAGTCTCAATAATTGTCCAATCTGCAACGAGAGTAGATGGAAAAACCTAAAGACAAAGGGGAAGAAAGTTGCCAACAAGGTGTTGCGCTACTTTCCGTTAAAACCTAGACTACAACGTATGTTCAACACAAAACACATCACAAAGTGGATGACTTGGCATGCTACTGGACAGTCTAAGGAAAACGGTAAGATGAATCACCCGTGTGATTGGCAAGCATGGAAAATTTTTGACATAATGAAACCTGAGTTTTCTTGTGACCCTAGAAACGTCCGATTAGGGTTGGCTGTTGATGGTTTCAATCCGTTTGGCAACATGAGTCAAACTTACAGCATGTGGCCGGTGATATTGACAACATACAACACACCCCCTTGGATGTGTATGAAAGAGACTTCTTTAATGTTGACGATGTTAATTCTTGGCCCTAAATCAGCTGCAAAGGACATTGATGTTTTCTTGCAGCCTTTGATCAAAGAACTCAAAGAGTTATGGATAGGAGAGTGGACTTTAGACGCTGCTACGGGTACTCATTTCAAAATGAAAGCGGCGGTTTTATGGACCATCAATGACTTTCCAGCTCGAAGTAGTTTGTCTGGGTGGAGTGGACAAGGCTACTATGCATGCCCCACATGTAATCAGGACACTCCATCGCTTCCTGTGAAGCATAAAATCGCTTATGTTGGGTATAGAAGATTCTTACGCGTAAGGCATCCACTGTGGAATAAACATAAGGAATTCCATGGTAAACCTGAAAAGAAACATCCTCCTAGAAGCTTTACCCATGAGGAAATCATGATTCAAATTAGTAAAGTCTTTAAACGTGTCTCAGGGAAGCATCCAAATACTTTAAAAAATAACCCTAAACTTAATCGAGAAATTTGAATTGAATTGGAGTAAGCGTTCTATCTTCTACGAACTGGAGTATTGGCCCGTTCTTCTACTAACACAATCTTGATGTCATGCACATTGAAAAGAACGTGCTTGAGAGTGTGCTGAATACCTTGTTAATGAACGACAAATCCAAAGACGCGCTAAAGGCAAGGCAAGACTTGAAAACTTTGGGAGTTCGAAAGGAGTTGTGGCTTGTTGATAAAGGAAACGGGAAGTTTGATAAGCCTCATCCAACGTACTCTTTCACACTAGAAAACAAAAAACTTTTTTGTAAATTCATCAAAGGAGTTAGACTACCTGATGGGTTTGGATCCAACTTCAAGAAAAAAGTGACCGCTGATGATAACAACATAACGGGCCTAAAATCTCATGACTGTCATATAATGATGCAGCAGTTACTTCCTTATGAAGTTCAGCGATACTTACCTAAAGACATTTCAACCCCACTAATCGAGCTATGCTTATTCTTTAAGCAGATTTGTGCTCGAAATTTGATGCACCAGGACTTGGAGAAAGCTAAAAAGCAAATGATCGATGTTATGATTAATTTAGAGAAAATATTTCCTCCTGTTTTTTTTTGACATTATGATTTATTTGGTTATACATTTACCCGAAGAGGCTATTCTAGGTGGCCCTGTTTACTGCAGGTGGATGTATCCATTTGAAAGATACATGAAAAAACTAAAAAATTATGTCCGAAATAAAGCCAAGCCTGAAGGTTCTATAGCAGAGGGTTATGTTGCAGAAGAAGCATTAACATCTTAAGGATGTCGAGACGAGATTTAATCGTCTTGACAGAAATGATGACGGTTTGCCTGAACAACCAGATAAATTCCAGGTGTTCCAGTCCGTAGGCAAACCGGTGGGTAGAGAACGCCCGACTCGGTTGAATACAGATGTTATGCAGGAAGTTGTATGGTTTATACTTAACAACAGTCCTGAAATAGACGCAGACATCCTGGCGTACAAAGAGTATGTTTCTTCTTTTTTATATTTTGAAGAACCCATTTTTTTCTTAAGTTATTTGTTTTCGATGACTTATTCATTACCTTTGTGTAGTGAATTTCCTAACAATATCGTGGAAACAAGTTTTCCTCCCTGGTTCAATCACAAGGTAAACGTATTAGATATATTACCTTGTAGTCCAGAGTTATTGTTCATCTAAATCTGTTTGTATCTCTTTCGTAGACTCGTGAAAAGAGCGTGGCAAAAGACCCAAGTTGTAGTCCCGAGTTACTCTCTTTGGCATGTGAACCTTCATCTAGTGCAAGTACATACCCCGCTTGCATAGTGAACGGTGTGAAGTTCTTGGTGCACGAGCGCGATAAACTTCATACCACTCAAAGCAGTGGAGTTTCAACACCCGGGCCTGATGGAGCTATGTATTATGGTCAACTAGAAGAAATTCTAGAGCTCACTTATATGGGCAACCGTAAGGTTGTGTTGTTCCGATGTATATGGTTCGACACCCGTAACCCTACTAACCCTACGCCACGCTCCAGACGTTCTTACATTGAACATGGCATACATCATATTTTGACTGAACGGGATGCTTATAGAAATCAACAATACATTCTTGCGACACAAGCAACACAAGTCTTCTACCTTGAAGACCTTGCTAGACGACCACCTCATTGGAAGGTAGTCGAAGATGTTCTCATCGGAAGATCTGGCATCGGGATGTGGTAGATTCTGATCGGGATGTTATACATGGCAGCAGCTCATCTGATGTTGCATTGTCTGTTGGTTTGACTAGTTTTGAGTATGCTAATTTGAGTGTAAATGATGAATCAGCAGAAGTGGATGCCCCACCAGATAGTGCTGAAGAAGATGTTGATTTTATTACTAATGAAGATAACGTCGTTTCTCATGTCCTTAATGATGATGATGTTGACGTGTATGATGATGATGAAGTGAACCCCACTATTGTTGTTAAAGAAGTTTTATCAAGTGATGATTCTGATTATGACAATTGTTCTTGAATTGTAATTTGATTATGATAATTGTTTTTAGATTGTAATTTAAATGAAATTGTTACTATATGTTTATATGAATGTGTATATTTATATGAATGTGTATATTAGTATTAATTGGTCCACGAAATTATGTGTTCTTGTACTTGTACTTTTACAGATGGCGTGTGTACAGCCTAGATCACACGGCGGGGATGCTGGCGGTGATCCACCCAGACCGCCCTCATTTACTATGCCGGGCTATTGCGCAGGTAACAAATTGTGATTTTTTATTTTTATTATTTTATTTTTTATTTTTGTATAATTTTTATTGATAAAACTGAATTTTTTTATATGTATTTTCACAACTCAATAACTTATATTTGTAGGTTCAATGATCATTGGTGAGACGGAAAATCGAACCTTAAAGAAGGCTTATAAGGAGAATAACGGCCCTTTGCCTATATGCTTTGATTCTGATGATCAAGGCACCTTCTCACCGATAGGCACTTATGCACCGCAGTTGGCTAGTCTTATTGGGGAACAAGTGAGGTCACTTCCCCTTGATTGCGATTGGGAAGAAATCCCTGATCCTTATAAGGCGCATATAATGCCGGCACTACAGGTTACATTTATTGTTTATTTTATTTTCTATTCTTATTGTTATTGACCGTTTAGATATGCGTGTTATATTTAAATTGTGTGTTTGTTTAAATGCGTATATTTTTTTGCAGACCTATTTCAACCTGGCGCCTTGGTTGAATAACGAGAACAGATTCCAAGTTGGAAATAATGTTTATACGGTGGGGGAAAGGGTAGGACTTGGGCTATGGTTACAGCAGAGGCAGCTATACCGAAAATACAAACACAGGCTCAAGTCTAAATACTTTGATACCTACGAGAAGCCCGCGGCGTCAAGGGCACATCTGCCACCCCCGAAAGCCTAGCTGAACAGAACCCAAGAGCAATGGGAGATGTTGGTCGACTGGTGGTGCGACCTGAAACGGATGGCAAGATCGGCCAAAAATGCAGAAAATCGATCTAAAAACAAGATTTTAACTCACCAAGGTCGACAGTCGTTCGTTCAAGGACGAAACAATTATGTAAGACTCATTATAATTTTTGTGATTTTTAAAGGTTTTTATATTGTTTATATTTACCTCGTTATCAATTTATTTTATATTGTATGTATAGAGGGTCACCCATAACAATCAAAATGAAGACCTGATTGAAACTTGGAGGAAGGGCCATTCAAAAAAAGATGGCACATTTAAGACCAGGGAGAACGAGACGTCTTACGTAAGTAATTTATCTCTTAACATGCGTCATTATATTAAGTTACTTCTCATTTATTATTTTTTTCCTAACTTACTTGTTTTTAACATACTTTTTTTTTTTTTTTTTGAAATTACACAGAATGAGATGAGGGCCCTTCAAGAGCAAGTCAGAGCCGGTGTCATCCCGTACATGAGCAGCATAGAAATATTGCAGCGTATAGTTCCGAGTGACAACCGCCAGAACATGGCAGGCAGGGGCAGGAGGTTACCTGGTGGTGGCTCAACCTCTCACAGGTCAACACGTGGGCATGTTGCTCAAGATTACGTTACTAGGTAGCATATGACAGAGGTGATGAGCCGAGCGGAGAGGGAAACTAATAAGGACAAGAACGGGCTCGTCAGGCTGAGGAAGACGCTCACGTGGCTAGGGAACAGGCTACCGCGGCTTATTCCATAGTTGGGGCGTTCGGATCATACCTTGAGCAGTTTTTCAGCCACTACAACGCACAAGGTAATCCATTTCCTGTTCCTTTTCCCTGGGCACCCTTTACTGGCCCTTTTCCTCCTCCCGGCCCTGTTGGTTTCCAACCTCCCATTTCTGGCCCTATTGGTTTCCAACCTCCCATTCCTGGCCCTGTTGGTTTCCAACCTCCCATTCCCGGCCCTTATGGTTTCCAAGCTCCCATTTTCGACCCCAATAATACATTTTCCGGTTGTTATCGTCCCACCTTTCCCAACTCTACTACGTGCCCGGGTTCTAGTTCCAACTATGCAATGCCGCCACCAGACCTTAACCAATACAACTCACAAAACAATCCTCATTTGCGCCAAGTTGATCATGTTGAAAATAATGATTTGGATAATAATGATGATAATAGTGAGGATAATAATGAGGCGGGCGACGAGTCGGGCGGCAAGTACTATAGGTAGTAGGCGGGAAGTTAGTTTGTGAGTTTTAGACTTGTTAATTTTATGGAATAGTATTGAATTTGTCGAATGATATCGTGGATTTATGTTAACTTTATAACTTTGAGACATGTTAGCTTTATAAGCTTGTGACTTGTTAGTTTGAGACATGTTATTTAAGAAATTTGCGCCTTGTATAGTTTAAGAGTAGTTTAATTTGTATCGTATTTGTCGAATGGTATCGTGGAATTATGGAATGTTATTCGATCCGTTTAGTAATTTGGTATTATATCATATTGTCGAATTGGTATTGTGGATTGTGATTGATTACAGGTTGTATTTGTTTTAGTAGATTTTTTCCCGAAAAAATTTGGAAAACTGCAGTTTTGCTGCATTTTTTTTGCCCTCCCAGATTTATTAGGGACGACAATGTCGTCCCTAAAATACATTACACGTGTCTTCCCATTTTGCACCCAAGGCCACGTGGATCGTCCCATTTTGCACCAAGGCCACGTGGAATTAGCAGTTTGGGACGACTTTTGTCGTACCTTTTTGCAATTAAAAATACAAGTTATTATTTTTTTTAAAAGATAAATAAAAAAAAGATTGGTACGACATTTTCGTACCTTTTTGCAATTAAAGTGTCGTGCCAAATTTGTTTTTCACGTTGAATTTCTTTTGGGCCCCACAAACATGTCGTGCCAAACCAACAAAGGTTGTGTCGTGCCAAAATATTTTGGGTCAACTAGATTGGTACTACCAAAAAGGCATGACATGTCGTGCATTTTTTTCTTTGGATCGACTGTCTTTGGATTTTGGGCACGAGAAAGTCGTGCCAAAATTCACTTTTTTTTAGTGAGGGTTGGTTGATATAGTTAAGTTACGTGTCATTGATTCGTTTATGGGGTATGTAGATTGAGTTGTGTAAAGTGGTGTAAGGTGTAATTGAGCTTCTATTGTCCCTCCAAAGCCATTGTTGTTGAATGTTAAAAGGGATGGGTTGATATCGACATGTTTGCATCAATCTTGATGGATGTAAGTCCTACAAAGTGAAACTCCCACTACTAGAAAAAAAATTAAAGGTAGCATGACTCGAAGTAACGTTACGTTACCTTTCATATATACTTTTATTTTACTATTTATTTTGAAACCTTGAAAGTATTTTATTATGAAACTAGACTCAATTACCTTTCCAACGATAGGTGGCACGATACCCACGAAGGTCCGGTTCATTTTCTACACCATTTACAAAAAAAATGACAAAACTGATAAGTATCTTATTGCCTTTTGCCGGCGGCCGTTTGCCATGGTCGGCGGCCAAATGGTTTCAGAGCCAAAATGGTTGGCGGCTAAACCACATGCCCGGCGGCCATATGGGCCAGTGGTACCATTTTCTGCGTATTGCATCCGAAATCCCATTTTTTAGAAAACACAACCTGTTGTAACCAACTGAACATATTGACTAACATACAATGTTTTAACTGTACGTACATTATATATAACACGACTAGACCTGAATACATGTCAAATGGGTAAAAAATGCGTAGAAATGACATTATGCCAAACACCCTTTTTAACTTAAAAACATAACATGTCCTAGTTATCTAACATGAGAATTATGTGTATATACAAAGCATGACCCAAAAGACATTCACTTGGACATTTATTGGTACAAGAGAGGGTAGGGAATAGCTTGGTTACCCATGAGCTCCACCAAAATCTAGTATGCGACTTTCTTACATTCATGCAATGTCGTTAGTCTCACTTATAAGAAAGCAATGTAAGCATAAGGTTAGTGAGATAACATATATAAAAAAAACTAAAAATAAACATGCCAATAGTACTAGGTGTTGCTTCATAAGAACTTTCTCATGCATAGCTATCTTGGTGCTTATAACACCACTAATTCCCCATGGGAATATATTCTCACACCGTAATGCTAGAAACTCTTGCTTGCCATGAATACACTAGTCGTCCACTTAGGACGTAATGAACCTTTATTTGGTTCAACGTAACTAGGAATGCTCTAGTTGCCAATATAGGATGTCAAGTCCTATTTTGAGACTTTTCTTATCTAGTTGGGCTTTTCATCCACTTAGGATGTCTAAATTCTATATTTCATAACTAGCGAGCCTTTTAACATACTAATCATCCACTTAGGATGTTTAAGTCTCGTTTTACGACTAAACCACTTTTAAGGCTTGATTCTTCACTAAAGAGGTCTAAGTTGTCTAAGTCCCGTTTTAGGACATAAAACACTTTTAAGGCTCGATTCTTCACTAAAGAGGTCTAAGTTTCAATTTTGAAACATGCAATCACATAATAAAACATGCCGTCCACTTAGGACTTTTAATCCCATCTTTGGGTCATAATGCATATACTTATGCAAGTCATCCACTTAGGATATCTAGTTCCACTTTCGGAACACATAAATGACTATTTTTGTCATGTCGTCCACTAAGGACGCTAAACGAGTAATAATACAATATTTTGACCAAAAACACATTACTAAGATCATATGGGTCGCTACGGGCTATTTTGACCAATCTATTTTATTTCACATATAATCTTACACCGCATAAGTCATAATATGCAATTGTACTAACGTGTACTTATAACGCGAGTATAACTCATAAACATACTATAAAACTTGAGCATAAGCACCAGAAAATATGTGTTACTTTTAACGGGTTACTAAAGACCTGTGTCTACTCTTATATACGTTACTCACCTTAGGTACGCTTGAATACTATCACGAGCTTCCTTAAAGACGCCCCCGACTAACACTCATAACCTAGAAATATACAATTCACATGGAGCTTATTAAGACCATATCTTACTATCTTAGCTTATCATAATAAGCACCAAAAGATGAATAAGCCATAAAGGGGTGTTTGGCTCCGCAGCTTATATAACACATACGCACACTTATCAAAATTTAACACCACGAAATGGTTTTATGGCATCAAAACAAGTTACCAATCATGCTCCTTATCATCTGCACATGATTAACATGTGTTCTTGGTGATTTCCAAAAATCACAACTTAACATAAACTTATCAATTCACCAAAACCTCACTTATAACCTCAAAATTAAATCTTTAGGCTTAATTCCAAAATGGGTAGCCTCTAAACACGAATTTAAAATCATAACTATAATTCATACCTCGAATTAGATGGTGAATAAGGTAGAAATCATGTTCCTAACACTTGGTATGATAATTCCTTAGCTCAATCTTGCTTGAAATCATAATATAATCCAAACTCTAAATTGTTCTTGTGTGAGTGTTTGCGTTTAACATGAAGCAGGATGAAAAAGATAAGAATGAATCATTTCCGTGTCATGAAGTAACCTTATACGTGTTATTAAACAAGTTTCACAAATTTTCAAGTTTGGTCCCTGATGGCAGAACTATTGCAAGGATAGTCTTATATATTTTAATCTTATTTCATGTGAGGTCCTTTAACAAATAATGGTTTATAAGGATAGTTGAAAGTCAACTACGAAGATTTAATATTTAATAAGGTCAATACTGTAAAAGTTGAGGTGTGACATGAAGTATTCGGAAGAAGGGTAGTTGAAGTAGGTAATTAGGTGAATATAATAGGGTTTATGATGAGTGGATGTAGTTAAGGTGGCTGGATAGGGGTCGACTTCTGGTAAGAAATAGTATGGACCGCATATGTAGAATAAGGCCGCACCAGAATATTTTGTGGTATTGGGAAAACTAGGAAGGCATAATGTGAACACTTGGGGTAAATCAAAGACCTTACTTGTTGTGGAATAATCATGATAATATCCACCCGACTAGGTAAAGAGTGTGTATGTTTCAACACTTCAAGTATACCCCAAACTAGCTTGTTGAAAATTAGACAATATCAAAAGAACGAGAGAATGTAACACAAATAAATTTATATATTTCTTATACTAGAAACATACTACTACAAAAAAGAAAGAAATCTAACACTAGAAGAAGTGTCTTGTGTATATTTTTGGTGTGCATAAACTCAAAGGCAAAGCCTTCTATTTATAGCCTTTCAAGAACTTCCGCTATGAAGTTGCTAAAAGATGCTAGTTGCATCATACAACTTGCTCCCACTTGCTTTAATTCATTGAATGTAAGCCTTATTCAAATATGAGCCATAAATCTATAAATCTCCACTTTGGTGAATATCAGTTCTTCAATCTCATCGTCAACCATCATTAGTGGAGTCTTCAAACCAATCTTCAACTTTTCACAACATTGATTAACTCTAAACAATAAATAAACTTCATCCCGGTTACTACTTTAGTCAGCATATCTTTGGGATTCTTAGAAGTATGAATCTTCTGGATTTTGTCTCCACCTTCTTCCAGTATCTCTTGTATGAAATGATACCGAACATCAATGTGCTTTGTCCTTGCATGATAAACCTGATTCTTGGCTAAATGAATTGCACTCTGACTGTCAGAATGCATCGTGACAAATTTCTGTTTGATTCCAAGTTCGCCGAGCAACCGTTGAAGCCAAATTACCTCCTTTACAACTAATTGGAGCTTTTTCCAGAGTAAAAACACAACCTACAGTAAATATTCTCTTGTCTAAATCTCCAGATTAGTTAGAATCGCAATATCCTGGTACCCACTGACAACTTCCATGCTCAAATACTAATCCTACATCGACCATGTTATGGATGTACCATAATATCCATTTGACAACTTACCAAATGCATATACCTGCTCACCATCCCAACAACATGATTAATATCTGGTCTAGTACATACCATAATGTACATTAAGATACCGATAACATTTACATAAGGCACTTTTTCCATATATGTCCTCTCTACATCATTTTTCGGTGACATAGCAGCACTGATCTTAAATTGAGAAGCGAGTGAATTACTAACTCATTTGTTTGCTTGTTGAACCTAAAACGCTTTAGAATCTTTCTCAAATATTGTTTCTGAGTCAACCCAAGCGTCCTTAATTTTCTATCTATGACTATCTCCATGCCAAGAATCATCTTTGCTTCACCGAGATCCTTCATCTCAAATTTGATTTTCACCCGAGTCTTTAACTTTTCAATCTCGTCTAAACTTTGAGAAGATATCAACATATCATCTACATATAGAAGAAGATATATGAATAACCTATCTTGTATATTTTTCAAATAAACACAATGGTCGTATTTGCTTCTTGTGTATTTCAACTCCATCATAAACTTATCAAATCGTTTGTACCACTTCCTTGGGGATTGCTTCAATCCGTACAATGATTTATGAAGCTTACATACTTCATGCTCTTTTCAGCAACTCTGAATCCTTCTGGTTGAACCATATAGTTTTCCTCTTCTAAGTATCCATGTAAAAATGTAGTCTTCACGTCCATCTGAACTAGTTCCAAATCCAACTATGCTACCATAGCCAACAAAATTCTAATAGAGGAATGCTTTACCACTGGAGAGAAAACTTCATTGTAATCAATTCCCTCTTGCTGAGCATAGCCTTTAACTACCAATCTTGCTTTGTAACGAACATCATCATGGTTAGGAAATCATTCTTTCTTTGCATACACCCATTTGCATCCAACTGCCTTCTTCCATTTTGGGAGGTTGGTCAACTCCCATGTTTTATTCTTCTGAAGAGACTGCATTTCTTCGATCATGGCAATCCTCCACTCTCGTTCTCTGAGTCTTTAACCGCTTCAGAGTAATTAGTAGGAACATCATTAGCTGCAATTAAAGATGCAAAAGCCACCGTATCATTAAGGCGATCATGCCTTATTTTTTTTGTAGTAGAAATTGATTCATGTTGTTGCTGTAGAGGTTCTATAGTTTGAACCTTCTCTTATTCATAATCTCCTTCTACCACAGGAGAATCATCAAATATTTTTATATCATCTGGTACAATTATTCTTTCAAACTCCACCTTTTTGAGAGTTTCATTTAACTGCTTAGCATTCAGCTTCTTCAACATGGTAGATTTATTACAGGTGACATCCCTGCTAAAAATCATTTTCTTTGTCTCCAGACACCATAAATGATAGTCTTTAATTCCAGAGGTAATCCCCATGAATAATGCTTTCTTTGCTCTAGAATCCAACTTTGATTCCTTCACATGATAATATGCAAAAGAACCAAACACATGAAAGGAATCATAATATGTAGCGAGTTTTCCATGCCATTTCTCAAATAGTGTTTTCCCATCAATAGCAGTAGATTGAAAACTATTAACGAGGTGACATGCATACGTCACAGCTTCAACCTAAAATTCTTTATCCAGCCCAACATTGGATAACATACACCAAACTTTCTCCAGCAAGGTTCGCTTCATGCGTTATGCCACCCCGTTCTATTGTGGTGTATGGCTAACAGTGAAGTGTTTGACGATGCCTTCATCTTCACAAATGTTTTTGAGCTGATCATTTTTTTACTCTACGTCATTATCTGTTCGGAGATGTTTGATCTTTCTACAAGTCTGAGTTTCCGTCATCTTTTTTCACTTGATGAACACTCCTAGCACTTCCTCCTTTGTCTTCAACGTGTACACCCAAACTCTTCGGGAAAAGTCATTAACAAAGGTCACATAGTAGTGTCTCCCTCCTAAAGAGCTTGTCTTTACAGGACCCCATACATCAATACCTTATTTCTTGTGCATAGTTGTCATAAAATTTACCCTTGTCGTCTTCCCGTTGATGCAATGATCACAGAGATCCAACTTACAAGAACTCACTTCTTTCAATGATCCTTGCTTTATGAGCAAATTCAAGGATTTTTCACTTGTATGTCCTAAGCGCATATGCCATAGCTTCATAGCTTCTAAATTTCTATCATCATTGGTAACAGCTGCTACAGTTCCAACAACTGTTCTACCCTTGTAATGATATGTGTTGTTTATTTTATGAATACCCTTCATCACTACAAGTACGCTAGAGATGATCATCATAACTCCATCCTTTGCTCTTACTTAGAGTCCTTTAAATTCTAAGGTACCAATAGAAATGAGATTCTTTTTCAACTTTGGAAAATAACGAACACCTTTCAAGGTCATAATTGTTAGTCTTCATTTTGCAATCAAACGGAACCAATCCTATGAGTAGTGAGGGGAGTTTCATTTGATGTATAAATAACTTCCTCATGTTCTTCAAAATTACTAAACCACTCTCTATGTGGTGTAATATAATGGCTATATGCAGAATCGAATAGCCATACATCATAAGTGTTCTTGGTTGACGATGTTGCAAGTGAGAGATCTCATTCTTTATCATCACACTTGGCGTCATTCGCCTCAGCTACAACTTTCCTTTTGTAATGATTGTCCTTGGTTTTCAACCTTGGATAATCTCTCTTCCAATGACCTTTTTAAAGACAAAATGCGCATTCATCTTTGCTTAGTCTTTGCCTCAACTTGGATCTCCATCTCTTATCGGTGCCCTTCTTCAGTGAACGACCTCTGACTAGCATAACCTCTGCATCTCCACTTGAAGTAATCTTCTTATCTTTCCTTTTCAGTTCTTTACTATACAAAGCAGCACAAACTTCACTAAGAGACACATCATCCTTACTGTTAAGTAGAGTTGTTTCAATCAACTCGTACTCTTTTGAAAATGATCCTAACAGTATCAATGCTAGATCCTGTCTTTGAACACCTCACCAATATTCATCAAATCAGTGACCAACTAGTTAAAACTGGTAATGGTGATCATTCATTGTGGTACCCAGTAAATATGTGAAGTGAAAGAGTCGCATCTTAATAAAGAGCTTATTATGATAAATTTTCTTCAGAAATTTCTATTCCAATGCCACCCACAATTTGTAGGTGGATGTTTCTTTTTAGAAAGCCTATCATTGTTATCTCGAAAGACATGAACGAACCGTACTGATACCAGGGTTCGGGGTCGAGAAAACCTCCTTTTCTACGAGCAAGCTTTTCAACCCTCTAGGCAGTGAACCTAATCGTTGTAGTGTAGTATGGGGTAAGCCTCGGGGATTGATATCGTTCTCTAGGGGAATAAGAATGCTAGAAAGAAATTTATGACGAGAAGGTGGGGTTGAGGATGGTTCTTTTTTATCTTTTTTATGTTTTTTAGAAAGCAAGGGTAAAATCTCGGGGTATATGATTAAGGGATGGTACTTCTACCGATTTCTCTACTTCTACTAATTATCTAATTATCTAATTACTACAGATAGTTTTATGCTTAATTGAGGTGTGCTCGTATGGTGATTAAAGATGTGTTCACTTAGATACTGTTACTCCCTAGTTATTTTTTATTGGTCGGTTGAATTATCACGTCCTTTATCTTAACATGTTGTATTCCTATTAATCGTAGGGGGTGCGTATTCCCTAGTTCTATGGGTGTATCTCTCCTATAGGATTCACGGGATCGACAAGTATAAAACTATCTCCTCCGAGCACCCTATCGTCATAAAGCACATTTCACGCAATAAATACAACGAAATCCTAGTTGCACTCCTAAGCTTCTATCAATTAAGACAAGAAACAACCTAACAACAATCAATAACTAGGTTTCATAGATCTAAGCGAACACACAAGTAATTTAGCTAGACATGTTAGACAAGCAAGCATACACACAATCAATCGAACATGGGGTAGACATAATGATAAATTGGAATACCAAACTTATCTTGATGTGTAAATAGGGTATGGGACCCTAGAATACTGTCCAAGTCGGACTACAACTGAGTTAGGGTTTGCTCTCCAAAATTCTACCTCTTAAAATACAGAAAAATCGAATTCTGTATATAGATTTACATTTGCGACGGCATCGCCTTTTGCTAGCGACGCTGTTAGGTCGCCGTCATTAGGGTTTCGTATGGGCCAAGTCATCGATGGGACGACATCACTTGAGAAGTGTGACGCCGTCAGTCTTCATGCAGGCCGTCGTCTGAATCTTAGATCTTGGGCATCTGGTGTGAAAAGTATGAGTGACACCTTCCAGAAATCAGGCGTGACGCCGTCAGGCTTTAGGACCAGAAATTCCGATAAGCCTTCGCGTGCACTTTTTGATCAAGTATTCATAGAGGGACGGCGTCGCCCTTTGGATGGGACACCGTCAGGTGTAATGATCAGGCTTTGAGTGTCTTCGATCTTGACTTTGCCATTTTCTTCATGTTTTTGCTCCTTTTCGTCCAAATATGCTTCATTCCAGCATTTTGCTTCCAAAAGACCTAAAAAGTGAAAAGGAACGATTTTATGTAGTAACGGATATAAAATATGTCAAATTAGTGCTTAAATGACCCCTTAAAGCGTACGTTTTAAATCCTTATCAAATATCCCTACACTTGGTATTTCCTTGACCTCAAGCAAATGTGCTTTTGACCAATCAATTTATAAGTTAGGGGGCATGAAACATTGGTTTAAAATAGTTTACGATAAGTAAAAGCGCCACAATAGTCATAACAAGCACGGAAATTATATACTAGCTCCTCACAATTGGTGTTTGGATTCTCTCATCTCTCGGGTTTATATGAAATATAATATGAATGGAAATGGAAGATAAACACTCATTACCTGGCATAGTATATAGATTACCATAAGCTTGAGGATAGATCCAACCTCCACCGCTTTGGCATAAGAACCTAGGAATAACTATCTAAGAGGTCTTTACAAGGGTTGTAACGTTAGGCTTAAGGTAGGGAAATAAAGGGTTTTGTTGGATAGGGGATATTTAGTGGTGGCAAGTCAAAAATCTTATGTTACAAGCATGTAAAGCGTGGCGTTGCAAAGCCAAGACTCAACTCATTAACACTAGATAACTTGAAACAAAACAAACATAAACTTAAAAACATAAACATAAAGATAGATGTAGGACGGTAGCCCGTATGTTTTTCTCATTTTTTTCATTTTTTTTATATCTTTTTATTATTTATTTATTTATTATTATTATTTTACATACCTTTTTACTCTAGCATCCTCTACGATAACATCAAAATATAAGGGATTTATAGGAGCATCCCTACACTTGAGTTTTTATTTAACTAAACTAATTGACCCCATTTGAAAAGATCAAAACACTTGAAGTATTTAATTACGTAGACAAAGGGAATTTGAATTTATCGTTATTTCCCGTTACTCCATAAAATATTACTTTTACCCATGAGTCCCAATCGTCCCAAAACTGTGTACAAAAGATATGACTCGACTTAGCAACCATGCAAGTAACTAGATAATTGAAGTAAGGGTTTAGTAATGATAACAATAAGTCACTAAATATGAGTGCATACAAGGCCGGCTACGGCGATTTGGGTGTACATTTGAGGGTGGATTGTAAACAATGCTCTTCACTGATATTCCAGTAAACCGAAACATCACGAGAACAGCGAAAAGGATAGGATCTGAGGGGTTAACTAGGGATATCGTATACTAAAGATGAGAGCATCGCAAGGGTGTGGGGTAATTATTCAACCAATGTGGAAGATGTAATTATAATACAGGTTTCAAACAAGGGTTATCCTAATGCCTCTTATCATTTAGTTACTCCTAACTACACAAGTGTAGTCTCACTAGCGATCTCGGAATGCATCATAAAACAAGTTATAGAATCTATTATACTACCGTTACACTCACTAAGCATTAAATATAAATGCTTTTATTCCTAAAGATTTAGGGGTGAACCTCACATTTTTGGGGTGGAATTTGAGTGGTAAACGGTTTTTTGTGCTAGTCATATAATTCCTATCCATGAGACGCTTTATTAAGACTAAAGTTTAGATCGTAAATGTCATAAAAAATTTAAATTTGGTGCTAAAGTTGCCCTAACGAATATTTCTCATAGTTTATTACACAAATTACAAAGGACAAGCAAATGATCAAGTGAGTGAATAGTTTCTAAGTTCCCGTTTTATTCTCCATCCCTACACTTAAACTGAACATTGTCCCCAATGTTCCCTGAAAGCATCAAAGTTATGATAAAGGAAGGTAAGTAAGGAAAAGAAACTAGTACTCCCCTGATTAGCTCGGTAGGATATGTGTGAAGTTGCGGTTAAATATTCTTCCAAGAAGAATGCATAAGTAATAAACTTCATCCAATGTATGTTTCTTCTTCTTGTCCATTATAACCTACACACTTATAAGAAAACAAACGAAACCTTTGCGTAAAATTGACGGTAAAATTATATATGACACACAACTACACTAGAAAGCAAGTAAGATATAATGCTTGTGGAATGTATGTTTGCAGTTTTTCTGGAAAATTAAGACCTGGGAAATTCCAAAAATTTATAAACTGCACAGAAAACGAAAAATGAGCATTCTGTTTCTACATAGCCTGACGTCGCCAGGCTTTAATCCTGAGGCCGTCAGGTTATCATGACAAAAACTGGTCTCCTGCATTTTTCTGGAAAAATTCTGGAAAATTACATCATTAAAACCTGGAAAAATTCCTGCAAAACATCCATTATGACTCGATACAAGCATTTTTTCTAACAAACACACATATATATCAATTTCAATAGTTGTAATTCTCATGTTCATGTTTTTAAAAACTTATGTGATC
Organism: Chrysanthemum makinoi; assembly: GCA_910596185.1. Taxonomy (NCBI): domain Eukaryota; kingdom Viridiplantae; phylum Streptophyta; class Magnoliopsida; order Asterales; family Asteraceae; genus Chrysanthemum; species Chrysanthemum makinoi. The sequence goes on along the minus strand of OU343217.1, from coordinate 147,603,132 downwards.
TTCCCTACACTTATCTTTTTGTAAAATACCTTTATATGTAATTAAGACGAAGTTAAAAACAAAATAAAGCATTTTCAAAAAGTCTAACATGAGAATAAACAACAATGAAAAAGATATAAAACATACACATTGAAAAACAAAATAAGCAAACAATTAAGCATTGGTTGCCTCCCTCGAAGCGCTTTTCTTTATTTATGAGTCTTGTAGCTAGACTCGAAGTCGTGCCCCTACGTCATCTCATCTTCCAAAACAATATCTTCATCATTGATTAGTTTTTTATTGTCTATTTGATAATGTTTCACACGTTGTCCATTTACGGTAAACTCTCTTCTATCATTATCTACCAACAAAATGGCTCCACCATTCATTTTCCTCTTTACCGAAAAGGGCCCAAACCATCTTGATTTGAGTTTTCTCGGGAAAAGTCTTAACCTTGAATTATATAAGAGCACCTTATCTCCCTCCACAAACTCTTTAGGATTCTTTATTCGTTGATCATGCCATCGTTTTGCCCTTTCTTTGTATGTGATTGAAGACTCATAGGCCTCGAGTCTTAGTTCGTCTAGCTCTTGAAGCTGCAAAAACCTATTTGACCCTGCCTACGAATAATCCATGTTACAAGCCTTAAGTGTCCAGTATGCCTTTTGCTCAAGCTCAATAGGGAGATGACATGCTTTCCCATACACTAAGCGAAAAGGGGTTGTTCCAATGGGCGTTTTATAAGCCGTTCTGAATGCCCAGAGTGCCTCATCTAGTTTGAATGACTAATCTTTTCTGTTTTGGTGGACCGTTTTTTCGAGTATTCATTTTAATGCCCTATTTGTGTTTTCCACTTGCCCATTTGTTTGGGGATGATATGCCGTAGAGAACCTGTGCGGAACACCATACTTCTTCATTATCTTTTCCATTTGAGCATTGCAAAAATGGGTCCCTCTGTCACTAATCAATGCCTTGGGAATCCCAAATCACGCGAAGAGCTTATTGAGAAAATGAATAACTACCCTTGAATCATTGGTTCTAAGGGCTTGTGCCTCCACCCATTTGGACACATAATCAATGGCAACCAGAATGTATTCATTTCCCCCGGATGATGGAAAAGGTCCCATAAAATCGATACCCCAAACATCGAATATTTCACAAACTTGGATGTAGTTTTGAGGTGCTTCATCTCTTCTTGAGATGTTTCCTGATCGTTGGCATGCATCACACGTTTGAACTAATCTCTTAACGTCGCGGAATACAGTAGGCCAATAGAATCCAGCATCGAAAACTTTTTGTGCCATAACATTTATACCGTGATGCCCCCCCCCCAGATGGTCCCGCATGACACTCTCTCATAATCCGATCAACCTCCCTTCCTGCAATGCAACGTCGGATGATCTGATCAGGACACATCCGAAATAGAAAGGGCTCGTCCCAAAAATAGTATTTTAGCGCAGTGAAGAATCTTTTCTTTTCTTGCCTAGTCATGTAATTTGGTAGGACCCTACTGGATAGATAATTAGCATTATCCGCATACCATGGCTCAATATATTTAACGACCATTAGACGTTCCTTAGGAAAGGAGTCACAAATCTCGTCATTGTCTAATTTCTCTAAGTCTGGGTTTTCCAATTGCGAGAGATGATCAGCAGCAAGATTTTCAGCCCCCTTTTTATCCTGAATTTCAATGTCAAATTCTTGAAGCAATAGAATCCATCTAATAAGTCGGGGTTTTGCATCTTGTTTGGAGAACAAGTATCGTAAGGCGGAATGATCGGTGAAGACGATAGTTTTGGAGAGAACGAGATATTGTCTGAATTTATCGAAGGCAAAAACCACAGCCAGAAGCTCTTTTTTGGTGGTTGTGTAGTTTTCGTGTGCCACATTCATGGTATTGCTAGCATAGTAGTGTAACACCTCGAAAATACGGTCTAGCGGAATCATACGAGCCATTGGGTGCTACAATCTTGGTATCACAACATAAGGTATAAGGAATGTTTTTATTCCATTTATTTAAAACAAGATTCATTAATAGAAAACCATAAGTTTACATTAATGAAATTAGTGCGGAAATAGGCCCAAAAGATAATTAAAACGGTCCCGTTTATTCATCAGAGTCGCCTATGACCATGCCCCTTGCCAAGCGGCATCCAATAGTGAGCTATCGCCTTAAACCTGAGAACACATGCTAAGAAGGTCGCCTACGCGTGAGTTCATAGAGTTTAGTTACAAAATGTAGTAGTGGACTATAAGGTTTAATTGCTATATGTAAGGCGATAGATAATACGCTCCAACCAATAATCAATCCACCAATAATCAACCCAATCAATAATCAATCCAATATATAATCAATCCAACATTCCAATCAATAATCAATCCAATCTATGATCCATAACACAATCGAGATCTCAACGGGGCCCCCAACGACTCTAGCCAGGCACCACGTTATAGCAAAGCTTAGAGCAATGCTACTCTGGTCTAGGTCGGTTACACTTAGCTAGGCATCACGTTATAGCATAGGAATGCTACCCTAGTCTAAGTCGGTTACACTTAGCTAGGAATCACGTTATATAGCAGGAATGCTACCCTAGTCTAAGTCGACAAACCGCCGACGCCTAGCCTTTCCTAGTCAACACATTAGCAATTCAAAAGAGTAGTGGCAGGTCCAAGAAATAGTTTGCATTCTCATAAACCCGTAAAACGTTCAATCACCATATCAATATACCAAACATCAATCCTTAACAAATCATATTCACGTATCCCGTTACGGTTCGTTAAAAGCAACATGTATTCTCCCCCAAAATAGTTATGAAAACATTTGAAAAGAGGGGCTATGAAACTCACCTTAGCCACAGCAATGCACTATTCACTATTGACAGGACTGGCATCTAAAGTTAATCTCCATGACATCCAAAAGAATGTACGACGAGTACAATAGATTAGTTGTGAAGCAACCTAATGCGATTAACCGATATTCTTAGAATACGGCTCATACGATAAGGAAATCAATAGAAAGTAATGTGTTGTAGTTGTGATCATTCCCTGTCGTTACTTCCAAAAGTACATTATCGTTCCCAAAAGTTCATAATTAATATCTCAAAAGTTTAGTTTTAACGTTTCGTGTGGTGGTAAGAAACATAGACGCGACGTACAACTCACGCTAAGGAAAAGAAGACGTCGACACAGTCGAGACATACTGACCATCACTCACACCAAACAGGAAAAGACATCGACCAAATTAAGAAATGCCGACAATACTCAAGCTAGTCAAAGACTAGGAAATGGCGACAATTATTTATGTAACATAAATAGGTTAATTGATAAGCTTCGGCAATTTACCCAACAAATCCCAAACGTACATATTAAATAACAAAAGACAAGTTTCCGTTTATCGCTCAATTAATAAAGGTTTCTCAATTGTTATTCATAATCATACAAGTTTATCCGAAATTACTTCTTATAAGGTATGGTGAATAGTGTACTATAAATGACACGTTCGTTTATTCCAACGTTTCCAGATCAATAGGACTTCAATAGGTTATATTATCAAAATAATATTTCCAAACAAGTTTATAAGAGCTAGCATGTGTTATAAAACACGAGTCACCATCGTATTTAATAAGGATTTATAATAGATTAAACCATATCCGTCCATAATATATATATAGCTATATAATTCAATAGCAGCTTAGATGCGAAAACGGAATATTTAGCTTTATCGCGAAAACAATTATACTAAACTCATTTAAACCAAAATGTTTAATAGGGCACAACACACTAATCAATATAACTTGCTATCAATAGTTATTCCAAGTTTACACATTGACGAATTATTAGTTAACCGTTTTATTAGTTCCGATATCCTGTTGTAGCAACCATTAGCTCTAATATGTCTAATATCATGAATAATTCCGTATTCAAATCCAAATCGAAATCCCCATATTATCCGAAACACACTAGTTCTCAGTAAAATCATGTTGATTCATTAACTAATTTTACTAGTCTTAATACCCCTCGTTACAATAATATTTACTACTTATCGAGCACATTTACCAAGTCCAATTAAAGTATTACTTGTTACTTAGTTCGATTTATATCAAACATGTAAACACGTCGCGTATTTCCCATTTTAACCCGTTGCCTATATCGGTTACCACTTACTTGTTTCGATATTATTTATCACATTTTATGATTTATAGCTACTTATCGCATTTAATCCAAGTATTACCCATCTCCCATTTAAACTTATAAATTATTACCATGTCTTATCGAGTTTAACCCATAACTAATTTTTCTCATGCCATATAACTAATTTCATCCGTCGAGACCTGACGAAATTAACCAAGTCAATAAGCGCTTCGAGTGACCGATCTAAAAATGACCAACACGACCATAGTTTCAATATAATTATTCCACATCTCACTTTGACTTGTTGACCGGTGTACAAAATCAAATGACGCCTAACATTTATACAATATGAAATCCAACCTAGTTAACCAATTCATACTAATCAAATTTCAATACCCATTTATATCCCACACTTATTCGAGCCATACTTTTACGTTTTTAACATTTGTGAACCCAACATTAAGATATAAATGATCACCCCAGCTGGGTCTCGTTATTTCCCATGATCAAACAAGCACACAAGTCCTAAGCAAATTATTTCCTTGTGGCTGAGGAGTGAGGACTATATACCTACCAAGGTTCAAACCACACAAAATGGAGCACACCCCTTGAGGTGAATCGTTAACCGCAACAAGCACAACCATGACACCCTCTTGGGTTATAAACTGACTCGATGCACACACAACTCCACAACATTCTTTTTAAAGTTCTTACCATACAAAACTTATAAAAATTTGTTTCCGATTCGTTAGCCATACAAGGTTAACTCAAAACGTTTTTAGGTTTTATAATCTCCACGAAAACTTAACAAGACCAATAAAACAATTTGAAATCGTTCATAACTGAAAATAACAACATGAAAGGGGGTTTTCACTTTACCGTGCGAGAAAAGAGGAATACGAGGGTCGTGTGTTACTAACACACATTTCCCCCATGTTGGTGGTGTCTTATACGAGTACAACTCGTAACCCAAACCAAGCACGACCCTTGACCATCGCTTATAACAAAACCCTAAAGTTTTCTGAATCTAATTTATTAGATTTAGCGCGCGTGTGAGAGTTTGAACGTGTGTACGTTGCATAAACGTGGTCACAAGACCCCGATATATCATTTAGAAATGGCGGTGTAAATATTGGAGGTGGCCGGAAGTTGGCCAGATTCCGGTGACGGCGCCGGAACCCTAGTTTGGGGTGGCCGGATTTTATTTATATATAGAGAGAGAATATTGTGTGAGTTTTTGTAGTGAGAGAAAGAGATGGTAAAAATGAATCAGTGGTGAGGAGGTGGGGTATTTATACTCCAAGGGAGGACTAGAATTGTACACTCAAAACTACAAGGACGAAAATGAAACTATCTCAAAGGACCCTTGATGTAACTTCGTAAAACTTTCGTTATATGTGATTCGGGGCTCGTTTTAACTAGTAAACGAGGGATTCGTGACTCGAGAGTTACGAAAATGTTTTTAATATATTATTTACATAAAAACGACATAAAATACGACTCGTAACTCAAATTAAATCAAACGATCGCTCTAATCGACGTTTCCCTAATTACGACGCATCGAGGAATTTACGAGTTGTCACAGCCTCACCTCCTTAAAAGGAATCGCGTCCCCGCGATTCAATTCAAGTTTTACTCATTGAGGTTTAAAGAGGCTTGTGCGTACCCACGGGGTTTCATCTTCAGGTTTCCCTACGAGAATCTAGGTCCTTACTGTGAGTTTCTATGAACTTCGAAGACGGAGAGGCAACTTTACCAAAGTTGCTAGGTTTCACAATCTATGGTCCCAATAGGTCAACGAAGTTTAAACGTTCAAAAGTTATGATTTCTCCGAAGGATAACGATTGCCTTATCGGCGAGTCATTTCTTCCTATTACACACGAAATGTTGGGATCTCTATTGAGTATCGATGGTAGCTTACGGCTCTGAGCTACTGGTCTAACTTCAACAAGGATTTTCCAAAAGATTGACATAGCGGGGATTAAGTTTTCACATTTACTACGCGCTTCACAAAATTTCATGGTGGATCCGTAAGCTTAATTCTAGGTTATCTCGGAGAGTTCAAGAGACTTACGTTGTCTATGTCTCCAAATGGTTTGTGAGTAGCTTACATATCCATCTCAACCTAGAACGGTTTCCTTGGTATCTTCTGAATTAGGTTCAGAGTTGGTAGGTTGGGTATTTCCATTTCTACCCAACAATCGGAATTTGCTCTTACGTCCATAAAGGATCTCTTACGGTGCCCTTGAGGTACTAAAGCGATAGGTACGGTTATAGAAGAAGGTACCTATCCTAACCATTGCCGAACTTGATAGGCACGCTACGTGTCCTACTAGGGTTCAAATGGTTTCTCTACTTCAGCCATTTGTCTGGAGATGATACACTGCAAGCATATCCAGATCGGTTCTCTAGGCTCTAGGAAGTGATAGACGAAAAATGGGTGTGTGGCGATTGCCATAATCCGGGAAAGATAGAAATTAGCATCTCCTAAAGCACAGGGTTTCCTTTACGTGTGGATAAGTCTATTTGTGTAACTTGGGTTTTTCGATCGCACTCCTTCCTTAAAGAACATCGAAATGAGTTGAAGGTTGAGGAAGGAGAATCAGGTGTATACTAACCAAATGAATCTCAGATAGGGAAAACGGATCAAGGGAATTTCCCTCTTTCCAATAGAAGTGCCATAGTGGAAAGAAGGTAAGGATCTAGAGTTCAAAGGTAAGGTCTAGCTTATTGGAGCAAGTCACTTTACCGGAGGGAGAGGATTGGGTACTACCTCACCTCCTTAAAAGAAGATAGCTGGGGTTCTCTAGTGTTGCTACAACTATATGAGGAGAGACGAGCATTGTCGTCCATACTTTTCCTTTTTACTAATTCGCGGGAGGTGAATAGGTTGGTAAGACTACTAACAACCACTTAGATAAAGGCTGGAATCTACTTCCAAGGTTTCGTCTATGGCGTATCTTATCGTTTGGTGAAAGGTCCGAAAGGTTAGTAGTTGCTTCTCGAAGGATGAGAGAAAGATTATGTGATTGTCCTAGAGAACGTGGTTCAGGTTTCTCCTTAGGATTTCAAGATTTCTGCAAAATGGAATCTCTACTAGATGAGAAGTCTAGGAAGTTCGAGTATGTCTCTATTAGAAAGTCTGATTGCTTCCAAAGAATGGTCGGTTGACTTAGCATGATATCTAGGTTAGAGGCGAAAGTACGACTCCTAAAGGGGAGTATGGGTTACTAACCACAGTCAGTCGATTGACTCATTGGTGCACTTAACGCTTAACGCAGGAGGTTTCGAGGTTCAACTCCAAAATCATAATCTCCAAAAGAAGTTCAACTACTAATCGATATCCAAATCATTTCCTTCATACGAGTGAACGTCAACGGCTCTAAGTAGGTATGCTAGAGAATTTCTCATCTATGGTGTGTAAGGTACCATATTGATAGAATAGGGTAGGTATTACCATTACCGGTGGTGTAACGTAGCAGTCTATTGTTGACAAACAATGTTGAGGATTCAATGTTGCTAGAGTCAACATTGACGGAACAATATCTAAGGATAATCCACGGTGAAAAACTCCACTAAAACAAGTCGTTAGATCGTTATCGATAGGGGTACCTAAATAAAGGATAAGGTACTACAGCGACAGCACGTAAGGTACTACCTTAACTGAAAGTTGTTGGCGAAGCAGCATCGACCACAACATCATCGGTTCAGGAAATGAGCAACGTCGACTAGATGATGTCGTTAAAATCAACATCGAGTGATTGGTGAGGTTTCAGAAGTTTTCTCAACAATCGGTTCAAGACTAAGCTTGAGGTATAAGTGTCGGTAACAGGGTTACCAACAAAATGAGGCTAGATGACAAATCCACGGTGTTACTACTGAAACGATGTGGAATGGTAATTCCAACGAGATTACTATAAAAATGTGGTGGAATGATAATTCCAGTACGGTTGCTATCGCAATGCGTTCAAATGACATTTCGAAATAGAATCCCGATTAAAGGTCGAAAGATGATTTTAACAAAGTTATCAACGAAACGGAGCCGAATAATAATTCAAGGCCAAATAATGTTTCGAAGTCAAATGACGAGTTAAAAATCGAAACGAGATCAAAATTTCAAATTCAAAAACCCAAAGACCAAAATCCAAAACCGAATCTAAAATAGTCAAGACCAAATCCAAAACAGCTCAAAACAATTTCAAATGCTCGGATAAGATCAACGAGTCTTACGTCGAAAAACATTTCAGATGAAAACAGTGCCAATCGGGCCTCACCCTATTTATGGAGAACTACGCTCAAGTGCTACAACCAAGAATTTCACATAAACGGAGACGTATAGTGACGCCAGAAGTGTTACGATTCAAAAGGTGTTACGATGACAGTGTGTTGTGTGTGAGTGCGGGCTTTCGTGATGTTTAGCGAGTGTGAGTGTGCGAGTCCACCTTAAGTTTATCGTTCTTAAAACCAATCTAAAATCCGAACACAATTTTGTTATAACAATTCCCAGTATTTGTAAAATTCACCTCTGAGACGGACATAGGTGATCAGTCCATGTCATGCTGTCTCTGGCTAAATATAGGTGATCAGTCTATATTCAATCGAGGTTCGATAAATTTTTATTAAGCAAGGCATAACCAGTTATTATAACCAATTCTCAATATATATATATTCCCAACTTCAATGTTATATGCCCAAAATGTATTCACTTTCTTATCTCAGAAATATCTCGTTGCTCCATTTAGTTATTCGCGTTAGGTATCATCGTGTGTGTGTGTGTGTGTGTGGTATCGACTCGACAAGCCCCATGAATGCACTCAAATAACCACAATGCGACTCATAATGACACAATGAGAAGTCTAAACGAATAACTTTATAGTTTAATAAATTTCGGAATAAATAGTTAGATCTTATCGAATTCGTCAATTCGATAAACTCAACCATTTATTCATGTCGCTTATTACCCCAAAACCAAACACATCCTAACGAGTCATAAGGATAATTCACCCATTAATAACGTTATCCTACGTACATAGTGGGTAAGTCCGTTATCCACGTGGATCGACGCTATTAATGTTAGGTCATCCGTAACGCATGCACAACACATGAATGACATTAATTATTCATAAATGACACCTTTCAATAAACGTACCCTCGAAACACTTAATGACTCCTTTATTACAAAACATTTCTATTTTCAAATGTTGGTTCCCCTCTTAAACTGTTGGATAACAAGGCGAGCCTTGTTATCAAATGCTTAGTACAAAACCATTTATCATTCATATAATCTAGTACGATTTACTAGTAGATATATATATATATATATATATATATATATATATATATATATATATATAATTTCATTCATCTCACTTATAAATTTCAATAAAAATTTCAATATAAATTTCAATGAAAATTTCAATATAATTTTCGATAAAAACTCCAATATAAATTTCGAGAAAAACTTCAATATAAATTTCGAGTCGTTATTCGTTTCGAGTTCCCAAGTCCGAGTCATGAATCTCAGTTTTTACACAATCATATTGCCCACATAAATACTAAAGACCATGATACGGCGTTGTCAGGGTAGTCGAGACTAGAGAGTCACGATAACACCTGACGTAGCGCAAAGTTTGCATATATACCATTAAACCCAAAATAAACAATTTTCATAATTCTAATTAATCTCCCAAACAATCTCATACCAATCTCGCCATCTAGACAGAAAATTAAACATACCCAACACCATTAAACATTTCAAATTGACTATTCCAATTTCCCCAAACACAACTTGATTAACGAGTATCAATTCTAACGTTTGTTAATAACTCATCAATTACCCAAAACACCACATTTAATTTGCTATTCAATTAAGGATGTTAATTGAAATGTCGCTTGATTCCAAAAATCTGATTCATACCAACGATTCAACGTTAACCAAATAATCACACATTAGTCCAATTTATCATTTGAAAACACTTACTGGTTTCACATATCGTTATAACATTAACGGACATGAATTCATTATTAGTAATCAAAACCGATTACCACTTGTTTGAAAATTTTTAAAGAATAAAAACAACGGTTTCTGAAAGTTTCGACTCAAAATCGTGACACGAGGCCATCGCCAATCGACATCATCAAAATCATTATAATCCATCATCTAGTTATAACCAAAGACATATAAACATGATAAGATGCATAAACACGTGAACATGACACAACACACGATACCAACACACCAGTTTACATGTTTTATTAGTTTTAAACGCGTTTTAGACTCGTGTCCATCAAAACTTAATTATGGAACTCACGTTCATGAGACAAAAGATCTCATTCGTGATTCCCTGACTTAGTTACAATAGTACCATTTCCTTTATATTCCCAAATCATTTCCACGACCACTACTAATGTGCAAGTTTTAAATCAAGTGGTGAAATTACGCCAGGAAATTGCGTAATCCTGATACTTTGAGAGTATCCGCATTATTGATAAATAATGTTGAATTATTGGTTATCACATTCTGTGTTCATTTGTTCACTTTAATCTTCCAAATACATTCCAATAAATCCCACGTATTTGTGTATGTTCATACAAAGTTCTCTTCTTTATTGTTTTGGGATATACCTAAGGCAACTGCTTAATATAAGCTAAGTGTTATAGATTTAAGGTTTGGGACTCCACACTCTGTGAAAGGTATAGCGCGTGCGAAAGCATGAGGGCATGCTTTCTGTACATGTATAAGCATGAGGACATGCTTATAGGGCGTGCATAAGCATATAGAAATGCTTATGGGGTATGCGTAAGTATGAGGACATGCTTACTGTGTGTATAAGCATGTGAAATGCTTATAGTGAACTACTAAGATAGGCAGACTTAAATCGTCTACTAACAGGGCACACGCTCAATCAAGTGTTCAATCAAACCGTTCATCAAATCAGCCCTAAACATCTCATCAATCATCTTATCAATCAATTCGTCTCATGTGTTCTCAATTATCTACATCCTTAAACTAGTCATACGCAAGGCTTCAGCTCGGCAGGCAGGCACGTGGCGGTCATAGGGTTAAGTTTTCGAAAAGTGGTTATAGTCTAGGTTTTGAAAATATACCCAGTTCTCTATAACCTAGGCTCTGATACCAATCTGTAACACCCCGAAAACACGGTCTAGCGGAAGCATACGAGCCATTGGGTGCTACAATCTTGGTATCAGAACATAAGGTACAAAGAATGGTTTTTATTCCATTTATTTAAAACAAGATTCATTAATAGAAAACCATAAGTTTACATTAATGAAAGTAGTGCGGAAATAGGCCCAAAAGATAATTAAAACGGTCCCGTTCATTCATCAGAGTCGCCTATGACCATGCCCCTTGCCAAGCGTCATCCAATAGTGAGCTATCGCCTTAAACCTGAGAACACATGCTAAAAAGGTTAGCTTACGCTGGTGAGTTCACAGAGTTTAGTTACAAAATGTAGTAGTGGACCTGATAAGGTTTAATTGCTATATGCGACTAAGGCAGATAGATAATACGCGTTCTAACCAACAATCAATCCAGTCAATAATCAACCCAATCAATAATCAATCCAATATATAATCAATCCAACATTCCAATCAATAATCAATCCAATCTATGATCCATAACACAATCGAGATCTCAACGGGGCCCCCAACGACTCTAGCCAGGCACCACGTTATAGCAAAGCTTAGAGCAATGCTACCCTGGTCTAGGTCGGTTACACTTAGCTAGGCATCACGTTATAGCATAGGAATGCTACCCTAGTCGAAGTCGGTTACACTTAGCTAGGCATCACGTTATAGCATAGGAATGCTACCCTAGTCTAAGTCGACAACTGTCGCACGTCTAGCCTTTCCTAGTCAACACATTAGCAATTCAAAAGAGTAGTGGCAGGTCCAAGAAATAGTTTGCATTCTCATAAACACGTAAAACTTTCAATCACAATATCAATATACCAAACATCAATCATTAACAAATCATATTCGCGTATCCCGTGACGGTTCGTTAAAAGCAGCATGTATTCTCCCCCAAAATAGTTATGAAAACATTTGAAAAGAGGGGCTATGAAACTCACCTTAGCCACAGAAATGCACTATTCACTATTGACACGACTGGCATCTAAAGTTAATCTCCATGGCATCCAAAAGAATGTACGACGAGTACAATAGAGTAGTTGTGACGCAACCTAATGCGTATACGATATTCTTAGAATACGGCTCATACGATAAGGAAATCGATAGAAAGTAATGTGTTGTAGTTTTCGTGGATCATTCCTGTCGTTACTTCCAAAAGTACATTATCATTCCCAAAAGTTCATAATTAATATCTCAAAAGTTTAGTTTTAACGTTTCGTGTTGTGGTAAGAAACATAGACGCGACGTACAACTCACGCGAAGGAAAAGAAGACGTCGACAATACGCGATCGAGACATACTGACCATCACTCACGCCAAACAGGAAAAGACATCGACCAAATTAAGAAATGCCGACAATACTCAAGCTAGTCAAAGACTAGGAAATGGCGACAATTATTTATGTAACATAAATAGGTTAATTGATAAGCTTCGGCAATTTACCCAACAATTCCCAAATGTACATATTCAATAACAAAAGACAAGTTTCCATTTATCGCTCAATTAATAAAGGTTTCTCAATCGTTATTCATAATCATACAAGTTTATCCGAAATTACTTCTTATAAGGTATGGTGAATAGTGTACTATAAATGACATTTTCGTTTATTCCAACGTTTCCAGATCAATTGGACTTCAATAGGTTATATTATCAAAATAATATTTCCAAACAAGTTTATAAGAGCTAGCAGGTGTTATAAAACACGAGTCACCATCGTATTTAATAAGGATTTATAATATATTAAACCATATCCGTCCATAATATATATATATAGCTATATAATTCAATAGCAGCTTAGATGCGAAAACGGAATATTTAGCTTTATCGCGAAAACAATTATACTAAACTTATTTAAACCAAAATGTTTAATAGGGCACAACACACTAATCAATATAACTTGCTATCAATAGTTATTCCAAGTTTACACATTGACAAATTATTAGTTAACCGATATCCTGTTGTAGCAACCATTAGCTCTAATATGTCTAATATCATGAATAATTCCGTATTCAAATCCAAATCGAAATCCCCATATTATCCGAAACACACTAGTTCTCAGTAAAATCATGTTGATTCATTAACTAATTTTACTAGTCTTAATACCCCTCGTTACAATAATATTTACTACTTATCGACCACATTTACCAAGTCCAATTAAAGTATTACTTGTTACTTAGTTCGATTTATATCGAACATGTAAACACGTCACGTATTTCCCATTTTAACCCGTTGCCTATATCGGTTACCACTTACTTGTTTCGATATTATTTATCACATTTTATGATTTATAGCTACTTATCGCATTTAATCCAAGTATTACCCATCTCCCATTTAAACTTATAAATTATTACCATGTCTTATCGAGTTTAACCCGTAACTAATTTTTCTCGTGTCATATAACTAATTTCACCCGTCGAGACCTGACGAAATTAACCAAGTCAATAAGCGCTTCAAGTGACCGATCTAAAAATGACCAACACGACCATAGTTTCAATATAATTATTCCACATCTCACTTTGACTTGTTGACCGGCGTACAAAATCAAACGACGCCTAACATTTATACAATCTGAAATCCAACCTAGTTAACCAATTCATACTAATCAAATTTCAATACCCACTTATATCCCACACTTATTCGAGCCATACTTTTACGTTTTTAACATTTGTGAACCCAACATTAAGACATAAATGATCACCCCAGCTGGGTCTCGTTATTTCCCATGATCAAACAAGCACACAAGTCCTAAGCAAATTATTTCCTTGTGGCTGAGGACTATATACCCACCAAGGTTCAAACCACACAAAATGGTGCACACCCCTTGAGGTGAATCGTTAACCGCAACAAGCACAACCATGACACCCTCTTGGGTTATAAACTGACTCGATGCACACACAACTCCACAACATTCTTTTTAAAGTTCTTACCACACAAAACTTATTAAAATTTGTTTTCGATTCGCTAGCCATACAAGGTTAACTCAAAACGTTTTTAGGTTTTATAATCTCCACGAAAACTTAACAAGACCAATAAAACAATTTGAAATCGTTCATAACTGAAAATAACAACATGAAAGGGGGTTTTCACTTTACCGTGCGAGAAAAGAGGAATACGAGGGTAGTGTGTTACTAACACACGTTTCCCCCATGTTGGTGGTGTCTTATACGAGTACAACTCGTAACCCAAACCAAGCACGACCCTTGACCATCGCTTATCACAAAACCCTAAAGTTTTCCGAATCTAATTTATAAGATTGAGCGCGCGTGTGAGAGTTTGAATGTGTGTACGTTGCATAAACGTGGTCACAAGACCCCGATCTATCATTTAGAAATGGCGGTGTAAATATTGGAGGTGGCCGGAAGTTGGCCGGATTCCGGTGACGGCGCCGGAACCCTAGTTTGGGGTGGCCGGATTTTATTTATAGAGAGAGAGAGAGAATATTGTGTGTGTGTTTTTGTAGTGAGAGAAAGAGATGGTAAAAATGAAGGAGTGGTGAGGAGGTGGGGTATTTATACTCCAAGGGAGGACTAGACTTGTACACTCAAAACTACAAGGACGAAAATGAAACTATCTCAAAGGACCCTAGATGTAACTTCGTAAAACTTTTGTTATATGTGATTCGAGGCTCGTTTTAACTAGTAAACGAGGGATTCGTGACTCGAGAGTTACGCCAATGTTTTTAAAATATTATTTCCAATAAAAACGACATAAAATACGACTCGTAACTCAAATTAAATCAAACGATCGCTCTAATCGACGTTTCCCCAATTACGACGCATCGAGGAATTTACGAGTTGTCACAAGTAGATTGGCTGAAAATGCTTCTCTTTTCTTTGGCCCAAAACGGCGCCTACAACATAATCACTAGCATTGCACATGATCTCGAATGGTTGGGACCAATCAGGAGTAACCATTATAGGAGCTTGGGTGAGATCCTGCTTCAGGCGATTGAATGCTTCCTTACATTCCTCTGAAAAGTCAAAAGGGGCGTCTTTGACGAGAAGTTGTGTCATTGGTCGGGAAATTTTTGAGAAGTCCTTAATAAACCTCATATAAAAGCATGCATGACCAAGAAAGCTTCGGATAGCCTTAATGATAGTAGGATATGGTAATTTGAATATCGCCTCTATCTTGGACCTATCGACCTCGATCCCATTCCCGGAGACTTTATGTCCCAAGAAGATCCCTTCTCTCACCATGAAATGCCATTTTTCCCAGTTCAGGACTAGGTTGGTTTCTTCACACCGCTTTAGCATCTTCCTAAGGTTGGATAAGGAAAGGTCGAAGGAATTCCCAAACACTGAAAAATCACCCATGAATACTTCCATGCTATCTTTAATCAATTCATGGAATATGGCCATCATACATCGTTGAAAGGTAGCGGGGGCGTTGCATAACTCGAAAGGCATTCGTTTGTATGCAAAAGTCCCAAAGGGGAATGTGAAAGTAGTTTTTTCTTGATCTTCTAGGGCGATGGGGATTTGGAAGTATCTTGAGAAACCGTCAAGAAAACAGTAGTACTCATGCCCAACTAACCTTTCGAGCATTTGATCGATGAATGGTAAAGGAAAGTGATCTTTTCGGGTGGCATCGTTTAATTTTCTATAGTCAATATATACACGCCATCCTGTAACCGTTCTTTGAGGAACTAAATCACCTTTTTCATTCTTCACAACAGTCATTCCTCCCTTTTTTTGGGACCACTTGGACTGGGCTGACCCAAGGGCTGTCTGAAATGGGCTAAATTAAGCCGGCATTGAGGAGCTTGATGAACTCCTTCTTCACCACTTCTTTGATATTGGGATTTACTCTTCTTTGAGGTTGAACGGTGGTTTTGTATTCCTCCTCCATAAGAATTTTATGAGTGCAAAAAGTAGAGTCAATTCCCTTAATGTCAGCGACACTCCATGCGATCACTCCCTTGTACTCTCTTAGAACTCCTAAGAGCTTCCCTTTTTGTTCAATGGTTAGGGATGAGCTTATGATAACATAGAGTTTATCTGCTTCTTGAAGGAAGGCATATTCCAGATGACTTGGGAGATCTTTCAATTCTAAGGTAGGAGGTTCCTTGATTGATGGTTTTAGCTTATATTTTAACTTTTGAAGGTCAAGAGGCTCAATTTCTTCCTTATGTGGATAAAAGGAAACGGATCCAACCACCTCAGTTTCTCCCTCTCCATCATCATACATCATGCTGTTGTTGACATTCATAAACCCGTTTACCAAATACTCATCAATACAACTATCTACTTCATCAACAAATTCATCAACTTCTTCAACAAAATATATGGGATTATCATAAGAGGGAGGGTGGCTCATATTATACTTGATATCAAAGGTCAAGCTCTCTGATCCCACTCATAAAGTGAGTTTTCCATCATGAACATCGATAATGGCGCGAGCTGTGGCTAAGAATGGTCTCCCAAGGATTATTGGAACTGAGTCATCCTTCTCCATCTCTAAGATCACGAAATCAACTGGAAACTTGAACTCTCCTACCCTAACCAAAACATTTTCGCACACTCCAATGGGATATTTGATTGATCGATCAGCCATCTGAATACTCATTCTGGTCGATTTCAGCCCTGAATATCCGAGCTTGAGAAATAAGGAGTGAGGCATCAAGTTAATACTTGCCCCAAGATCTGCCAAAGCATTTTTCATATAAAGTTCTCCTATAGAGCAAGGAATGGTGAAACTACCCGGATCTTCTTTCTTTTTGGGTAGGATTTTCTGGATGATAGCTGAACATTCTTCTCCTAACGTCACTAACCCTTCAAGCTTCTTCCGATTTGAGAGAAGTCTTTTGAAATATGTGCTATTTTTAGGAAGATGATTGAATGCATCGAGAAGAGGGATGGTAACAACGGCATCCTTGAAGTAAGACAACAATATTTTATTGTCTTCTTCGGCCTTATGGTTCTTTAGACGCGAGGGATAAAGAATCCTTGTAAGAGTTGAATGTTAGACGGGTGTAGATGCTTGTGGAGGGGGTTGTGAGAGGTTGGAGGGGGTTCAGGTGCTCCCTCCTTGTCTAAATCAGGCTCATGGGTAGTGTAGTTTTGAATTGGGTATGGTGGATATTTGGTAGTGGTTCCAGATCGAGTAGTGATAGCAAAGGTTGGATCATGTTGGATTGGATCGGGTTCACTTATTCTTTGGTGGAGTTCGTTGAACTGGATTTCTAATTCAGCCTGTTGCTCTTGAATGAATTCTTCAAGGCCCTTTAAAAGAATTTTCTTTTCCATGGTGAATTGCCCGAGCTCTTCTTCAAAGGTATCACGGGTGGTGTACTCGGGACCCTCTTCCCCCTCAGCTTTCCTTTTTAGATTACCCCAAAGGGTGTAATCATTGTTCTGATAAAATACTAGGAGAGAAGGGTCATCATAGATGTCATGGCTAGAAAGGAGATCTTGCTAACGATGTGTATTGTCGTCACACTCATCGCCCTCGTGTGGCCCTCCAAAAATGTCACATATAAGGTATGGGTTAAACAATCTCTTAGGTTCTTGCGACTTTGTGAGGTATGCAAGCTTCTTTTGTGCCCTCTTCATCCGATCGTCGAGAGATTATGGGTTTTTGTACAAGGTGGTAGAGACATTCATTACGGTTGTCGACTCATTCCAAGTGTTGTCTTGGTCTTGAACATACTCCTCAATGCGGTCCCATCCTTCTTCCGCACTGAGGTTGGAGATCTTTCTACCGGTCGAGAAGTCAATCATTTTTTGATCATTGCGAGAGACATTATTGTAAAAGATTTAGACAAGCAACCAAAGGTTGATACCATGGTGTGGGGCTTGTTGAATAAGATCTTTAAAACGAGTCCAGGAGTTAAAGATAGATTCTCCATCTTTTTTACGGAAGCAAAGGATTTCGCTCCTGATGGCCGCAGTCCTTCCAGGAGGAAATAACTTTTGGTGAACTTGGTAGTGATTTGTTCCCAAGTGAAGATAGACCTTGGAGGTAGCTTTTCGAGCCACTCCTTGGCCTTTCCTTGGAGAAAGAATGGGAAAAACCGGAGTCTAGATGTCTCCAGAGCTCCGTCAACATAAATAGTATCCACAATTTTCAAGAATTGTTTGATGTGGTGAATTGGGTTTTCTGTGAGATCCATGAAATTGACATGCATTCTGGAGAAGCCAAATATCAGTAGCATGCAACACCTCATTGATTTGTTCGGAAGGGTAGACGACGACGCCAGTAAATCCAGATGAGGTAAGAGAAGAATAATCTCTGAGGATTTTGGCCTTAGGTTCGTTGATGTGTTCATTGACAGGAGTAGCGAGAATTTCCTCGCTATGTAGGCTCATATTATCATCGATGACAACTTCATGAGGATTAGGGGAATGTGTGGGCTCTTCATCAGTCACGGCTTCTTCAAAATCGATGGTGGTGCCTTGTGGTTCTAACTCACGGAGGGCTTTTCTTCGTCTATATAATTCTCTATCGGGTTCAGCAAAGGGCTCAAGAAGGGTTTTGGTGGAACTACGGGTCCTAGGCTGTCGAAGGGTTTTGGTGGGAGGAAATGGTGGATCGTTGTTAGGTGGGTTATCACCTTCCATGATGAAAAGTGACAAGGTTACGAACAAAAACATGAAGAAAGAGGATAAACTACGAGAAAGCTAATGAAAATGAGAAAAAATCTTACTTGATAGGAATCAAGCAAGGGAACCTAAACGAGATAGAAGTCTAACTAGCTACTCTATTCATCGGCAGCGGCGCCAAAAACTTGATAGCAGGGTTCGGGGTTGTAACACCCCCAAATTTGTTAAGCGGAAGCATACGTGTTATTCGGGAGCGTTACGGAGTTGGTGGATCATAACACAAGTAATAAAGAACGGAATACATACTCCGTTTGATTTCATAAAATGGTTTTAAAATATTATCTTACAAAGATAGTTTAAACAAATGGGTATATCCCATTAGTTTTAGTGGTCCCAAAGTAAAAACATCATTTTTGTGTAAAAACACTTCTTTAAAATTTCTACGACCATACATCCGCTTCTTGCCTTGCCTTCATGAACAAATCTTAAAGACCTGAGAAAATATGCTAAAAGGTCACCTAAAAGTGGTAAGTTCATAGGTTTAAATTAAAATAGTAAGCTTGGACCATAAGCAAAGGCATATAATCATTACAACGAATATAATGATATATGTATGAATGTCTATTACGTTAGCTCTAAGTTCATGCAACCGATACTACGACAGTTTTTGTATGCTAAAAGATGTCATACAATATAGGGGCCCATAGCAAGTGTTTTGTCCCTCAACACTTGATTTCCGACATGGTATACGTTTCGCTTTGGCCTAAGCATGGCCAACCGAACGGAGGAGTCACCCTCAATAGATCTATTTATAACATTCGCGTTTCCCAATGGGAAATTGACGGTTCATGAAAAAGGGCATTCTCTAGGGACATAAGGGCTTAGGCTAAACCACGTAATAGTAATCATGTAATAGTTTTGGTCCATAAAATGTTTTGCATATTTCTCACCCCAAGATGTATAAAACAATTTATCAAGTAAAAGTGGGGCTATGAAACTCACCTTAGCAAATGTGAAATCCAAATGTGGGACTTAGTGAATATTGTGAAGCTGCACCGACACGCGACCTAGATAAGGAGGGTAATGTTTTAGTTCATTGTTTTAAGTATATCATACTTAAAATGGTGCAATTAATATTATTCTGATTTAATGGTTTTAACCTTTAGTTTGCAAGAGTAATTTAAGAGGTTTACTAGTAGGTATATGAATGTATATATACTCTTTTCATTTTGACGTTAGTATGGTTTTAAGATCCAAGGTTGATTTAAAACATATAATAAAAAATGTTCTATTAGTAAGTATATAGATGTATATATACCTATTCAGGTTGACACGAAATGGTGTTGTCAAAATTATAATTTGTTTTCTATTTGTATTTAGGAAGGAGTTCGAGTGAAATATATAGTCATCAATGTTAAATGGACTAGGAAATAATATAGTGGCATCTCATTTATTTAACAAACTAGTTCCGTATATATAAATATTTCGATGAGATGTTCACTTGACATACATTTCTTTACACATTGTCGTTAACTTCATTTCGCAAATCTTATTGTATGATTCATAATCTTTAGACACTTGGTTCATTGTTTGTATGCCGTTACTTTTGTTTTATTCGTCGAAATATGTGTATATATCTAAAGTCGATCTCTTCAATTGTGCAACCAATGAGTTTAGCTTTGTGATTTTCCGGTATTACTTGGCGCGTTTCAATTACTAAAACCAACATCCAAACGTAAGTGGGCTGTGGCCCGACAGTTGGGTATAACGAATGGGCTTGGCCCAAAAAGGAGTTCGAATATTTTTGTGATGCAATGGGCTGTGGCCCATCAGTTTTTGTTAATAGTCTTAGCTACTTAACTAGTCAAGAAGTTGCAATGTATTGGGCTTGGGTATGATGTTTAACGCAGGGATCAAAAAGAAAGAGGCATGTAGTCAATACATATTTGAGAGGTAATGAGTTCGAGTTAAACTGTCACCATCTCGAGGTTACAATCGAGTCGCGACTAATGTGCTTGAACACATCTCGGCTACCCGTCTTGATCATAACACCTCAATGAGTATTCGGCCAAATTTAAAAGAAAGACATAAAGCTAGTTTTCCACAAGATGCACACCTAGTTAAGCCAAAATATTAAACTCTTGTGAGACTAAAGTTTCTAGTTATATGTTCGGTTGATGGTGTCATGGGTCTCGATGAGGATTCCCTTTCGAGCCGAACAACACTACAACTAGAATGGCGACAAGTATGTGACTAAGTGTCTTAAGTTAAACTTGATACAAGGTGCTTGACTTACTAAGTCAAGTACTACTTTCAAAGTTGAATTTCCAGTTTCTATGACCGTGTTTACTAGTGGACTTACAAATGAGAAATCTTCAACTCTTTGGTTTCGGCTACTCGACAGAAATAGTTTTCAAATAAGACATCCAAATTTTCACTATAGTGTTAACAAACTTGCTTATACATGACATGGATTTTTACAAGGTGAGGTCAAGACAAAGGTTCTTAAGCCGAGTATGTTGATGATGAAGTCGAGGCTCACTATACGCGATAGAGTAAAGAAGTGGCAAGGCTATACCATAGTTGAGTACTACTCGACCCGGTTCCTACCTCGATAGTAAACCAAACCCACGTATTACCCAAGACTTACTTAAATTCCGGAGTGACATAGTTGTTTGTAAAAAGTGAGTATTATCACGTAGAGATTACTTAGTTGTATAGTTAAATTACCAAGTTACTATAAGACTTAACCTTCATTTCCTCGACTCATAAATCTCGACAGAAAATATACGAACCCTCGAGTACATAACTACTTCAGTTTTCGGTTACAAAACGAGATTAGCAAAACAAGTAACATCAAAATCTCAACTAGTTATATACATGAATTTCAACGTGGCATTCAAAACTTAAACTCAAATCGACATGACCCAAGAACACATGATAATTTCCTTGATGAATTCTTCCACTCTTAAAATCATAAAACAACATAAAAACATAACAACAAGGAAATGATAACCTTAAATCCGAAAAGGATAGGTGATGGATGAAAGGTCGTTTCTTGGATTCGGGCCAAACCAAACTCGAATTAGCTCCAAGGTACCTCCAATTGCAAAACCCCCAAATTAATTTTTGAAAACCCTAACTTTGACAAACCCTAGTTTTTGAGAGAAAATGAAATTGAAGCACAACTTGGGGTTCTTGCATCTTCACTAGAGATATAGAGGCACTTTGGGTAAAGCTTGAACTCTCTCTTCTTGGTGTTTGGATTGAAGTCGAAAATGGCTAGCTTCCAAGAATGGACGAATCTTGTGAATTGGCTCAAGGTGGATTGGAGTAGAGATATGTTTCTTGTGAATGATCTCATTTTGATTCTTCTTGGATTCGTCTAACCCATAGCCAGCGCACCAAGGTTGGATTTTGAGACCAAATCTTTCATGAATATAGTATGAGAGATGAGAAGATGATGGATAGGCATGTTTGGCTTCCCTCTTTGGGAGATTCGATCTAGTGAGAGGTGTAGGGCTAGGTTGAAGGGAATATTTGGTTAACTTGTATTTCCTGGTTCTTGGCTGCTTTAGACGTGGAAGGGAGGAGACCAAAGAGACAATTTGTTAAAGTCTAGCTTGTGTACTCCTTGGTTTTGTCGTGAGTGGGTAGTGAAAAGACAAAAAGGAGTTTTATCTAAATATTTACAAAGTTTACTCTTAAGGTGAAAGTATAAATGGTTGTATATGTATTTTATTCATGGTACAACTTGTGATAATGTATGAATATACTTTACACTTAAGTATTAATGGTATTTGAGCTTTATACAAACATTTTGTTTGAGTGGTAGTGTGTTATATATTTTGTGTCTCGTGATATGAATTTGTGACCAAGGTATCATTGTTCGATAGCTTTTATAACGTAGTGTCTTATTGTTACGTGCCTGAAATATTTGATCTTTGAAATATTCCAAGTGGTTGACATTTGTTAATTGTTTTAGCGAGTCCTTATCATAGTGTCGGTACGTGTAGTGTCGGTCACTGGGAAGAACGAGATAACCTCTCGTCTTATAATTTAAATCATAAGACAGAATAAAATATTCATAAAATGATATGAGTGCAAAAGTGGTGCAGCTTACCTACTGATGCGAGTTAGCTACTCGAATGATCAGGCAAAGCTTATGCATGCTTAATAAATTTGGCTTAGTAAAATGAGTTACTAATTATCACTTAAATTTTGGTGAAAATTTACCGTGTGTCACATCCTCCCCGTCTTGGAAGAGAAAACCGTCCTCGGTTTTCAGTTAGGATTGCTTTGTGAAGTAGAGAAAAGGTGTGGGTACTTGCGTTTGAATTGGTCTTCGCGTTCCCACGTGTATACAGGACCTCTTTGAGAGTTCCAACGGACTTTGACGATCGGGATGCGGCTTTGCTTAAGCCGTTTGATTTCCCTATCCATGATCTCAATGGGTTCCTCGACAAAATTCAATCTTTCGTCGACTTGGATTTCTTCCAAAGGAATAGCAAGAGTTTCGTCGGAAAGACATTTCTTTAAGTTGCACACGTGAAACACGTTGTGCACAGAGCTGAGTTCTTGTGGTAATTCAAGGCGGTAAGCTACCGGTCCGATTCTAGCAAGAATTTTGAAAGGTCCAATATAACGAGGATTTAGCTTTCCACGTTTACCGAAACGGATTACGCCCTTCCATGGCGCAACTTTGAGCATAACTCTATCTCCCACTTGAAAATCAAGTGGTTTCCTCCTTTTATCCGCGTAGCTCTTTTGGCGGTCACGAGCTGCTTGTAGTCGGCTTTTGATTTGTACAATCTTCTCGGTAGTTTCTTGGATTAACTCCGGACCAGTAAGTTGACTTTCTCCAACTTCGCCCAAAGCACGGTGATCTACATTTCCACCATAGAGTGCTTCATATGGTGCGGCTTTGATACTTGTGTGATAGGTAAGTATTGTAAGAAAACTCGGCTAATGGCAAGTGTTTATCCGACCATTTCCAAAGTCTATCACACATGCTCTTAGCATATCCTCCTGTGTTTGGATTGTTCTCTCGCTTGTCCATCAGTCGAGGATGGTAGGCGGTGCTCATGTCGAGATTAGATCCTAAAGCGTCTTGAAGTGATTTCCAGAAGTTTGAGGTGAAACGGCTATCTCTGTCCGAAATGATGGAAATTGGTACACCATGGCGTGCGATGATTTCTTTGTGTATAGTTGAGCTAGTTTTTCCATTCCATCACTTTCCTTCATCGGTAGGAAATGTGCTGACTTGGTGAGACGATCCACTATTACCCAAATAGTGTCGTAGCCTCTAGAGGTTTTAGGTAACTTAGTGATAAATTCCATTGTTATGCGTTCCCATTTCCACTCGGGGATTTCGGGTTGTACTAGTAGACCTGAGGGTCTCTGATGTTCAACTTTAACCTTTGAACAAGTTAAACATCGGCTGACATATGTTGCAATGTCGGCTTTCATGTTAGGCCACCAGTACAATTTCTTCAAATCAAGGTACATTTTGTCGGATCCTGGGTGGATGGAGTATTTAGACTTGTGGGATTCATGCATAATGATGTCGCGAATTCCTCCATAGAGTGGTATCCAACTTCGCTCTTTGAAACACAGAGTTCCGTCCGACCTTTTTACGAATCCATTTTCACTTTCTGGCATTCCGTAAAGGTTTTCCTTCGGACGATTTTCCTCTTTGAGTGCTTCCAATTGAGCCTCAAGAATCTTGGTTGGAAGAGGTGAACTAATCGTCATACCCAAGGATCTGACTCTAAGAGGTTTTGGTTGCTCTTTCCTACCGAGAGCATCGCGGCAACTACATTCGCTTTACCGGATGGTAACGAATTTCGCAATGTAATCATTGAGTAATTCTAACCATCGGCGCTGTCTCATGTTCAGTTCTTTCTGATCCAAAATGTGTTGTAGACTTTTGTGATCGGTGTATACGACGCACTTTGTGCCATACAAGTAGTGTCTCCAAATTCTGAGTGCGAACACAACTGCTCCTAACTCCAAATCGTGTGTCGTGTAGTTCTTCTCATGAGTCTTCAATTGGCGAGAGGCGTATGCTATCACCTTCTCCCTTTGCATTAATACTGCTCCCAGCCCCTATGTGAAGCGTCGCAATATACAACAAAGTCTTCACTACCTTCTGGTAAGGCCAGAACAGGTGCACTACACAACTTTTCTTTAAGGAGTTGAAAAGCTTCTTCTTCTTTCTCTCCCCAGTCAAACTTAGCGTTTTTCTGGGTTAGCTTGGTTAAAGATTTGGCAATCTTTGAGAAACCGTCAATAAATCTCCGTAGTACCCAAAGAAGTCCTAAGAATTGGCGTATTTCGGTAGGAGTTGTGGGTGTCGCCCAATCCTTTATTGACTCGATCTTAGCGGGGTCTACATGTATGCCTTGACTGTCGATTACATGACCTAAGAATTGCACAAGAGGTATCCAAAATTCACACTTCGAGAATTTCGCATACAGTTCTTCCTTCTTCAACAATTCTAAGATTAATCTAAGGTGCTCTTCGTGTTCTTTCGCACTCTTGGAATAAATTAGGATGTCGTCAATGAATACGATCACAAACTTATCCAAGTAGGGTTTACACACTCGGTTCATGAGGTCCATGAACACAGCTGTGCGTTGGTTAATCCAAAAGGCATGACTTGGAACTCGTAATGTCCATAACGAGTTCTGAAGGCGGTTTTGGGAATATCTTCTTCTCGAACTCTTAGTTGATGGTATCCAGACCTTAAGTCGATTTTTGAATAAACACTCGAACCTTGAAGTTGATCGAATAAGTCATCGATTCTCGGGAGTGGGTAACGGTTCTTGATGGTTAATTTATTCAAATCACGATAGTCGATGCACATCCTGAAGGTTCCGTCTTTCTTCTTGACGAATAGGACTGGTGCTCCCCATGGCGATGAGCTTGGTCTGATGAATCCTTTTTCCGCAAGTTCCGACAAGCGGTTTGATAACTCCCGGAGTTCCGTTGGAGCTAATCGATAAGGTGCTCTTGCCACTGGTGCGGCACAGTGCACTAAATCGATCTAAAATTCAACCTGTCGAGTCGGCGGAAGTCCTGGCAAGTCTTTGGGAAAGACTTCAGGGAATTCTCTTACTATTGGCACGTCCTCCAGACGTTTTTCTTCTCCTTCGCTTCGCCTTTCCGGTGACTTGTGCTAGGAAGATATGACATCCTTCTTCGATACACCTTAACACCTTGGTACGAGAAATGACATGCAATCTTGAAGCGTTTCTTCGTCACCTGTCTCCCACTATAGTTAGCACTTCATCTCCGTAGGGTATCCGAACGAGTTTCTCGTCGCAAATGATGGCAGCATGATATTTTGCTAGCCAATCCATTCCGACAATGACATCGAAACTACCCAATGCTACTGGTATCAAATCGATATTGAATGGGTGGTTTAACAGGTTAAGGGTGCAACCTCTTATGATGGTATCTACCCTTTCTATGTTACCGTTAGCTAGTTCCACGTTGTATGCATTTCCTAATGCGGTTGGGGTAATATCGAGTAGTGGACTAAATGTATTAGAAACAAAACTCCTATCGGCCACCGTGTCAAACAGTATGGATGCATAACGGTTATTTATAAGGAACGTACCCGTCACAACATTCGGGTCTTCCCGAGCTTCCACTTTGGTTACATCATAGACTCTCCCACGAGCTCCTTCTCCATTTCCCGATTACTCTTGTCCAACATTCCCTGAATCCCGCCATTCCCATGGCTTCCCGGATTCCCTGTTTCCTTGATTTCCTTCACGACCTTGGTTTCTGGTCTTTCGGCATTCATTCTTATAATGCCCTTTTTCACCACAGCCAAAGCAAGTTATACTCGCTTTGGGTCCTGAAATGGAGCCGTTTGAACTGCCGCCAATGATTTGGACCTCAGCAGTTCCTGGTTAAGTGTCCGATCTTCGACAATTACTGACTTAACGGTACACTGCCCCTTGTGATGCAGGTGCATCGATTGCACAATGGTGCGATCCCCGAGTACGGTTTTCTCCCGACATTCAATCGCATAAGCTCTAGCAACATTTTGCCTTTTGTTTTGGTTGTTGCGGTTGTTCCTATTGTTGTTACCACGGTATTCATAGTTGGTGTAACCTTGAGAATGGTCATCCCATTTCCTCTTACTGTCAACCACTTTTTCCATGGAATCCTCAATCACTTGGTCCATGAGTTTGTTGGCTACCTCGATGGTTTCATAGAGATCAATAGCCTTAGAAGTGGTTACATTGCCCTTGATAGGTTGAGGCAATCCTCCGATGTATCTCTCCAACAATCGGGTCTCGTGGGAACCATTTCGGACACAATAAAGCTAGCTCTTGAAATCGCTGATTATAAGCGACCATATTGGTACCTTGAACCTTTAGGTTCCAAAACTCATGCTCGAGTTTCTTGATCTCATTAGGAGCAAGACTTTCGAAGTACCATTCCCTTGAAGTTCTCCCATGGCATGGCATAGGCAACATCGATACTAGCGGATTTCAGAAAATTGTTACACCAGTCAAAGCAAAGATCCGTGAAGGTGAATGATGCATACTTAACCTTAGAATCTTCTTCACAATTGCAGATTCGAATACAGCCTCGAGCTTTTCGATCCACCTAGTTAGACCGACAGCCCTTCAGCCACTAAAGCTTCCAGTCCTGGTTTTACGAAAGTCTTGATAAGTACAAGTGCGGTTGTGAGTGGGTGGTCTCGAAGTTCCAAAGATTAGTAGACGAGTGGTTTGCTGCAGCTAAAGCGGCGTTCACCCGCTCATTGACCAGTTGGTCGATCATGGCTTGATTCATGATGGGTTGGATTGGAGTAACCCTAGCAGGAGTAGGGCTTCAGCAGTTGATCGGTGTGACTCTGTTTGGAATAGCAGCATTTGCAGCTTGGTTGCGAGACTCCGGAATGGGAGCATTGGAGGCTCCACCAGGTTGGTACGTTTGATCTTCGTTTTGGCGCATTTCGCAGTAAGAAAGGTGATGAGATATAGAACCTTTTAAATAAGGTAAGTGCCACGTAATAGGTGGTTATCGAGATAGATCATATGTGTAATCTATAAACGTAAAGACAATTGGGTAGGAAAATAAGTTTGTCATAGATAGAATTTCGGTTACAAGATTCCTACGGTACATGATAAGATACTAGCTGGAATACAACTGAAGTTCAACGGAAATACAACGGAAATACAATGCCAAGTGATATTTAAGCATTTCTGTCGCCCGATTGACTTTGTTGAGTTGTCTTCCATTCCTCTAACTCTCAGCGGGCCTCCATCCTAGCAAATTTGTTGTTGGCCTCATTTGCCCTACTTTCCATAGTACGTCTTTGAAATTCTACAACACCCTCCTGCATACCGCCTCGTTAATGCTATTGTAGTAACGGTCTCCAACCGTGTCACCTACTTTCAATCTCTCGTGAGACGTCCCCTGGTGTCTCCCGGAGTTTGTAGAGCACACCTTTCCATGTGGTCTTCGAGACGTGCAATTACTTCGTTTAACTTCTCACGGTTCCTATTGCCGCCCCAACATCTGTAGCATTCCTTGAGTGTTTCACCAAGTGCTTGTAGTTCTCCTACTACTTCTTCGATTCCTCCAATCCTTTCTTCCTGGTAGTATCCCTGTGATGATCCGACATTTCTTCTATTTGTTCTTCATGGCGTGTTAGGCGCGCTATAACTGTGTCGAGAGTTAGTGGTCTAGCAGTGGCTGCTCCTGAAGTTTCCCTAACTTCGAACGAACTAGGAGGTGATGCATCAGAAGATGATGGTGGTGATGCAGAGAGACAGATTCTCTTGGTAGCGGTATCTCCCAACCCGGGAGTGGATCTCTTTGGTGTCTTGGTGAGAGTGTAGGAGTAGTGAAACCGTAGGTATAGTATTGACGGTAGTGATGATTTGGAAGTGAGCAGTGGAGCGTGGTAGTACCCTCCTGGTGAACTTGATACACTACCCTGCACGGTTTCCAGTGATCGAGTGAGTTGAGAAGGGGCCGATGCGTTCAAGAGGTGACAAACCTTCTGCTGTGCCATCGCATCCAGCTTCAGAGTGAGGGGAAGGCATGGTCTGTGACAAGACGGTGCATATGTGTAAGTATGCGGAAAAATATGCTCATGATGGATATGGAATAGCGTATAAGTAAATAGGAAATAAAACATGTAATCCTATTAAATGAACTTTAAGTAAAATGGCAAGTAAGGCAAGCGGCAATCGGCGGTCGTAGTATGATGTTTTTGTGAAAAGTAGTTATAGTTTAGGGTTTATATGTACCTAGTTCTCTATAACTTAGGCTCGATGCCAATCAGAACACCCCAAATTTGTTGCGGAAGCATACGTTATTCGAGCCGCTACGGAGTTGGTGGATCATAACACAAGTAATAAAGAACGGAATACAAGCTTCTTTTGTGCCCTCTTCATCCGATCGTCGAGAGATTATGGGTTTTTGTACAAGGTGGTAGAGACATTCATTACGGTTGTCGA
Source organism: Chrysanthemum makinoi (assembly GCA_910596185.1). NCBI lineage: Eukaryota > Viridiplantae > Streptophyta > Magnoliopsida > Asterales > Asteraceae > Chrysanthemum > Chrysanthemum makinoi. The sequence continues at coordinate 147,573,837 of OU343217.1, read as the reverse complement.
CTCATTCCAAGTGTTGTCTTGGTCTTGAACATACTCCTCAATGCGGTCCCATCCTTCTTCCGCACTGAGGTTGGAGATCTTTCTACCGGTCGAGAAGTCAATCCCTTTTTGATCATCGCGGGAGACATTATTGTAAAAGATTTAGACAAGCAACCAAAGGTTGATACCATGGTGTGGGGCTTGTTGAATAAGATCTTTAAAACGAGTCCAGGAGTTAAAGATAGATTCTCCATCTTTTTTACGGAAGCAAAGGATTTCGCTCCTGATGGCCGCAGTCTTCCGTGAGGAAATAACTTTGGTGAACTTGGTAGTGATTTGTTCCCAAGTGAAGATAGACCTTGGAGGTAGCTTTTCGAGCCACCCTTGGCCTTCCTTGGAGAAAGAATGGGAAAACCGAGTCTAGATGTCTCCAGAGTCTCGCAGATAAATAGTATCCATAATTTTCAAGAATTGTTTGATGTGGTGAATTGGGTTTTCTGTGAGATCCATGAAATTGACATGCATTCCGAGAAGCCAAATATCAAGAGCATGCAACACCTCATTGATTTGTTCGAAGGGTAGACGACGACGCCAAGAAATCCAGATGAGGTAGGAGAAGAATAATCTTTGAGGATTTTGGCCTTAGGTTCGTTGATGTGTTCATTGATGTGAGTAGCTAGAATTTCCTCGCTATGTAGGCTCAGATTATCATCGATGACAACTTCATGAGGATTGGGGGAATGTGTGGGCTCTTCATCAGTCACGGCTTCTTCAAAATCGATGGTGGTGCCTTGTGGTTCTAACTCACGGAGGGCTTTTCTTCGTCTATATAATTCTCTATCGGGTTCAGCAAAGGGCTCAAGAAGGGTTTTGGTGGAACTACGGGTCCTAGGTCTGCTCAAGGGTTTTGGTGGGAGGAAATGGTGGATCGTTGTTAGGTGGGTTATCACCTTCCATGATGAAAAGTGACAAGGTTACGAACAAAAACATGAAGAAAGAGGATAAACTACGAGAAAGCTAATGAAAATGAGAAAAAATCTTACTTGATAGGAATCAAGCAAGGGAACCTAAACGAGATAGAAGTCTAACTAGCTACTCTATTCATCGGCAGCGGCGCCAAAAACTTGATAGCAGGGTTCGGGGTTGTAACACCCCCAAATTTGTTAAGCGGAAGCATACGTGTTATTCGGGAGCGTTACGGAGTTGGTGGATCATAACACAAGTAATAAAGAACGGAATACATACTCCGTTTGATTTCATAAAATGGTTTTAAAATATTATCTTACAAAGATAGTTTAAACAAATGGGTATATCCCATTAGTTTTAGTGGTCCCAAAGTAAAAACATCATTTTTGTGTAAAAACACTTCTTTAAAATTTCTACGACCATACATCCGCTTCTTGCCTTGCCTTCATGAACAAATCTTAAAGACCTGAGAAAATATGCTAAAAGGTCAGCTAAAAGCTGGTGAGTTCATAGGTTTAAATTAAAATAGTAAGCTTGGACCATAAGCAAAGGCATATAATCATTACAACGAATATAATGATATATGTATGAATGTCTATTACGTTAGCTCTAAGTTCATGCAACCGATACTACGACAGTTTCTCTATGCTAAAAGATGTCATACAATATAGGGGCCCATAGCAAGTGTTTTGTCCCTCAACACTTGATTTCTGACATGGTATATACTGGCCTTTGGCCTAAGCATCGCCAACCGAACGGAGGAGTCACCCTCAATAGATCTATTTATAACATTCGCGTTTCCCAATGGGGAATTGACGGTTCATGAAAAAGGGCATTCTCTAGGGACATAAGGGCTTAGGCTAAACCACGTAATAGTAATCATGTAATAGTTTTGGTCCATAAAATGTTTTGCATATTTCTCACCCCAAGATGTATAAAACAATTTATCAAGTAAAAGTGGGGCTATGAAACTCACCTTAGCAAATGTGAAATCCAAATGTGGGACTTAGTGAATATTGTGAAGCTGCACCGACACGCGACCTAGATAAGGAGGGTAATGTTTTAGTTCATTGTTTTAAGTATATCATACTTAAAATGGTGCAATTAATATTATTCTGATTTAATGGTTTTAACCTTTAGTTTGTAAGAGTAATTTAAGAGGTTTACTAGTAGGTATATGAATGTATATATACTCTTTTCATTTTGACGTTAGTATGGTTTTAAGATCCAAGGTTGATTTAAAACATATAATAAAAATGTTCTATTAGTAAGTATATAGATGTATATATACCTATTCAGGTTGACACGAAATGGTGTTGTCAAAATTATAATTTGTTTTCTATTTGTATTTAGGAAGGAGTTCGAGTGAAATATATAGTCATCAATGTTAAATGGACTAGGAAATAATATAGTGGCATCTCATTTATTTAACAAACTAGTTCCGTATATATAAATATTTCGATGAGATGTTCACTTGACATACATTTCTTTACACATTGTCGTTAACTTCATTTCGCAAATCTTATTGTATGATTCATAATCTTTAGACACTTGGTTCATTGTTTGTACGCCGTTACTCTTGTTTTATTCGTCGAAATATGTGTATATATCTAAAGTCGATCTCTTCAATTGTGCAACCAATGAGTTTAGCTTTGTGATTTTCCGGTATTACTTGGCGTGCTTCAATTACTAAAACCAACATCCAAATCGTGTGGGTCGTGGCCCGCCAGCTTGGGTACACGAATGGGCTTGGCCCAAAAAGGAGTTCAATATTTTGTGATGCAATGGGTCGTGGCCCATCAGCTTTTGTTAATAGTCTTAGCTACTTAACTAGTCAAGAAGTTGCAATGTATTGGGCTTGGGTATGATGTTTAACGCAGGGATCAAAAAAGAAAGAGGCATGTAGTCAATACATATTTGAGAGGTAATGAGTTCGAGTTAAACTGTCACCATCTCGGGTTACAATCGAAGTCGCGACTAATGTGCTTGAACACATCTCGGCTACCCGTCTTGATCATAACACCTCAATGAGTATTCGGCCAAATTTAAAAGAAAGACATAAAGCTAGTTTTCCACAAGATGCACACCTAGTTAAGCCAAAATATTAAACTCTTGTGAGACTAAAGTTTCTAGTTATATGTTCGGTTGATGGTGTCATGGGTCTCGATGAGGATTCCCTTTCGAGCCGAACAACACTACAACTAGAATGGCGACAAGTATGTGACTAAGTGTCTTAAGTTAAACTTGATACAAGGTGCTTGACTTACTAAGTCAAGTACTACTTTCAAAGTTGAATTTCCAGTTTCTATGACCGTGTTTACTAGTGGACTTACAAATGAGAAATCTTCAACTCTTTGGTTTCGCTACTCGACGAAATAGTTTTCAAATAAGACATCCAAATTTTCACTATAGTGTTAACAAACTTGCTTATACATGACATGGATTTTTACAAGGTGAGGTCAAGACAAAGGTTCTTAAGCCGAGTATGTTGATGATGAAGTCGAGGCTCACTATACGCGATAGAGTAAAGAAGTGGCAAGGCTATACCATAGTTGAGTACTACTCGACCCGGTTCCTACCTCGATAGTAAACCAAACCCACGTATTACCCAAGACTTACTTAAATTCCGGAGTGACATAGTTGTTTGTAAAAAGTGAGTATTATCACGTAGAGATTACTTAGTTGTATAGTTAAATTACCAAGTTACTATAAGACTTAACCTTCATTTCCTCGACTCATAAATCTCGAATAAAATATACAAACCCTCGAGTACATAACTACTTAAGTTACAAAACGAGATTAGCAAAACAAGTAACATCAAAATCTCAACTAGTTATATACATGAATTTCAACGTGGCATTCAAAACTTAAACTCAAATCGACATGACCCAAGAACACATGATAATTTCCTTGACGAATTCTTCCACTCTTAAAATCATAAAACAACATAAAAACATAACAACAAGGAAATGATAACCTTAAATCCGAAAAGGATAGGTGATGGATGAAAGGTCGTTTCTTGGATTCGGACCAAACCAAACTCGAATTAGCTCCAAGGTACCTCCAATTGCAAAACCCCCAAATTAATTTTTGAAAACCCTAAATTTGACAAACCCTAGTTTTTGAGAGAAAATGAAATTGAAGCACAACTTGGGGTTCTTGCATCTTCACTAGAGATATAGAGGCACTTTGGGTAAAGCTTGAACTCTCTCTTCTTGGTGTTTGGATTGAAGTCGAAAATGGCTAGCTTCCAAGAATGGACGAATCTTGTGAATTGGCTCAAGGTGGATTGGAGTAGAGATATGTTTCTTGTGAATGATCTCATTTTGATTCTTCTTGGATTCGTCTAACCCATAGCCAAGCACCAAGGTTGGATTTTGAGACCAAATCTTTCATGAATATAGTATGAGAGATGAGAAGATGATGGATAGGCATGTTTGGCTTCCCTCTTTGGGAGATTCGATCTAGTGAGAGGTGTAGGGCTAGGTTGAAGGGAATATTTGGTTAACTTGTATTTCCGGTTCTTGGTCGCTTTAGACGTGGAAGGGAGGAGACCAAAGAGACAATTTGTTAAAGTCTAGCTTGTGTACTCCTTGGTTTTGTCGTGAGTGGGTAGTGAAAAGACAAAAGGAGTTTTATCTAAATATTTACAAAGTTTACTCTTAAGGTGAAAGTATAAATGGTTGTATATGTATTTTATTCATGGTACAACTTGTGATAATGTATGAATATACTTTACACTTAAGTATTAATGGTATTTGAGCTTTATACAAACATTTTGTTTGAGTGGTAGTGTGTTATATATTTTGTGTCTCGTGATATGAATTTGTGACCAAGGTATCATTGTTCGATAGCTTTTATAACGTAGTGTCTTATTGTTACGTGCCTGAAATATTTGATCTTTGAAATATTCCAAGTTGTTGACATTTGTTAATTGTTTTAGCGAGTCCTTATCATAGTGTCGGACGCTGTAGTGTCGGTCACTGGGAAGAACGAGATAACCTCTCGTCTTATAATTTAAATCATAAGACAGAATAAAATATTCATAAAATGATATGAGTGCAAAAGTGGTGCAGTTACTCATCAGATGCGAAGTTAGCTACTCAAATGATTAGGCAAAGCTTATGCATGCTTAATAAATTTGGCTTAGTAAAATGAGTTACTAAATATCAGTTAAATTTTGGTGAAAATTTACCGTGTGTCACAGGGGTCGAGAAAACCTCCTTTTCTACGAGCAAGCTTTTTAACCCTCTATGCAGTGAACCTAATCATTGTAGTGTAGTATGAGGTAAGCCTCGGGGATTGATATCGTTCTCTAGGGGAATAGGAAAGCTAGAAAGAAATTTATGATGAGAAGGTGGGGTTTAGGATGATTCTTTTTTTATCTTTTTTATGTTTTTTAGAAAGCAATGGTAAAATCTCGGGGTATATGATTGGGGGGTGGTACTTCAAGTGATTTCTCTACTTTTGTATGATATCGTTCTCTTAACGCATTGTATTCCTATTAGTCGTAAGGGGTACGTATTCCCTAGTTCTATGGGTGTATCTCTCCTATAGGATTCACGGGATCGACAAGTATAAAACTATCTCCTCCGAGCACCCTATCGTCATAAAGCACACTTCACACAATAAATACAACGAAAGCCTAGTTGCACTCTTAAGCTTCTATCAATTAAGACAAGAAACAACCTAACAGCAATCAATAACTAGGTTTCATGGATCTAAGCAAACACACAAGTAATTTAGCTAGACATGTTAGACAAGCAAGCATACACACAATCAATCGAACATGGGGTAGACATAATGATAAATTGGAATAACAAACTTATCTTGATGTGTAAAATAGGGTATGGGACCCTAGAATACTCTCCAAGTCGAACTACAACTGAGTTAGTGTTTGCTCTCCAAAATTCTAACTCTTCAAATACAGAAAAATCGAATTCTATAAATAGATTTACAATCGCGACGACGTCACCTTTTGCTAGCGACGCCGTCATTAGGGATTCGTCTGAGCCAATTCATCGATGGGACGGCGCTACTTGAGAAGCGTGACGCCGTCAGCCTTCATGCAGGACGCCGTCGAATCTTAGATCTTGGGCATCCGTGTGAAAAGTATGGTGAAGCCTTCCAGAATAAGGCGCTGACGCAGCGCTTTAGGACCGAAATCTACCGAGCCGGCCGCTGCACTTTTGATCAAGTTTTCATAGAGGGACGCCGTCGCCCTTTGGATGGGACGCCGTCAGGTGTAATGTTCAGGCTTTGAGTGTATTCGATCTTGACTTTGCCATTTTCTTCATGTTTTTTCTCCTTTTCGTTCAAATATGCTTCATTCCAGCATTTTGTTTCCAAAAGACCTAAAAAGTGAAAATGAACGATTTTAAGCATTAACGGATATAAAATGTGTCGAATTAGGGCTTAAATGACCCCTTAAAAGAGTACGTTTTAAATCCTTATCACGTACCATAAGCTAACCGGTTGATGGTTAACCAATTCCTCTCTTCTACATCATCTAGTTTACTTCCTTCAACGGAAATGTCTAGAACTTGCTAAAAAAAGAGCGTCTAGAACCTCACTTTGCCACATACCGAACTGGCATGTGCCATCAAAAACCTCCACCGATAATCTTGCATTCATCAAAACCGGTCTAGCACAACTTGGAGATGTTGGATCCATCGACGTGGAAGATTTCTCAACTTTGCCATCCACTATTTCGTGTACAAATTACATTTCAATAGCTTCAACTAAAAAAATAATGTAATTCTTTTCTGGTGTGGAAGATCAATTTAAATTACAACCACATAGCATACTAAGAATAACCTCGGCTCTTGATATCACTTTTTGTGGAATAATTGCGATAATATCCCACCGACTAGGTAAAGAGTGTGTTTCAACACTTCAAGTATAGCCCAAACTAGCTTATTGAAAATTAGACAATATCAAAAGAACAAGAGAATATAACACCAAAAAATTTATATATTTCTTATACTAGAAACATACTACTATAAAGAAGAAAGAAAGCAAACACTACAAGAAGTGTCTTGTGTGTGTTTTTGGTGTGCATAAACTCAAAGGCAAAGCCTTTTATTTATAGCCTTTCAAAAACCTCCCAAGTTGCCAAAAGATGCTAGGTGCATCATACAACTTGCTCCCACTTGCTTTGATTCATTGAATGTAAGCCTTATTCAAATATGAGCCGTAAATCTACATTACTATCCTGCAAAAGAAAGAATCAAATATTATGTGTTAAAAGTGTTGTAGAAATTACCAGATACCAAACTCGGTGATCAGTTGATGTACATTATCTTATTATTCCCAGCTATGAGGAGGGATTAAAACTTTAAAAGGTGATACCAAAGAAACTTTGATTTGTACTAATTAAGTTCAATGTTGAAGCATAGTATACATATTATATACTAGACGAGTACCCGCGCCTAGCGGCAGCGGTGTCTAGTTTTCAGCAAAATTTTGATGACCATAAGTTTCTTTCAACAAAATGTATTTGTAGCATTAGAAAATCATTTTTGAATAACTATAATTGACATGGTTGCATAGCGTTAAAATATAAAAGATTCAAGAAAATTATGTGGAGTCGATCTAAGTGTGGGAGTATATTTTCTAATAGGATTGTTTAAGTTATTAAGATTTTAGAAATAATAGATTCAAGCATTACAAAAAGAAACGGTATTATGTAGTTAGCAATATTATATTGTAGTTTAGAGGTATAGCTAACGGTGTCACCACTTTTCTGCTTTTGGTAATTTAGTGTTGATAACTATTTTTTTACATGTAGATTTATCATTTGCCTTTTAAACATGTAACCTTTACAAATTATCACCATAATAAGATTATTTTGTACTATCATTTCAGATAGATATTTAAGTTGCTCAGTTTATTTGTTTTGGGGAACAAATAATTATCGCTAAAGATAACAATACTATTTAATTTTGTGATTCTAATAAACTTACATATCATTATTGATATATCTGACAAGGCTATACAATATATATATTAACTATTAAAAGACGATTTATATATGCTACCTCTAACCTGCAAGACCAACATTTTTCAAAATAAAATTATACAAATGACAAAAACATGTGTCAAAGCAAAAATAAACAACAAAACTATAATTACTTGGTCCTCATTTTCCAAATTTATCACGGTCCACAACTACTTCATCATTTCTTATATAATTTTGTTAAATTTGAAACCCGGTTCGACCCGGTGGTTCAACCGTTGAACCATTTCAAAAATAGGTCGATTTAAACCGAAGTCAACCCGAGGTGTTGGGTCAAAACAAGCCATTAAATTCGTCAACCTCGTTTGAAGCGCCCCGGTCAACCTTTCTATGTGTATTAATAGTTTCCTTCTGAAATATATGTCTTCAACATTTACTCTTTTAGTTTCAACTTTTCACTTTTTACTTTTTGGTTTTTCTTTTATATATAGTATATAGCAGGTACCCGCGCAGCGCATCTACTATTAACGAGAAATAGATCTCATGAGACTTGATTCACTAATTTGTATCGGTTTCAACGGGTCCTCTCGGTTCAATTTTCGATAGCTTTAATTGGTTAGTTAACTAAAGAGCTAATACCGTTCCGTTGAACATGTTGGTCCGGTTCGTCCGTTTTCAAAAGTATGTACTATCAACTGTTAATTGTATGAAGTTTGTGTTTTATTAATTAGTATAATATGTATAATAACATGTACTTTTTATTTTAGGGTGTTTTAAAAATACCATTAATTAGTGTATTTAATTATTTTATATTTTGAATTATGTTGTAGCTTCTTTAAATTGACGCTTAAAATTTTATTGTACTTTTTATTAAGAAGTTTTTAATTGTTTGTTTTAATTTAGAGATGTGCTTTTAATTGGTTGTACAATGTAATAAACTATTGACTTTTAAGAATTGTTTTAATAAGTGATTAATTATAACTATGAATTTCTCTCCATCAATTCAATTAAAATTTTCAACTTTTCAACTTTCAACTTTCACCTGCTTTCTATTATATGTAGATATAACATTATATGATGATTGTAAAAAAAAAAAAAAAAAAAAAAAAAAACTCTTCAATTAATTAACGAGTTCTATGTGGGTCTGTATAACAAGAACTCGTAGCAACAACAATCCATCTAATATGACAAGATACATAAGACAAGATACAATTGTAAATGGTTATAGTCAAGGATCAGTACAATATTCTATAATCTTGTGGCATTGTTTGATCGAGAAACTTATTAGGTTAAACATGGGTCGGTTACACCGTCTAGTTAATTAAAGATGATATATATTGGCCCATATGGCCATATAGATAGAAAAAAATGCATTGGTCTGCTATTTTCAACAAAAATAAATAATCAAATAATTATATCCTTTTGTGCAAAGCGTTTCTCAACATTTATTTTAATGATATAGTTTTTTTTTTTTTTTTTTTTTTTTTTTTTTAATAAATTATGCATATAACTAATTCTTTCTGCACTATTGATAAATAGTTTTGGTGGTGAATATAATGACTATTAAAGACTTGATCACTTAAAGATGAGTCGTTGAATTTGCGCATCGTTTTAATAATTAGTACGCATCGAGAACAAACGTGTGACTTCTATGTATGAGGTTTTATGCATAAGTGATGCCTTAATTTAGACTTTAAATAGCTAGGGCATGTTGTTTTAAACAGCTGATCTCATTAGAACGCCTAAACGAGAATCTAGGGGGAAAACGAGAGAATTACATAATATGATTAATTACATAGATTTTTTTATTTATTTTTTATTTTTATTTATTTATTTATTTATTTTTTTTGGATTATTAATCCAATCAATCCATATGGAATTTAGTCTCCATGTTTCCATGTGAAATCCAACTTGGTTCCGAACCTTTATATCACCCATCCTGTAGTCTGAATGATTGCCTCAAAACCAACTTTTTGAGACTAAGAAAGTTGAACAGTGTCCGCCCAATAAAATAAGTCATTCTGATTTCTTAATTGGGTAATCATTAAGACCCACCTATTTTTGTACATATGCCAAAGGTTAAGTTGCTCGCATATCACAATCCAAAAATAGCTAGATATTGTTGGTTTAATGGACAAAATATTAATAGATGTGTGTTAGGATCGAACTCGGTGACTCCATGGACAGACGCTGCAAGGTATTTGATTTAATTATATCACTTAAATATTTATATGGTTGAACTAGGAAAGAGGTGGGGTTGAGTGTCGAGTTTTGAAACTTAAAGAGGTGCTTGCAATAACTTGTTAGACAAGGTTTAATACTATATAAACACACCTTTAGTCTCATTCGGTGTGATATACAGATTAGAAAAGATCGATCGACACTTTATAACCATCAAAGTCAATACCTGCTTTGTTTTTCTTTCTTTGGTCCATTGACAAAGGAATTATAAACAAATAATAAGCATGCATTGAATATGTATGGTACTGATTCACATGCAAACGTATATGTATGTGTTATTCATGCATGATATGCGATATTTATGACATACATGTGATTTATCCTTTTAACATGATCTGACACCTTCTTATTGTGAGATTCGGTCTTGATTAATAAGAACTGTTGTTTAATCGTGATTTGAACTAGCATTCTAATTAAATCGCTAACAATACGCTACAAGACATGATCGTAGAGAGAAATCCTACTTGGATTTTGGTGATTTACACTATTCGACTTTTATTGTCGACTAGCACTCCAACCCTAATTAGGTTTATCTCAATTGTTAGTTGTGATTTGATTCTTGTTCGGCTAGAATCGAAAGTAAGACGATATTCTTTTATGTTAATTAATTATTCATTATCTTTCCTATACGCTTGAATACTTTGATGTTTATTGTTTATATTTATGATTAGTCATGTTATATAATTCCAACAGCGGCATCACGAGTCATTGGTTTTAATGAGTAATTAATTACTAAACACGTAAAAACGGATATTGTATTGTGTTTGATATGATTTATTCTAGGGTTTTGGTTATGATTATATAAACCCTAATTTTAGGGTTAGGCTTTTGCCCTAATTTGTTTTTAAAAAATCTATTATGGATCGAAAATTTTTTATGGGTGGAAACCCTAAATTTTTTAATCGATTTTAAATTTTTTAGGGTTTATATTAATTGTTAAGTTATCTATATCAAAACCTAGATTTAATATATTGTTACGCTGATAAATTCATAATAAAGTGTTATGTGACATGGAATTGTATATGATCTTGTGACTATTTGTATAATTGTTATGATGTATCCATGATTATACATGCATGTTAGTCATGGATAAGTTGCTTGAATATTTAATTGTTAAGATTGGTTATGCTTGTATTAATTGTTAAGTTTTATACACATGTATATTTATGATAAATCTTGAATTGGGGAAAACTCAAATTATATACATTAATGAATCAATTATGTGCAATTTGGTATATCATTAATTATGGGTTTACGAATCGATCGTCGATGTATGTGGCTCACTTTCAATTGAGAGAGTGAAAGCCCTAATTAATATATACACGCTAATTTAATCTAGACATTGATTATTAATAGGGTTTTATCGAATAAGTTGCATGTGGCTACTTGTTTACACGAATAAATTGTTTATTATGTGCACATTGTTTTTAGTAGTTTATATTTTTTTATTTGTTACTTGTTTGTTTATTATGTTAGACAGTTTTAAGCAAAGGGTAATTTTGAATAGAAAAATAATACGGACTAAACAATGGCGAAATTTGATTTGTTTGGAAGAGTTAAGTTTTCAATAGTTTAATTGATTGGTGACTTTGGTACAATGACCGAACGGCTCACCCATTCGAATGAACTATAAAGGGGTTATTTAAGAAGCGCATACCAAGACACTGAAAGGATGTCTAAGGTTATGCTTTTGCGCTTACCTCTATCCTCCTGAAGTTTGAATGGAGCTACTTAGTAAGCCATATAATGTACAAGCTCATCTTAAGGGCTTAATTAGTTTTAATTCCATGCGCCACTTCGGTGGTAATTATCCCAAACACTAAGTGTTTACACTTATGCAAAAGTACGGTATAATGGACGATAATAAACGCTAAATTCCTTGTTTGGTGAACCCAATACCTCAATCAAAACTTTGATAATTTGATCTTTATGAATTTGTAATAAAAAGTTTTTTTTATTAAAATTATGCTACAAGATGAATGCATGACATCTTTGTACATCTTTGATTTGACCACATAAAATCAAAACTACTACCCTTTTAAATTAAGTTATATGCCATCTAATTAAAAAGAACACTTGAAATTGCAATTTATGTCATGAGAGTACTTGGCTAGATTGTAATGGAGAGGTAAATCTCTATGTAAAGTGAGACCTTACATGGACATATTTGCAGTTCTTTAAGTTAGACACTTAAGTTGAGTAGGAAGTGAGACTTGAACTCAATGGCATAAGATGGGATGAAACATGTTTATATTTGCAATAGCGTTGGAAAATATAAATCCCATAATGATCTAGGAATTGTAAATTGTTTGCCAATTATTGTTGGTAGATTACCCTATTATGTGCTTTCTACATAGCGATCAAATGATGTAATGGAACTACGATAATTTGGATCCTAGTTTTCTAGAAAATTCTATGGTTATATGAATATTACCTTGGGTATTTTATTTTCTTGAAAAGTTTAATTATCGAAAATACTAAAATTGAATTTTGCTAATTTTTAAATGTATTAATGCAACATTAAACCTAAAATGTAGGTTATTCCTGTATTGGTAAAATTGATCTACACTGTAAGGGTTTTAGTAGAGTCAACTTACTAAAAGAATAAACCTAGTCCTCTTTTCACGCGAAAGAGTGAGATTCAACCCTATTCCTTTTCATGAATGAAGAAAGGTATGATAGAAAAATTAGAATTGTCTAAATTCTAAATACATAACTCGTAAGCAAATTTTAATAGTTAAGAAATTTGTATATTTCTGAGTTATTAAATTAGAAGCTAGACTAATTACTGTATAATTGGTAAAAGACAAACTAGCATATTTTATCTAGTTGTTGTGCTTTGACCATTTAAAAGTACTACTTACAATTGTTGGAATAGTAGAACTATTAAGAAAGAAATTGCATGCCCAATTTTTCAAGTTAATAGCATTGATGAATAATTCATCATCTACATAGTAGAATACACTCTTTTAGTACATAAGTAATTGTTATGTATGGACTTTTTCAAAGGTGTAGGAAAGTAAATAGAACACTATTTTCTTTCACTGGTTAAATGAAACACTTACAATGTTGTCAAATCCAGTGGGAGTATTGTTCTTATTATTGAATAAGGAATTAATGTAATGATCTCTAATTCAAAGGAGTTACAAGCTTGGTCATCTTGGTAGTAACCCATATTATCTCTAGAATGTCTTAAGATAATTATTTTCCACTTGTAGACACTTATGTTTTCAAGGATAGTCATGTACGTTTCCTTATTAGACAATGAAGTGGTTCTACATCTACTAGTTATGCTAATATCAATGACACAATCATATTAGTCACATAAACAAACATATGTCGGTTGTTTATCCTTACATGATGTTGTTCTATGCACAAGTGGGAGAAATCTATATTGTGTGCAAGGTACAACATATAGGTATATGATTTAAAGGATTCTCTTGATCAGAAGGTAAGAGACCAACTTTCTAATATAACTTGTACATATCTAATTCAAGAAACACTTGGTGTTGTAATTTACGTCATGTGAGAACTTGGCTTGCAACAACAAAGTAAATCTCTATGTGAAGTCAGACCTTGCATGGACATATTTGCAGCTTTAATTAGACAAGTATTTAAAATATGTGTCAAGATGATAGATATAAGACTACTTCAAATTAAATATTTATGCATTATTAGAATGACATAAATAAATGAAGTAATCTAATCCTACTTCAATTTGTTTATTTATGTATTTTGGAATGACATAAATGAAAAATAATGTAGTCCTACATTATTATGAAGTAAAATAAATTAACTTGAAATTACTATTGAAACCAAGAGTTGTGTTCATAATTACTTTAGTTAAACATGTTTATGATTCATTGTAAAGACATAAACATAAAGTCTTTAAGACTTATAATAAAGTAAGACGTTAATTTGTTATGTTTTTAATTAAGACATATACAAGAAGTCATTGAATTGATCAATGATTTATAACGTATAATGGGATTATAACAGTTTATGTTTCTTGTTGAGACATGGATATGAAGTAACTTTGTTAAAAGGTACTTGTGTTATAAAACATGTAATTGGCTTGGAAAGTCTATTATACCATTAAGTTGACTTAGTTGGTAAATAGGTAAGCCAAAAGGAATATGTTTATCTTATATATTGTTAGATTGTCTTACAATATTAATTCTAATGAATACCACAAGTTGATGGTATGTTCAGTTAGGAGGATCAAACTTTATTTGATTTGTTTGATTCAAGATAACCATAACTTCTTTCTTAAAAAGTAACAAGGTTAGAAATTGAGTATGGATTGAATATACTCAATATGACTCCAACATAGAAGATTAATAAAATACTATTTATGGAATGTGATGAATCACATTAAGTTTTAATATTGAAGATTCGGATTTTGTTAAACTATTTATGAATAGGTTATTAACAAACTTAATGTCAAGAATTATCAATGTGTATTTGTAATGTCCCAAAAAGAGAACAATGTAGTTTTGCTCTAAATTGCTAAGTATATATAGATAGTCTATATATTACAAAAGGCAAGTGGGAGTTTTATCTTGAAAGATAAAATTACAAGATACATAAGCTTCTAAAACACACTAGTAAATATCATGATGAGGTTAGACATGTAATTGATAGACCTCATGATGATGGAATTTTCATTCATAGATCTGCAAGGATATCTCAGATATTTGACTTATATGTTGAGAAATATGAGTTACAGGATTATACTAACCCGATAATCATTATGATAAATTACCAAATATTGAATTGGGTAAATTACTCATACTATGAATGTTAAAGATGCTGTCCATAAAGATAATCAATTTTGGAAATTTGGTTTATCTTAATAGTTTGACTAGAGAATGGAAATGAGTTTCTTCAAAGAGATGAAAAACCCTAGTAATTTGAATTTCTATGTAGAAATCATATGGACAATATTGTACACTTATTTAATGCATGTTTATGACAAGATTATTAATCATACTTAAGAAATTAATTATGATTGAATATTTTTTCCTAGACACATTAAATATATAAAGATAATAATGGTCATACTTGTTTTCATGAATATGAAATATGACAATGGAATATCAAAACTCTTTCTTGAGAAATTACTTGAACGAGGACGGTAAGTAATTAAAAGGTTTTTTGAATTCATATAATCTTTGAAAGTGTAATGGTGCAAATAATTCATGAATGGATAAATGCATACATCTATGAAATTATTCTTATGTTTAATTATTAAATCCCATTTTCAATTTATAATTAAAGTAAGATAAATTTTAAGTATTCCTGAAAGCTAGTGGGAGTATTATGTTAAGTTTCTAAAATCTTATATGTTGTATAAACATATAGTAAATAACATTCCTTGTAAGCTAAATGTTAAGTCTTAGATTGGAATGAAACTTTACTTGTAAGATTTAAGAATTAAAACATACAACCTTGGAATATATGTTTATTATTAATAAACATGTGCAATAAAATAAATGATTCTAATAAAACATGATATATCATTTGGGAAATTGATAAATATCTTTTGACAAGATAGAACATGAATGAAATCTAAGTTTGACATGAAGATTCATCATGTACATCATGTAGTGTATTTAAATTGTCGTATCATTCTTGAATGATAGATGATTTGACAACATTGATATCTAACTAAAAGTTATTAGATAACTTGTGTAATGAATATTCTAATAGAATTACATCTCAAAACTGGAATTGCTCCTAGATTCTATGGATGAACAATATGTCAAATGTTGTGAAATTGTCATGCTTTAAACTTGAAAGGTAGGAAAGCATCAAACATTACACAAGGATATTAAAGTTTACTTGAGTTTTTAATGAGCATATTGTTGTTTGTATACAATGATGCTTGGTTTAATTGAGATGACACTATACTAGTCATAGGATTTCATCCTTGTTAATGGCCATGTGAACTCATTGTGCTACTAAGACACGTGCTGCATTATACATTAAAGAATAAGAATACTTTAAACTTTAAAATGTTTGAAAGTTTAAATTGTCATAAATTGGTGATAGAGGATGTCACACACTTTATGAATTATTATGTGGATTGGTGAATGCACACATACAAGGACTTCACTAATTGAATTCTTGAAATAAGTATTCTCAAAATTATGATAGATCAAGTTGGTTGATTTATGTCTTGTCAACAAGTATGATTGTCATTACTTGAGGCATAATTCATCAAACCGAATTTTCATGCATTAATCTATTTGGTATTTGGATTAGGGATGTTAAACAATTGTTATAATAAATCAAATACTTGGTATGTTTGATTTATAATATATTGTATCCTATATTTGCATGTTTAATCCGTGAATAAATTTATTTATTCTAAATCGCCCGTTGTCAATTAATGATATGGGAGTATCATTAAACTAAGACAAATCTGAGAGATATGGTAGAATATACTTGAAAGTATATTGATGAGAATGCATACTAATTTCGGATGATATTCAATGAATTGAATATAGGACTTATCCAACTACATAATTTACTTTGTGGATATTGTTATAAGTAAATTATGAATAGTTATCCTCGTGACTTGAGATACCGTGAAGTGTCATGAATGTAGTGCACTGTGGAGCAACTTAACGCTATATACGAATCGGTAGTCATAAGGGTTGTTTCCCAAGTGTTGCAAAGTTCATGAGTTATTCTCGTAGTCAAGATAGAATTTGTTCCTTCAAATTTATTTGGAGTTTTATCATCACGCCCTCAGGGTTGACAAGATGTTTGCTGGCCACGCCCAAAGATCTCCCCTGAATATGTTCAGAATATTTGGTAATCTTGCTCAATCACTTATAACGGAAATGTAATAGTTGGATAAAGAATGACTTAATTCCATATCTTTATTTAACATTGTATTAGAAACAAAAGGATAATAATAATGAGAAATCATTAAGAGGTTTTCCAGGAGCCTTACTCGAGGTGTACTAGAGGCATCGAAGTGTTGCTAGACGCTAACCGATGTGATCACACTATTAAGATATGTCCAAGTGGGAGCTGGTGGTTTAATGGACAAAATATTAATAGATGTGTGTTAGGATCGAACTCAAGACCTATGGGATTGCATACGGCGTATGAGATTTAATTATATCAATGAAATATTTATATGGTTGAACTAGAAAAGGAGGGGGTTGAGTGTCAGCCTTTGAAACTTAAAAGAGGTGCTTGCATAACTTGTTGTGAGGCTTAATACTATATAAACACACCTTTTAGTCTCATCGGTGTGATATACAGATTAGAAAAGATCGATCGACACTTTATAACCTTAAAAGTCAATACCTGCTTTGTTTTTCTTTCTTTGGTCCATTGACAAAGGAATTATAAACAAATAATAAGCATGCATTGAATATGTATGGTACTGATTCACATGCAAACGTATATGTATGTGTTATTCATGCATGATATGCGATATTTATGACATACATGTGATTTATCCTTTTAACATGATCTGACACCTTCTTATTGTGAGATTCGGTCTTGATTAATAAGAACTGTTGTTTAATCGTGATTTGAACTAGCATTCTAATTAAATCGCTAACAATACGCTACAGCATTGATCGTGAGAAATCCTACTTTTGATTTTGGTGATTTACACTATTCGACTTTATTAAGTCGACTAGCACTCCAACCCTAATTAGGGTTTATCTCAATTGCTAGTTTGTGGATTTGATTCTTGTTCGGCTAGAATCAAGAAAAGGTACGCATATTCTTTTATGTTAATTAATTATTCATTAATCTTTCCTATACGTTTCCGCTTGAATACTTTGATGTTTATTGTTTATATTTATGATTAGTCATGTTATATAATTCCAACAGATATATGCATTACCTGCAAATAAAAATTACTCGTCTTTAATTCATGTAGGTTTTAGTTGGGAATGCAATAGAACACGGGGGTCATAAATACTTGGCCTTTCTTTTCAGTCACAATAAGCTAATGATATACTAAAATTAGAAGTGATCAACAATGAACAGAAAAAATTATAAAATTGAGAATCTGCAAGGTTGATAAATATTGTTACTGTAAATATGATGAGTACTAAATAATCGTTTTTATAGGATTTGTACATTGATTCAATCGCTGTACTCATCACAATTCACAAATGATATTAAGTACATGCAATGTGAATACGATTGTCTTAAGACCGAAAGATACATGTACTTAACCTCCACATTTATTCACTGCCTTGAATTCATCTTGGTTATAGTTGGGAATACGGTAATGTGTGAATCATTAATACTAGAGTCTTGTTCGTCCCTATAAATTGGTTACCACATAAGTTCTCTAACAACAAATCAAAATGGCTCAAAACTCTCAACCCATTCTCCTCATAACACTAGCCTTCTTTGGTGCACTACTTTCTCTGGAGCGCCTGCCACTTAACCACTAGCCACAATGGCGACCCATTGAATGGAGTCAGCACATGGGATGCTGAAAAGCATTACTTGCATGAGTTAGAGAATACGCGTGAGAGCTCACAACCTTGCTTCCCACCATGATCATGACCATCATGATCTTCACCATCATCATCATTTGACGTTTCAAAAAGTGATCTCATGGCAACACCTTCCAGGGCTCGAGCACAGGTTGACGATTGTAGCAGCAGATCATGGCATTTCACACACTTATGAAGCAGTGGTGTGTCACAAACCGTTGTTCCAGTTCAAGAAGCTTATTTCCTTCAAACTTGCTTAGAGGAAACTCCTGGTTGTATGCAACCAATAAAGTTTAATGAAAAATGAACTGGAATTAATCTTAAATATTTTCCTTTGATTTAAGAAAATAATTGTGCTTGGTTTTTTTTATGCTCGCTATGGAACAAATCTTAAATAATGTCCTTCAGTTATAGAATTATTGTGAAGACAAATCATTAAAAAAAATCATCATGTACACATCAACTCAATTAAGTTTCTTTGCACTCCTTTTAGATGCACACACGTACAGTATTACAATCGTAATATGGTAGGCCATTGCTAAAGATAAAATCGAAGCTTATTTAACTCAATACTTTTTGATCACTGAGATATAGCAATTTAAATTTTTTGATTTGCAAGGATAACGTAAAGTCACAATAATATTAAAAGTAGCTAAAAAAATGATGAAGAAACATATGCTATAACATTTAAAATTCAAAAGTATCCAATGCAAAACAAAATCACAGTCAAAGACTTGGTTGTGACCAGAAGCCATCAGAAAAATTAAACTCAAAACCAGAAGTCTTATGCTCCAAAAGCGAGCTAAACCCTAGTCTCCCATTCTCCAAATCAAATTGAACCATGTTATCCTCCATTTGCTTACCACCAATCACCACAAAAGTCCTTGCCTCATCACCACCATCAACAAACCTTAAACACCACAAAACTTCTCCATTAGTTACTTAGCGTGCCTAAGAAGTGCATGACGTCGAACTCCCATAGTAGCATCATTTGTGGGTGACACGTGCTTAACATAAAAGCTTCCTAAGTGGATGACTCGTGTACGTACTCATGGCATCCTTGGTAGATGACCCCAGTCAGAAACGCGCGTATAACAAGTCAGAGCCCCAAGAAGAGTACTCGTTGGCTAGGGAATTCCAACTTAACAGAAAGTTGATATCACATATTCAGTTATCCAGTTTCAGCTAGAGCTTATATTCAGAACCGTGTTGATGCACCTATGATGAAACCCATAGTCTTATTTGTACAATAAAGTAACATTCCAGTTTCATATACTAAAATATATACAGTTTGAGATACAGATTCAGATTAAGTCTCAGATTCAGTTTCCAGATACAGAACCAGATTCAGTTTCAGACCCAGTTATTAGTTGCACTAGTACAATTCCATTATTAATCAGATGCAGTGTAGTTTAGCCACCACATCAGATTTATTGTAGCTCACGTTACAGATTCATACTCAGACCCGTTTACTCACTAAGTCATTTGGACGTACCGTTCTTAGTTCCCATGTTTTACAGGTTAGGCCATAAGGACGTTGGGGCTTGTAGATTAAGAAGATGACTTAAGAGATCGGTAATGCGCGGGTATATAGGTGATGAGCTTCTCAACCATTCTTTGTTATTGAGCTTGTTAACGCCCCAAACTTTATAATTATATATCAGATTTCTAACAATCAAGTTTTTATATTAATGTGTATTTATTTAGAACAAGTATTTGAAAATGGGTCAAAATAGGCGTGTTTGGGTTAACATCCACACTTGTAGTATTTTACCCTTCCGCTTATGAAATACATCTAGAATTTTCATGTTTTATGTTAATGAAATATGTTTTTAGAGTTTACAAGTTTTTTTTCTTGAATCAGATTTCAGTTTATGCAATTTTCGTATTGCAAGTCTATACGGCATATAGGTCAGATCCTATACGGCGTGACTGTATACGGCGTATAAGGTTCAGGCCTATACGGAGTATTGAATATAATAAAAAAATAAGGGCGTTTCAAAAAGCCGGAAGAAGATTAACTATAGAAGCCTGGAATCCCCAAGACATGCTATGTATATCAGCAACCACATGCTTTTCTATCTATTCAGTTCAAAGTAGTGATCGATAGTGGTCTGGAAGTTTATTGATAATCATTAATCTCAATGATGATGCTCCACTCGGAACCAAAAGAAAATTTGCTCAAGTGGCGTGCATTCTTTCTCATTTCTTTTTTCCGTTTGTCTTGGTGAAAAGCCACTAAAACCCTCACTTTCAACTTTTTTTCACAACAAAAAACTAAGTGCTAAAAACTAATAGTAATTTTGTACTCTCACTTTTTATATTATATCCCAACTAAAACACTCATTTGTACTCTCACTTTTTCTCTCTCTAGATAAAACACCCACCGCCTCTCAAACACCGCTACCGGACAATGAGATCCACCATTATCACCGATGAAAGCTCCGGCGAAGCCTCGTGGTTATACCTATGAAATCTCCAGCGAAGCCTCGTGGTTTACCCGATGAAATCTCCGGTGAAGGCTCGTGTCGTAGCTCCTTCGGTGTCAACGTTTCTCCTCCGATGATCGAATCTCCGACGGTATATTCCGTTAACTTTTTCTTATAGTTGTTTATGATGCGTTTGCTATGATTATATACTTTTAAGTCTTCGAGAACAATTAATACAATGTGGATAATGATTGATGTGTTTTAATTAATTTCAATTTTTACACTCTATATCCCTAAATTTTAGTTTGTTTACAAATTTATTTATTACGTGAAGTGTGCTTTATGACGATAGGGTGCTCGGAGGAGATAGTTTTATACTTGTCGATCCCGTGAATCCTATAGGAGAGATACACCAATAGAACTAGGGAATACGCACTCTCGATTAATATTGAGGAATACAAACGTGTTAAGATAAAGGATTTACAATTTAACCGACCAATAAAAGATAACTAGGGAGTACAGTGATTTAAGTGAACACATCTTTTAATCACCATAATGAAAGCACACCTCAATTAAGCATAAAACTATCTCAGAGGTAATTAGATAATTAGATAATTAGTGGAAGTAGAGAAACGGTAGAAGTATCATCCCTAATCATATACCCCAGATTTTACCCTTGCTTTCTAAAAACATAAAAAAGATAAAATAATCATCATCAACCCCACCTTCTCGTCATAAATTTCTTTCTAGCATTCTTATTCCCCTAGAGAACGATATCAATCCCCGAGGCTTACCCCGTACTACACTACAACGATTAGTTTCACCGCCCAGAGGGGTTGAAAAGCTTGCTCAGAGAAAAGGAGGTTTTTCACTCAACCCTCGTATCAAGACGGGTTCGTTCATGTATTTCGAGATAGCAATGATAGGCTTTCTCAAAAGAAACATCCATCTACAAATTGTGGGTGGCGTTGGAATAGAAATTTCTGAAGAAAATTTATCATAATAAGCTCTTATTAAGAAGCTTACTCTTCGCTTCACATATTTACTGGGTACCACGATGAATGATCACCATTACCAGTTTTAACCAGTTGGACACTGATTTGATGAATATGGATGAGGTGTTCAAAGACAGGATCTAGCATTGATACTGTTAGGATCATTTTTGTTAATACAAATAAGCCGTAAAAACGTTTATTTATATTTTACGATCTTTGATTCGTTGAGGTTTAGGGGTGTGTGTGTATGGATAAAACCACAATATCGAGATCAAAAATAACCACAAGGAATGATTTAAAATCCCTTTAGGAAAAAGGATAATGAATCAAAACCCGTGAGTGATAGTGATACTGATTAGAAATCCAGTCGCTTCCCAACGAGAAGCGTAATGGGCAACGCCGTTATTGGTTCGTTATTAAAATGCTCGATGTTTGGATTTTTGATTATAATATAAACTACGGAAATGAAAGCAATTACACTAATTTTAAATCCTAAATACTTGAATTATACTAAAACGTATTAAAAGAAACGAATAAAATGCAACTACGCCTATTCTAAGTCCTAAAAATAATCTAAAATTACTTTCTAACTAAAAATGATATTAGAAAATTATCTAAGAATTAAAAGTTTTTTTAAGATTTTTTCTCGAATTTATTTGAATTTAAAAACTAATTTAAACTAATTTAAATTCTAAAAATTACAAATTAAACTAAAATTTGAAAAAATAATTTTTGCTTTTTATAATTTTCTTTAATCTAGGAAAATTGAAAAAATTATTTTTGGAACTTTTTCTCGAATTATTTGTAATAAAAGCTATTTAAAAAAGTCTTAAAACCCATTTAAATCAAGAAAAATAGCAAACAGTGTCTAAAAATTATGAAAAATTCAGGATAAGTCTAAAATATTATTCTAAATTTATGAAAAATATCAAAACCTATGCTGGTGTGCAAGAAATTAGAGCTGTAGTGCAAAATGCTTATAAATAAGCACTTGAATTAAGCAAATGAATACTAAAGAGCATCAATCAACACGTAAGCTAATTTATACTAAAACTACTTGAAACCAACCTATTGCAACTACTCTACACCTATAATGAGCTAGATATACTAATTTGATGTTAATTGAGCTTAATTGCCAAACAGGCATGAGACACTACTTTGCAGCTTATTCACAAGCTTATTAAGAATCCCAAACAAAGATGCAAAAGTTGGATTCTCAAAACTACCAAACCACTACCGATAACCCAAGTTTCGAGACTATATGGACCAAAGAAGCTCTTGAGAAGCTTTTAAAAAACTGAGATGAAATCCATTAAGGTGCACAGGCACTTCTAAAATGAGACCAAGTTTAAGAATTTCCAAAAGCTATTTTAGAAAATTATAAAAAATAACCTAAAAATATCTTGAAAATCACCACCAACTGAAGTTGTTTAATCCAAAATTTCACTTGATATGAATCAAAATTGAATCTATGAAAAATTCACAAAGTTTTGTGAAAACTGAGTTTTAGCAACTTTTGACTTTTGAAAGTTTTTGCAAAGTTTGACTAAAATGAGATTTGATCTTGTAAAAAACAAATTGATATGATGAATTAAGATGAAATAAGACCTAAATAAGCTTTACTAATTGACTCTAATCCTAAATACAAGCTAATGCTACAACTAAACTTACTGATTTATAAATGAAATCTCGCTTAGAAAGAGATTTTGACTTTAAGACCTATATAAGTCTAATCTATTACTATATTCTTCACTAATAATACTACTGAGATTGATGCAATCAAAATTAACCACTAAACTAACCTCTAGGATGCTTAAACATACTCGAACCAAACACTATTTCCACTACTCGAATTCGTAAATTAACAAACTAAATCCTAATCAAGAAACCTTACTTCCAATAAAAATAATCAAATTCCAACTAAATGATGCAAATAAAACAGATTGAAAGAAATGAGATAGCAACAAGTACTTACAATGAAATTCCCAGCCGCAATGGCTTGAAATTTTGAATTATGAACCTCTATCCTACAACTGATCTCAACCCCAAATCAAAATAGTATCCAACCCCAATCCAACTCTATACCGCCTGCATCAACCCAAATTCATCATCATTTCAAAGAATCCATACCACTTTCATGATCAAAATGAAATTCGAACCAAACAAATAGAATGTTTGACTTAATTTGATTGAGAATTATTTTGAGAGTAGAACCGAGTAGATCTTAATAGCATTAATAAGCTATTGATGAGCTTATAAGAGCTTAAACTAAACTGATTTGATCTTTAAGAAATGATTTGAGACATTTTTTTATTTTGGAGTTTTTTTTTTTTTTTTTGTTTTTGAAAGAACAAATAAGTCGAAAACGATTCGAGATAAGCTAATTTGAGAAAATGAACTACTAATAAGCTATTTTAAACAATGAAACAAATTGATTGAGATTAATTGAAAATGTAAAACTAAAATTACTTCGATTAATAAAACTTGTTATTACAAATGAACTGAAATTTAGAAAATACAGAATTGAAAATTAAACATTAAACAAGAATAAGCTACTAGATTCTACTCAAATTCTAAGCATCCAATACAAGTGAAAATAAGAGGGCCTTATATGGAAGCTTGAGGCCAAGGAAGGATCTAGAACTTGCAAATGTGTGCTTCTTTGAGTGCATTTAGAACCATTGATCATCCTTCTACGTATCCCAAATGATTTCCAACCCTGATTGCACATATGCCACGCATCAAACAATCGAGAGCGAGATTGAGATGTTGCACGGATTGATGACTCGGCAAGAGGCATACGCCGTGTCATAATGTGTCAGCGAAAGTGTCAATTTGCCCTTAAGTGTAGTTAATTTGACCAATTAAGCGAAGGGTGTTTTAGGGTTCTTAGCTGGGTTTGGTTTGGGGAAGAATTTGGCGCGTGGGTTTTTGTTTATATTATTTTGATTTAGTTGACCGGGTGCAATGGGTTTGACCGTAATACCGTAACGGGATCCGGGTTATTAAGTGCCGGCCACCGGGTATTATGGTGTGGTTTGGGCTTTGGGTATAGGTTACATGCGGGCCAAGGGTTTGTGTTTTGGACTAGCATTTGATCCAAAGTATATTTAAAGGACTAAATGTGTTAATTCAAAATCCTGTGGACCACACATGTAAACTGAAAATGTCTTTCAAGGGCCAATCTTGTCCTTCAAACCAAGGGCTGATTTTGCAACTTTGAAACTGAGGGGTCATTTCTCCATTTTCCTAAAGTGAAGGACCGCTTTTGACATTTCTTCAAACTTTGATCAAATCTTCACAAATCATCCTCAGAGAGTAGAAATCTTAAATGCATAATTCCTCACTTCGCCAAATTTTAGCTCTCTAATCTCTCGTGTTCTTGATTTTCCCCGATTTGGCTTCTTTGTATGTTTTGACATATCCGTATCTCGAACAACAAAACTCAAGAAACCATCAAATATTAGGCAATAAACTCTCTTTCTTGGGTTTGGGTCGATTTGATAAACAAAAGATATGTTTAAGCACATATCAAAAATACCGAACGAGACCATTGGGTGTCCCTCATGCTAATGCAATCAACTCACGCTCTAAAACCAAGGATTTCAATCTCTTTCTACTAAACCTAAGGAAGAAGTAGCAAGATTCCCCAAAAGAGATTTAAGAAAGCCTTAATTCTAAACGCTCGCTTACCTTTTAATTCACATGTAGATATTACGTATAAGCACATTCGATTATGAGTGACGGTTTGTTGAACTTTCATGTCGATCAATAACTCCAACATTTTTCAATCAACACGCTAGGATCACAAGAGTAGAAAACACAAATACAATGGGAAGTAATTATACGGATAGAATACATCAGCCCCCTGATTTTTACAAGTTCCCAAACTAAGCGCAGAAAATTGAAAATCTTTGTTAAATATGATTCTAGATGCTAACACTACCTATGGAAGTTACTTGTGTAATTACCTTTTGCTCCCATTTTCTTATTTTCCTCTAGATTTTTTATTTTTGTGAGAAATGAATTTCTTCAAGTTTCTATTTCATAACTTTTATTATATAAAGATATAAAGCTAAGTCGCTAATTAGTTATCCATCTTACCTCGAAAACCATTGCACACAAGAATGAGGTCCACATCAAGGTCCTAATTTCACACGATTTAGGGAGAATATCCTTTTATGGCTTAATCGGAGACAACTCCATCTACGAGTCCGGAGACAGGCTTTATTTAGACATCTCCTGATCCGAAGTTTGGCTTAACACTATTTCAAAGATATTGATTTTTGCAATTTAGGCTTTTGGTCTTTTAAACTACTAACTCAACGGATTACCGTTTTATCAAGTTTTATTATGACTTTGGATTTTTCCTCCTCGCTTTTATGTAAGTCTATGACAACTTCTATAGCTTTGGATTTTTAATTTTAAAACATTTGGGCTTTATTTCATGTTAATTTTTGTGCCAAACTCCAAACCCTACTTTTATAATAATAGAAACAATAGCAAAGAAACTATCGAATCAGTTTGTCTATTACATCAGAATAATCGGACAGCTTCTCATGTGTACCCAACCTCATGGGCAAAGATTTCTAAAGAAGACAAAGAACTAACTTTCGCAAAACTCAACATCTCTCTAATTATTATATAGCGTGATATGGGGTGAAACAATTTCATGGGTGGAACAAAAAGCCATAAGTACCTTCAGCAATACGTAACTGAAACGAAGCATACCGA
>OU343217.1:147453485-147546952 GCA_910596185.1 Chrysanthemum makinoi | reverse complement strand
TTAGCTACATCACTCATTACCTTCAAGTAATTAAGCACCCCTTCATTTAAGACACTTAAGA
Organism: Chrysanthemum makinoi; assembly: GCA_910596185.1. Classification (NCBI taxonomy): domain Eukaryota; kingdom Viridiplantae; phylum Streptophyta; class Magnoliopsida; order Asterales; family Asteraceae; genus Chrysanthemum; species Chrysanthemum makinoi. The sequence goes on along the minus strand of OU343217.1, from coordinate 147,546,891 downwards.
GGACTGAAACACTCAAGGTAAATAGATCTTAGATCTTAGAAACATCATTTCCACTCTTACATAGCTGCTGAGAGCCAGATCCCTAGCATTAGCCTGGACGGATCCCCCTGAGGAGGGAACCGTGGGATCCGGGTGACATATTATGTCAAACCTTGCTAAAACAATCATTTCAAATCATCTTTCAAACTCAAACACTCCATCTAATCTTAAATGAGTTCCTAGATCAGTTCAAACTCTGAAGTTGACTCTTGTGCATGTTAATCATCACATTCCAATGAATTTTAGTGGCTTAAGGGTTAAATGCACTTGCCAATTCTCTTACTTTATAAACCACATTGTTAGGACCTCCATAGTCATCACCTTCATCCTAATTTTCTGCACTTTAGAAACCCTTACAAACTTCTTGAAATCATCTCATCATGAGGAAAACTCCAAGTAGTAACTTATCCACCAAAGAACCACCCAAGAAAATTGCTCGTGTTATACACAAAATTTCTTCAACCGAATCATCTCCGGTCAAGCCAACTAATGCAAGGACCTCTTCTCAACTAATCAAACCAATTCCTAAAAGGATAGTACCCACAAAACTATCTATGCCAAACACCACCATACCTCCTAGGCCAAACAATATCATCACCACTAAACCATCACCGTTGGTTCCTAGAGCTATTTCTTTTACATCTCCACTATCATCACCACACCTCTACAATTTAGAGGATTTGCCTCCTAGGCCGTCTCATCCTCCTCCGCCGACAACATTCTCCTCATTAGGAGGAATAATGGTACAAAATCAAGGTTTTGAGTCAACACTAGCCGCTTCCTTTTGCCATTTCCATCATATAATCCCATTTGGATTCTGAGAAATCATCAAAGTCAACCACCCGACCATATGGAAGTTGACACTTCTCTACCACCACCATCATTCTTGGTCGAGCCATTCTCAAATGAGCCTCCACCAATTCTTTCGTCATTTGAAGGTCCCCAAGCCGCTTCACTTGATCCTTCGCATCAAGCCATTTCATTTCTTCCACCACCACTACCTAGCCATGACAAAGATTGCTATCACTGTCAACATGTTGAAAGTTTGATACATGAAGTACGAGAAGACCAACATTTCATGTTCTATCATCTCCTCGAATGTTTCGACGAGATTAAACCTAAACAAAACTTGAGCTAGAAGATTTTAGTGGTGTCCTAGCATCAAGCGATAGTTGGTATAGAAATTCCTAGTCATGTATTCTTTATTTTCTTTGTTTTTAGAGTCATGTATATCATAACTCTAGTTTTATTAAATGATATTACATGCTACTTGTTATATTTCTGAGTATATGATTACGTTGTATTCATATCTCACTTTTGTGATAACATTACTTGTTATATCACCATTGCTGAAATTGATCATCAGCTATACGGATCCGTCAAAATTGACTAGACGGATCCCTACTTGGAGGGAGCCGTGGAATCCGTGAGACATAAAACAATTTTCTCTAATAACTTGGACCACATTTGCAGGAAATTGTGAATTATACTTGCTTTCTAACCTTTGTTTTGTAGTTATTCAATCTACACTTGAAGACTTTGACACCCTAAAGCTAGGGGAGCTTTGTGTCAAAGCAATACATTGCAAATAAATTGCAATATTAGGATTTACATTTTGACATCCCTTGCAAAATTGCAATCATCGGGAGCACATTCATCACTTAGACGATATCTTAGTGCAACTTATTTTCTAGTATTATTTTCTTGATGCTCCCTTACATAGGATGGATGGACTCGCAAGGGGAGTAAAGACGAGATCCTTTCCCTTTGCTCTTATTTATTTTTATTTCTTTCACATGTTTTTCTTAAAACAATGTTAGTTTCCTTCAAGCTCTTTTAGTTTCGACAAAAAGGGGAGAAGAAAGTAAAACTACAAATTCAAACTTTGACGAATTTTAGTTTTTCCTTAAAATAATTTTATGTTTTGTCATCAACAAAAAGGGGAGATTGTTAATACAAATAAGCCGTAAAAACGTTTATTTATATTTTACGATCTTCTAATGTTTTGTCGATAACAAACGAAAATCATTTTAATGAAACAAATAAAATAACGAAATGGTTTGAACTAATAGTTTCTAACATATTCACATTTTCACATAAACACTAAAACAAGTATAAGTGATTTTATGATTTGATATTACATATGTACAACAACTAGTGTTTACATATTTGGGTAAAATATACACATAACTAGTATGTAGTATATTGGGTAATATAAATGGGTAGAAACTTAAGTATCATAACCCATTGGGCAAATACATTGAATGTAGTTGGGTACAACCCAAAGCCCATGACCCATGGAGCTTGACCCATAACCCATTGCATGACATCATGCTTATATCATATATGGATAATATCCATAACCCATGGTTTTGAACCATACCCATGTGACTAGGTGCATTGCACTCAAGAGATACATTGTATCTAGCTAAAGACCCATGGATCAACCCATGACCCATGACCCATAGCCAAAAATACCCATGGGTTCCACGGATCCCTAGCTTTACGCTAGACGGATCCCTTGTGGGAGGGATCCGTGGGATCCGGGAACAGTAGAATTTTTCCTCTATAAATAGTGAGCCATTTCTTCATTGTTTCTCACCCCTTTCTAACATACTTTCCCCAAGAGTTAAAAACTCTCTAACCTCAGATCCAAGAGATCTATGTTTGTAGTTTTGTTTTTGTGTGATTTTCTAGGTTCCTCTTAAACGCAAGATCACCACCTTTGAAGTCGAGCAAGCTCAACTCCAAGAGTTGCCATGCTTCCTCATGATCAAGACTACTGAAGTCTTCTTGTTGATGATTGTTTTTCTTTTCTAAGAAGTGTTGAAGACATTAGTGAAAGGTGTCTCAAGTGTCAAGACGGAGATATTAGTGAAGGGTATCAATCGTCCGTATCATGCACTTGTAATAGGTTTGAAGTCATCTAGAGTATGTAGGGTGCTTAGAAGTCAAGACACAAGACATTAGTGGAGGTGTCTTGAAGATCTAGAAGGCATTAGTGAAAGGTGTCTTAGATGTACATTCGATATGGTGTGTTTCGATGTACAAGTAGATTAGTACTAGATCCAAGGATATTGATATCCTTGATGATGTTATAAAGGAGTAGATCTCCTTTGGGATTAGTCGGTGTAGTGTGGTAGTAGTTCCTCCATTGCAATGGAACTAGGTGCTTAGCCTAGTACCCATAAAAGGCGACGGTAGGGTGTTCACTTGGTGTGAAAGAACTAGGTACTTAGCCTAGTACCTTATAAAGGGTAGGCGACGTTGTGTAGGTGTGGTTCACTTTGGAGTGAAAGAACCCGGTGGTTAGCCTAGCACCGGGTAGGCTTAACGTTGTGAAGGCTTTTCCGCCATAAGGAGATTGTGTAGTGATGTTTACGAACTCTCGAGTAGGTGACTCGGGGAGTGGAGTAGGCAAGGAAGGTGTCCTTGTAGCCAAACCACTATAAATACTCGCGTTGTGGTTTTGTGCTTCTTACTCTTATCTTTCATTACATACCTTTATATATTTGTTTATCAACATCCAACACACACATCCAAATAGATTGACATAAGTCGATCTAAATAATTAAAAGGATGTTTTCATTGGCAAAACTATTCAACCCCCCCTTCTAGTTTTCCACATATATCTCTAAACGTTTTCGTTCACTTCTGTCTATTTAACGAAAAGTTATCTCATAAAGCTGAAGTAATATAACCCATACCGATACCGCAGCATTAGTTATGATTCAAATTCGATAATTATTATTCGGGTCAATAATTTCGTTTTTATATTATTTTTATAAAAATGGTCACGAAAATGTATTTCATTTATTATTAATTAAAACATCAAACCATGGTACCACGTTTACACCTTGGCTCAACGAGACACGAGGTGTACTAAATACACACTATATTATTAATACTCATCTTTCTTTTATACACCCACCGCCTACCTCTTTATTAAATAAATTAAAAAAAAACACAGATTAATCCTAATCTATCTAATCTCATCTATCTCCCTCACTGCCTCTCCTCTCTCTCAACCCGATCTTCACCGCCACAACCACCGCCTTACCACGCCACTGCCATCACCAACATCAATGCCACAAGGGCGTGTGTGCTTGTTTGGTCTTGGGTGTTCAAGAATCTGCAAAAAGGTTGGCATTATTTTGGGTTTGTTTAATTTGAGCTAATCACCACCATCGAGCAAATCAACCTCCATCGTCATCTACATCACATAGTTCGAAGGTCGTGGGTTCAAATCGGGTTTGATGTGACATAGGGTCGCGTTAGGTTTGCGACTAGGGTTTCGGTTGGATCGTGATTGTGAAGCCAAGCTACCACAACCGCCATCACCAATGGTCACCTCATCCACCACCTCGTCCTACTTCTTCTTTTCGATAGGTTGTAAGTCGTCACATAATCCATCTTGTCATTCTCTTTTTATCTTAAAACCGGTTATCAAATCATTGTTAAAGTTTTCGTGGAATTAAACTATAACAAAGATGTTTAATAATCAGATTTGTGTGGTAAATAATTATAAGGGGTGTATATTTTGTTAATACAAATAAGCCGTAAAAACGTTTATTTATATTTTACGATCTTCTATTGTTTTGTCGATAACAAACGTAAAATCATATTAACGAAACAAATAAAATACGTAAATGGTTTGAACTAATAGTTTCTAACATATTCACATTTTCACATAAAACACTAAAACAAGTATAAGTGATTTTATGATTTAGTAATACATATGTACAACAACTAGTGTTTATATATTTGGATAAAATATACACATAACTAGTTGGTAGTATATTGGGTAATATAAATGAGTAGAAACTTAAGTTTCACAACCCATTGGGCAAATACATTGAATGTAGTTGGGTACAACCCAAAGATCATAACCCATGGATCTTGACCCATAACCTATTGCATGACATCATGCTTATATCACATATGGACAATACCCATAACCCATGGATCAACCCATACCCAAGTGACTAAGTGATTTGAACTCAAAGATACATTGTATCTAGCCAAAGATCCATGGTTCAACCCATGACCCATGAACCATAACAAAAATACCCATGGGTAAAGAGGAGTGTTCCACGGATCCCTAGCTTTGTGCTAGCCGGATCCCAAGTGGAAGGGATCCGTGGATCCGGGAAAGAGGATTTTTCCTCTATAAATAGTGAGCCATTTCTTCATTATTCCTTATCCTTCTCTAACACACTTTCCTCCCTAAGTTAAATCTCACTAACCTTAGATCCAAGATATCTATGTTTGTAGTTTTGTTTTTGTGTGATCTTTTAGGTTCCTCTTAAGGCAAGATCACCACCTTTGAAGTCGAGTAAGCTCAAGTCCATGAGTTGCCATGCTTCCTCATCATCAAGGCTACTAAAGTCTTCTTGTTGATGATTCCTTTCTTTCTCCAAAGAAGTGTAGTGTTGAAGACATTAGTGAAAGATTTCTCAAGTGTCAAGATGGAGATATTAGTGAAGGGTATCTATCGCCTATGGATAAGCACTTGTGGTAAGTGCTTAGAAGTCAAGACAAAGAAGCATTAGTGAAAGGTGCTTAGAAGTCAAGACAAAGACATTAGTGAAACTGCTTAGAAGTGAAGACACAAGACATTAGTGAAAGGTGTCTTGTAGATCTAGTCAAAGGCATTAGTGAAAGGTGCCTTAGATGTACATTCGATATAGTGTGTTTCAATGTACAAGATAGACTAGTATTAGATTAGTCCAGATCTCTTTGGGAGTCGTTGGTGTATTGAATGATGTACCATATTGTAGGTGTGGTTCACCTTGGAGTGAAAGAACCCTAAGAGAGTAGACTTTTGGGATTAGTCGCTGGTAGATTGACATAAGTCGATCTAAATAGTGTGCAAAACTATTCAACCCCCTTCTAGTTTTCTAGTTTTCACAATGATCTCCTTGGGATTAGTAGTCGTTGGTGTAGTATGGTAGTACCTCCATTGCAATGGAACTAGGTGCTTAGCCTAGTACCTAATAAAGGGTAGACGCTTAATGTGAAGGTGTAGTTCACCTTGGAGTGAAGGAACTAGGTACTTAGCCTAGTACCTTATAAAGGGTAGGCGACGTTGTGAAGGTGTAGTTCACCTTGGAGTGAAAGAACCCGGTGGTTAGCCTAGCACCGAAAACGAGTATGACGCTTGTGAAGGCTTCTCCGCCATAAGGAGATTGGTGTAGTGATTACTTAACTCAAGTAGGTGACTCGGGGAGAGGAGTAGGGCAAGGAAGGTGTCCTTGTAGCCGAACCACTATAAATACTCGCGGTGTGGTTTTGTGCTTCTTACTCTTATCTTTCATTACGTTCTTTATATGCTTGTTTATCAACATCCAACACACACTTCCAAATAGATTGTCATAAGTCAATCTAAATAGATTAAAAGGAAGTTTTAATTGGCAAAACTATTCAACCCTCCTTTCTAGTTTTCCACAATTGGTACCAGAGCTTCGTTACCAAGTTTCTTGAAGTATATTGTACTTTAAAAACTTGATACGATCCAAGGTTAATTGAAAACTTCAAAGAAAGTTTTTTTTTCATAAAAACAAACACCATGTCTTTTAAAACTATATGTTTGGATGTTGATTTGATAACAACATTTTTCTTATTTAATTTTTCATTTAATTGCACTAATCTTCTTTGTCATGTTGATTAGTCAAAGCTCATACCTACCAAGCTTTAGGAGTCGCTTGGTAACAAGAATACCTTCCTTAAGGAGGTATCTTAATCGCAAAGGAACGGGAATCGTCTAAGTGACATATGTTGTGTCATTTGTAAAGACATTCCTAAGTACGCTAGAGGTATAATTTTTCTTTTTATTTTGCTTGATAATTAAGTATACCTATTTAGGTATTTATATGATTATCTTTTGTGCTCATACATGTTTTACATGAAGCTTCATTAGGAAGCCTTTTTTTTTCTCACATATGTTCTACTTCTCGCCTAAAGTCATGGTATATAAAACTTATGTTTTGTCCCCCTTTCAAATCCAATAATAAAACAAAAAAAAATTCCCCTTTCCCTATAAATACTCCCACCATCAATCACTCTATCATCACTTTTCAAATCCTCCAATTTCAAAATTTCTCTCATTCAAAACTTCATCTTCCTCTTCATTCTCATCTCGCTCGAGAACCAAGAAGGATCCGCCATCTTCAACATGGTTTACATCGCCCTCGTGCTCATCGCCTTAACACTCATCGCACTTGTGTTCCCTATAATGAAGTTCACATATGGAGACATTTACTTTGTGTTGTTAATCTACATTGGGGTTATATACCCAATCCTTTGTATCATTCTTAGTATTGAAATGAAATATTACTAATAGTCTAGTTATCTAGGTTATTATTATGTGTTTATCACTTATTTTGTTATATGTTTATATTCTTTCGTGATACATTAAAAGTCATGTTTGCATGTTAAAAGAAAATGTAGGTTAAAACACATATCTTGGTATAAAACTATGAGATCTAAAAACCTTTGCTTTTCATAAAATCGGTTTCTGTTACTACGATCTACGGATCCCGGAAGTTATACTAGCCGGATCCCTTTTGTAAAGGAACCGTGGATCCGCCCTATGGAGAACAGCTTTTCATGCAAATTAAAACCACTAATTTCTTCTAAAAGTAATACCCCACTAAGTATGTCAAAACCATAAGTGAGTTAAGTGTCTTTCTTGTTAAAAACCATTGTTAATAAAAATCTAATAAAAACATTAGATAATCATAGGTTTACCACAAACATCACTTTCTATTAACTCATCTTTTCTATAGGTTCCACTATGTCGCATGAATATGAGTTTGATTTTTCACTCACTAACGTCTACACTCCTAACATCTCTCTTGAACCCAACACACCTGGCAATCATGTCCGCTGGTTCAACAATCTCAAAACCGCCACTTCCATGAAGGACGTATTGTAGACACCTCTCTACAATTCGAAGAAGGTATTAATACCTCCTTCCGAGCCATAGGACTAGAATGTCTTCTTGAAATCAACGAGAAAATATTTCCAAGGTTGGTATTGGAATTCTTCCGTCAAGTCGAACTCGTTCGTAACGAGGATCGATCTTTATCTCTTTGGTTTTGGATCAAAACCAAAAGTTCACTGTTTTGAATCTTGGGCAATTTGCTCAAATTCTCCGAATTCCAAATTATGGACAATGTGCCTTCACCGAAGATTGGTCTTTGATTCTCTCTTCAACTTTCGTGAAGAAAATAGTCCATATTGTTCTCACATTCCTTCCCCACAAGACTTAATTCGCATACTATGCAAAACCCATCACTCCAATCCAAACATCATCTACACAAGGGATATTCTTGAAGAGTACAAGCCCCTTGCACTCATCTTACGTGAAAATGTTTGGAGTCTTAAGGGAAATCGAGAATAGCTTCGTTCGCTTTGTTGTGCTCACATAATGTATTGTGTGCTAACAAAACAACCATACAATCTCACATACTTCTTTGCAAGGCGAAGTGTAAACCTTCAAGGCTCCAAGAATAAACTCATTCCATATGGAATGTTCTTGACGCGCCTCTATCATAATTTCATGCATTTTTATCCTCAATTTCAAAGTCCGTTGTACGTACTTGTGAACAAGATGATGGAACCGCTGAACATTTCCCTCATGAAGACGTTCTTCATTCCTGAATTCGCCAACACACATCAACCATTTGATGATCCATCTAGCGAAAAAACTCAAGGAACCTAGTAGTATTTCAAATAGGATCAATCCTCTCGTACTCAAGCTTTATCAATGTAATCCCATTTCCTTCATGAAATAAAACATCTTACATTTGATATCTTAGTGTTAGAATCTCTTTAAACCAACCTTGGAATATAATGCATTGTCAAGATCATTGCATACCTTTAGTAAAGGTCCCTGCTGAAGCGATAGGACGGATCCCAATAAATTGTGCTAGACGGATCCCTACACTTAGGGAACCGTGGGATCCGGCAAAAAGAAAATGCAATTGCAAGCATTATATTTCAAATATAACCTTAGAACACCTCACACTAAGCTAAACATAGTGTCTTAAGGCAAATTAAGTCCTTATCAAGATAGGTAGATCCTTCCTACTCACACATAACTCACCTTGATCACACTCTAAGACGCTTGTAGATCTATCGTTTCATTTTTAAATCCATTACTCTTCCCCTCTTAAACTCACACTTCATTTTTCACTTAATCCCTCACATTTAGCCTTGGAAATCTTTTGATTATGACAAAATTGATTATAAATCATCCTTACTTCAAAATTGATCAAAGTTGATCAAACTCTAGTTTTTCCATCTCAAAGCTTCTAGGATATTTTCCAAAACACTATCCTAAGTCACAAACTGATCTCTATGATCATTTAGCTTCAATTGACACTCTCATCTTTAGTGTCATCCTTGCTCATCCATTGGTACTCATGAAAGTTCCAAATCCTTCCATAAAAGACAATCATTAGCTACATCACTCATTACCTTCAAGTACTTAAGCACCCCTTCATTTAAGACACTTAGGAGGACTGAAACACTCAAGATGATATAGATCTTAGATCTTGGAAAACATCATTTCCATTCCCTCTTTCATAAGCTCATTGAGAGCCGGATCCCTAGGATTAGCCTAGACGGATCCCTCTGAGGAGGGAACCGTGGGATCCGGATGACAGCTTATGTCAAATCTTGCTAAAACAATCATTTCAACTCATCTTCCTAACTCAAACACTCCATCTCATCTTAAATGAGTTCTTAGATCAGCAGCAAACTCTAAAGTTGACTCTTGTGCATGTTAATCATCACATTCCAATGAATCCTAGTGGCTTAAGGCTTAAATGCACTTGCCAATTCTCTTGGTTTATAAACCACTTTGTTAGGACCTCCATAGTCATCACCTTCATCCTAACTTTCAGCATTTTAGAAACCCTTACAAAACCTCTTGAAATCATCATCATACCCAGAGAAAAACCCCAAGTAGTAACTTATCCACCAAAGAACCACCCAAGAAAAGGCTCGTGTTATACACGAAATTTCTTCAACCGAATCATCTCCTCATTGCCAACAAATGATAGTGGATCCTCCTCAACAACCAATTAAACCAATTCCTAAAAGGATAGTACCCACAAAACTACCTATGCCAAACACCACCATACCTCCTAGGCCAAACAATATTATCTCCACTAAACCATCACCATTGGTTCCTAGAGCTATTTCATTTACATCTCCACTATCATCACCACACCTCTACAATTTAGAGGACTTGCCTCCTAGGCCCTCTCATCCGCTTCCGCCGACAACATTCTCCTCATTAGGAGGAATAATGGTACAAAATCAAGGTGTTGAGTCAACACTTGCTCCCGCTTCCTTTTCGCCGTTTCCATCATATAATCCCATTTGGATTATGAGAAATCATCAAAGTCAACCACCCGACCATATGGAAGTTGACACTCCTCTACCACCACCATCATTCTTGGTCGAGCCATTCTCAAATGCGCCTCCACCAATCCCTCCATCGTTTGAAGCTCCACAAGCCGCTTCACTTGATCCTTCGCATCAAGCCATTTCATTTCTTCCACCACCACTACCTAGCCATGACAAAGATTGCTATCATTGTCAACATGTTGAAAGAATGATACATGAAGTACGAAGACCAATTTCATGTTCTATCATCTCCTCAACGTCGACGAGATTAAACCTAAACAAAACTTGAGCTAGAAGATTTTAGTGGTGTCCTAGCATCGTTTATTGTTTAGAAATTCCTAGTCATGTATTTTCTTAGTTTTTAGAGTCATGTATATCATAACTCTAGTTTTATTAATGAAATTACATGCTACTTGTTATATTCCTGAGCATATGATTACATTGTATTCATATCTCATTTTTCTGATAACATTACTTGTTATATCACCTTTGTGAAATTAATCAGCCTATACGGATCCTCGAATTGCCTAGACGGATCCCTACTAGGAGGGAACCGTGGATAATGTGAAAAAACTATTTTCTACTAACTTGGACCACATTTGCAGGAAATTGTGAATTATACTTGTTATCTAACCTTTGTTTTGTAGTTATTCAATTTACACATGAAGACTTTGATGTCCTAAAGCTAGGGGGAGCTTTATGTCAAAGCAATACATTGCAAATTACTTGCTATATTATGTTTACATTTCGTGGGGGAGCACATTCGTGACATCCACTTGCAAAATTGCAATCATCAAGGGGGAGCACATTCGTCACTTAGACGAAATCTTTTGCAAACTTACTTGCAAACAAACTAGATTAGTATCACTTTCTTGACGCCCTTACATAGGGATGGACTCGTCAAGGGGGAATAAAGACGAGATCCTTTCCCGTTACTTGCTCTCTATTTCTTTTTATTTCTTTCACATGTTTTTCTCAAAACAATGTGTGTTTCTTTCAAAGCTTTTTTTCACAAAAGTGGGAGAAGAAAGTAAACTACTATCAAACTTTAATTTAATTTTAGATTTTCCTTAAAATAATTTTATGTTTTGTCATCAACAAAAAAGGGGAGATTGTTAATACAAATAAGCCGTAAAAAATTTATTTATATTTTACGATCTTCTAATGTTTTGTCGATAACAAACGTAAAATCATGTTAACGAAACAAATAAAATACGGAAATGGTTTGAACTAATAGTTTCTAACATATTCACATTTTCACATAAAACACTAAAACAAGTATAAGTGATTTTATGATTTAATATGTACAACAACTAATGTTTACATATTTGGGTATAATATACATAACTAGTATGTAGTATATTGGGTAATATAAATGGGTAGAAACATAAGTATCACAACCCATTGGGCAAATACATTGAATGTAGTTGGGTACAACCCAAAGCCCATGACCCATGGAGCTTGACCCATAACCCATTGCATGACATCATGCTTATATCATACATGGATAATATCCATAACCCATGGATCAACCCATACCCAAGTGACCAAGTGCATTGCACTCAAAGATACATTGTATCTAGCTAAAGATCCATGGTTCAACCCATGACCCATGACCTATAACCAAAACACCCATGGGTAAAAGGAGCGCCCCACGGATCCCTAGTTTAACGCCACGATCCTGTGAAAGGAAATGTGGGATCCGGGGAACTGTAGAGTTTTTCTTCTATAAATAGTGAGCCATTTCTTCATTATTTCTTACCCCTTTCTAACGCACTTTCTCCCTGAGTTAAAAACTCACTAACCTTAGATCCAAGAGATCTATGTTTGTAGTTTTGTTTTTGTGTGATCTTTTAGGTTCCTCTTAAAGGCAAGATCATCACCTTTGAAGTCGAGCAAGCTCAAGACCATGAGTTGCCATGCTTCCTCATCATCAAGGCTACTGAAGTCTTCTTGTTGATGATTCCTTTCTTTCTTCAAAGAAGTGTAGTGTTGAAGTCATTAGTGAAAGATGTCTCAAGTGTCAAGACGAAGATATTAGTGAAGGGTATCTATCGTCTATAACATAAGCACGTGTGGTAGGTGCTTAGAAGTCAAGACAAAGAAGCATTAGTGAAAGGTGCTTAGAAGTCAAGACAAAGAAGCATTAGTGAAAGGTGCTTAGAAGTGAAGACACAAGACATTAGTGAAAGGTGTCTTGTAGATCTAGTCAAAGGCATTAGTGAAAGGTGCCTTAGATGTACATTCGATATGGTGTGTTTTGATGTACAAGATAGACTAGTATTAGATCCAAGGATATTGATATCCTTGATGATGTTGTAAAGGAGTAGATCTCCTTTGGGATTAGTCGTTGGTGTAGTGTGGTAATAGTTCCTCCATTGCAATGGAACTAGGTGCTTAGCCTAGTACCTAATAAAGGGTAGGCGACGTTGTGAAGGTGTAGTTCACCTTGGAGTGAAAGAACTAGGTACTTAGCCTAGTACCATATAAAGGGTAGGCGACGTTGTGTAGGTGTGGTTCACCTTGGAGTGAAAGAACCCGGTGGTTAGCCTAGCACCTAAAAAGGGTAAGCGACGTTGTGAAGGCTTCTCCAAGGAGATTGGTGTAGTGATTACGAACTCTCGAGTAGGTGACTTGGGGAGTGGAGTAGGGAAGGAAGGTGTCCTTGAAAGCAACCACTATAAATACTCTGCTTGTGGTTTTGTGCTTCTTACACTTATCTTTTCATTACGTATCTTTATATGCTTGTTTATCAACATCCAACACACACATCCAAATAGATTGACATAAGTCGATCTAAATAGATTAAAAGGAAGTTTTAATTGGCAAAACTATTCAACCCCCCTTCTAGTTTTCCACAATTTTCAAAGGAGTACGAGTTGATTAAAACAACTCTACTTAACAGTAAGGATGATGAGTCTCTTAGTGAAGTTTGTGCTGCTTTGTATAGTAAAGAACTGAAAAGGAAAGACAAGAAGATTACTTCAAGTGGAGATGCAGAGGTTATGCTAGTCAGAGGTCGTTCACTGAAGAAGGGCACCGATAAGAGATGGAGATCCAAGTCGAGGCAAAGACTAAACAAAGATGAATGCGCATTTTGTCTTTAAAAAGGTCATTGGAAGAGAGATTATCCAAAGTTGAAAACCAAGGACAATCATTACAAAAGGAAAGTTGTAGCGAGGCTTAATGACGCCAAGTGTAATGATAAAAGAATGAGATCTCTCACTTGCAACATCATCAACCAAGAACATTTTTATGATGTATGGCTATTCGACTGCGATATACATTATATTACACCACATAGAGAGTGGTTTAGTAATTTTGAAGAACATGAGGAAGTTATTTATACATCAAATGAAACTCCCTCACACCATAGGATGGTTCCGTTTGATTGCAAAATGAAGACTAACAATTGTGACCTTGAAAGGTGTTCGTTCTTTTCCAAAGTTGAAAAAGAATCTCATTTCTATTGGTACCTTAGAATTTAAAGGACTCGAAGTAAGAGCAAAGGATGGAGTTATGAAGATCATCTCTAGCGTACTTGTAGTGATGAAGGGTATTCATAAAATGAACAACACATATCATTAGAAGGGTAGAACAGTTATTGGAACTGTAGCAGCTGTTACCAACGATGATAGAAATTCAGAAGCTATGAAGCTATGGCATATGCTCTTAGGACATACAGGAGAAAAATCCTTGAATTTGCTCATAAAGCAAGGATCATTGAAAGAAGTGAGTTCTTGTAAGTTGGATCTCTGTGATCATTGCATCAACGGGAAGACGACAAGGGTAAATTTTATGACAACTATGCACAAGAAATAAGGTATTGATGTATGGGGTCCTGTAAAGACAAGCTCTTTAGGAGGGAGACACTACTATGTGACCTTTGTTAATGACTTCTCTCGAAGAGTTTGGGTGTACACGTTGAAGACAAAGGATGAAGTGCTAGGAGTGTTCATCAAGTTAAAAAAGATGATGGAAACTCATACTTGCAGAAAGATCAAACATCTCCGAACAGATAATGACGCAGAGTATAAAAATGATCAGCTCACAAAAATTTGTGAAGATGAAGGCATTGTCAAACACTTCACTGTTAGCCATACACCACAATAGAACGGGGTGGCATAACGCATGAACCGAACCTTGCTGGAGAAAGTTCGGTGTATGTTATCCAATGTTGGGCTGGATAAATAATTTTAGGTTGAAGCTGTGACGTATGCATGTCACCTCGTTAATCGTTTGCCATCTACTGCTATTGATGGGAAAATACTATTTGAGAAATGGTATGGAAAACTCGCTACATATTATGATTCCTTTCATGTGTTTGGTTCTTTTGCATATTATCATGTGAAGGAATCAAAGTTGGATTCTAGAGCAAAGAAAGCATTATTCATGGGGATTACCTCTGGAATTAAAGACTATCATTTATGGTGTCTGGAGACAAAGAAAATGATTTTTAGCAGGGATGTCACCTTTAATAAATCTACCATGTTGAAGAAGCTGAATGCTAAGCAGTTAAATGAAACTCTCAAAAAGGTGGAGTTTGAAAGAATAATTGTACCAGATGATATAAAAATAGTTGATGATTCTCCTGTGGTAGAAGGAGATTATGAATAAGAGAAGGTTCAAACTATAGAACCTCTACAGCAACAACATGAATTAATTTCTACTAGAAAAAAAATAAGGCATGATCGCCTTAATGATACGGTGGCTTTTGCATCTTTAATTGCAGCTAATGATGTTCCTACTATTTACTTCCTGCGGTTAAAGACTCGTGAGAACGAGAGTGGAGGATTGCCATGATCGAAGAAATGCGCCTCTTCTCGAAGAATAAAACATGGAGTTGACCAACCTCCCAAAATGGAAGAAGGCAGTTGGATGCAAATGGGTGTATGCAAAGAAAGAATGATTTCCTAGCCATGATGATGTTCGTTACAAAGCAAGATTGGTAGTTAAAGGCTATGCTCAGCAAGAGGGAATTGATTACAATGAAGTTTTCTCTCCAAAGGGTAAAGCATTCCTCTATTAGAATTTTGTTGGCTATGGTAGCATAGTTGGATTTGGAACTAGTTCAGATGGACGTGAAGACTACATTTTTACATGGATACTTAGTAGAGGAAAACTATATGGTTCAGCTAGAAGGATTCAGAGTTGCTGAAAAGAGCATGAAGTATGTAAGCTTCATAAATCGTTGTACGGATTGAAGCAATCCCCAAGGTAGTGGTACAAACGATTTGATAAGTTTATGATGGAGTTGAAGTACACAAGAAGCAAATACGACCATTGTGTTTATTTGAAAAATCTACAAGATGGGTCATTCATATATCTTCTTCTATATGTAGATGATATGTTGATATCTTCTCAAAGTTTAGACGAGATTGAAAAGTTAAAGACTCGGGTGAAAAGCGAATTTGAGATGAAGGATCTCGGTGAAGCAAATATGATTCTTGGCATGGAGATAGTCATAGACAGAAAATTAAGGAAGCTTTGTTTGACTCATAAACAATATCTGAGAAAGATTCTAAAGCGTTTTAGGTTCAACAAGCAAACAAATGAGTTAGTACTTCACTAGCTTCTCAATTTAAGATCAGTGTTGCTATGTCACCGAAAAATGATGCACAGAGGGCATATATGGAAAAAGTGCCTTATGTAAATGTTATCGGTATCTTAATGTACACTATGGTATGTACTAGACTAGATATTAATCATGTTGTTATGGTATGTACTAGACTTTACGTTATCCTTGCAAATCCAAAAATTTAACTTGCTATATCTCATTGATCGATCAAAAAGTAATTGAGTTAAATAAGCTTCGATTTTATCTTTAGCAATGGCATACCCTAGTACGATTGTAATAATGTACGTGTGTGCATCTAAAAGGTGTGCAAAGAAACTTAATTGGGTTGATGTGTATATGATGATTTTCTTTAATCAAGATTAATTAATATTTTGTCTTCACAATAATTCAAAAACTGAAGGACATTTTTTAAGATTTGTTCCATAGCGAGCATAAAAAAAACCAAGCACAATTATTTTCTTAAATCAAAGGAAAATATTTAATATTAATTCCGGTTCATTTTTCATTAAACTTTATTGGTTGCATACAACCAAAGTTTCCTCTAAGCAAGTTTGAAGGAAATAAGCTTCTTGAACTGGATCAACGGTTTGTGACACACCACTGCTTCATAAGTATGTGAAATGCCATGATCTGCTGCTACAATCGTCAACCTGTGCTCGAGCCCTGGAAGGTGTTGCCATGAGATCACTTTTTGAAACGTCAAATGATGATGATGGTCAAGATCATGATGGTCATGATCATGGTGGGAAGCAAGGTTGTGAGCTCTCACCGCGTATTCTCCTAACTCATGCAAGTAATGCTTTTCAGCATCCCATGTGCTGACTCCATTCAATGGGTCGTCATTGTGGCTGGTGGTCGTGGCAGACGCTCCAGAGAAGAGTAGTGCACCACAGAAGGCTAGTGTTATGAGGAGAATGGGTTGAGAGTTTTGAGCCATTTTGATTTGCTGTTAGAGAACTTATGTGGTAACCAATTTATAGGGACGAACAAGCTAGACTCTAGAATTAATGATTCACACATTACCATATTCCTAAGTCCTAACTATAACCAAGATGAATTCAAGGCAGTGAATAAATGTGGAGGTTAAGTACACGTCTCTTTCGATCTTAAGACAATCGTATTCAAATTGCATGTACTTAATATCGTTTGTGAATTGTGATGAGTACAGCGATTGAATCAATGTACAAAATCCTTTAAAAACGATTATTTAGTACTCATCATATTTACAGTAACAATATTTATCAACCTTGCAGATTCTCAATTTTATTATCTGTTCTGTTTAAAATATGCTAATTATTCCTGATCACTTCTAATTTTAGTATATCATTAGCTTATCGTGACTGAAAGAAAGGCTAAGTATTTATGACCACCGTGTTCTATTGTATTCCCAACTAAAACCTACATGAATTAAAGACGAGTAATTTTTATTTGCAGGTTATGCATATCTAGCTATTTGTGGATTGTGTTATGCGAGCAACTTATTCTATTGGGCAGACAAGGTTCAATTTTCTGAGTCTCAAAGAGTTTGCTTTGATGCAATCATTCAGACTACAGGATGGGTGATATAGAGGTTCTGAAACAAGTCGGGCTTTGATCCACCTCGTGAAAAATATTAAGGCACTTTCCAGCTGTTGACTGTTGGAATTCACATTGAAACATGGAGACTAAATTCCATATGGCTTGATTGGATTAATAATCCAAAAAAAATTCCTTGTAATTCAGCATGCTATGTAATTCTCTCGTTTTTTTTTCCCTGGATTCTCGCTAAGGCCTTCTAATTAATGAAATCAGCAGTTTAAATCAACATGCCTAGCTATTTACTGTCAAAATTAAGGCATCGCTTATGCATAAAATCTCAAACATAGAAGTCACACATATGTTCCTGATGCGTACTAATGATTAAAACAACGTGAAAATTCATCAACAACTCATCTTTAAGTGATCAAGTCTTTAATAGTCATTATATTCACCACCAAAACCATTTATCAATAGAGCAGAAAAAAATAGTTATCTGCATAATTAGGATAATGAGTTGGAAAAATCGGTAGAAAACTGCAGCATTGCTGTATTGTTAGACTAAAGATAGAAAATACAGCATTGCTTTCATGTAATACTATAAATAGAAATGTTTTTTCGTGACAACCTAAAAGAGTCTATAATTAGTCCAAGGTAGAAGCAATCACTTTTGAAAGTTGTGCTACATCACAGTGGCTCCTGTAGAAACTCCAACCAGAGCCGCAATATACTGTCAGTGGCTCACCGCCATGCATCCACCACTGGCTGTCACCGGCTCACCACGTACCATGCATCCACCACCGGCTGTCACTGGCTCACCGCCATGCATCCACCACCCCTAATCATCCTAAATGGCAGAACATAGTAAAGACTAAAGAGTTTGCTTTCCCGATACCACAAGATATTGTATATTATTAGCATAAGTTTAGGCGTGACAATAATTTCTCAAACTCATCATCACTAAGAAACTACTACTTAACTATAAAAATCACTTGCTACAAGTTTATCGACTATAATGTTTAGTAGCTACTTTAATTTGTAATAAAAAAAAAAGGTAGAAGTTCCATCACTTCTGATAGAATCATACCGTTTGCAGCCATATATAAACAATTAATATGAACCCGTTTGAAGTAATCAAGCGCCTATCAATGTCTATCACCATCTTCTTACTTTTCCTACTCGTATCCCCATCGTTTTCAGCCTTTGTTGCCCCCATCATAGAACATCAAGTTCAAACAACTAACACAATATTACACCCAAAAAGTCCACCTCGAAACTCCTCTAAAACCCACCGATTTACTACTGATCGGCGCCACGTTTACCATAGTTGACTGCACCCGAAACTACACCTCCACCACCTCACGCCCCATCCCATGCAACTCACCCCTTTGTCGCTCCCTCCAATCCAATCAATCAAGCACAACCAACTGTGATATCTCTACTAGGAACACAGTTGTTCCTGCTGGCGATTCTGGTGATGGTTTTGTAGTTTTACCTCATAACGAGTTAGCCCTGTTTGACTCACTCGCGTTACATACCACACACAAAAGTAACGCGGGTCAGCTCATTGTGTTCCCAGAGTTTGTTTTAACTTGTTCTGACAAGTCATCAAGATTATTACAAGTCCATGCTAAGAAAGAAGTTACCTGTTTAGCCGGTTTAGGGTTCTCTAAATATTCACTTCTAGCTAGTTAGCACTAGCTCATCAGTTTTGCTGTTTGCCTTTCGGGGTCACCTTCAGCTGCCGGTGTCGCGTTTTTTTTACCTAGTAAACCATACTATTTCTTGCCTGAAATTGATGAATCGGCTCACCTTAACTACACACTGTAGAAATCAGAGGGAATACTGAATATATAGTGATCAGATTCAATTAACTAAATACAGTTCAAAGACATTAAATAGAAAATGAAAACCTAACCCTGAGTGCAAGATGGGCCTAAACAAGTGGGTCGGGCCTATAGGCCTTAACTAACATTCCCCTCAAACTCAAAATGCTATATTGAAAGTTTGACAAGAAAACTGACAAATGTAGACAGCAAATACCGATACCAATACAAATACCTGTCAATACCGGATAAAACCAATCCTAAACACTAACAATCACGATCGATCCGAATTCAAACATGCTATATTAATTCAAAATTGAACAAACAAATAAATTCGAGCAAATTCCATTTTGCCGAAACACAACTGATCCAAGAAAACCTCGTGCCCCAAGTGAAATCAAATTCCTAGTACCCTGCTAATTAATTCTATCACATCCCACTAACTCAATTAACCAATCAAAATTAAGAAAATATGGTTTCTTTTACACAATCAAACGATTTTAAGCAACCATGTATTCGTGGCACCAAAAACAAATTTTATATCTTGCAAAGCAAATTAATTCCATGCAAACTGGTAACCAAACATCGGTACCGTATTTAAACAAATAAATTCAATCCGTCACTTTCTTATACTTATATGATTTTCCACGTGCATCGAGATCCAACCTTTCCCGTACCCTGCCCCGGCGGGATTGGGTTTGTTGTTATCGAGATCCAACCTTTCTAACCGACCACTAACATATATTTTGGCCAAATCAAACAAGTTTTTTTTTTTTTTTTATTTTACCCGAAGACAAAGTGTAACCTATCAAATTGACATACATAGGATTGATACACATACCTTTGATAGCTCTAATACCTGTAGAAATCAGATGGAATACTGAAAATATAATGATCAGATTCAGTTAACTAAATACAGTACAAAGACATTAAATAGAAAATTAAAACCTAACCCAAAGTGCAAGACGGGCCTAAACAAGTGGGTCGGGCCTATAGGCCATAACTAACACAGCTCTTTTCACATGTCCCGATCACCTGAAAAGGAAACACCAAAAAACTAGAAGATGCATATTTTGATAAAGTAAAATCAATCAACATTAACTCAAAACCGCTAAAGATAAACCAAAAACTCTTTAGTATTGATAAAAATGGTTCTTGTGGGACGAGGATCAGCACAAAGAATCCATACACAGTGTTAGAGACATCAATCTTCAACACCTTCATAGAAGCATTTACAAATGAATCAAAAAGCATGCACCTGAAACTATCTACACCGGCTAAGCCATTCAGCTTATGTTATGAAGCTGATAAATTGTTAGAAACCGATGTCGGGCCAAAGGTGTCGCAGTTTGATCTTCTCATGGAGAATGATGTGATTTGGCACGTTTTCGGGAAGAATTCAATGGTGAGGACTGTGGAGGAGGGTATGGTTTTATGGTTCTTAGCCGTTGTTGATGGTGGTGATCGCTCAATTTCGTCGATGGTAATTGGTGGACATCAACTGGAAGATAACTTGTTGCAATTTGATCCAGAGGCGGACCTATGCCTTGCATAGGTGGTGCCACCTTGGACGAAAAATTCTTTTAGAAGCGATATAGGATTTCTTTTTAGGACCTACCTTAGAAATTACTTGGGAACCTACCTTAGATATAGGATTTCTTTTTAGAAGCGATATAGGATTTCTTTGGATTGAATATTTCAAAAGTTAAAGTATGAAAACGTATAAAAAAGAGAAGTCCGGTCGGAGGTCGGAGATATCAGTCGGAGTTAGCAGGAAGACGAAGAAACACAGTAGGGTTAATTTTGTTTTTTGGATGTAGCAATTAAGATTAGTGTGGAAATAGTAATTCAAATTTTAAGATGAGAAAATTACCAAAAGAGGCCAATTTTTCAAGGGTGGTCCATTTTCTAGACACTTTTCTCATCTCTTTCCCAAAAGAGCCATGCTCAACTTCTCGACTCGACGTCTTTTGTGACACGTGTCCATACAGATACAGAGTTAGGTGAACATGCTTTAATTACTTTTTGGTTAAATGACAAATATACCCACATATATAAATACCCCTTTCATTTTCATCTCTCCCTCACATCAACCAAACACCCCTCACTTTCCGCCTCCACCTCCATGACATCCTTACTCCGCCTCCACCTCCACCTCACTTTCCGGCCACCCCACCACCATCAAAAACCCTCCCACCACCCAACCATAATCAAATACCACATATCTGGCAAATAAGGTGATTACCAAGGCAGAGATTTTCAACAGATCTGGTTTTTGATCTTGGAGCGTTAGATGGTTTGTGGATTTAAGACTCATACAAAAAGATGAGAGTAAATTGCAAAAATCGTCCCTAAACTTTGGCCAAATTGCATGTTTCGTCCCAAACCTTTGGAAAGTGCAAATATCGTCCCTGTGGGGAAACTTTGGGGCAGAAATCGTCCCTGGCCTAGATCAAATGACTAAAATACCTTTCTCTCTTTATTACTTTTAGGTTTCTTGCCATGCAAATGGTCCATGTGTTTCGCAGATTTTGCAAATTTAGTCCTTTTTTTAATTAACTATTAATATTAGTATTATTTTTTTTTCGCAGTTTTTTTTCGAGATGTTCGATTTTTTTACGTTTTGCCCGAGACGCTGTCTTTTTTCCCGATTTTCGCTTTTCGTCGATTCCCGATGCCCCGTTTTCGTCACGATTTTTACGCTGCCGATTTTTTACGCCGTTTTTACATTTTTCGTTTTGTTTCTTTTTACGTTTTGGTCCGATTTTTTTATGTTTTGGTCCGATTTTTACGTAAAAAATAGGAAAAAAACGTAAAAACGGTAAAACGTAAAAAATCGGACGAAAACGTAAAAAACGATTTAAAACATAAAAAACGAGCGGCTAAAACGAAACATCGCATCGAAAACGTGAAAAATAGGACGAAAACGCAAAAACGGACGCGAAAAACGGATGAAAACGTGAAAAAATGGACAAAACGTAAAAAAGAGACAAAACGTGAAAAAATCGACTAAACGTAAAAAATCGGACGAAAACGTAAAAATCGGACGAAAAGCGTTAAAAATCGGACGAAAACATAAAAATCGACGAAAACGTAAAAAACGGGGCCACGAAAACGTAAAAATCGGACGGAAAACGTAAAAATCGGATCGAAAACTTGAAAAAACTCAACGAAAACGTAAAAAACGGACGAAAACGAAAAAATCTACGGAAAACGTAAAAAAACGAACGAAACGTAAAAAATCGAACGAAAACGTAAAAATCTGACGCGTAAAAAGCTGACGAAAGCGTAAAAAAATTAATACTAATATTAATAGTTAATTAAAAAAAAAAGACTAAATTTGCAAAATCTAGCGAAACACAGGGACCATTTGCGCAAGAAACTGAAAAGTAATAAAGAGAGAAGGGTATTTTAGTCATTTGATCTAAGCCAGAGACGATTTCTGCCCCAAAGTTTCCCCACAGGGACGATATTTGCACTTTCCAAAGGTTTGGAACGAAACGTGCAATTTGGCCAAAGTTTAGGGACGATTTTTGCAATTTACTCAAAAGATGAAGATGATCTATACTTCTTAAAACCAATCACAGATCCGAAACCATGGTTTACATCTGCCGGTGATCTGCCATTGTCACCCTCCCACCCCCGTGGTTTACATCTAGGTGATCACCATTGTCACGTGATCCGAAACCGTCAAGTTGAACGCATCGTTTCGTAATTTCGGCTCGAGGTTTGCAGATCTTGAAATTGTTAATTGTTTTTGTTTATCTCTTGTGATGATTTCAAGGCATTTGTTGAGACTCCCCACGTGTATTGTTGATGTATTGTAAAATTTGTATCAATAATTTTTTTTTCTTTTATTGTTTTATATTCATAGATTGTCAACAATAGTTTGCTAATTTATGTGTGCATCAATTCACTGGTCTTGGGTACTACCGATAAGGTATAGATTAGCATCAATTCAATTTTTTTGGTCAATATTTTATGATTCTCATATACATCTATTTTCAGATCTGTGATGCGTGGTAAATTATTATTATTATTATTTTTTTTTTATAAATAAAATTGTGGTTAATTAAGTAAAGTTATGTTGGAGATGGATTTATTGAATGGGTGGATCGAGTAATGAAATAAGTAATCTTGTAAGTTTAGATAATTTTTGTGGTTGAGCAGTTGAGCGGTGGTGGTGGTGGTGGTTATGGACTAGTAAGGTGGTGAGCGGTGGTGGTCGAGCAGTTGAGCAATCGTAGTCGAGCAGTTGAGCAGCGGTGGTGGTGGTGGTGGATGGAGTTAGGTGAGGGTAGGTGGGATAATTAATAAAAAATTTAATAAAGGGTAAATTTGTCATTTAAGAAAAAGTAAAAAAGCATGTTTACCTAACTCTTGTACTTGTATGGACACGTGTCACAAAAGAGGTGGAGTCGAGCAGTTGAGCATGGCTCTTTTGAGAAAAAGATGAGAAAAGTGTCTAGAAAATGGACCACCTTTGAAAAATTTGCCTCTTTTGGTAATTTTTTTAAGATTACTTTTGTTTTGGAAATAGCAATGTTAGGTTGTGGTATAGTCTTTTTCTCTTTTAGAGCATGGGGTACGGTAGCTGATGGCTTGAGCTATTGCCAAAAACGCGAGTCTACGGCACGAGATACCATACCGCACTGGCCGGTACGGCCTCGGCGCCGTGGCCACCAAATTTCACGCTGGTCGGAATTCTTTTTTTTTTTTTTTGGATTTTCAAGTGGGTATTGTGTTTGTGAGTAAGGTTTTGTGTTTGTATTTATGTGTGTGAAAATGTTTATTATGTTTGTGTTGATAGTATTTATTTTTATTTTTGTTCTTTTAAAAGTTGCAAAAGGGCAAGAAGGAAGGAAGAAGACGTCCAAATCCACTCAACATTTATATATTTTTTATTTTATTTTTTCATTTTAAACATTATTGTTATACAAGTTTACATTATTTGCCTTGTTAATGTTTTTCTTGCACCATTAGTCCTCATTTTATTGTCATTTTATATACTTTTTTTATTTGATACTCTTTTAAGTTTATGTAATATGTTATATTAATGAATTTGAATTTTAGTTAAAAAAAAATGAAATAAAAACACCTACGGCACCAGAAAAGTGGTGTGATCGCTAGGGAGGAGTGTTTTGGTGACATAAGGAAATCTGGTGCCATGAAAAAAATATGCTGAGGTGGCACTACTTTTTTCACGGCACCACCTATGGTCAGACTGCCTATATCTGTGTTGTACTTTCACTTTATTGGTTAATATTTTATGTAGTACAGTAATTAAGTTTTTTATTTCACTCTGAGTTTCTTTAACTTGTCTTATACTTTTGGTATATTGTAGAGTAGCATGGTAATAAGTTGTAAACGAATATTTAAAGACTTCATTGACTTTTTATTAGTTGACAGTTACAAATATGTCGTCAGTAATTAAGGAAAAAAAAATTGAAACTTTGATTTACATTTTCTCAGTTCATAATGATCAGTATAATGCAATTTGTTTTAGTAAAAGATTCACATTTTAACATGTACGGTAATAGAATGGTACGCGACACGACACATTTTTTTCCTCTAGTTACTTATGTTATGTTTCACCCGACAAGACATAATATAACCCGACCCGTTTACCAGTTGACTTTTTGACCCGTTTGTTTGACGTCCCGACTAAGTAAAGGAACCACATTAAGTTTGGTGCTAGGTCCGCCACTGATTTGATCTAGGGAAAAAAAGATTGGGATTTAGTTCTTCCCTTTTGCAGCGTAAGACAATGTGTGCTAATTTCAATTTTGGCACTGATACTATAATTAAAAGTGTTTCACTAGCTTGTTTTTCTTTAATCCTAGATTATAGCTATATATACCAATAGTGTATTTCTGTTTCAACTTATATCTAATTATGCACGTAGTATTATCACAACAAAAAATGATGGACCTAGCGACGAAGCTTTTCTTGAGGACACAAAGTCGTCGGCGAAAACCGCTAAACGACACAAAACCATTGACTTAGACTTGAGAGCGTTGAATTTTTACAAATTGTTTCCCGAGGACACGTCCTCGGAAACAATATGGTCAAATTTGACTTCTTTTATCAAATGTTATTCAATGAATTTTTTGCGCGGTGAAATTTCCTGCCAAAGTTTCCCGAGGACATGTCCTCGGGGAATAGTTTGACCAAAACTTTGACCTTGATTAGTAGTAATTGCCATAGTTAGCAGTAATTAAACGATGTGGGTGACGTGTCACTAAGTTTTCCCGAGGACATGTCCTCAGGGAGCTATTTTAGAATCCTGCCAATTATTTAATTAACCCACCAATGCCACAACCCAACAAAATAAAGGTTTTGCCGAGGACATGTCCTCGAGGAAGAGTTGACTAAAGTTCTAACCTTGTTTAGCTGTAATTACCCGTGACTATACTCCGGTGGTGTTAAACCATAGATTCAGGCCAAGATAAAATAACAAAAATAACTTCTTTTTTTAGTATTTAAGTTTAATATAATAATTGTTATATCGCCAAAAGGAACGGTGTTAAACCAATGTCATGCCACTTGTCATTTTCGAAGTTTTAGGTGGTTTGGAAGCTTTCAAAACTGCTATTAATTTTTGTTACGCTGTCAAAATCGAGCTTAATTCATCTATTGTTGTTGCACTACGTTGCGCAGTGTTAAACCAACAAAGAAGTAAAATACATACGAATTACACTACAAATCAAAAAACGTTCAAATATTAAAGCGTACAAATTACATTATAGATCGATAAAAGTTAAACATTAAAACGTACGAATTATATTAAAAATTGATAAAAGTTTAAACATTAAAGCATACGAATTACTCCAAACCAAGTTTTTCCATGTAGTTATAAAGGTCATGAAGTAGTGCAGTTGAATAAAGTGTGTGGTTTTCGGGACGCATATAAATTTCTAGTGTTGCATCGAGTACCTTTATCTTTCTAGTCAAGAACTTGCAGCTTGAGCACTCTGCATTTCCAGGTCTTAGTGTTGAAAGTCCTGCAGAATAAGTTGGAGGTGTTGAAGGTCATGCAGAATAACTTAGAGGTATTGAAGCTCCATGAGAACCGGCCAGTAGAAGGAGTCGTTCCTCCTTCCATAAAAAAACCTTACATCTATAGTCGGTTGAACGAGGCTGTTAAAGAGTAAAGAAAATTGTTTTTAACAACTCAACAAATTATTTATATATTGCACAAATAAAAAAACATGTAATTATTCACCTTAGATAAAGGACATTCATATTATAGTTTACCACATGTGAGAGTTTGATGCGATTCTCGCAGAACTACATTTTGTCATCCACAAGGACAAGCAAAAGCTTCATATGGCACCATCTTCATAATGACAGTGTGTATGTTGGTGGTTGTAATGATAAGAGTGTGTAATGTGTTGGTGGTTGCGAGGATAAGAGAGTAATGTGTTTGTGAGGATAAAAGCATATATGCCTTTATGGTAAAGAAAAATAAAGCTTTTGGAGGGAACTTTTGACGTAAGAATTGTGAGGATAAGAGTGGACTAGGTTTTGGTGTACATAAAGTGGTCGGAACTTTTGGCGCCAAGTTTTTGTATAAAAATATCATGTATATCGATATCATCTTGACTCATCCATTTAACATCTCATATATAACGATATCATCTTGACTCATCCATTTAACATTTCATGTAAAATGATATCATCTCGACTCATCCTTTTAACATCTCATGTACAACGATATCATCGTAACTCATCCGTTTAACATCTCATGTATAACGATATCATCTCGAATCATCTGTTTAACATCTCATGTATAACGATATCATCTTGACTCATCCATTTAACATGTCTTGTATAACGATATTAGGGTTCTGTATATGATCAATGGAAAGATGTACTATCTGACAAACGATGAACTCAATGCTCACATGGAGAAAGAGGAAGCAATGAAGAAGGTTGTTGAAGAAGCAAAGTGCTTGCATTGACAAAGACTGAAGTGATTAAGATTGTTCAAGAAGATGCTGAGAAACTTGGAATAGATCCAAAGAAAGTCATCAGTGACAAAGTTGGGGAAAAGTTCAAAAAGGCTCATGATGCAAAAATTAAAGCTCTCATGAAAGAGCACACTGAGAAAGTCAAAAGGATGGCTGAGATGAAAAAGAAAAGAATTGAGCAGTACATGTAGACCACGACCAACAGACTAAAGCCAGAGCTAATCACTGATATAAAGATTCAACCCAAAACCAAGCTTGTTGTAATCAATGTCTACAGAGGAATCGACAAAAGAAACTTTGAAGTCCATGATCCCTTCAAGTTTTCAAATTTTTGAATCACTGAGTTGGCTGAATTAGGTCCAATCATTAAGAAAAAGAACATCATAGTTAAAGACCTGATGACATCACTGAGCAAGAGATATGAAAGACTGAAGAAACTCCTGAAGAACTTGGAATTCAGTCTACTCTTCCTGGTCCGGCATCACAACAAGCTCCAGCTCAGTCCTCAGAAAGAAAGAGGAAGCATATTGAACTGGAACCAGAAATCAAAGTCCCTAGATTAGAATGCAACAGAAGTCTTCCTGAGGGTGTTCCCTTTGAAAACAACATGGTCATTGAAGAGGCGTGGAATTTTCTTTGTTTATTACTTTGGTGATCAAGCTTTTCAGATGTGGAGTGACATCGACAAGGCTGGGATTGAAGCTTTTGTAACATATCTGGTGATGGCTTCCCAGGTCAAAACCCCTAAAAATGCAAGATTCAGTCTGGACCTAAGGAAGAATATTGTTGATCACTCTGACCAAGAAAAGCTCAAATCTAATAAGGTGAAACTAGAAGCTTTGGGATAATATATGGATTGAGTGTCTCTGTTCTACTCACTATCTTTTGTAGTAACTAATAGGACCTATGTAATCGATGAATAAATGATGTTTTATGTTTAACAGTGTTCCTTAGTTGCTTTAGAGTATTTTCAGTGTAAGAAGAAGACCTTTGCTCACTTACATTGAACAAAAACAGTTAATCTATGTTTATATCCAAATAGGGGAGACTGTTGGGTCCATTCAGTACCCAAGTATCCTTAAACTAGGATTTGAATAGAAAATAACCTAAGTGTTGAATAACCGTGAACATCTATTAAGTCACTTAGTGTACAGTCACTCAGTGAGTCACCTTCAAAGAAACTCAGGACAAGCCTAAAAAGAAATACTTTCCATTCAGTGAGGCGGGACTCAGTGAATGATACCTGAGCCAAAGAAGAAGGTGATGGGTTCAGGGAGTGATGACAATAACTTACTAAACCCCGTCTCTTCAACAACTATGAAAAATGAAGACTTAGAGACTGAAGACTAAAGAATAAAGTAAAGACGGGATAAGTTTAAAGCGAATAAGGGGGATTCCTTATCAAGCAAAGGTCAAACTTATCCTGAATGGATAAAGATCAAAGCAGTATCATCACTGTTATTCAGAAAGCAAAGTTGTCCCATACTCAAAGTAGTATATTGTAACAGAGATAAAATACGCATGTATTTTTTTCGAAACTAGCATATGTCATCTTTGTCTTCATTATAACGGTTGTCCAAATATTTGCGTATAAATAGGATCATAAGGTGGAGTAAAAGGTTGGCAAGGTTTTGCACTTAATGCTTAGACATTGATAACATCAAATAGACTTGACTTTTTAGTGTCAATTTCTCCCGATTATGCTCATATTTTATGTCATTTATTTGAATTTACGCTTGTATTACTTTATGTTTGACTTCCAGGTAAATTATGAGCATTAGAGCTTAGAGACGCGGATTTGGAGATTTTCCTAAGGGTTATGATTGTATGCTACTTGTGAAGAAGTTACGGCGTAACTCATGCTCTCACATTACGACGTAGCTAGTGTTTTATCTCGGTTTGCCTACTCTACTGCAGTTACGACGTAACTCTCAACTAAGGTTAAGCCGTAATCAGCTAGGTCATGAAGCATTTCGCGCCTCCATCAACTACACCGTAATTCCTCTCAAGCATTACGGTATAACTACATTTAGTTAAGAAGTTACGGCGTAACCCACATCTACTATACGGCGGAGCTGCTAACTATGGCGTAACCTTTCCTTATTGTTACGCCGTAGTCTACTTAACGAGAGTTATGTTTTGCAGATAATTAAGTTACGGTGTAACTCTCAACTTAAGTTACGTCGTAACTATGATCGTGCCTATAAATACAAGCCCTAAATTCTGCATTTCACATCATTCACTCACAACTCAAAGGCAGAGAACGTGAAGAGGGTTACAAAGGCAGATCATACGGAGCATACAGAGCCATCTCCAAGGGAGGAATCACACCATATCGATAAGCTTTAGCGATCATTTCTATCTTTTACTTTAATTTATGTCTTTCATTAAGTTAAACATTGAATTTATTGTATCTTTTAATATGATCGGCTAAGCACCTTTGGTGCTAGCCTAGTTATGATTCCTTAAATGTATTGTTTATGTTTTCATGCTTCTATATAATTGTTTCTAGTGTATGCAAGCATAGTTCGATGGTAGTTACCTTAGCTTCGGTAGTTTTGAAATGCGTTCGTATCTAGTTGCTTAGGAGAATTGACCAACTGACCCTAAGTAGGTAGATAGAGTTGGGAAGAATTGACCAACTGATGACCCTTCCTCTCTTGTGTGAACTGACCAAATGATCACCGTTCGTATGGACGAACTTAAGAAGTTATGGATGAGTGTCTAAGATGCTAGCGCCCGGGCACTCATTATTTCGAATCTTGCATGTAGGGTATTTAATGACTTGGCTTAGGTAACATAAGACCCTTGACTCCCCAAAGGGTTGGCCTTTGACGTGGGGTAGGAGCCTTTGTTGATAGGTTAGGACGAATTCACCAAATGTTGTCCTAGCGACTTAAACCCCCACTTGAATCAATTGGAAGTAATTTAGAAAACATAGACATTACATGATAGGATAATTAATTAGGTTAGCACACTTTCTCTCCATTGATCACAACTTAAATTTACTTTGCAAATTTTATTTCTTGTTTTTAGTTTAATTAATCATTTTAACCTCAAAACTAGTTTAAAACAAGTGACACTTAGACTTAATAGGATCCTCATCTACATAGCTGTTGGAAACGACCTCGGCTTTACTACCTTCTATACTACGCACGACCGGGTTCACTGCTCTCTAGTGCATTAGGTAGACCTTAGGTAGACGAGAACTATAAATATTAAATCATGGTCAGCAATCCTGCCTTAGAATTCTGGCGCCGCTGCCGAGGAGCTATATTTGGATTATTTGTTAAGTCTTTTATTTTTGCTTTTGTTTATTTAATTTTTTTGTTCTCACGATCTTCTTTAATTTTCAGGTACCATCGCAATTCTGTACATTGATAACCTCACTCTCGAGGAGTATCTTACTATGACTCGAGATTAACAAGGGCCAGGGCTCGTTAGGCCGGCTATTGGAGCAGGGGTCCGTTTCTAGATCAAGGACCAGTTTATGAGGGAGCTACGTGCTAACCCTTTTTCCGGAAATAAAGACAAAGATGCTTACGAGCATGTTGAAAATGTTTTGTACATCGCAAGCCTCTTCAACATACTAGGTGTTTCTCATGATGCGGTTATGCTTCGGGTTTTCCCTATGACACTTACAGAGTTGGCTAGACGATGGGTTGATAGACTTTCTGGTGGAACCATTGACACGTGGAATCTTCTCAAAAGGGCTTTCATTCAAAGATTTTTCCCTCCTTCAAAAACGGCAAAACAATTAGAAGAAATCCACAATTTTAGACAAAAAGATGGCGAAACGTTATACCAAGCTTGGGATCGGTATAATGACCTCTTATACATGCAAATGCCCTACTCATGACCTCAATAATCAACAAAAGGTCAGCATTTTCTACAAGGGTATTGGGGTTGCTACAAGGAAAATGCTCGATTCTCAGGGGCCGATTCCTGGAATGACTCCTACACTTGCTTTGGAAGCTATACAAAATATGGCCACCCTTTCTCAAAAGTGGCATGAAGGAGGAAGCCATCGAAGATTAGGCGGAAGTTTTGATGGTATTGCCGCCATTACCAACAAACTTGAAACTCTTGGTCGTGACATGGTAAAGCTCAAAGAAAGTGTGCACGCTATTCAAGTTGGACGCGAAACTTATGGTAGAGGTCATCTCACTAAAAATTGCCCTCTTAATAATGAAGATAGCAAAATCGAAGAGGTCAAGTATGGTGAAGCTAATAGGCCGTTTCATGGGTCTAATGGAAATGGATATCGTGGAGGACCATCATGGTATTACAATCGTGGGCATTTTGATAGACGGTCTAATATCGAAGACATCATCAACAAATATCTTGAGGTCTCGGCCCAAAGACAAAAGGAACAGGACGAGTGGTTAAAAAGCTTCCAATAAAATACGAATAAAAGCCTCTCTAGCCATGACCTATCTTTAAAAAACCTAGAGGCAATGGTGGAAAAACTCAGTGAAGAGATGAAGAGAAGTAATGCTGAACCTGATGGAATTAAACCTATGGTGGTTTGCAAGGCCATCTATTCTGAAAAAGAGGGAAATGCACCAACCGATGATTTCCATACCTCTCTTGTTAAATTGGAATCGACGTTCGGATCTGACAACAGTCACGAGTTATGCTGTAACTCGTGTGATGCGTTAAGGCATAAACATGAACCAGAGGTCGAGCCAAGGTTGGAAAATGAAATACCTAGCCAACTACCGAATAAGGAGGTTTTCACGGATAACTTCGTTTTTCCATGTTCTTTCGGTAATCATGATCTTTCAGCATTAGCCGCTCTTGGGTCTAGTGTGAATGTCATGCCGCTCTCAATATTTCTAAGACTTAGATTAACTAATCTTTGGAAAACAAGAATGCTAATTAAGATGGCCAATATGACTAAGGCGACCCCTATTGGAATTGCAGGAAGTGTGTTGGTTACAATCGATAAGTTTCTCTTTCCGTCCGACTTCGTAGTTATTGACATGGCGAACACCCCAAGAGAACATTTAATTCTTGGAAGACCTTTCCTTGCTTCCTTGCGCACCCGTATCAAGGTTTTTGAAAAGGAACTTTCTCTGGGATACAGTCATGATAGAGTGGTGTTTAGGATGGATAAAACTTTGTGTCAGGAGCCTGATGAAGTAATAAGCTCAAGCATGGCAGATGAAGTTACTGAAGAAGAGCCAGCAAATTTTTCTGATAATACTAACGATAATTTTCCCCCTTCATATTTTGGTCATTTGCAGGATACTGAGTCAAGAGATGAGGACGATAGCGATAAATCTTCTCGGGAGGAAGATGACGAAGCTCAGATTTCACCTAGGGTGTCAGAAAAAAGTGGTGTTACTGTAGTTACGGGAAAGCTTCATTGTTGTACTCCTATCACTTCTATAATATAGGGTTCAAAGTTAACTTTGCCAACGTGTTCCCCGTTTCTCAATCACTGCAATGGTGGTGGCCAATTCTTTGTAAAGCGAATGAAAAAAAGAGGCAAGTGTATGGTGGTGTTTCGAAGATGAGAAAATAATTAAGGAAATTTGGTACTGGGAGCACCATATTATGGCTGATTGGTTTGAAAATGTAGGTTGGACTATCCATTTCTGTGTACCAGCAATTATGATGTCTGGAGGAACCACTCAAGCATGGCCTACGTGTGATCCTCGTCTTAAGGTTTGCAATGGAGGAGAATTCCCTGATCCCGACTGGCTCAAACGTAAGGAGTGGGCGTGTTTTAATGAAGAAAAGAGAAAGGAAGTCAACTACAAAGGGATTTCGTTTGAGAAAGTAAAATTTGGGGCCATTAAGTTAAAATGGGATGTCGAGTATAAATTTCGTTATGAATGGGCCAAATCTAATTTTCTGCAAGAAACTCGATATTGCATGACTCCTTATATTCTTTCATCTGTTTGGGACCAGCCTTCCTCCGGTAAAAGATCAACTAAGGATGGCCAAGTTCGAAGGCCCCCATAAAACCCCATGGCTGAGTCTAACTTAAAGACTCGGTAATAAAGAAAAGTGCTCTTTTGGGAGACAACCAGAATTATCCCTTTAATTTCTGTTTCTTTTTTATTTGTTGGGTTTTGTGTTTTTAACATTTTTGTAGGAATTGAAGACGAATTCATGGCGATTAAAATAGGGACTTGTTATGTCCTGTTATAAAGTTAAAGAGTGTCAAGCTAAGAAGAACAAACCTCCAAGCAAGCAAGAAAGAAGAAATCAAATGATGAGATTTATCAAGCACATGGAGATGAAAACTGTAAACCTTAGGAACTGATCCTATGAGAAGATCGAGGAGCTTTACAACACTTGAAAAAGAAGGTTTGAGTTTATTCCCATGAATTCTGAAAGAGAAGATGAGATGATAAGGAACAGACTTAAGAGAAAAGAAGTTGTGCAGGTGGAGTCTAGTTCAAAGAAACAAAAAGTAGATGATGAGGTGAAGGAGGAAGAAAGATTGGGTCAGTACCTTAAGGAGTGTGATAAACCTGAAGAGCCTATCAATCCTACACCAGTAAGATCTATACATCCCATAGTAGACTGGAAGATTGTCATAGAGAATGAAAGAGACATTATTGAGATTACTAGAAAAGATGGATGGAAAAGTACATACTTTAACTTTGGGTGTTTGTTGTTCTCTCTGACTAAGGTTGATTTGGAACAACTGTGGGAGGTTATGGATTTTAGATGTGGAAAGTTTGGACCAACAGGAACATTATCTAAGTTTATGTGGACAGCCTTGAAGAATATGCTTCAACCTAATCCAAAAGATAAATTTTGAGAAGACTGTGAGGTTGAAGAATGGATGCTATATCAGCCTTGTAGAGTACATGCTGTTAAGACTCTACATGAGAAGATATTTATGTTGATTGATAAGGACTACCCACTAACCAAGAATGTATCAAGAAAAATGTTGGAAGCTAAGCTTGCTCTGCAGGGTACTAAACGTACAAATCCTATGGTTAATCTACTGCTATTGAAAATTGAGAAGATTGTTGATTTAGAAGGTCCTCTAGCTATCAAAGGCAAGCCTCAAGGAAGATTGAAAAGAAAACCAAATAGATCAAAGGTTGTTGATGAAGAGTCTGGATCTGACAAGGAGAAAGAAGAGGTTGCTGGGTGTTTGGATAAATCCTCCAAGTAAGAGATTTAGGGCTTTAAGGAAACTTGATGACTTTGGTAGTAAATATCAATTTTAGGGGAGGATTGTTGGGTTTTAGGTTCTGCTGAAAGGAATTATTCTAAGTATGGAACCACAGCCAGCACAAATGAAACCATTGCTAGAAGGATTGGAACCACTGCTCAAGATACACCACGGCTAGTAGAAGTGTAATACCACTGCTAATGTAACGAAGCACTTCTAGTTTGTTTAAGTCGGTTTAAATTTTAATATTCTAGAATATCTAGAGTAGGTCGTATTGTATGAAAAGTGTAGTTATCTTGTAGGATACGTAATTTATATTGTAAAGGACTCCTTAGCCTATCAAAGGAGGTCCTAGGTTAGAGTTAAATATACGTATTGGCTATATCTAAGAGTCGATACACTTCAAGGTTGTAAAACCCTAATACTATTCAGAGTATTTGTATAATAATATATTGAGGTGTTAAGTGATAATCATTGTTATTCTTCTTAAGGTTAAACATTAAATTCCGTGTAGTGTTTAACAGGTTATATTGTTTAAGTCATCTTCTATATTAGATCATTTGCTCAACTGGGATCAACAATATATGATAACATCAAATAGACCTGACATTTTAGTGTCAATTAACCACGATTATGCTCATATTTTATGTCATGTATTTGGATTTACGCTTGTTTTCCTTTATATTTCACTTCCACGTAAATTATGAGCATTGGAGCATAGAGACGCAGATTTGGAGATTTTCCTAAGGGTTTTATGATAGTATGCTACTTATGAAGAACTACGGCGTAACTCATGCTCTCACATTACGCCGTAGCTAGTGTTTTATCTCGGTTTTCCTACTCAACTGCAGTTGCGGCGTAACTCTCAACTAAGGTTACGCCGTAATCATCTAGGTCATGAAGCATTTCGCGCCTCCATCAACTATGCCGTAATTCGTCTCAAGCATTACAACATAACTACATTTAGTTAAGAGGTTACGGCGTAACCCACATCTACTATACGGCAGAGTTGCTAACTACGGCGTAACCCTTCCCCATTGTTACGCCGTAGTCTACTTAACGGGAGTTATGTTTTGAAGATAATTAAGTTACGGCGTAACTCTCAACTCAAGTTACGCCGTAACTATGATAGTGCCTATAAATACAAGCCCTAAATTATGCATTTCACATCATTCACTCACAACTCAAAGGCAAAGAACGTGAAGAGGGTTCCAATGGTAGATCATACGGAGCCATCTCCAAGGGAGGAATCACACCATATCGATAAGCATTAACGATCATATCTATCTTTTACTTTAATTCATGTCTTTCATTAAATTAAACATTGAATTTATTGTATCTTTTAATATGATCGGCTAAGCACCTTTAGTGCTACCCTAGTTACGATTCCTTGAATGTATTTTTTAGGTTTTCATGTTTCAATATAATTGTTTCTAGTGGATGCATGCATAGTTCGATGGTAGTTACCCTAGGTTCAGTAGTTTTGAAATGCGTTCGTATCTAGTTGCTTAGGAGAATTGACCAACTGACCCTAAGTAGGTAGATATAGTTGGGAAGGGTAAGAATTGACCAACTGACGACCCTTACTCTCTTGTGCGAACTGACCAAATGATCACCGTTCGTATGGACGAACTTAAGAAGTTAGGGATGAGTGCCTAAGATGCTAGCGCTTGGGCACTCATTATTTCGAATCTTGCATGTAGGGTACTTAATGACTTAGCATCGGTGACTTAAGACCCTCGACTCCCCAAAGGGTTGGCCTTTGACGTCGGGTAGGAGCCTTTGTTGATAGGTTAGGACGAATTGACCAAATGTTTTCCTAGCGACTTAAACCCCTACTTGAATCAATTGGAAGTAATTTAGAAAACATAGAAATTACATGATAAGATAATTAATTAGGTTAGCATAATTTTTCTCCATTGATCACAACTTAAATTTACTTTACGAATTTTATTTCTTGTCTTTAGTTTAATTAACCATTTCAACCTCAAAGCAGTTTAAAACAAGTGACACTTAGACTTAATAGGATCCTCATCTACATAGCTCTTGGCAACGACCTCGGCTTTACCACCTTCTATACTACGCACGATCGGGTTCACAGCTCGTTAGTGCATTAGGTAGACCTTAGGTAGACGACAACTATAAATATTAAATCCTGGTCGGAAGTCCTGCATCAGACATTCACAAACTCATGTACTCCTCCAAAGACAACTACGTCCCTAAGATTAGCTCAGTTGGTTAGCATAGTTGTACTTAAGCTTAGCTTAAGTTTAGAGAGAAGATTATCATACTTGTTATTTCAATCCCAATTGTTGTTCCGCAAATACTTGGGTATAATTCTTTGTTAATTGCAAATAGAATTAAACGTCAAAAAACCTTTGTGTGTATTTTACTTTACATTTTTATTCTCTTATTATCCAACCACATCACTACATCACTTAAGCATGGAACACGGAAAGACTAACTCTTTGGTTAAACTAGTCATGTAAAGGGGAACAACACAACTTTTCTTCATTTTCGTTTAAGTTTCTTCTCATTTCCACATCTTTTCGCTCAAATACTCAAATGAGTCCTATTATTCAAATAGGAATCCATTAAGTACTAATTCTTATAAAAATATAAAAATAATGAACAAATAACAAAAAATATTAATAGCAAAAACTATACATTATTTGATATTATCAAATACCTTGAGATCAGCCATTTCATCATCAACAAATCAAAAGAGACTTCTTCTTCATCCCATTCATTTATTTTAGCCACTAAACCCTTGTTTTTGGATTGTGATGATTGTGAGGGTTGTGATTTGATGCACTGGCATCAAGAAGAGCAATTTTGGCTTTTTCTTACTTATACTTAGCTACACAATCATTTTTAACTCTTGGTTCATTTTGATCTTTTTGAAAGGTTTGAACTAAGTTAACCAGTTTGGGTTGGAATTTTAAGGTGTTTGAGGATGGATATGAAGGTGAGGATGATTTTGATAAACAATCTTTAGCAAAATGATTAGTTTTACCATATTTAAAGCATTTAGTTTTGTCAAAATATTTTGTTCCTTTGAACTTGGTTAAGTTTCTTTTTATAAATCTTTTGGAGTTGGCTAGTAAAGCCCTCTCATGAGATTCCTTGTGCAAGTCATTCATATATTCCTGACTTAGTCTTTCATCCTCTTCATCATCCAAGGTGTCTTGAAAATCTTGAACAACAAGATTTAAAATAAAGCAGTTGATATGGGTGATGAGGTCACGACTTTCTTATTTTTAGGATACATTTAGCCATCAGATTTTCTTCATAAACATATCTTCCATAAAGCTTGCCTGCAAGTGGCTTCAAACACTCGCTAAGCCCATATTGAATAGGGCGTGTAAGTCAACTATCTGTCTCCAGCTAAGTCACGATTCTTGACATTATTAGCATTTCTTAACCCTTGGTTAAAGTTTAGGCACTTTTGTGGAAGACTATTTAAAATCCTATGTTAATTTCATGATTTGAAAATTTAACATCCTCATTCTTAAGTTCCTTCATAAGGGCTTTGTATCTTTCATAGGTTTGAGAGATACTTTCATCATCCTTAGATTTGAAAGTATTATATTCAAGTTTAAGTTCATGACCCTGTTTTCCTTCATATTTGAAGGACCTTTAAAGTTATGAGTCAAGCAGTCCATACTTATTTGGTTGTAGGACAGCCAATGACTGATTCCTTTATATCATCTGGTAGACATGATACAATCATACTTTTAAGGTGTGGTCATGATTGACCTCCCTCCTCTCATTATTAGACCATTGAGCCTCAGTTTTGTAGGGTCCTTTCGTGGTCTTGGGCTTGTATGGACCTACCTTACAAAATTTGATGATATATGGTTCCATGCCAACAAGATAACACAACAATTTATTTCTCTACTTTGTAAACTTTCCAACTTCTAGTTTAGGGCAGTAGATGAAAAACTACCTCCCTTTGGATCTACAAGTTGGGGTACATCATCAGGCATGATAGGATCTTGATTTTAAAAACTTTTAGAACAGTTTATAAAAGAGTTTTATAAATCAAATAGGTCTGATACCACTTGGTGTTCCCTTTTACTTGG
The DNA here is from genome assembly GCA_910596185.1 of Chrysanthemum makinoi. NCBI lineage: Eukaryota > Viridiplantae > Streptophyta > Magnoliopsida > Asterales > Asteraceae > Chrysanthemum > Chrysanthemum makinoi. The sequence continues at coordinate 147,508,312 of OU343217.1, read as the reverse complement.
TTACAATATATTAACACAGTTAAACTAACCAACTTTCATGTCTTAATAATGTAAGTTTAAACTTCAACAAGATATATAAACGAATGAGTAAACACAATGATATTTTCAACATTTAAATTCTTATTAGAAGTGAATTACTTAAGAATGTTTTCGGAATGACAATCTAAGTTGAATGACAATATTTGGTGATCTCATCACTAAATTTAAACATAAACCAAAGTGAACTTTTAAGTAAGAACTATGCTTAACCAATTGAATGCTCAAGGATTATATTCTATTTGGAGGATATGCTCTCTTGAAAGTGTATCAATTTTATTGCAAGAGATGAGCATTTACTCCTTTACAACATTCTCTTTTATAGGAAATGATCGAGGTTGATAATCGTGGGGTAATAGCGACGTGTCGAGCATTCAACTGTGTAGTACAAGATACATTAAATGCTTCTGTTCTTGGAACATGTCCAACCATACTTTAAGAACATTGTTGACATCTGTTTGCCTTTTTTTACTAACTCTTATACTTTCTTGACTTTTGTTGATAAGTGATTTTCGCTTATCTTCCCAATAAAGTTCCTTCCTTTTATGTTTCAATAGCTTAAATAACCTTTTAGAATGTCCAAGTTCAAAATGTATTGCGTTGAGGAGATCTTCAGGGAGTCAGTGAGTTATCGTCATCACTCAATAACTTCATCTTCTTCTTCTTGGTTCAGGGAATTCACTTACTGAGTTACGCCTCAGGAAGGGTCGAGTATTTCTTTAGACTCTAAAGATGACTCCATGAATGGTTCTTTCCATTCAGGACTTTGTTTACATTTACAGTATTTTGTACTCAAATTCTAGATGAAGATTAGTGGGCATTGAGTTGGCCTAACAAGTACAAAGAGTTTCTTTGGTATCACCTTTAAAGTTTTAAACCCTCTTATAGCTAGGAATAACAATAAGATAATGTACAACAATTGATTACTGAGTTTTGTATCTGCTAATTTCTACAACACTTTTACACATAACATTTGATTCCTTCTTGTGCAGGTTAGTAAGGTCTTTGATTCAGCCCAACTATTCGTGTGACGCATTCCTAGTTGTCCAAATACCACACAATATTCCAAAGGCAACCTTCTTCAACACACGTGGTCTCTACTATTTCTTACTAAGAGTTGACCTATCCAACCACCTTAGCTATACTCCACTCATCACTATAGAAATCAAGAGAATACTAAAAAACTGTATTATCATATTCAACTATGACTAAAACATTACAATAAATTAAATAGAAAAGACACAAAAAAACCCTAGATATTAAATGGGCCTAAACAAGTGGGTCAGGCCTATAAGCTTTTATCTAACATCCCCTCTCAAACTCGCAATGCTACATTGGGAGTTTGATAAAAAAAAACTCCGAAATCAGTCAGACACAACTGCAGATTCAGCGGCAGAGAGATCCGAATAGAGGTAAACAAAGAGTAGATCCAGGTAGACAACACCAGACAGATACATATTCAACGACAGAGAGATCCGAATAGAGGTAGACGAAGAGCAAAATCAGACATATACAAATTCAACAGAGAGGTCCGAACATAGGTAGATGAAGAGCAGAAGAATACATATACAAATTCAGCAGAGAGGTCCGAACAGAGGTAGACGAAGAGCAGAACCAGACACGAGATTCAGACAAACAGTAGATGGCAGATGTGTAACCAAGTGGAATTAGAACCAAAAAAATCCAGGTGAAATCAGATGCAGAACCATGACGTAACCAGATGACTAATGACAATCCATTACAACATGATGCAAGTACTAAATACCAACATCAATACCAATATCTATTATAACCCAAACAAACATAACCGTGCTTACCAATTACCAATACCGATTCCAATACTAATACCAATACCAAATTAATACCTATATTCAAACATTGAACAAGCAGCTGCGAGATCTGTATGACCCGAACGTACAAGCAATGACCATATTCTATTTACTTGTCACCGTCCCTCTAACGAACAAACAATGGCCATATTCCGTTTATTGCCACTAAACCGAAAATAAACAGTTCCACAAATAACATTGAATCTTAACAATAGATCAATCCAAAGTAACAAAATTAATATTCAAATAAGTAAACTAAATGAATTTATTCCATCGAAGAATATAATTGAACTAAACCAATAATCAATCTCTTATGCACCTAATTGAATTTCATCAACATGACCACTATTTTGTTCTACCAATCAATAATTATTACTAATCCCAAATTGAAATTCAAACATACATATGAATTGCTTCTAAAGTCTAAACAAAACACATCAAAGACTTAGAAAAACCAACCAAACATATTCCAATTTAAATAGAAAATGATCTACCACAAAACGAATGATCGAACTTTTTTTTTTCTTCTTCTTCATATTTGACCTAGCTCTTGATACCATGTAGAAATCAAGGGAATACTGAAAACTGTATTATCAGATTCAACTATGACTAAAACATTATAATACATTAAATAGAAAAGACACAAACAAAACCCTAAATATTAAACGGGCCTAAACAAGTGGGTCGGGCCTATCGGTCATTATTATCTAACAATCACAACCCTACTAGATTCATCATAATAACCTACTTCAACTACCCTTCACCGAATACTTCATAGGACTTACATCCATCAAGATTGATGGCAAACGGGTCGATAACAATCCGTCCCTTTTAACAATCAACAACAATGGCAATGGAGGGACAATACTAAGCACCATCACACTTTACACACCTTAATCTACATGTTGGATCGTAAACTTGATTTAGTCCAATAAAAATTGAACTATCCATAAAATCCCGATCCTATGATGAAGAAGCTTCTAGAATGATGAAGAATGATCCTAAAAATATCCATAGATGTGTCTAGAATACTGTAGCAAGGTGTGATATAAATATCTAGTGTGAATTATCTAGAATTAGGTGTAGATAAGTATGATAATGTGTTAACAATAATCTAGATGATGTAATAATGTCCATGGAATATCCCAAGTCTAGAACATTCCATGAACTAGTATAAATATGAGATGGTGTAAGTATTGTAAGGATGTAGCAAAAGCTTAAGCAATAAAGTAATATTGTAAAATTCTCTAAGTGTTCCTCTCTTCATTAAGTATAAGCCTAAAAGGCCCTCGTGTTTCCAACAAATTTGTATAAGAGCTAGAAGATCAAGATGTCGAGCATGATGAACATGTTTCAATTTCCTAGTCTTACTAAAGATAACTATGGTAGTTGGTTCATTCGAATGAAGGCAGTACTCGGTTCATATGATGTGTGGGAGATAGTCGAGAAAGGTGTTGAGAAAGTTGATGATGAAAGTTCGTTGAGTGCCACTCAAAGGGTGGAGTTGCAAAAGGCAAGAAAGAAGGATCAAAGTGCTCTTACACTCATCTATCAATGACTTGATGATGCGATGTTCGAGAAATTTGCAAAGGCAACCATTTCTAAAGAAGCGTGGGAGATCCTTCAAAATTCTTTCAAAGGAATGGAAAAGGTGAAAAATGTACGTCTTCAAACTCTTAGAGGAGAGTTCAAAAAACTCCAAATGAAGGATTCCGAAACCATTTCGGATTATTTCACTCGTGTCTTGACCATTACAAATGAAATGAAGAGAAATGGTGAAAGTTTGAGTGACACAAGGGTGATAGAAAAGATTCTTCGCTCTTTGCCACAAAGCTTTGATTACATTGTTGTGGCCATAGAGGAGTCAAAAGACATAGACTCTATGACCATTGATCAACTCATGGGATCTTTACAAGCCCATGAAGAGAAGTTAAAGAAAATAATGGGGAAATAACCCTTGGATCAAGCTTTATACTCAAAAGTCTCTTTTAAAGAAAGAGAAAAAAGCTTTCTACATGGAAAGGAGCAAGGAAAAGGACGCGGTATTTTTCGAGGTGTGGTGGTTTCCAAGGCCGAGGATGAGGAAGAGGAAGAGAAGATATCAACAAAGAAGATGAAAACCAATGGTCTTCTTATCGAAGAGATCGTGGGAGAGGATTTCAATCTCAAAGATGAGGTAAGCCCCATATACAATGTTACAATTGTCACAAACATGGTCATTATGCCAATGAGTGTAGTAGCTCAATAAAAGTGGAAGAAAAAGCTAATACTGTGGAGGTAGAAGATAAAGATGAGATTACTTTGCTAAAGGCAAGACATGGCAAATAAGAAGAGAGGATAGAGCCATGGAATATAGATTTCGGTGTGAACAACCATATGACGGGTAAAGAAGACTTGTTTGTGGATATGGAGAAAAGTAAAGGTAACATCACCTTTAGAGATGAATCAAAGGCACCGGTGAAAGGAAAAGGTAAGATACTTACCCGAGCTAAAGATGGAAGTCACCAATATATTTCGGATCTACAATGTGCCCAACCTTAAAAGTAACATTTTAAGTGTGGGATAACTTTTAAAGAAAAACTACGATATTCATTTCAAGGATCGTAGTGCTACAATAAGAAATCCTGAAGGAAAGCTCATAGCAAAAGAACCTATGACTAAAAACCGAATGTTCCTTCTAAACATTCAACATGATGAAGCTAAGTTCTTAAAGAGTTGTTTGAAGGATCATTCGTGGCTCTGGCACATGAGGTATGGGCACTTAAACTTTGGTGACTTAAAATTATTATCCTCAAAGGGAATAATGAAAGGGTTAGATCAAATTGATCATCCCAATCAAGTGTGTGAAGGATGCCTTCTTAGAGAGCATGCTAGGAGTTCATTCCCGGAAAAAGCGACATCAAGAGCTAAGAAGCCTCTACAACTAATTCACATGGATTTGTGCGGTCTTATTAATCCACCCTCTCATGGTAAGAATCTTTACTTTATGCTTTTAATTGATGGCTTTTCAAGAAAAAATTGGGTTTATTTTCTAAAAGAAAAATCTCAAGCTTTTGAAGCTTTTAAGACATTTAAAAATATGGTTGAAAATGAGAAAGGTTTAAAAATTAAATCCATGAGATCCGATAGAGGTGGAGATTTTTTATCAAAAAAATTTAACAAATTTTGTGAAAATAATGGGATCCGGAGATTTCTAACGGCTCCTTACTCCTCACAACAAAATTGAGTAGTGGAAAGAAAGAATAGAGCCATTCTCAATATGGTCCGAAGCATGTTGAAAAGTAAGAAAATTCCAAAGGAGTTTTGGGACGAAGCAGTTGATTGTGCAATATATCTATTGAACCGTTGTCCGTCAAAGAGTTTAGAAAATAAAACTCCACAAGAAGCATAGAATGGATTGAAGCCTACCGTCTCTCACCTAAGGGTATTCGGAAGCATAGCGTATGTCCATGTTCCAAGCCAAAGGCGATCCAAGATTGATGATAGAAGTGAGAAGCATGTATCCATTGGGTACGACAAGCATTCGAAAGGTTATAAGCTCTACAACCCAATCACATGGAAGGTGGTAGTAAGTTGAGACGTGGAGTTTGATGAAGAATAAGCATGAGATTGGAACATTAAGAAAAATGAAAGGTATGACTTTCTTCCAATAACTGACGAAGAATAGACGGGTGAATCAAGTGAAGAAGTCCAACAACCTCAAAGTCCAACTCCAACCCAAGACTCACCTTCAAGTTCAAGTGAAGGAGAACCAAAGACAAGAAGTTTGCAGGAGCTTTACGAGGTAACTGATGAGATACCCCTTCTTTGTTTATATGCTGACTGTGAACCTTTGGTTTTTGAAGAGGCTATGAAAAGCAAGAAATGGAGAAAAGCCATGGACGAGGAGATAAAGTCAATAGAAAAGAATGATACGTGGGAATTGACAACCCTTCCGAAAGGCTAAAAGGATATTGGAGTCAAATGGGTATACAAGGTCAAGAAAAATGCCAAAGGCAAAGTGGAGAAGTAGAAGGCAAGACTTGTGGCAAAAGTTTACAAGCAGAAGTATAGGATCGACTACGAAGAGGTATTTTATCTTGTTGCTCGTTTAGAAACTATTAGAATGATTATTGATATTGCTGATCAATATAGGTGGAAAATCCACCAAATGGATGTGAAGTCTGCATTTCTAAATGGACTTCTCGAAAAGAAGTTTATGTGAAGCAACCGGAGGGATATGTTTCCAAGGGCAAGAAGGAAATTCTTTAAGTATGATTGATGAACTCAAGAAGTCAGTGATGAAAGAGTTCGAGATGACAGACACAGGACTTATGTCTTTTTATCTTGGCATTGATGTGACGCAGACGGATGAAGGAATTTTCATAAATCAAAAAGGATATGCCAAGGAGATATTAAAGAAATTCGGCATGGAGAAATGTAATCCCGTTGGCACCCCCATAGAACATAAGGCAAAGCCTTCTAAGCATGACGGAGGAGAAGCAGTAGACTCAACTCTATTCAAGAGTCTCATTGGAAGTTTGCGCTATTTGACATGTAGAAGACCCAACATACTCTTTGCGGTTGGATTGATTAGTCGCTTCATGGAAGATCTTGTGACAAAACATATGGAGATTGCGAAGAGGATGCTCCGTTATATCAAAGGTACCGTAGACTATGGTATGTTTTATTCAACAAGTGAAGACTTTCAGCTTGTTGGATATAGAGACAGTGATTGGGTTGGAAACAAAGACGATGGAAGAAGTACAACAGGATTCTTATTCTTCCTGGGTAACAATACTTTTACATGGTCTTCAAAGAAGCAACCTATTGTTACCTTTTCCAGTTGTGAAGCGGAGTATGTAGCTGCAACATCGTGTGTATGTCACGCAATTTGGCTTAGAAGTATGCTAATGGAGCTACACATGGAGCAAGAACATGCGACTAAGATCAACGTGGATAACAAGTCGGCCATTGACTTAGCTAAAAATCCAGTCTACCATCGAAGTAAGCATATCAACACTCGTTATCACTTTATTCGAGAGTGCATTGCAAGGAAGGATGTCCAAGTGATACATACGAGGTCAAGAACGACGAAGAATGATCCTAAAAAATATCCATAGATGTGTCTAGAATATTGTAGCAAGGTGTGATAGAAATATCTAGTAAGAATTATCTAGAATTAGGTGTAGATAAGTATGATGATGTGTTAAGAATAATGTAGATGATGTAAGAATGTCCATGGAATATCCAGAGTCTAGAACATTCCATGGACTAGTATAAATACGAGATGGTGTAAGCATTGTAAGGATGAAGCAAAAGCTTAAGCAATAAAGTAACATTTTAAAATTCTCTAAGTGTTCTTCTCTTCATCAATTATAAGCCTAAAAGGCTTTCCAACACGTGTTACATACCCTTTACTACGAGTTACCTTTTTCGATAAATGACTAATAAATGACATGACAATAAAAAAGCGCAGATATCCTCACCAGCGCACAACCGCCAAAAGCTCGTTATATTTGTTATTCATGGGGTTGATCTATGGCCGATTATGCTTATAAACCTAGTTTATTACTAGGGTTTAACGTAGCGATTACATGGTTTCGTCTTTGGTTGTTTTTCTTGTTTCATTGTGTTCTTTTGGTTATGTTTATTTCGTGTTGAGGAATTCTTGGTGATCATATAGAATGATCGATAACGTGAATAAGGTTGGAAATGTTTCAAAACAGCCTAATGTGGAGCAAGTAAGCATCAATTTGATGAAGCAAGTGATATTGCTAAGGGGGTGTTAGATCGTATGCAATCCCAGATGTATGGTACTAATCATAGTGTTGCTTCTAATCCTAATGCACCCAAGGTTGTTACTGCTTGTGGTAATGGAGTTAAGTCGGTTTCTTACGCGGGTGTTGCTTCTAATGAATCACAGAAACATGTGTCTAATTTTCGGAGGTTAGAATGCAGCAAAAAGATGGATGATGTTGAGCCCATGAGGTTTGAGAATACTCTATACGGAACTTCCTTGGTCAACGCCTTGCTTTTCTGTTGTTGACTATTATGTTCAAGAACGACTAAGGAAGAATGATCCTTAATAATGGTCCTTGGTTGAAAATATTCCATAGATGTGTCGGTATGGGTTAAATTAGAATATTGCTAGCAAGGTGCTTTTACTGATAGAAATATCTAGGTGTATGTAAGAATTAGGTTCTAGAATTAGGTGTAGATAAGAATATGAATGGAAACCTCCTAGATGAAATGTCGGGTAAGACATACTTTGGTGGATTGTAAGATGCTCAACCTCATAAGAATGTAAGTGATGGTTTTCAGCCGTCAATAAGAAGAAGGGAAGCAAGTTGGGAGATCCGGTCGAGGAGGAATATCCGAATATCAAAAAGCCTCCTCTGAACCCAGAAAGTAAATGTGAGTAAGAAGATGGCTTCATTCCATGGACTAGTATAAATACTGAGATGGTGTAAGCATTGTAATGGATGGTTCTACTCCATAGTTGAGAAAAAGCTTAAGCTAATTATTGATGGGAAAGCTACTCTTGTGGATGATGATGGTCAACCTAATAAAGTAACATTTTAAAATTCTCTAAGTGTTGACTGACCGATGACTCTTCATCAATTATAAGCCTAAAAGGCTAGGAAGTAATTTTATTTAGTTGTGTCATATGTTATCATTTGAGTAGTGGTTTGTTTCCTTTTAGAAAATAGGAAGTACTTGTTATGTAGTTTTATGCCTACATGGGATTTCACCTTTATTGTACTTAAATGTTTATTTGGTTAATATATTTAACAGGGTGCAGGATTACTCCCCTTTACCCAAAAAGAATCAATGACACATAACTTAACTATATCAACCAACCATTTGAGCCCGTTTGTGGTGTGCTTTAATGCAAGTGGCCTGCATGAAACGTGGTTTGGACCTAAGGTCCCGGTTATGATCTTGTGATGCATAGTGAAGATGTGTTTTGGAAGGTTTATGGTTCGAATTAAATGGTGAAAGTTGAAGGTGAATATGGAGAAGGACTTATGTGGTGATTGATGGTAAGCAAATGGAGGATAATATGCTGCAATTTGATTTGGAGAATGAGAGACGAGGGTTTAGTTTGGAGCATAAGACTTCTTGTGTTGAGTTTAATTTTAGTGATGGCGTCTGGTCACAACCAAGTCTGTGAGTAAGATTTTGTTTGCGCATTGCATAGTATATGTTTCTTTATCATTTTTTTTTTACCTTCTTTCAATATTATTATGACTTTACTTTATCCTTGCAAATCCAAAAATTTGAGCTATATCTCATTGATCAAAACGTAATTGAGTTAAATAAGATTCGATTTTATCTTTAGCAATGGCCTACCCTATTACAATTGTAATACTGTACGTGTGTGCATCTAAAGGGAGTGCAAAGAAACTTGATTGAGTTGATGTGTACATGATGATTTTGTTTAATCAAGATTAATTAATATTTGGTCTTCACAATAATTCTAAAACTGAAGGACAATATTTAAGATTTGTTCCATAGCGAGCATAAAAATAAACCTAGCACAATTCTTTTCTAAAATCGAAGGACAATATTTAAGATTAATTCCGGTTCATTTTTCATTAAACTTTATTGGTTGCATACAACCAACGTTTCCTTTAAGCAAGTTTGAAGGAAATAAGCTTCTTGAACTGGATCAACGGTTTGTGACACACCACTGCTTCATAAGTATGTGAAATGCCATGATCTGCTGCTACAATCGTCAACCTGTGCTCGAGCCCTGGAAGGTGTTGCCATGAGATCACTTTTTGAAACGTCAAATGATGATGATGGTCAAGATCATGATGGTCATGATCATGGTGGGAAGCAAGGTTGTGAGCTCTCACCGCGTATTCTCCTAACTCATGCAAGTAATGCTTTTCAGCATCCCATGTGCTGACTCCATTCAATGGGTCGCCATTGTGGCTAGTGGTCGTGGCAGACGCTCCAGAGAAGAGTAGTGCACCAAAGAAGGCTAGTGTTATGAGGAGAATGGGTTGAGAGTTTTGAGCCATTTTGATTTGTTGTTAGAGAACTTATGTGGTAACCAATTTATAGGGACGAACAAGACTCTAGTATTAATGATTCACACATTTCCATATTCCCAACTATAACCTAGATGAATTCAAGGCAGTGAATAAATGTGGAGATTAAGTACACGTCTCTTTCAGTCTTAAGACAATCGTATTCACATTGCATGTACTTAATATCATTTGTGAATTATGATTAGTAAGCGATTGAATCAATGTAGAAATCCTTTAACAACGATTATTATATTCACAATAACGATATTTATCTCTGTTGTAAAAATCGGTCTAGGCGGCCGATTAATCCCCGCATAATCGTTGATCACTCGCTAAACGCCTTGATTTATCATAATCGGCCTATTTAATCGGTTTGGTCAAAGATTACTTAAAAATCGATCAACAAACCGATTAATCGGACAAAATTGGTCTAATCGGATTAATCAGACAAAATGCTTAAAAATCGGTCAACAAAATTGCTTAAAAATCGGACAAAATCGGTCAAATATCGTTTAGAAATGGTCAACAAACCGAATAATATCTATGTTTGACTTTAAACTTTGAAGAATTATGTATTATGTTTATATTTGAACACTTGAAATATTTGAACTTTGATGTCATATACTTATCTCATACATATAATATAATATCTAATACTACAATTTTGTGTATAAAAATTCCAATCCGATTAATTCCCGATTAATCCCCGCCTAACCGATTAATCGCTAGGCCCTACTGGACCGCCTCACTAGCGCTTAGCGATTTTTACAACCTTGATATTTATCAACCTTGCAGATTCTCAATTCTATAATCTGTACTGTTAAAAAATATGTTAATTGCTGATCACTTCTATTTTTAGTATATCATTATAGCTTATCGTGACTGAAAAGAAAGGCTAAGTATTTATCACCACCGTGTTCTATTGCATTCAAGTAATTTTATTTGCCAGCTATTTGTGGATTGTGATATGCGAGCAAAACCTTTTGTATATGTACATTGGTGGGTGAATACCCAAAATAAAGACTTATTCTACAAGTAATTTTAGTTTGTTTTTTGCAGGATGGATGATATAGAGGTAATGCTTATCTTCCAAGGAAAGCGTGAAAAATATTAAGGCACTTTTCCACTGTTGGATTTCACAAAGAAACATGGAGACTAAATTCCTTATGTGAGCAACTTAACCTTTGGCATATGTAAAAAAATTGGTGGTTTCGTAATGATTACCCAAGAAATCTAAATGACTAATTATTCTCTTTGGCGGACACGGTTAACTTTCTGAGTCTCAAAAAGTTTGTTTTGATGCAATTATTCAGATCGACAACAGAATAGGTGATATAAAGGTTCCGAAACAAGTTGGGCTTTGATCCATCATGTACCTCCTAGGAAAGAAATCCTCGTGAAAAATATTAAGGCACTTCCCCACAGTTGGATTTCACATAGAAACATGGAGAGTAAAGTCCATATGGATTGATTAGATTAATAATCAAAAAAAATTCCTTGTAAGTAAGCATACTATGTAATTCTCTCATTTTTTTACCCTGGATTCTCGTTAAGGCCTTCTAATGAAATCAGCAGTTTAAAACAACATGCCTAGCTAATAAAGTCCGAATTAAGGATTAAAACCTCAAACATAGGAGTCACACATCTGTTCTGGATGCGTTCTAATGATTAAAACAACGCGCAAATTCATCAGCGACTCATCTTAATTTAAGTGATCGAGTCTTTAATAGTCATTATATTCACCACCAAAACTATTTATCAGTAGTGCAGAAAAAATTAGTTATCTGCATAATTAGGATAATGAGTTGGAAAAAATCCGTAGATAACTGCAGCATTGCAGTATTGTTAGACTAAAGATAGAAAATACAGCATTGCTTTCATGTAAAACTATAAATAGAAATGGTTTTTCATGACAACCTAAAAGATTCTATAATTAGTCCAAGGTTTGCAATCATTTCTGAAAGTTGTGCTACACTCACAGTGGCTCCTGTAGAAACTCCAACCAGAGCCGCAATCTACTGTAACCGCCATGCATCCACCACCGTCTAATCATCCTAAATGGCGGAACATAGTAAAGACGGAAGAGTTTGCTTTCCCGATACCACAAGATATTGTATATTATTAGGCATAAGTTTAGGCGTCACAATAATTTCTCATACTCATCACTAAAAAACTATAACTAGTCAGCTATAAAAATCACTTATTAAGAGTTTATCAACTATAATGTTTACTTGTAATAAAAAAATTGTAGAAGTTCCGTCACTTCTGATCTAATCATATTGTTTGCTGCCATATATAACCAACTCGAACCCGTTTGAAGTAATCAAGCGCCTATCAATGTCTATCACCATCTTCTTACTTTTCCTACTTGTATCCCCATCGTTTTCAGCCTTTGTTGCCCCCATCATAAAACATCATGTCCAAACAACACCATATTACACCCTAAAAGTCCACCTCAAAACCCCTCTAGAACCCACCGATTTACTACTCCACATCGGCGCCACGTTTACCACAGTTGACTGCACCCGAAACTACACCTCCACCACCTCACGCCCCATCCCATGCAACTCACCCCTTTGTCGCTCTCTCCAATCCAATCAATCAAGCACAACCAACTGTGATATCCCTACTAGGAACGTAGTTGTTGTTCCTGCTGGCGGTTCTGGTGGTGGTTGTGTAGTTTTACCTCATAACGAGTTAGCCCTGTTTGACTCACTCGCGTTACATACCACAAAGGGAAGTAACGCGGGTCAGCTCATTGTGTTCCCAGAGTTTGTTTTAACTTGTTCTGATAAGTCATCAAGGTTACTACAAGGCCATGCTAAGAAGGAGGTTACTGGTCTAGCCGGTTTAGGGTTTTCTAAATATTCACTCCCGGCTCAAGTTAGCACCAGCTCATCAGTTTTTGCAGTTTGCCTTTCGGGCTCACCTTCAGCTCCCGGTGTCGCGTTTTTTGACCTAGTAAAACCGTACTATTTCTTGCCTGGAATTGATGTCTCATATCATCTTAACTACACACAGCTTTTCTCACACTCCGTCCCGAGCACCACACGGAAAGGCAACACCAAGCAACGTGAAGATGCATATTTCATTAAAGTCAAATCAATCAACATTAACTCAAAGCCAATAAAAATAAACCAAAAACTCCTTAGTGTCGATAAAAATGGTTTTGGTGGGACGAGGATCAGCACAACGAATCCATACACCGTGTTAGAGACATCAATCTTTAACACCTTCATAGAAGCATTTACAAATGAATCAAAAAGCATGAACCTGAAACTATCTGCACCGGCTAAGCCATTCAGCTTATGTTATGAAGCTGATAAATTGTTAGAAACCGATGTCGGGCCAAAGGTGCCACAGCTTGATCTTCTGATGGATAACGATGTGATTTGGCACATTTTCGGGAAGAATTCAATGGTGAGAATTGTGGAGGAGGGTATGGATGTATGGTGCTTAGCCGTTGTTGATGGTGGTGATCGCTCAGTTTCGCCGATGGTAATTGGAGGACATCAACTGGAAGATAACTTGTTGCAATTTGATCTAGGGAAAAAAAGACTGGGTTTTAGTTCTTCACTTTTGCAGCATAAGACAATGTGTGGTAATTTCAACTTTGGTACTAATACTACAATTAAAACTGTTTAATTAGTTGTTTTCTTAATCCTAGATTATAGCTATATATATACCAATACCGTATTTGTGTTTCAATTTATATCTAGTTATTATGTAATATTACAATTAGTTATTCTTGGGGTGTACCTTTATGGCTTTATTGGCAAATTATTGTTCATTTGTGATTCTAAACCTATCAAAACTTTCAAGTTCCACATATGGATCAATACAGGCTAACAATGAGCAAAAATTCACAATATTTAGTCATCTAAAACATAAGAGTTTTAACTTTTTATGGAACCAAAAATAATAAATAATAGAAACACAACTGATTTATCTTTGATTATAGCGTCTTGCAAGTTGCGAGAAAGGAAAAAGAAATAGACAGATAGGTCAGGCATTCTCGATTTGCATACAGGGCTTAGGCCTAAACAGATAGCACGCTAAAGCCCAATTTCAATTTAAGTTCCAAAATCCAATCATCTAAACAGTTGTGCCAACCGTAGTCCGAAAACACAACAACCGGCTTTTTTCAAACAATTTATGCGTCACTTTCAATTTAAATTTGGACTTGATTAGCACGCTTTTAATTTTCATTGGCACACATCAATTTTACATATCCGTTAAATGGAGCCAGGATTCGATGTTAGGGGGTGTTGCTCTATTACAAATTAAGAATATAAAATTTGTGTTTGATTAGTATAAAGGAATTTTTGGTTGGTTAGGGGTGCTCAGCACCCACTAGTCACCCTATTAGCTCCGCCTTTGCTGTTATTTTTATTTTAACTATAATATGTTTTAACTGTTTGAACACAATAATATGCAAATCACCTCTCATTTAAAGTATTTCTTGTCCTAGAAAGAAAAAGAAAAATCATGAAAAGGCAATGGAAAATGAAGGACAAAGAATTTGAATGGTTCACTCGATCAGAGTCAATATCCACGGCCGAATCCAAAATGTTGATAATTTACATATTTTTTAGGTACATGCTTACAAATCACATAGGGAGTGTGTAAATTTAGAGGTAAAATAGTTTGAGAAGAAATTTGATGATGAGCATTTAATGCAGGGAACAACAAAGTCATAAACAAGTAGGAAGCACTCGCATTTGACGATCAATAGGCACAAAATGATGGGAAGATGTACGTCCACGGGGAAGGAACAAAAATCGTCTATAATCATCGATATTAAGGAAAAAACTAAAGAAATCATTAGTTTTGGAGATAATTATTAAAATAAGAAATCATTGTTGCTAGAAGAAACTGAAGATCTTTGAGCATTAACCTTCTCTTGAGATAACATATAAAAACAAAAAACTTTGAGCATTAAGCTTTTTTGAAAGGATTTATGAAAGAAACTATAATATTATTTTATAACTTTTCCATTTAATAAACTTGTGGTTTTAAACTTGGAGTTATTTAATTCTAAAACAAGTTGAATGCTTTTTATTACAATAAAAATTTCACGAACTTGAAGTTATTTAATTCTAAATTATCATAAACTCTTAGTTGGGATTCTATTCAATTAAAATGAGCTTTAGCTTTGATTTGAATGGAATACACTCCTTAACAAATACTCCGTAACAAATGGTAAATTAGATTAGAGGCATTAGATGACCATAACCTTTATGGCATGTTTAGTTCGTTGTAATCTGACGTAATTTATTACAATTGTAATCTGATTATATTGCCTAGTTTGTCTCGTTTTCAAATAAGAAGGAATTCTAATTCATATTTGGTACACTCTATAAGAAAGTTTTTTTTTTTTTTTAAATATTGAATGCGCCGTTGATAATATCAAATAGTCCTGACTTTTTAGTGTCAATTTCCCTCGATTATGCTCATGTTTTAGGTCATTTATATGCATTTATGCTTGTATTCCTTTATATTTCACTTCCTGGTAAAATATGAGCATTGGAGATTAGAGACGCGGATTTGGAGATTTTCCTAACGGTTTTATGTTAGTATGCTATTTATGAAGAATCTACGGCGTAACTCATGTTCTCTATTACGCCGTAGCTAGTGTTTTGTCACAGAAGACCAACTCAACTGCAGTTACGGCGTAACTCTCAACTAAGGTTGCACCGTAATCATCTAGGTCATAAATTATTTCGCGCCTCTATCAACTACGCCGTAACATCCTTACAAGCAATACGACGTAAAAACCTTCAACTAAGAGAACGTAATTGTTACGGCGTAACTCTCATCAGCGCTACGGGAGAGCTGCAAACTACAGCGTAACTATTCCTTTTGTTACGCCATAGTCACTTTAACGAGGCTTATGTTTTGAAGATAATTAAGTTACGGCGTCAATCGCAATTTAAGTTATGCCGTAACTGTGATCGGGCCTATAAATACAAGCCCTAAAATCTGCATTCACTCATAATCAAAGGCAGAGAAGGTGAAGAGGGTTCCAAAGGCAGATCACACGGAGCATATGGAGGCATCTCCAAGGGAGGAATCACACCATATCGATAAGCTTTAGCGATCATTTCTATCTTTTACTTCAATTCATATATTTCATTATGTTAAACATTGAATTTATTGTATCTTTTAATATGATCGGCTAAGCACCTTTGGTGCTAGCCTAGTTATGATTCCTTGATTGTATTGTTTGTGTTTTCATGCTTCCATAGATTGTTTCTAGTGTATGCATGCATAGTTCGATGGTAGTTACCCTAACTTCGGTAGTTTTGAAATGCGGTCATATCTAGTTGCTTAGGAGAATTGACCAACTGACCCTAAGTAAGTAGGTAGAGAAGGGATTGGTAAGAATTGACCAACTGATGACCTTTCCCTCTTGTGAGAACTGACCAAATGATCACCGTTCGTATGGACGAACTTAAGAAGTTAGGGATGAGTGTCTAAGATGCTAGCGCCCGGGCACTCATTATTTCGAATCTTGCATGTAGGGTACTTAATGACTTGGCTTAGGTTGCTTAAGACCCTCGACTCCCCAAAGGGTTGGCCTTTGACATCGGGTAGGAGCGTTTGTTGATAGGTTAGGACGAATTGACCAAATGTTGTCCTAGCGACTTGAACCCCCACTTGAATCAATTGGAAGTATTTTAGAAAACATATACATTACATGATAGGATGATTAATTAGGTTAGCACACTTTCTCACCATTGTTCACAACCTTTGTTTATTTTGCGCATTTCATTTCTTGTCTTTAGTTTAATCAATCAATTCAGCCTTAAAACCAATTTAAAACAAGTGACACTTAGACTTAATAGGATCCTCATCTACATAGCTCTTGGGAACGACCTCGGCTTTACCACTCTCTATACTACGCACAATCGGGTTCACTGCTCATTAGTGCATTAGGTAGACCTTAGGTAGACGAGATTTATAAATATTAAATCCTGGTCGGGATACCTGCATCATGATTTTGGCGCCACTGCTGGGAGCTATATTAGGATTATTTGTTAAGTATTTTATTTTTGTTTATTTAATATTTGTTTTTTCACGATTTTCTTTAAGTTTCAGGTACCATGACAGTTGTGGACATTGATACCCTTACTCTCGAGGAGTACCTTGCTATGACTCGGGATGAACAAGGGTCGGGACTCGTTAGGCCTACCTTTGGAGTATTGATGCAGGTTTTACTAACCAGGTTTTAATATTTATAAAGTCTCGTTATACCTATGGTCTACCCTAATGCACTAACGGGCAGTGTACCCGGTCGCGTGTACTGTAGTATTCGGTAAAGCCGAGGTCGTCCCAAGAGCTATGTATGTTGGATTATTACTAAGTCTAGGTGTCACAGATTAATAATGGTTTCAATAAGGAATTAATTAATTAACTACTAAAGCAGAAAATAGTAAATAAAGGCAAAGGATAAATCAATAGAGGATAGTGTTGCTAACCTAGTTAATCCTCTTAGCTAGTAATGTCTACGTCTACTTACTTCCAATTACTTCAGGTGGGGTCAAAGTCGAGAGGACAACATTTAGTTAATTCGCCCTAACCTATCAGCAAAGATGCCACCACAGGAGAAGTCAGGTGTCCCCTCATAAGTCATGTTGTTCCTGGTCCCCTAAGATAAGTCATTAAGTACCGCTACATGCTAGATTTATAATAGTTAGTGCCCGGGCGTTAGCAACTTAAACACTCACCTCCTAATTCTTAAGTTCATCCTAACGGTAGGTGATCAGTTGGTCAAATCGCACAAGTAGAAAGGGTCATCAGTTGGTCATATCTTACCCTTCTCGTCTTAGTCCGCTCACCTAGGGTCAGTTGGTCATATCTCCTAGGCAATTGGCCTCTAACGCCATTCAAAACTACCGAAACAAGGGTAGCTACCAATAAACTATGCATGCATACTTAGAAATAATTATACGGAAGTAATGCAAACGCAAACAAAACAATTAAGGAATCATAACTAGGCCAGCACCAAGAGGTGCTTAGCCGCTCATATTAACCATACAAATCAATTCAATATTCAAAGTTACGAAATACATGAATTGAAAGTAAAGAAAAGATAAAATGTTAATGCTTATCGTAGGGGAGTGATTTCTCCCTTGAAGATAGCTCCGTATGCTCCTCTAGATCTGCCTTTGGCTTTTTCCCACGTTCTCTGGTTGTTGTGTGTGGAATGGGGTGATTATAAATGCTGGAATTCGTGGGGTATTTATAGGCCAGATCTGGGTTACGGCTTAACTAATATAAGAGTTACGCCGTAACCATCAATTCCTTTGTATTTTGCACTAGATCTGCTTGTTATGGCGTAGCCTTATTAGTGGTTACGCCATAGTCTTCAATAAACTTGGTTACGCCGTAGTTGCTGGAATAGTTACGGCGTAGTTATCAGCGGCGTGGAACCTCATTTAACCTAATATAGTTACGTCGTAGCCTTTGGGGAGAGTTACGCCATAACCTTCTGATGAGTTGGTTTTCTGAGTCACGCTTTAGTTACGGCGTAATGTGAGAGAAGAGTTACGCCGTAACTTCTTCAAAGTCAGCATACTATGATAAATCTTTTGATATTTCTCCAGTTCCGCGTCTCTTTAGCTCCAATGCTCGTAATTTACCTGAAAGTGGAAAACAATGGAAAACAAGCGTAAATCCATATAAATGATATAAATTACAAGCATTATAGGAGGAAATTGACACTTAATATTCAGGACTATTTGATGTTATCAAGCATATATCGATTTCAAGATAAAACCACAATTCATAAGGGAATTAAGGACAAATCCCTTTTCTGGAAATATTACAGATGATGCTCACGAGCATACTGAGAATGTGGAATACATTATCAGCCTCTTTAATATACTAGGAGTCTCAAACGATGCAGTTATGGTTCGAGTGTTTCCTATCACACTCACTGGAGCTGCAAAAAGATGGATTGATAGATTGCCCGCCGGGGCAGTTGATACATGGGCTCTCCTAAAGAGATACTTCATTCAAAGATATTGTCCGCCTTCAAAAATATCAAATCAACTCATGGAGATCCATAACTTTAAACAGGAAGGAAATGAAACGTTGTATCAAGCTTGGGATAGATACAATGATCTCCTTTACAAGTGCCCCACTCATGACCTAAATAGCCAACAAAAAGTCAATATTTTTTACAAGGGTATCAACATTGCTACAAGATAAATGCTTGACTATCAGGGGCCGATTCTAGGGATGACCCCTACTCTAGCCATTCAAGCTATTCAAAAAATGGCCGACCACTCTCAAAAGTGGCACGAAGGAGGGAAATAATAGAGGCAAGGGAAGTGATTTAGATAGCATTGCGGCCATTACTAATAAAATTGAAAACCTTGACAGGGACATGAAGAAACTATAGGAAAATGTGCATTCTATTCGAATAGGATGCGACACATGTAGAGGTGCTCACAAGCCAAGGATTGCCCTTTAAAGAACGACGACCCCCAGATCGAAAAGGTTCAGTACGGAGATGGTAGAACCTTCCAAAGAAATGACGACAAGATTAAATTCCGGTATGGAGAAAGTGGAACTCCTTTTGAGGAAAGGAGGTCTACACTTGAGGAATCAATAAATAGATATTTGGAAGAAGACGCCAAGCGGCAGACAAACAGGGATAATTTGCTTAAAAGTTTTCAGGTGGGAACAAAATAAAATCTCTTAGCTCATGATGAGACTTTGAAGAACCTCAAAATTAAGCTTGGGATCTTGGCAAATGACATTCAAGAGGGCAACTTGAAAAATGACGATGGTGCCTGCAAAGCCATATTCTCCGATGATGGAAGACCTCTTTATACCTCTTTCAGGTACTCTAAAGAGGAAATTAATTGTTTATCCGAACAATCAAAAAAGGAAGAAGACGATATGAATGCTCAGGAAGTTGAGCACCATGCCAATAAAGAACATGGTGTGATCGTTGGGAATGAAGTAAAGTTGAATGCCCGATGTTCAGCTGTTGTCCTCAATCAATTATCTCTAAAGGAGAAAGATCCAGAAATTAAAGCTGAGACACGCAACAGTGGAGGGTTACGTCGTAACCACTCCACCAAGTTACGGCGTAGCCATAGTGCAGCACGTAAGCCTGAACCTAAAAACGATTGGCCCGAAATTCAGAACATGGATCCGAAGTGCTCATCTAAAAAGAAATACTATTGGTGCAGAGCAATACCAGTGGAAAATGATAAGTGGTATGACCTTTGGGCTTCATGTAACCCTAATGATGACATTTGCGATGGTGGAGATGACAAGGAAAGGGTGAAAAATAATAAGTACATGTGGTCTTCGACTAATGATGAAGAAAGGAAGGACCTTGAATGGAAAGGAACTATCACATTCGATGCATGGGTGCAGACTGTTTATGGCAAAATGGATAATGACACTAAAGGGAGAATTTGGGTGGATCTAAACGGTGGTGATAATTGTGAAACTCCCAGTATTGATGATGTTCATAAAGCAACAAACAAGCCACTCTCGGATTATGGATTTGTTGATTACTACTCAAGTGATGCCAACGATAAGGTAAAACCTGCACGAAAGCATTGGTGCGAAAAGATAAAAACCAAAGGCGAAATATTTTGGGCTTCTTGTAACCCGTTTGACGAAGATTGTAACGGGGGAAGTAGCATGTTTAGAGTTGAGGATGAAAATTTTTTATGGACCTCAACTAACGACAATGAAAGAACCGATTTGCCTTGGTTAGATAAGTTAGGATTTGATGATTGGGTCAAAATAAACTATGGAAAAGTGGACGCTTCAACTAAAGAAAAATTTTGGAAGGGTTGCATGAGTAAAAAAGACCCAAGTGAAGAAGAGATTCCTAACGACACTAGTGGTGAGATGAAAATGATTACAAGGCTAAATGGGGTGAAGAAAAAGAGCATTGTAAGCGTGAGCTTGTAGAGGATTTGCTTGATGACGAGTGGTTTAAAGGAACAAAGTCCGATGACGATGATATTGAAGGAATTACGGACTACCTTGAACAACAAGGTCTTGACGGGTTCACAGACCCGGATGATGAGGCATACGAGCAGCGAAGATGTAAACTTCTTGGTATTCCCTACAAGAGACCCCCACCCATTATAGCTGAAAAGTTTGAAGTTACAAAATATCACTTGGGGCCGGATGAAATTTTTTCCAAGGTTCGGAAAATTGAAAGGAAGGAGTTTCTTCGCACCGGTCTAAACGTCGCATGGGTTAGACACAACTTAATGAGGGAAATGGACGAAGTTGGCCAACTCCGAAGACCCCCATAAAGCCCCCATGGCTTTGAGTCTAACTTAAAGACTCGGTAATAAAGAAAAGTGCTCTTTCAGGAGACAATCCAAATTATCCCTTTCATTTATGTTTCTTTTCATTTTTATTTGTTGGGTTTTGTGCTTTTAACATTTTTGCAGGAATCAGAGATGAATTCACGGAGATTAAAATGGGGACCTGATTTTGTCCTATTATGAAGTTACGGCGTAACTCTCTCTATGGTTAGGCTGTAACCGTTCTTCAGTAGCTGATTCACTCCAGGTTTTTCACCATTACGGCGTAATCTCCATCCATTATTACGCCGTATCAGTCTTCTGTAGACGAAATCCAGGTTTAACCAAAATTACGGCGTAACTCATTCTTAAGGTTACGATGTAATTCATCCTGCAGTTTTAAAATTTTTCCCATAATTAGCACGATAACCTTGTATTAGTTTTAAATGAACTTTGTGGGTATGTTCCTTGTAAGCCCTCACGAGACTACACTTGTCCACTTGGGACACCAAGTGGTTTAAAAGGCTTGTTGCAAATGCTAAATGCAACCGTGATTCCTACGAAAGTGAGATAGGTTTGTTTTGTTTTTCTTTTTCTTTTTTTAGAATTATGCTTGTTGGTTAGTTGTGATTTTAGAGATCGAAGTTTGCTCATGATGCTTAACGAAGGCACGAGTTTCTTCGTGGGCCTTCTTTCTTTTTAGGAGTGAATTTCAGGGAAGTTCTCGCTCTAATTATGCTTTTTCTTCACCTTTATTTAACGTTTAGTACAAAGGGGACTTTGTACATCTCAAGTGGGGGGACGGAAGTAGAATTATTACTTGAACTTAATTGCCCTCATTTTTCTAGTTTATTTTGAAAAATTATGTCATTTTTAAAATTTTGACATGTTTTTCTTAACCTAACTAGATTAGACCTTAGCCGAGCACATTATAACCTTTGATATTCCATGGTGAGATTAGCCTTATCCTTTTACACTTATTTACCCAAATCCACCAAATTATGAGTGTGTCGGTGGCTTGTAAACTTTAAAACTTGGCATTTGCATCATTTCGAGACCATAAACGAGGTATGTTGAGTTAGCTTAATGTATATGGATTAATCAGTTTGAGAACTCAATACTTTTAGGATTATCACCCAAATAGCCTATTTTTGTGTGTCTATCGATTAGTCACCTCGACTCTTCAACCCCCATGTTAAACCCTTTTGTTGCACTCTCCTTTAGTGCAAGATACCCTAGATACACCCTTCAGAGCCTTTCCTTTCATTTCATACCCTTTATGTTTTTTTCGTTACACCCGTTCACCTTAGCATACTGTGTAGTCTTAATTTGTGATCGGGAAGTCACTGTTTGCCCAAGTTCAAGGTTCAAGTAGAGAGGTTCGGAAATCACGCTTTCGTCAAAGACTTACATCTGAAGATCATCGAAGACCCCCTATATTCTCATATTATGTTCATCTCAAGTGGGGGGATGTTTATGTTTTTTTATTTAGTTAAAAAAATGTTGTAAAAAATATTAAGCATTAATATTAAGCATCGAGGAGGCCACCTCGGTCACATTTGAAGAATTGATGCTGGTAATAATATTACACCAACAGTTTGAAGAACAGGTAATGTGCCCATCATGACGTCCGCTAATGGCACATCTACTTGATATATCATGATCCAGTTTCTTCATCTCAAAGCTTGAACTTTGGATGGACGATGGGAGGTGACAACTTGGTTATAGGTTAAGACTATTTGTTTTGTTATTTTTATTTTAAGCCAATTATTTCCCATGTCTTATCCTACCTTTTAGTCATGAAGCATGTCTAGGTGATGAAGCGAGCAATCTTTGGTGTCTTGGCCATGGATTTGGTCATGTATCATTGATTTTGTCCACTTTGCCGTGATACGTTAGTAATGACATTTCACCCTTAACCTCATTTTGTGTCCACCCATATTGCCTTCAAAGATTGTTTAATCCTTAACTCTAGTGGTGGTGATTTGTGTAACCGCCATGCTTATGATAGAATACATGCTATGACTGTGCTTTGAGTGATCACCCCGAAATTGACACTTAGACTAGATGAGAGAATATGAGTGTTTGTTCCCATTTCGTGAGGTGTTCGGCTTTGATTTATTCTAGCATAAGGAATTTTTAAACTCATATCTTCCAGGTATTGGGGAATATCTTTTTAGAAAATTTTCTAATAAGGTCTACTTGAGGGCAAGTAGAGTTCAAGTTGGGGGATATTTGATAACATCAAATAGTCCTGACTTTTTAGTGTCAATTTCCCCCGATTATGCTCATGTTTTATGTCATTTTTATAGATTTATGCTTGTATTCCTTTATATTTTACTTCGAGGTAAAATATGAGCATTGGAGCTTAGAGACGCGGATTTTGAGATTTTCCTAACAGTTTTATATTAGTATGCTATTTATGAAGAAGCTACGGCGTAACTCATATTCTCTATTACGTCCTAGCTAGTGTTTTGTCACAGAAGACCAACTCAACTGCTATTACGGTGTAACTCTCAACTAAGGTCACGCCGTAATCATCTAGGTCATAAAGTATTTCGCGCCTCCATCAACTACGTCGTAACATCCTTACAAGCATTATGACGTAACAATCTTTTGTTAAGATAACGTAATTGTTACGGCGTAACTCTCATCAGCGCTACGGCAGAGTTGCAAACTACGACGTAACTATTCCTTTTTTTTCGTTGTAGTCACTTTAACGAGGCATATGTTTTGAAGATAATTAAGTTACGGCGTAACTCGAAATTTAATTTACGCCGTAAGTGTGATCGGGCCTATAAATACAAGCCTAAAATCTGCATTCACTCATAACTCAAAGGCAGAGAACGTGAAGAGGGTTCCAAAGGCAGATCACACGGAGCATACGGAGCCATCTCCAAGGGAGGAATCACACCATATTGATAAGGTTTTAAAATGTACCTTTTTTAGGGGTCGTTTAAGCCCTTATTTGATCACTTTTGTATCCGTTATTACTTAATATCGTTCCTTTTTACTTTTTAGGTCTCTTGAAGGCAAATTGTTGGAATGGCACTTATTTGGACGAAAAGGAGCGGATATACGAAGAAAATGGCCAAAGTCAAGAATCGAGACACTCAAGCTGCTGAAACACAAGGGGACGGCGTCAGGTGTTATCTGCGACGCTGTCGTAGCACATGTTGTGACGATACAGTAGCCAAATTGCTTATTTTCAAGTCACGGTGTCAGGCTTTAAAAGAGTATGTCGTGGCAACTCAGACGGCCTAGATTTTATCCAGACGGAGTCAGAGGTTGAAGAGGACGGCATCACAAGCATAAGGTGACGCCGTCGCAAGACTAACTTAGCCAAGACGAAAACCTAATGACGGCGACCCGACGACGTCACAAATCATAAGGTGACGCCGTCGCGAATGTAATCTTATATATATAATCCAAATTTTTCAGTTTTCAGTGTGTAGTCTTTTGGAGTAAAAACCTAAACCGAACCAAGGCTGTCTTGTACAGTATTTTAGGGTTCTAAACCCTATCTTACACCAAGATAAGTGTTTTACTTCATTAATTCAATTATGTCTTCAATTATTTGTGTGTATGCTTGCATGTTCTCCATGTCCGGCTAATTTACTTGTGTGTTTGCTTAGGGAATATGAAACTTAACTATTGAATATTGATTGGTTGTCTCTTATCTTAATTGTTAATGATCTAGTAATGCGATAGGTCATTCATTGTGTAGTTAATGCTTGATTAATCTTTGTGAACCTTAGACTATAACACCTAGAGTAGTTGTAGGCTAAACCATCCAAAGAGTACCTTAGAGTTAGAGTTTATAAATCCTAGAGATTTTGTAGACGAGACCCTTTGGTAGTTTCAAAGAGTTAGGGATAACTGCATACCCTACGACCTTAGACACACAACGCGATTAAGAATAAGGACATGACAATTCAACCATCAATAGGAGATAATTAAGGAGTAATAAAACCTAAGTAAACACATCTTTAAATCATCATACGAGCACACAATAATTAGACATAGACTACCCTCACCTTAGTTAATTAGATAATTAGATAGTAGAGTAATCGGTAGAAATACCAACCCCCCAAATCCAAACCCCGAGATTCGTACTTTTCCATTTCCTAAAAAAAACATAAAAAGAAAAAAAAATCTTCCTCAACCCCAACCTTAGCGTAGTAACTCCTCACTAGCATTCCTATTCCCCTAGAGAACGATATCAATTCCCGTGGCTTACCCTAATACTACACTACAACGATTAGGTTCACTGCCTAGGGTGTTGAAAAACTTGCTCGACGAAAAGGAAGTTACTTTGACCCCGAACGACGCGTGTAACGTTATCACATATCGATAAGCTTCAGCGATCATTTCTGTCTTTTACTTCAATTCATGTCTTTCATTATGTTAAACATTGAATTTATTGTATCTTTTAATATGATCAGCTAAGCACTTTTGGTGCTAGCCTAGTTATGATTCCTTGATTGTATTGTTTGTGTTTTCATGCGTCCATAGATTTTTTCTAGTGTATGCATGCATAGCTCGATAGTAGTTACCCTAACTTCGGTAGTTTTGAAATGCGGTCATATCTACTTGCTTAGGAGAATTGACCAAGTGACCCTAAGTAAGTAGGTAGAGAAGGGATTGGTAAGAATTGACCAACTGACGACCTTTCCCTCTTGTGCGAACTGACCAAATGATCACCGTTCGTATGGACGAACTTAAGAAGTTAGGGATGAGTGTCTACGATGCTAGCGCCCGGGCACTCATTATTTCAAATCTTGCATGTAGGGTACTTAATGACTTGGCTTAGGTTTCTTAAGACCCTCGACTCCCCAAAGGGTTGGCCTTTGACGTCGGGTAGGAGCCTTTGTTGATAGGTTAGGACGAATTGACCAAATGATGTCCTAGCGACTTGAACCCCCCACTTGAATCAATTGGAAGTATTTTAGAAAACATAGATATTACATGATAGGATGATTAATTAGGTTAGCACACTTTCTCACCACTGTTCACAACCTTTATTTATTTTGCGCATTTCATTTCTTGTCTTTAGTTTAGTCAATCAATTCAACCTTAAAACCAATTTAAAACAAGTGACACTTAAACTTAATAGGATCCTCATCTACATAGTTCTTGGGAACGACCTCGGCTTTACCACTCTCTATACTACGCACGATCGGGTTCACTGCTCGTTAGTGCATTAGGTAGACCTTAGGTAGACGAGACTTATAAATATTAAATCCTGGTCGGAATACCTGCATCAGCCGTATAGGCCTGAACCCTATACGTCGTACACAATCATACACCCTATAAGAATTGCCCTATACGCAGTATGGACCTGCACTTACGTAAAGCTGCAAAATTAAAATCTGAGCTAAATACATTTCTGGAAACATATAAAGTCTGAAAACACATTTCATTAACATAATACATAAACGTTATACATAAGTTTGGCACGTAGAAGCGTAAGACTATGAGTGCGGGTGTTAACCTAAACACCCCTATTTTGACCCATTTTCATAATATTTGTTCTAAATATAGGCGTTGATATCAAAACTTAACTGATACAAATCTGACACTTAATCGTAAAGTTTTGGGGCATTATTAAGCTGAATAACAAATAATGGTTGAGATGCTCGTACATATGAACACGAGCATTACCGTTTTCTTCTAGTCACATTCTTAATCAACAAGCACCAACATCCATAAGACCTACCCTATAAAATATGAAAACCAAACACGGTAAGTCCTACCTACTTAGTGAGTAAACGAGTCTGAGTCTACATCTGAAACGTGAGTTATAGTATATCGGAGTTTCTACATGGGTGCATAGGCAGAGTTCTGGATCTATGACTACATCTGAAATGACCCTTGCAATTCTAAACATAAGCATATTAATATTATATTTTATAATTGTATGACTTTTATTCGTCTTGCTTCTTGTACATGATATATATATATATATATATAATCAGTGACGGAACCGAAAAATTAGACTGTGGGGGAGTTTTTTTTTTACAATAGCAATAAAATGCGGCAAAAAAACTAGGATCGGAATATAAATCGAGTATCATTACGTAGAAATGATGAATTTATAATGTTTTAGCGTACTGAATGTTGGGTTTTAATGTGTGGGTAAGGGGGTATTTGAGTTTTCAGTGTGGGGCATTAAAAAAAAAAGAAAAAAAAAATTGAAAGAAAAAAATTAAATCTCCTCTTTTTTTGTCGAGCCATGAGTTCGCACCTTTATATAATTCTGGTTCTGAATTCATATCAATAGCATATTTTTTGAGCATGTGCTTCTGACTAGACGATACTTAATCGTCTTGCTATGAGTGAGAATTTCCTTAACCGACGAGTACTCTATTTGGGGCTCTAACATGTCATCATGCTTTTCTAAACTCGGGTCATCCACAAAGAATGCTTAAACATGTAAAATTGATATATTCTTCTAAACATGAGTTATCTGCAATGGATGTTAATACCATGTTAAGCATGGGTCATTAACATATGATGCTTTTGTAGGAGTTCTATATAGTCCACTTCTTAGGCAAATCGTGCACTTTTTAAGCACGCTACATGACTAATGGTGCATTTCTTAGGCACCCATAACATGGGTAATGGCGCTTCTTGTGAGCACCTTTAACATGGCTTGTATTTGGCTATACCAGAATCATGACATAATAAGTAATACTCTGCTATTTCTAAGTCTATGAACATGGAAACCTTCGGCTATATATGAAGCTATTCATACATTCTAAATATCATGTCAATTCTAGTAAACATGAAGCTAGTTTCCGTTACTCACCTCAATTAGCTTAGGCATTCCTCGGACAATCCTGGACCTCTGAGATCACCTAAACACATAAATTTATCATTCTATAATTATTAGAACTTGATATAACATCCTTACACATAACCTATATCAATATCGCTAACTTTTTACAAAAGGATTATTTGTTGATTTTCAAGCAATACGCTATAATTTGCATATTTGGCCCACTTAAACTTGAAATTAGAACCTGAAACCAATTGCAACAGAAAGTAGACTCAGAGAAATACAATTTTGGTTTTGACCTCAACTTAATCGGACGAACGGTTAATTCTCTACGATCTATCAAAGTTGACACAAAATTCTGCATAACATGTTGTTTTCTAGACAGTCTACTAAACTTTATTGTTTTGACCCACTTAAACTTTGAATTAAGACCTGGGGACCAATTTTATTGGAAATTAGACTCAGAGAACTACAAGGTTGGTTTAGACCTCAACTTAATCCGACTTACGGTTGATTCTCTACAATTTTCCAAACATGATACAATTTTTTGCAAACCATTTTGTCCCGTTTTCTACTTTACCAAAATGACCAAAACTCAACATAAACCAACAATAAATACTTGCACAATAAAATATCAGCTTACTAAACATGCATCATTTCTAATAACATTTGCACTTATAACATGTCTAACTTCGTTAATATGGCCTTGTGCCAAACACCCCTTTTTAAGGTTATAACTAAACTTATTATCATCATTTAACTTGAACAACTCAATTTCTCTAAACATAACTTCATTAGTTCTAAAATATAATCATTCTCTAATCCATAAAACATTCTTACATGGTCTATGATCATTAAACATATATAAAACATGTGTATAACCTCATAAACATAACTAAACTCATCCTTAACATGCTTTAACACTAAAATTCCAATTTTTAACTTGATCATGAAATCAAAACTTGAATTTAAACACTTACCATTTATGGGTAATAGTTAAGGATACTTGATACACCTTGAGACTAGCATGATATCAACAAAATCCTTCCTGGAATCACCATGGAAAGCTTTCTTCATGATTAGGAAACTAACTTTGTTTCTCTCTTTTTCTTCATGATTAGGAAACAAACTTTGTTTCATGATTAGGAATCACCATGCGTAGTTCGGGGTCGAAAGACTTCCTTTTCCGCGAGCAAGCTTTACAAACCACTAGGTAGTGTACCTAATCGTTGCAGTGTAGTATGGGCAAGCCAGGGGTTGATCATTATCTAGGGGAATAGAGATGCTAGTAGAGATGTATGACGAAAAGGTGAGGTTGAGGGTGATTCTTTTTAGTCTTTTATAATTTTTTATGAAAGCAAGTAAAATCTCGGGGTTTGAAGAGTGGGGGTTTGGTAATTTTACCAATTAAACAACTTAACAATTAAATTAAAACTAATTAAACTAAGTAAATTTAAAAGTTATGGATTGTATGAGTGTGTTTCTTATGATAATTAAAAGCGTGTTCACTTAGATTTTCTTACTCCATATTTATCTTTTATTGGTCGGTTGAATTGTCACATCCTTATTCTAATTGATGCGTTGTATTCCGTGTAAGTCATAGGGTGGTGCCTAATTCCCCAATTCTATGAATTGTAACTCTCCTCTAGAACACCTGAGATCGCCAAGTACCGAGGTATCTCCCCAGAATATCCTATTATCCTTAAGCTACATTTTGCAGGTTTTACTGACCAGGTTTTAATATTTATAATTACTCGTTATACCTATGGTCTACCCTAATGCACTAACGGGCAGTGTACCCGGTCGTGTGTAGTGTAGTATTCGGTATAACCGAGGTCATTCCAAGAGCTACGTGGATTGGAAATTAACGTAAGTCTATGTCACGATTTTAATATGCCTTTGATATTTGATTAACTAATAACGCAAATAAAGGCAAAGATGTGATCAAATAGAGGAGAGTGGTGCTAACCTAGTTATTCATCCTAGCTAGTAATGTCTACTTCTAATTACTTCCAATTACTTCAGGTGGGGTCAAAGTCGAGAGGACAACATTTGGTCAATTCGCCCTAACTTATCAGCAAAGATGCCACCACTGGAGAAGTCAGGTGTCCCCTCATAAGTCCAGTTGTTCCTGGTCCCCTAAGTTGAGTCATTAAGTTCCGCTACATGCTAGACTTATAATAGTGAGTGCCCAGGCGTTAGCAACTTAAACACTCATCACCCCCTAATTCTTAAGTTCATCCAAATGGTAGGTGATCAGTTGGTCAAATCGCACAAGCAGAAAGGGTCGTCAGTTGGTCATATCTTACCCTTCCCGTCTCAGTCTACTCACTTAGGGTCAGTTGGTCATATCTCCTAAGCAACTAGCCTCTACCGCCATTCAAAACTACCGAAACAAGGGTAGCTACCAATAAACTATGCATGCCTACACTTAGAAATAATTATACGAAAGCAATGTAAACGCAAACAAAACAATTAAGGAATCATAACTAGGCCAGCACCAAGAGGTGCTTAGCCAAACATATAGTAAATTAATCCAACAATAATGAATAAAACATGAATAGAATTAAACATAATGTTTGATACAAATTACTTGATGAAAAGCTAATAATGATGATGATTGCAGGTGAATTCTTCCTTGGAAAATGGCTTTAGACTACTGGAAATTGCCCTGGAGTGGTGCCCTAATCGACCCCTAGGAGAGGGGTGAAGAGAGATACTTAAAAATGCAGATTTAGGGTTGTATTTATAGGCCGCGACATGGTTACGGCGTAACCTTAAGTAAAAATTACGCCGTAACTAGTTAGGGCGTAACAGTTTTAAGAGTTACTCTGTAACTATAGTTAGGGCGTAACTATTTTTAGGGTTACTCCCTAACCTCTTTAGCTTTTCAAAATAGCAATATTTCAACTTAGGACCTTGAGTTTCTTCATTCCAATGATGGAGACCAACATAAAAACGCGTTAATTGAGCATCGAACTTCGTATATAGTAATATTATGGCGTACCTAAATCACCGGGTTACGTCGTAATTCTTTATCAGCATATTCTTATCTGCTCCGAAATTATCTCTACGGCGTATCTATATTTCCGTGTTACGCCGTAACCTTCGAAGTAATAATTACGGCGTAACCTTAAGAGGAGGTTACACCGTATCCTTTATGGCATCATATTTACGCCGTAACGCAATTAAGTAGTTACGGCGTAACCTTCACAAATAATTATCAGGCCCTCGTAGTTTGGGTTAGGGCGTAGTCAAAAGTGCCACATAAGCCGTAACTTGTCTTCAGAATATATTTCGTGGCCTTATATCACATCTTTTCCGCTCCAACGCCTCATTTATCCTGTAATGCAAATATGAACGAATATGAACGAATTAAGTACCATATTAATACAAATGAGGCTATAAACACGGGAATTTGATATATAAAATATCAGGCAAAATTGATGTTATCACTACAACTCACGCAATAAACACAAGAATGGCTTAAAGTGCACTCTAAGGCTTTTTGCTATTTAGGACGTTCAAGCTCGCAACAATTAAACAAGAAGCCAGTTTTCCTTACTCTAGCGTCTACCAATTATAACAAGAGACAACCTAACAATAATCAATAACTAGGTTTCATTGGATCTAAGCAAACACAAATTAATTTAGTTACTCATGATAGATAAGCAAGAACACAACAAACAATCAAACATAGATGAAACATGGTAATAGATTGAATAAACAAATTTATCTTTAAGTGTAAAAGAGGGTTTGGAACCCTAAAATACTGTCTAAGTCGGACCTCAAACGAACTAGGGTTTGCTCTCCAAAATAATGCACACAAAAAAACAGAAAATTCGAAGTTTATATATAAACTTTACATTCGTGACAGCGTCGCCTTTTGATGGTGACACCGTCTGATCGCCGTCATTAGGGTTTCGTCTTTGCCAAGTCATTAGTGGGACGACGTCGGGTAGAAAGTCGTGATGCCGTCTGGGTTGCTTCTGGACGTCGTCTAGGGAAAGTCTTGGTCGTCTGGTGTAGAATGAAAGAGTGACGGCCTTCTTAAATAAGATGTGACGCCGTCACTTGGTAAGACCAAACTAAGTTCTGAGCCGTCTCTTGAGAGTTTTTGGAACACTCTGTAGGCGATGGCGTCGCCCTTTGAGTTGGGACGCCGTCAGGCTTCTGAAAATGCCTTGTTTTCTTGACTCTGTCGTTTTCTTCATGTTTTCGCTCCTTTTCGTCCAAATATGCTTCATTCCAGCATTTTGCTTTCAAAAGACCTAAAATGTGAAAATGAACGATTTTAAGCAGTAACGGATATAAAAAATAACGATTTAGGGCTTAAATGACCCCCTAAAAACGTATTTTTTAAATCCTTATCAAATATCCCTACACTTGGAATTTGCTTGTCCTCAAGCAAATGTGTTTTTGGCTAATCAATTTATGAGTTAGGGGTCATTTAGCATTTGTTTAAAATAATCTACAACAAGTACAAGGGCTATAATAGTCAAAACAAGCACGGAAATTATACACTAACACCTCACAATTGGTGTTTGGATTCTCTCATCTCTCGGGTGTATATGAAATATAACATGTAAGGAAATGGAAGATAAACACTCTCTACCTGTCATAGCACATAGATTACCATAGGCTTGAGAATATATCAAACCTCCACCGCTTTGACATAAACACCTAGGAATAACTATATAAGATGTCTTTACAAAGGGTTATAATGTTAGGCTCGGGTAGGGAATAAAAGGGTTTTGTTGGATGTGAGGAATTTTTAGTGGTGGCAAGTCAAAAATCTAAGTTACATGCATTTAAAACGCGGCGTTGTTAAGCCAAGACTCGACTCACTAACACTAAATAACAACTTTAAATAAACATAAGACATAAACTTAAAGCATAAAAAAATAGATGTGGGATGGTAGTCCGTTTTTTTTTTTTGTTTTGTTATTTTTTTTGTTTTTTTACTTCTCCATTTTTTCATACATTTTTACCCTACCGTCCTATAAGATAACATCAATATAAAGGGATTTATAAGAGCATCCCTACACTTGAGTTTTTATTTCACTAACAATAATTGACCCGAATTGAAAAGATCAAAACACTTGGAGTACTTAATTACGTAGAGAAAGTGAATTTGAATTTAACGTTCCTTCCTTTTATTCTATAAAATACTACTTTAACCCATGAGTCCAAATCATCCCAAAACTGTGTACAAAAGATATGACTCGACTTAGCAACCATGCAGATAACTAGATAATTGAACTAAGGGTTTAAACAATTATTACAATAACGCACAAAAGATGAGTACATACAAGGTGGGCTAAGGCGATTTGGGTGTAACATTTGGGGGGTAGATTATAAACAATGCTCTACATTGATATTCCGGAAACCAGAACATCACGAGAACCGCGGAAAGATAGGTTCTGAGGGGTAAACTAGAAGTATCGTATACTAATGATGAGTACATCGCAAGGGTGTGAGGAAAATTACTCAACCGATGTGGATGACGTAATTAAATTACAGGTTTAAAACAAGGGTTGTCCTAATGCCTCTTATCATTTAGTTAATCCTAACTACATGAATGTAGTCTCACTAGCGATCTTGGAATGCATCACAAAACAAGTTCTATAATCTATTATACTACCGGTACACTCACTAAGCATTAAAGATGAATGCTTTTATTCCTAAAGATCTAGGGGCGAACCTCACATTTTTGAGGTGGAATTTGAGTTGTATACGGTTTTTGTGCTAGTCATATAAATCCGATCCATGAGACGCTTTATTAAGACTAAAATTATACTCGTAAGTGCCATAAAAAATTTTAAATTTGGTGCTAAAATTATCCTAACAAATAATTTTCATAGTTTATTACACAATTTACTAAGGACAAAGCAAAAATCAAGTGAGTGAATAGTTTCTAAGTTCCCGTTTTATTCTTCCTCCCTACACTTAAACTAAAAATTGTCCCCAATGTTCCCCGAAAGTATCAAAGTTATGATAGAGAAAGGTAAAATAAAAGAGACAAACTAATACTCCCCTGATTAGCTCGGTAGGACATGTGTAGAATTGCGGTTAAGTCCTCCTCCAAGAAGAATGAGTCATCATAGGTGTTGTTCCAAAGTACACTTGCATCTTCTTGTTTAATATAACCTGCACATTTATTAAGAAAACGAAAACAAAACCTCGCATAAAATCTTCGGTAAAAACTATATAAAAACAAAACTACACTAGAAAGGAAGTAAAGATATAATGCCTGTGGAATAGATGTTTGCAGATTTCTGGAAAATTAAGAATTCTGGAAATTTTCAAGAATTACAAATTAAACAGAAAACGAAATCTGAAAACTGTTTATACATTGCCTGACCCCGTCAGGTGTTAACCCCGACGCCGTCAGGTTGTCCTGACAGAATGAGTCAGATGCATTTTCCGAAAGAATTTCTTCTTTAAAGACCTGGAAAAATTACTGCAAAACATCTATTGTGACTCGATACAAGCATTTGAATCTAACAAACACACGTATATACACAATTTCAAACATGTTTAATCGCATGTTTATAATAGTTCTAAAAACACATGTGATCTTTCTTACCCGTATCTTTTTGTAAAATATCTTTATATGCAATTAAGACGAAGTTAAAAACAAAATAAAGCATTTTCACAAAATAATATAAACATGAGAATTAAGCAATAATGAAAAAGATATATATAACACATAAATGAAAAATAAACAAGCAAACAAATAAACATGGGTTGCCTCCCAAGAAGCGCTTTTCTTTATTTATGAGTTTTGTAGCTAGACTCGAAGCCATACCACTACGTCATCTCATGCACACTCACGTGCCCATATCTAAGCCAATCTATTGTTCTTTCATCTTTCTTATAATCATCTCCTAACTTTAGGCATTTTTTTATAATATCTCGTATTTTTCTCATGAGAATGCCTAAGTCCATCTTGCTTGTCTCTTTCACTAGGTAATGAAATAGGAGCCATTCGATTACATGCCTTGATATCTTTATGCTTAAACCAAGGGTGTGTACGGGGCATTTGATAGACAAAATCCTCAACTTCATCAGAGAATGTAATTAAACCATCAACCATTTGTTCATTCAACTTAGTCATTCTCTTAAAGGGTTTTCCAAATATCACTTGAGTGAGTTTTCCATCAATGAACTCTCCTAAGTCCTCTAGGACCATGAACTCAAACAAATAAGCAAAACTTCCAACAAACACGTGCAAATGAGTAACCGCATTAACAACATTGTTCCCTTGATATGCTAACTCGTTTACCTTAATTTTATTGTATAAGTTCCTTGAGATTAAGTTTAAAGGTAAGACCGAATTCAAGTAAGCATCAAAACTTTCAAATCGTATTTTATAAGGGAATTTCATGTTGAAGGGACTATCCTTCTCAATTCTACACCTCGGGTCAAAACCTTGAGAGGGATCTTCCTCCGTCTCAACCCTAACTTCATCAAGGACTTCCCCGTCATCAAGTGCCTCCACATGATAAAATTCCTCATTGGAATCCGAATCATAAAAAGGACTATTGTGGTGCCAATTTATTTCATTATACCCTAGGTGATTACCGAAGTGATGAACGGGCGAGAGATTGGGTGGATTCGTATTCTCCATAGCGAGGATTGGAGCAGGTAGTATAAAGTTCTTATGGCAAAAAATACAAATCATGGAAGGTGATGGGATCTACGAAAAAAGCACAAAGAAGGGGGATAGACTATAAGAAAGATAATAAAAAAGGAAAAAAGCTCACTTGATAGGAATCAAGCGAGTGAATGATAAGAATTTAAAACACATGTTTTTAGGGGGTCATTTAAGCCCTAAATCGACACATATTATATCCGTTACTGCTTAAAATCATTCCTTTTCACATTTTAGGTCTTTTGGAAGCAAAATGCTGGAATGAAGCATATTTGGACGAAAAGGAGCGAAAACATGAAGAAAATGGCAAAGTCAAGATCAAAGGCACTCCAGCACACCTGACGGCGTCCCAACCAAAGGGCGACGCCGTCCCTCTATAGAAGACTTGATCAAAAGTGCACGCGACGGCTCAGCGGAATTTCTGGTCCTAAAGCCTGACAGCGTCACGCCTAAACTCTGGAAGGCGTCACTCACAAAATCTACACCAAACGCCCAAGATCCAAGATTCAGATGACGTCGCTACTGAAGACTGACGGCGTCACATATCTCAACTGACGTCGTCCCAATGATGACTTGGCCCAAATGAAACCCTAACGACGGCGACCTGACGGCGTCACTAGCAAAAGGTGACGTCGTCGCGATTGTAAAACTATATATATAATTCGATTTTTCTGTATTTTGAAGAGGTATAATTTTGGAGAGCAAACCCTAACTCAGTTGTAGTCCGACTTGGACAGTATTCTAGAGTCCCATACCCTATTTTACATTACAAGATAAGTTTGTTTATCCAATTTATCATTATGTCTACCTCATGTTCAATTGATTGTGTGTATGCTTGCATGTTTAACATGTCTAGCTAAATTATTCTTGTGTTTGCTTAGATCTATGAAACCTAGTTATTAATTGTTGTTAGGTTATCTCTTGTCTTAATTGGTAGACGCTAGATTAAGGAAAATTGGCTTCTTTTTTCATTGTTGCGAGTTTGAACGTCCTAAATAGCAAAAAGCCTTTGAGTGCACGTTAGGCCATTCGTTGTGTTTATTGAGTGAATTGTAGCTTTAGGATATTAGTGTATTCGGGGGAGATTCTATTGCACTTGACGATCCCGAGTATTCTAAAGGAGAGTTACGATTCATAGAACTAGGGAATTAGGCACCACCTACGACTAAACGGAATACAATGCACCAATTAAGATAAAGGAAGTGACAATTCAACCAACCAATAAAAGATAACTGGGGAGTACTAGTATCTAAGTGAACACATATTTAATCATCATACGAGCACACCTCAATTAGCATAATATGTCCGTAGTTAATTAGATAATTAGATAATTAATTAAAGTAGTGAAATCGGTAGAAGTACCACCCCCCAATCATATATCACGAGATTTTTACCCTTGCTTTCTAAAAAAAACATAAAAAACACTAAAAAGAATCTTCCTTAACCCCACCTTTTCGTCATATATCTCTTTCTAGCATTCTTATTCCCATAGAGAATGAAATCAATCCTCGAGGCTTACCCATACTAAACTACAATGATTAGGTTCACTGCCTAGAGTGTTGAAAAGATTGATCGTAGAAAAGGAGGTTTTATTAACCTCGAACCCACGCATCAGTGAACCTAGTCGAGATAGAAACCTAACTAGCTATTCTATTCCCCGGCAGCGGCGCCAAAAACTTGATGCGTGGTTCGGGGTCAAAAGTCTTTCTTTTCCGCGAGCAAGCTTTACTACCCACTAGGCAAAGGTACCTAATCGTTGCAGTATAGTATGGGCAAGCCTAGAGGGTTGATCGTTCTCTAGGGGAATAAAGATACTATTAGAGATGTATGACGAAAAGGTGAGGTTGGGGGTGATTCTTTTTAGTCTTTTATAATTTTTTTATGAAAGCAAGTAAAATCTCGGGGTTGAAGAGTGGGGGTTTGGTAATTTTACCAATTAAACTACTTAACAATTAAATTAAAACTAATTAAACCAAATAAAATTAAAGGCTATGGATTGTATGAATGTGTTTCTTATGATAACTAAAAGTGTGTTCACTTAGATTTTCTCACTCCCTAGTTATCTTTTATTGGTCGGTTGAATTGTCACGTCCTTATTCTAATTGATGCGTTGTATTCCGTGTTAGTCATAGGGTGGTACCTAATTTCCCAATTCTATGAATCGTAACTCTCCTCTAGAACACTCGAGATCGCCAAGTACCGAGGTATCTCCCCCAAATATCCTATTATCCTTAAGCTACAACTCACGCAATAAACAGAACTATGGTCTAAAGTGCACTCTAAGGATTTTTGCTATTTAGGACGTTCAAGCTAGCAACGATTAAAGAAGAAGCCAGTTTTCCTTACTCTAGCGTCTACCAATTAGAACAAGAGACAACCTAACAATAATCAATAACTAGGTTTCATTAGATCTAAGCAAACATAAATTAATTTAGATACTCATGATAGATAAGCAAGAACACAAACAAACAATAAAACATAGATGAAACATGGTGATAGATTGGATAAACAAACTTATCTTTAAGTGTAAAAGAGGGTTTGGAACCCTAAAATACTGTCCAAGTTGGACCTCAAACGAACTAGGGTTGCTCTCTAAAATAATGCACATAGAAAACAGAAAATTTGAAGTCTATATATAGATTTTACATTCGCGACAACGTCGCCTTTTGATGGTGACGCCGTCTTGATCGCCGTTATTAGGGTTTCGGCTTTTCCAAGTCATTAGTGGGACGGAATTGGGTAGAAAGTCGTGACGCCGTCTGGGTTGCTTCTGGACGTCATCTAGGGAAAGTCTTGGTCGTCTGGTGTAGAATAAAAGAGTGATGGCCTTCTGAAATAAGGCATGTTGCCGTCACTTGTTAAGACCAAAATAAGTTCTGAGCCGTAGCTTGAGAGTTTTTGGAACACCCTTGATAAGGATTTAAAACATACGTTTTTAGAGGGTCATTTAAGCCCTAAATGGATACATTTTATATCCATTACTGCTTAAAATCGTTCCTTTTCACATTTTAGGTCTTTTAGAAGCAAAGTGCTGGAATCAAACACTTTTGGACCAAAAGGAGTGAAAACATGAAGAAAACGACAAATTAAAGATTTCAAGGCTGATTTCTGCACCTGACGGCGTCCCAACTCAAAGGGAAACGTCGTCGCTCGCAAGGATTTCTAAAAAGTATCAAGCGGCGGCTCAAGTCATATTTTGGTTTACAACATGACAACGTCACTCCTTATTCCAGAAGGGCGTCGCCCTTTATTTTACACCAGACGACCAAGAATCATTCCAAGACGACGTCCTTATTGAAGCCAGAAGGCGTCACATTTCCTCAACTGACGTCGCCCCAACGATGACTTGTCCAAAACGAAACCCTAATAACGGCGACCAGACGGCGTCACCATCAAAAGGCGACACCGTCGCTAGTGTAATTCTATATATAGACTTCGAATTTTCTGTAATTTATGTGTAATATTTTGGAGAGCAAACCCTAGTTCGTTCATAGTCCGACTTGGGCAGTATTTTAGGGTTCCAAAACTTTCTTTACACTAAAAGATAAGTTTGTTTATCCAATCTATCACCATGTTTATCCTATGTTCTATTGTTTGTTTGTTTTCATGCTTATCTATCATGCGTAGCTAAATTATTCGTGTGTTTGCTTAGATTTATGAAACCTAGTTGTTGATTATTATTAGGCTGTCTCTTGTTTTAATTGGTAGACGCTAGATTAAGGAAAACTGGCTCCTTCTTTATTTGTTGCGAGCTTGAACGTCCTAAATAGTAAAAAGCTTGAGAGTGCACTTGAGCCATCATTGTGTTTATTATGTGAGTTGTAGCTTTAGGATAATAGAGTATTCGGGGGAGATACTACAGTACTTGGCGATCCCGGATAGTCTAGAGGAGAGTTACAATTCATAGAAATAGGGAATTAGTGTACGGTACAGTCCCAGATAGATCTTATGAGCCTAGAAAGATTATAGATGTCCTTTGTAATCACAAAACAACTAAGGAGAACCTTTGCAAGAATTTTACTCACGCGGAAAATAAATACAAGACTTAAGAAGACGATAAACACAATAACTTGATCCTCTATGGATCTATATTAATTCACTATTAATGTTGTTAAAGACGTACATAAAACCCTAACCACATGTTTCTTTTATAGTACAAGAAACCCTAACCATACAAATTTTGCTAAGCACTCAAAAGATATGCTCTATCTATTCCTATTTTAACTCAAGCATATCACAACTAATAAACTAAGAAAACGGAAACTACATATCCGCAGAAACATATTCTCTATCATAGGAAACTGCACTATCAGCAGAAACCTTACTATCAGCGGAAATAAAATAACTATCAGTAGGAACCCTATCAGCGGGAACCAACTGTTTACATAATTCCTAACAATCCTCCCCTAAACTTGAATTTGACTTCGTTAACTTCAATTTTCCAGATAGATCTTTAGCAAACAAGAGGATTGAACAAAACAAAGAACGAAATGAGAGTAATCACCAGCAGAACACCTAGAACCACCAGATCAGCAATGAAGTCCAAGATTCCATAAGCAACCTCTAGAACAGCAGCATCAAGAACCTCCACAGCAGCAGTAACTGAGTAGATTTGATGAGCCTTTACCAAGTAGCTACTCACTCTTGGGCTAGCTAGTTCTTGATTGGAATCATGGCATCACCCCGTGAACTAGTAACCATCCGACACTTAGAACGTGAATCAATGGTGTGTTAGAATACCCTAATGGTTTTTGGCAAACCATCACAGCCATCAACGGATTTGAGTTGTCTTTACCTAGAGCCGTTTAACTCAGGACTAGTCATGGTGTTCCACAGCCTTTACCACAAGCCATGAACGGGT
Organism: Chrysanthemum makinoi; assembly: GCA_910596185.1. Lineage (NCBI taxonomy): Eukaryota > Viridiplantae > Streptophyta > Magnoliopsida > Asterales > Asteraceae > Chrysanthemum > Chrysanthemum makinoi. The sequence goes on along the minus strand of OU343217.1, from coordinate 147,467,833 downwards.
GGGCTAGCCAACTCTTCATCTATGAGGACATGGTGAGTTGAGCACCATACAACTTATTGGAAAGTTGTCAACCTTCCAACGGATTTGACATCTCTTTACCAGAGTCGTTTGCTCATGGAGTAGCCAATGTTTGGTGTATGAGACCAGGGTACATTGATAACCCTCTGATTTTTAGCAAATCAGCAGCTATCAACAGATTTGAGAATACTTACTAGAGTTGTACCCCCATAGCAAGTTAACCCTTTGTCCCGTAAGACATGGTGAGTTAAAACCATATGTAATCCAAATGTACAACATGATCCTCAAAAAAAATGAAAGTTTAAAAAAACAAACAAGATATATACAAAGATTTTATATTTTTTATTTTTTTTAAACACAAAAGAAAAGATAAAAATGAAACATAAACAAAAGAAAAACAAAATATACAAAGAACAACATACCACTCAGAAATTTGAAGAATCAACAGGAACAGCAAGAAGCTTATTTTTCAACCTTGTAATCAGCTGTTCTGCATGAGTCCTGTAATTAGCAACTGGAGCAGTAGAGAAAGTCAACTTCCTCTTCAACATTTGTTCCAACAAGGATGCAGACAATGGATAGTTACGATCAGAAAACATGTAAAGATAGACCCCAGACCAAGTCTGCACCACATGTACACTAGAGAGTGGATAAAAAATCCAACTAAAAACCTGCCACTCAGATTGACCTTCCCAAATCTTAAAACCAGCACCATCTTGATGATAAGAATCAAATAACACTTGAAGATCACCCAACAAAACCAAACCAGCCCCTTGAGCAGGATGAGATTCAAAGTGTTGTTTCACCATATCATAAAGAGTAAACAGATCTTGTCTATCAAGAAAATTGAGAACCTCATATAGAAAAGTAAAATGCCTAACAGTCTCATCCTTGCGATAAACTGAATTACAATCTCTTAACCCACCAAGACCTGTAGGAGTTAGTGTCCAGTTCACTAATGGAGACCACTCTACCAACTCCTCATTAGAATCATTCTCCTCAAAGTCCTGTAAAAAAGAGCTCTCAGGAGCATGAAGATCAACACTTATAGTGTCATATGATGGATCATTGGAAATAGACACAATCTTTGTCTTATCAGCAGAAAGAGTCTCCTCCTCATGAGGTGTATCTGACATATTCTCAGAAGGAATAAGTGTAGCTTCAAAGGTATCAGTAATCTTCAATCTCTTAGGAGGTGGTCCTTCCAAAAGAGAGTGAAAGTGTTTTTCCCTAGTATAAGGATTAAGACTATCCTTTTCTAATCTTGAGTAGATGATGTTATACTCTTTGACTAATCTATCATCAGAGAAAGATCTCACATACCCCATAGTCCATCTAGTAGAGTAAACAGTTGAACTCATGTTCTTTACAAATTCTCTCATATGTCTCATTTGTTCAGCTTGAGATAAAGGCTTTTCCCTTCTTGCTTGAGCCTTTCGTTCAGCCTCTGCCTTTTTCTTTTGAGTCACCAATGCTCGAATATCATTAACATAATTTTCAGATGTAAAAGCACCTCCTAAGATAGTTTGAGCAAGACTTGGATTCCCAGAAATATCATCACCAAGCTGATTCCAAGTCTCATCTGTGAATCCCATAGCCAAAGCATTTAACTCTATTCTTCTCTTATGTGTGATCTCAGGAGCTGACTCAGACAAGAATTATGCATTAAAGGTAGCCTGAGCTTGTTCTGCAACCCTTCTATCACTCATTGATATCTCATGCATTCTGAATAACCTTTCCTGTTCAGCCTTATCAATACCAGGATCCACTCCTTCTTCTTCCTCAACCATTTTACCTTTGCCTTTATTATCTGAAGAACCAGGCAAAAGACCATCTGCAGCATTATCAGCCAGTGAATCAGAAGAAATAAGCTCATCAGCATCATGTGTAGACTCTTTTCTTCCACAAGCCTCTCAGTAGTAACAGCATCAGAAGCAATATCATCTACATTAACAACACCAGATGGCTCACCAGCCTCCACTAACCCAGTCTTGAGAGTCGTCCTACTAAGATAGCTCCTCTTTTTCCTCTGTCTCCTCTGAAAAACTTTTACTTGTGGAGCAATAGGAGTCTGAGTCTCACCAAGAGATACAGATGCTAGAACATGAAGCTTATCTAAGTCTATAGAAACCCTCTCATGTCCCTGTTCCTCCTCATCATCAGACACCACAAATCGAGTCCTCCTCTGGTCCAACCTCACCTCCAAATCTGTCACTTACTGTAATAACTTCACCAATTGACTACCTAAAGTGGCTTTAGTCTCCTTCAGCTCTTCCCATGTTTCCTTAAGCTGGAGCTCCAAATCATCAACTTTTTGAACATACCTGTGAAGCAAGCTAGACACATTTATTAGCATAGTAGGATCCTCAACTCCACCAGCAGGAATACCTGTGGTTTGATGAGCTTCATTGGACCTAGGAGGAGACACAATAAAATCATCACCAAAAGTAGTGTCATCCTCAAAAGGTTGTCTAGGTGGACTATGTGGCTGATCACTAGTAGGAGTAGGATTAACCTCAGTCTCAACAGGAGTTTGGTCCTGTGAGGTAGAGGCAATAACTGGCTCCTCAAGACCAACATGCCTTGGTGAAGGTGGGGCATTAAGGTGAGGTGAAGGTGGATGTTGTGGGTCATCAGGGGCAACTGATGAAAAGGCATCAGTATCAACATGAACACCAGGTAACATGGTTGGTAGTAAGGGTCTATGTTCTCCAGTGAAACATGTTTTCATTGTAGCAAACAACTTGGCAGTTAACTTAGTAATGCGCCTGGTAGTATTGTCAGAGGTTTCAATGCTTAAAATCATTTGTAAAAATCGAGGATACATTAGAAATTTATGTTTGGTATCCTTCACATTTTTAGTCATTTCCTCAAAAATATATTTTGAAAAATTATATTGTCTCCCATGGGCCAAACAGATAATAGCATTTGCAATAGAACTAGAGAACTGATCCCAACCACCAGATTTGGGACTCAGGCACTGAAGCAGGGTATGGACTAAAAACCTCCACTTAGGGCAAAATTTATTTTTAAACCAAATTATTTTTCCATCAAAAGGATACCCTAAGCTAGTTAGTCCAGAGATGATATCCTCTCTATTATTCTCAAAGAGACCATATGCATCATCAAATCGTAGATGAGTCCTAATGAGAGACTCAGTTATCACATACTCTCTTCCATCAATGGTGGCCACAATCTCCTTTGCAGAGCCAGTGAGAGATCGCTCATGTGCTGTGGCCCAAAATTGTTTGATAAGAGAGTCATAAACAATTGATGGAGAGTGAGCAAGAGCATACCTGATTTTAGAGCGTAAGAGAAAATCAATCATTGAGTCATATAAGTTGCTCCCTTTGGTGTGTTCCAAAAATGCAGTTTTGTTATGATCCACTTTGTACTCGAGTGGTGCCATGGATATTGATTGAGAACATTGAAGATGAGCAAGATTCAAATAAAGAGGGAATTGGGGTAAGGGTTTCTTCTGATTGACTATTTAAATGAGTTTCCCAAAATAGTCGTTTAAGTTGAAACAAAATCTTTGACCAATTTTGACTTAAAATAACCCCAAAAATAAATCCCCAAATTATATAAAAATCATCAGCAATGAAAAGTCAAACAGCGGAAACCAAGCAGTCAATCGGAGGAAACCAATTAACTTTTGTCCGTAGTAACAAATCAAAGCTATCCGCAGAATCCACAGCGCATCAGAGGAATCCAGTACAATATCAGTGGCAATGAGAAGAGAATCAAATCAAATCTTTGACCAATAACAGTGCCGAAACTGTCTCCATACAGAACTTTTAGCGATCCAAATTCCAACCATCAATATTTACCATATCTTTTACTTACCAAAGATTCCAAAACGCCTATTAAACCAACCCCTTACAGCATAATCATACACACACAACTCATAACCCTAAGCACAAAATCCAAAACATGAGCACTTCTCCCAATCACCCAATTGAACTATCTTCATCAGATAGTGAGCCAAACTGGTTGAACTACTTCCCTCCTGGAGCTTCCAACAGCATTACCTACATCTCTAGAGAGCCTCCTACCAGATTACCATTCTACTACACCACTTCAGAAGAGGATCTCCCCAGCCCTCCTCCTCAGAATGAAGTTGAGGTTTCTAGTGCAGAGCTCAAAGATATGAATGAGAGCTCAGATAATGAGGTGAATGATCCAACCTACAGGCCTAGAAACACCAGGTCCATGACAGTTACTCCTCTTGCTGCGCTACCACCAAGTGCTCCAATTCCAGACCCCCAACCCTCCACATCCAATCCCAACAGGAGAAACACAGTGATGGGTCTTGTTGCACGCCCAATGTGGGAATGGATGGATAGGAGGGGAAGAGAGCATCATAAGATGCCACAGTGGGAACACCAAAGGCCAGTGAGGAGGCCTTGAAGAGAGAAGCTTTGGTCTGAAGATGGGTGAAAGCTATGAAGAGATGTTGAGTCTTAGTCTTGTTAGTCATGTTCAGTGTCTGTAATGGTATCTCTTCATCTGAGAATGCAGTTTTTTGAATGAATAAAAGCTTATTTCTCTAGTCTTAGACATCTGATCCCCATGATAGTGTGTTTGAAACTTTAGCTGCAAGATGGTTAGTAGAACACAAAGTATACAAACAAATATATACACATATATACATAAAACTAAAATTATACAGAAAAATACAAAACATATACATCAATAAGACCTCCCCTTAGGCACAATCCTCCCCTCAAACACAACAATCAGGGGTTGATCATGCCAATATTGACAATCAAATATTGAAATCTGGGTCCATCAAAAGCTTTTGTTAACAAATCAGCAACAGTTTCATCTGTATGAACTTTAACCACTTGAATAAGGTGTTTTTCATTAGCATCTTTGATAAAGTGGTGTCTAATTTCTATGTGCTTGGTTCTTTGATGAAAAACAGGATTTTTGACAATACAAATTGTACTTTGGTTATCTATAAAGATTTTAGTATTCATAAAATTGAACCCATAATCCAATAATTGGTTTTGAATCCAAAGTACCTGACCACAACAACTAGCAGCAGCAACATATTCAGCTTCAGTAGAAGATGTAGCCACTATGGTCTGCTTCTTGCATTGCCAAGAAATCAATCTTCTTCCCAAGAACTGACAACCCCCAGTAGTAGATTTGCGATCAAAATTAGCACCAGCATAGTCACTATCACTTTAAGCTTCCAACTCAAATGGAGATTCTCTAGGATACCAAAGACCCAATTTTGGTTGGCCCTTTAGATACTTGAAAATATTTTTGACAACAGTCAAATGGGAAGTCAAAGGTGTGACTTGATGCCTAGAACAAGCACTGACTGCAAACATGATGTCAGGCCTAGAAGCGGTCAAATACATGAGAGATCCAATCATTGATCTATAGAGGTGTACATTAACAGCAGGATCTGGGTCATTGTTTGACTTAGCCTTAGGAGCCTCATATGGTGTAGTAGCAGTCCTAACAAGTTCCATATCAAACTTCTTGAGGATATCATGCACATACTTCTCTTGATGAATGAAAATGCCATCTGATTTCTGTTGCATTTGCAAGCCCAAAAAGAAAGTAAGCTCACCCATGGCACTTATCTCAAACTCACTTTTCATCAAATCTTCAAATTCTTTGCACCAGGCTTCTTTGGTAGAACCAAAGATAATATCATCCACATATACTTGCACATGAATGATATCCTTGGTGCTCTTCTTGATAAAGAGAGTCTTATCAATAGCACATCTTCTATAACCATGTTTCAGTAGGAATGAAGAAAGCCTAGCATACCAAGCCCTAGGTGCCTGATGTAATCCATATAGTGCCTTAACCACCTTGTATACCATATATGGATGATGAGGGTCCACAAATCCTTTAGGATGAGTGACATACACTTCTTCCTCAATTTCACCATATAAAAATGCACTATTCACATCCATCTGATAGACCATAAATCCCATGTAGGAGGCAAAGGCCAAGAACAGTCTTATGGCTTCTACTCTTGCAACAGGAGCAAAAACCTCATCATAATCAATACCCTCCTCTAGTCTGTGACCCTGAGCAACCAACCTAGCCTTGTTCTGAACCACAATACCCTGTGCATCCCTTTTACATTTGAGAATCTACTTAGTTCCAATAGCATATTTACCAGGAGGCAAATCAACAAGTTCCCATACATTTTGAATTTTTTGATCCAAAATTATTGCATTTCCTCTTGCATAGCAGCTACCCAATCCTCATCACCTAATGCGTGAAATCTGGTAGGTTCAACCTGAGATAAGAAACAAGCAAATAGACAATGTTGATAGTCTATATGATTGGTCCTGTGTTGAACCCTTATGTAGCTGAGAAAAGCAGATTCACCAAATGATGTCTTCTTGACCCTGCTTCTAGTTTGAACAGTGGAAGTAGGATCACCAATAATAAGGGATTGTGGATGAACTGTGTTAATCCTCTTTGTGACATTAGGACTAACATCCACAGATGTAGCCAAATTATTAAGTGTTGCTCTAAAATCATCATCATAAGAAGAAGAGTCAAAGATGCATGTTCTTGACTCATGATGAATGCCATCCAATTCAGAGGTAGAGTGTTGTGAATTGGCTAAGTCAGATGGAGTGGCAAATCGGGTGGGAGTCTCAGCAGCAACTGCATCAGCAACAACGTTTCCACTATCAGCAGGAGCAGTTGCATTACCAGGGGAAACAGATACATTGCCAGCGGCATCAAAGTTCCTGCGGGCCTCATCAGTTGCTTGTTTTAAAAGTTCCACTGTTTCCTTGGAGAATTCATAACCAAACTTTTCAGCATCTTCTGTAGCTGCATGTTCTTGGCGTTGGAGCTTTACAAGTTCTTCTGCATACCCCATATCACTAGAAGGTACATCATGAGCAGCTGAGTTCTTGGTACCTGAAAAGTGGTTAGAGGGAAAAGAGGGAACAAGTATAACTTGTTCATCAGTTTTTGAATCTGACTCATCATCTGAAGAACCTGCAATGTTAGTGAAAGCCTGTGGGTGTTCTGCAGAAATGTTAGATTTATAACGAGTATAACCCAAATGGTCAGTTAGATAATCCAAATCAAAGTACCATTCTTAACCTGCACCTTGAACATTGAGCTTGTCCTCCATAAATCTGAGATTCAGAGTCTCTTCATCCCTCTTTGTGGAGAGATTATATACTCTGTAAGCTTTACTATGAGTTGAATAGCCTACGACATATCCTTCATCAGCTTTCCCATCAAACTTGCCCAACTGATCATTAGTATTGAGGATGGTGACATGACAACCAAAAGGCTTAAGATGACTAATGGTAGGAATCTTGCCAGACAAAAGTTCATAAGGTGTCCTTTTGTGAGGATTTGTGATTGAGACCCTGTTCAAGACATAACAAGCAGTGCTAACTGCTTCAGTCCAAAACATGGTAGGAAACTTTGAATCAGCAAGCATGGATCTTGCTGCTTCAATGAGAGTCCTGTTTTTCCTTTCAGCAACTCCATTTTGTTGTGGAGTCCTGGCAGTGCTACAGTCCCTTTTAATCCCCTTTATAGCACAGAGATCTATCAATTTAGCATTCTTAAACTCTGTCCCATTATCACACCTAATTTCTTTAACCTTCTTGTTCAACTGATTCTCCACCAGGGCAATAAAGTCTTGAAGAAGTTGAAATGTTTCATCTTTAGTTCCCAAAAAGAATACCCAACTATATCGACTATAATCATCAGTCACTACCAAGCAATAGTATTTATGATCAATGCTTCTGATAGATGTAGGACCAAAAAGATCCATGTGTAGAAGCTGCAAAGGCTCAGAGATAGTGCTGACAGCAGTAATGGCCTTATATGAAGCCTTGTGTTGCTTTCCCTTGTTGCAGGCCACACAGTTGTGCTCATTGGTAAAGAATTTGGAAGGCAGTCCATTAACTAATCCAAGTTTAGCTAGCTTGTTGATTGTTTTGAAGTTCACATGAGCCATCCTTCTATGCCATTTATTAGATTCATCCAAGGATGCTTTGACCACCAAACAAGCTAAATCTCCAGCAGGCTGAACATCATTGAGATTGAATGTGTAAAGATTGTGTTTTCTTGGTACCTTGAACAACTTGACAGGTCATCGGTAGTTGGAAATCTTTAGAAAGAACCGACATTCAAGATCGTGCATAGCACAAAGTTTTTCTTGTCACAAATTTGGGACACAGAAAATAAATTAAAATTTCTCAATGCCTCCACATAATACACATTCTCAAGGTCTAGTTGAGCAGTTCTAATAGTACCCTTCCTTGTGATTTTACCATCTCCTCCTCTAAAGGTAACAGTACCTCCATGAATACCTACAAAATCATGAAGCCTGTCTCTATTCCCTGTCATACTCCTAGAACAACCACTATCTACAATACCTAAATCTTTATTGGAAAGAGGATCATCCTACACAAAAAGAATTACAACAACATTAGTTTACATGGAGACCCAAGTCATCACGACTTGGGCCCCTTTATGGATCTTAGTTGATAAACCTGTAGATTGATGAGATCCACTATTGTGCTTGGACCTTTGCATATAAGTTGGTCTTTTGGGTTTCCAAGAACAACCTGTTGAGGGCTTAACAGCAGTGTCCCTCCATGCCCCCCTTTGATGTAAAAGTCGTGTTAATAGACCTATAATCATTTTGAAAATAAGTGCTTGTAGGTATGTTCAAAGGTCTATTAACATTTCGTCTCCAATGAAAAGAAGATGGCCTGTCAGCAAAGAACTGGGTTACCAGCAGCAACTATTCTACCAGCAGAATTGCTTCTGTTGGTCCTCAGATGTTTTCCATTTGGAACAAAAGGAGGTATTTTGGCCACATCATTCCATACTTTGTTATATCTCTGTTGATTAGTGCACATATTCATCTTTTTATCATAATAATCATAATCTTTGATAAGATGAAAAACACTCCCACAAACAAAACATGATTTCTTCTTAAATTGCTTGTTCAAAATAGGAACAGTCTTATTACAAAAAAAATTATTCAAACCACAACCAAAATCAGAATTGTTTTTAACAAATTCAACAGAACAAGAAATGTTTCTAGAAAAAACTGTCTTTGAAAAGGATTCTTTAACAGCAACTCTTGGAACTTGTAAAGGCTTAGTAGAGGCAGACTTTAAGAACTCTTCATTTGAATCACAGCTGGCATATTCTTTAGATTGAGTCTCTGAAGTCCTGGAAGAACAAGAGACAAATGTGTTAGACTCACTGCAAGTGTCTGATAAGTCATTAGACTTTTGACCATAAGACATATGTGATTCATCTGAGTCAGAGTCTGGATTGGGTGGCTTAACAATACCAATAATAGAAGAAGGAACATTATGCATTTTACCTTGTTTTATATATTCAACAGGTTTTCTATATTTATCTTCTTCTTCATCAGTGACAGGATTAAAAACACTATAATCATTTGGGTCATACACCTCATCTGGACCAATATAGTCCTTGGCTCCTAACCCCATTTTAGTTTTAACAGACATAGAGCTATTTACTAGTTTGTGTAAGTTTTTAGCCTGTTCTTGCCACTGATTATGCCTAGCCACCTCTGAGTATAACCTAGCTTGAAGACCCTCCTTCTCAGCAACAACTTTTACAAATTCTTTCTTATTAAATTTTAACTCATTTGAGGTGTTATCAAAATCTCTTTGCAAAACATTTATTTTCTCCTCAAGAGCCATTTGGTTTTGATCATACCAGGCCTTTTGTTTTTCTAAAGCTTTAACTGTTTTCTTATAGGCCTGAACTTGTATAAACAACTCTTTATATTTATCATTAACATCATCAAACTCACACTTAAGAGCATCATATTGAGTACTACAACCAAATATACAACTGTGTACCTGAGAAGTGATGCCCATCATTGCAATTTCTCCAGCAGTGTCAGCAACCAATCCAACTTGAGGCTCTTCATCCTCACCATCATTCACATGATCATCCCAATCAACTCTGTTCTCCAGTGACAGCATGGCTGTAGGCTTCACCTCCTCAGCTTCCTTGAGCTTGTATGCATTATATTTTCTTCTGTCACCTCCCTTCCTATTAGGACATTCTCTGGCAAAGTGACCAAGTTGGTTGCATTCAAAGCATCTGATCTTCAATCTGTCAAACCTAGCTGATTCTCTTCCTTTCCAGAGCCCTCTTCAAACCTCTTTACTTTCACAGCAAGCATGGCCATCTGCCACTTAAGATCCATCTCCTCCATATCCCATTTATCCACTTGTTCAAAATCTTCATAGGCCAACTGCTGTTGATCTTCAGTTTCAGCAACAAATGAGTAGAGCACATCTTCTATCACTGAATTAGACTTTGATTTTCTTGTAGAAGATTTGTGTGTTCTGGATGCTGCTGATGAAGAAGTGGGAATATCAACATATGTTACCATTGTGTTTCCACTGGTAGCACCAACAAAGGCAGAGTGTGATGGAGCTTGAGAAAAGGTAGAGTGACCCTTGATGTCAAGCTCAAGAGACTTCAGCTTATTGTATAGATCATCAAAGCTTATGTAGTCAAGGCCCCCTTTTTCCTTAAGAGTGAGGGACACCTGATTCCAAGAAGGAGGTAGAGCACGAAGGAATTTGAGATTACATTCCTCAGTATCAGGTTTAGATTTTAACTGGTTAAGCTAGCTGAGGATCTTTTGAAACCTATCATATCCCTTATGGACACCCTCTTCTTCAGAGATAGAGAACTCCTGAAAGCTTTGTTTGAGCATAGACTTTCTCATTTTCTTGGACTCATCGTTTCCACCAAACCTTGCTTTAATCCCTCTCCAAATCTGTCTTGCATCATCCAGATGATAGAAATCGCTCATGTGCTCATCTGGAAGAGCTTGTAGTAAAGTAGTCCTCGCCTTGGTTTCCCTTTGGACAGCGATCTGTTCAGCAGTTGTTGTGGGTGGAAGAATTATAACTTTTCCTTCAGAATCTCTTCCAGTAGCCTTCTTACTGTTTCCTTTAAGAATGATTTGCCATAGATTGACATCCATGTTGGAGATATAGTTTTCCATCTTCATAGCCCATATATCATATTCATCCTTCTTAAGGTATGGAAATTTAGCATTAGTGTCGGACATGGTGACCACTTGCTGAATGGAAGACTAGGTGTTAGACCGGTTGTTTGATGATTCAGACTGATCATCACTCTCAGCATCAAAATGTTTTGGTGAAGACGTGTTATGGTTTTTGAGAAGAAAAAGGTTGTCTTCTTAGAAAGATTCTCACGAGGCTCTGATACCACTTGTATGGTACAGTCCCAGATAGATCTTATGAGCCTTGAAAGATTATAGATGTCCTGTGTAATCACAAAACAACTAAGGAGAACCTTTGCAAGAATTGTACTCACGCGGAAAATAAATACAAGACTTAAGAAGACGATAAACACAATAACTTGATCCTCTATGGATCTATATTAATTCACTATTAATGTTGTTAAAGACGTACATAAAACCCTAACCACATGTTTCTTTTATAGTACAAGAAACCCTAACCATACAGCTTGCTAAGCACTCAAAAGATATGCTCTATCTATTCCTATTTTAACTCAAGCATATCACAACTAATAAACTAAGAAAACGGAAACTACATATCCGCAGAAACATATTCTCTATCATAGTAAACTGCACTATCAGCAGAAACCTTACTATCAGCAGAAATAAAATAACTATCAGTAGGAACCCTATCAGCGGGAACCAACTGTTTACATAATTCCTAACAATTAGGCACCCCCTATGACTAACACGAAATACAACGCACCAATTAGAATGAGGATGTGACAATTTAACCGACCAATAAGAGATAACTAGGGAGTAATAAAATCTAAGTAAACAAGCTTTTAATTATCATAAGAAACACAATCAATCAATCCATAGCTTTTCTTCTTTTCATTAGTTAATTAGTTTTAATTTTAATTGTTAAGTAGTTTAATTGGTAAAATTACCAAACCCCACTCCTAAACCCCGAGATTTTTACTTGTTTTCTAAAAATATAAAAGCTAAAAAGAATCACCCTCAACCTTCTCGTCATACATCTTTACTAGCATCTCTATTCCCTAGAGAACGATCAACCCCGGGGCTTACCAATACTACATCGACGATTAGGTACACTGCCTAGTGGGTTGTAAAGCTTGCTCGTAAAAGGAAGTTTTCTATCTCGTCATGGAAGGTGATAATCCACCCAAAAACGATCCACCACACCATCCACCACTACAACATCAACCATTTCCTCCACCAAATTCACCACCACACATCCCACCCACTCCAAGTCAACCACTTGACCGACATTCCTTTAACCTACTTCACAAGTGAAATCGATGAGCTTAAAAAATTACATAGGTTACTTGAGAATACAATTGAGAATGCACTTGAAAAGGCGGCTAGCGCATCGGGTATCAATTTAATGGTTAGCGACGATTCGGATGATGAATTAGGAGAAGATGACATTGAGGTCACTGAGATAATAGAAGAAAGTGAGGATGCGAAACTAATGCATATTTTAACCTTTATCCTACTAAGGAAGAAATCGCATACCATAATTACATAATTGACAACCCTCGGCCACCAATTGTTAGAATCAATCCTAAAATTAGGAGAGTTAGTCCTTCGAACATTAAGATCCCATGTATGATTGGATATAGTCGAGCATGCTTACATAGATGTAGATTCTCCTATCAACGTGATGTCCTCATTTGTTTACAACAACATAATGAACGCTATATGTGCAGCTAAAGACTAGGAGAGACCATAAGTATCCCGGTGGGGTTTGAAATTTTGTTGGAAGGGTCAAGGATGTACACGTCTTTGTCAGGAATTTCACCTACTTAGTAGATTTCATGATCTTAGAAGATGTAGGATGTATCATCGACTATAGCTTGTCTCATGTCATGCTAGGAAAACCGTTTGTTAAAAAGTCTAAGCTAAGCTACAACAAATCTGAAGGAACTGTTAGATTTTCGGAAGAGAGCGATGAAATTACATATAGGATGCCTTGGAAAGTTAGCGGATATGGTCCTGTATCCTACTTTGAAAGGGATAACCTTAGACCCTTTGAGGAAAAGAGCAAAGAGGATATAAAAAAAGGCATGGATTTTAGGTGGGAGAAAAGGAGACTCTACTATAAGGATTGTTTGACCCTAGGGCCTAGGTATAGAGTCGATGAGGACTTTGTCAACATGATAGGGTATGCCATGATGAGGAAAAATGAAGTCACGTAGGGTATGGCTTCGAGTCTATCTACAAGACTCATAAATAAAGAAAAGCACTTCTTGTGAGACAACCCATGTTTAGTTGTTTGCATGTTTGTTTTTTCATTCTTGTTTGTGTGTTTTATATATCTTTTCGTTATGCTTAATTCTCATGTTTATTTTGTGAAAATGTTTTTTTTTTAACTTCGTCTTAATTGCATATAAAGGTATTTTACCAAAAGATAAGTGTAGGAAATATCACATATATTTTTAGAACTTGTATGAACATGAGAGTAGCAATAATTGAAATCGTATATATTTGTGTGTTTGTTAGAGTCAAACGCTTGTATCGAGTCATAATGGATGTTTTGCAGGAATTTTTTCCAGGCCTTTTTTCCATAATTTTTCGAAAAACGCATCGGACTCTTTCTGTCAGAACAACCTGACGGCGTCGAGACTAAATCCCGAAGGCGTCAGGCAATGTATAAATAGATTCAATGATTCATTTACTGTCTAATTTGTAATTTTTGGAGACTTTCAATTCTTAATTTTCCAGAAAATCTGCAAACATCCATTTCACAAGCATTATATCTTACTTGCTTTCAAGGGTAGTTTTATTCTAATATAGTTTATACCGTCGATTTTACGCGAGGTTTCGTTTCATTTTCTTATAAGTGTGCAAGTTATATTAGACAAGATGAAGTACATGATAGAAGCAACACTTATTACTTGCTCATTCTTCTTGGAGGAGGATTTCACCGCAACTCTACGCATATCCTACCGAGCTAATCAGGGGAGTATTAGTTTCTCTATTTTATTTACCTTCTTTTATCATAACTTTGATACTTTCGGGGAATATTGGGGACAATGTTCAGTTTAAGTGTAGGGAGGAAGAATAAAACGGGAACTTAGAAACTATTCACGCACTTGATTTTTGTCTTGTCCTTGGTAAATTGTGTAATAAACTATGAGAAATATTTGTTAGGGTAATTTTAGCACAAAAATTAAAAAATTTTATGGCATTTACGAGTAAAACTTTAGTCTTAATAAAGCGTCTTATGGATAGGAATTATATGACTAGCACAAAAACCGTATACCACTCAAATTCCACCCAAAAATGTGAGGTT